>OY743185.1:2550000-3750000 GCA_963555705.1 Ligustrum vulgare
TTTTGGAGTGCTACAAACACAAGTGAAACCCTTGTATCTTGGGAGTCGATTGCCGAAATTCGTAGGCACCGTTGCGGGGCAAATTCGACTTCAAAGAGTCCAACTCTTGCATCGGCTTTGTCCCTTCTTCTCTTATTATTCTTATTTGTGTTTTTCATTGCCGTTACTCTGTCCAAATTTCGGCTTGGATTTACAAACTTTCAATATTTGGCGCCACTATTCACAAATCCACCCAACAAGAAATTAGTTTGTTTATAATTTTTTGGTAAAATGTGTGGTTGAAAAGTGAAGAGAGAAAAAGTGTGTGTGGTTTAAAAATAATTTGAGAAATTGTATAGTTTATAAACCATCTTAACCATTTAATTTTTTGGAAAATTTGGAAAATTTTGAATTTTGGGAGAATTTTTGGTTGAAAATGAAAAATTGTAGGTTCCATAAAAATGTGTGATTGAAATTGAATTAAAAGGAAGTTGAAAATTTTGTATAAGAGCAAACAAGCTCTTATAAACAACACAGTCTCTCTTGGTAAAAAAAAAAACTCTGTTTATTAAAAAAATTTATTTAAAAACATGTTTTTTTATGTTTTCAAGGTAAATTTTGTAGTTGAAAAGTTGATAGATCCGTTTGGTAAACAAAATGAACTGATTTATAAACCAAATCAAACCACTTTTTTACCATATATTTTTATCTCCAATTTTTAACCACTATTTTTTACCACAAAATTACAAATAAATCAGTTTATAAATCAAATAGTGTTACCAAACAAAACTATTTAAGAAATTGTGTTGTTTATAAACACTTTGCCAAACTGAGGTTTAAACAAAAAGTATGATATTTTCAACGTGAAATTTATAGTTAAAAAGTAATTTTGAGGAATGTGCTATTTATAAACTTGATGTAACTTATAAACGGTCCCTAACCAGTTTTTAAATATACAAATTTTTCCCTCTATTTTGAACCACATATTTTATCTCAAAAATATAAATAAATTAATTTATAATCACTGTAGCATTACCAAACAATTGTTCAAAGTGGAGGGTAAAAGTAATTAAAAAAGGCAAGTATAGGGGTAGGGAAAAAAATCTTCACATAAATCCAAAATATCCCTACTTTTAACCACATATTCTTAAAAAAATTACTATTACAAACTACATTATTTGAAATAATGAATCTCTTTGGCCAGACGATTTTTCTAAATTTATTTTATTTTTATTTTAATATCAATGTCACAAGGCATGAATTATTGCCTCTGTTTAATACACCATTTACAAACAGTTATCGATAAATATTATTTATAAATAGCAACGTGTACACAATTTTTCAAATCACTTCTTAAGCATACACATTTTTCTCTTCAATTTTTAACTACTACTTTTTATTTAAAAATTATAAATAAATCAGTTTATAAATCACGAAGTATTATCAAACAAATGGTGGGGAGAATTTTTTACTAATCAAAATTATTGACTATTTATAAACAAAATTTACAAAACAAAAGTTATACGTGTTCCAAAAATATTGAAACTTGTGATGGATGTGAGAAAATTACAAGTGATTACGTATTGTCATTTTGCATGTACCTGTGCTTCATCCTAATATTTTGGCAACTTCAACACCCAAACCTTAAACTTCTGCAACATTTGGGTCCACACTGACCGTTTTACCCATTTCTTTTGTTAACACAATAAAATTCGCGTTAGAAAAGGAAGACTGGGAGTTGGAATTAAAATTCAACTTTTACAATGTTAACAATTCAACTTTTAACAATTCAATTTTTAGTGATCAGGATGAAATCGTGTTACAAAAAGAAAAGACCAGAGATTGCAACTGGAAAATAATATGTTGACAATATTCCTTTTGCTATATATTTTATAAGAAAAACTTGTGAATCACCCGTACGATGTACCGAAAGAAACGTCTGGGTAAAGATAATTCAATGTGAAAATAAATGAATCGTTTTAATAAAATAAATAAATTTCGCAAATAAAAAATAAGATTATCATTTACTGGTTTCATATGACTACAAACAAATTTTGAGTACATTTTGAAGAACTCCCAAAGCATAAAAGAATAATATTCGAAGCTAAAACAAGTGATTAAAGTCAAGAAACAAGCTAAGAATCAAGTTGGAGTTCAAAATCACGAAGTGCTGAATATGCAACCGCCCAGCCACGCTGTTAAAACCGAGGTGCGGGCGCGCCCTCAACTAAAATAACAGAACTGCACAGCGACAGCCTGCGCTGTCACGAGGAGTTGCCTTACGCTACCCTGAAGTAGCATCGGAACCAAAATTTGCGAGTTTTATTTTTATTTTCGAATTTTCTTTATTTCTCAAATATTTGTACTATAAATAGAACATTTCTCTTCAAACCTAGATAACTTAGTTCATTGCGAAGCTCTTTCCTTGTGTGAAGAATTGTGAGATTAAATTCCTCCTTCATCAAGTATCTTTGAGGTAATGTTCTCCACTTCACTTGGAGTATTTTATTTCTTGTATTGTTAGAAGAAATCTGTGAACTTGTTTATTTCTCTCCATTTGGTTAAGGTTTATTCCTTGAAATTTTGGTTAGAGTAAACTTGAATTTATGTTTATTTTACCATTTTAGCTTTCTTGTGTTGGTATTAAATTGTTGTGAAAAATTTTAGTCCAAACACCAAATGGGTTCGCATCATTTGGTCTCAAAGCTTTTTCTCTAATTTGGTAAAGCTATCATTTATATTCTTGTATTGTTGTTGTTCTTCATATTAAAAAAAACGAAAATTCACAAAAAAAAAAATTGGAAAATTTGTACACCCCTGAGTATTTCATGATTCCTACATATTAGGTGTATTGATTGATTGATGTATTTGAGATTATTGGGGATGTCCATAGACCAAACATTTGTATTTCTATGTATTCCAAAATTTACCTACAAAGTGTTTGTTAAAATTCTCCAAAGAGAACTATCACACTAGAAACTACTTTCTCCAAACAAACTTTTCCCTTAGTGACTTACTTGTTTTTTATCAAGTCCTTTGTGAATTTTTGTACTCCAATACATTGATCCATCATGGTGGGGGTATAGAACAACATTGGGGCATGGGTAGGAATAAAGGAGAGCAGAGTGAAAGAGGTCATGAGAGGAGATTTGATAGGGGTCTTGTGAAGGAGGAGAGTGGTCCCGTGTAGGACTTTAAGAGCCAAATGAAAACTTTTGAAGAAGATTTTAAGGCATGGGAGCGTGAAAAGAATGAAAGGAGAATGGTGGTTGAATTGCAAGAGGTGCCCCTAGATAAAGAAGTTGAGAAGGAAGGGGAGTTAAAATTAGAGATAGCTGATAAAATTCCAAATTCTCATGTAGATGATAAAAATATTGATGAGGGGGTGCATGAGCTTACAAGTGTAGAAGGTGTTGTTGAAATTGAAAGCGTAGGAGAAGTAGTTGAGCATAAAAATTTTATAGTGTTGAATGAGCATGGAAATAAGAATTTTGAGGTGTTGGATGAGCAAGAGGGTGAGAAGAAGATATGAGGTGAAATGAAGAGTCTCGTTGTTGAATTTTATGGAGGGGTGGTGACTCCTCATGATTACAAGGATCTGTACCTTGTATATGAAGAAACCAACATTCCCCACCCCATTTTGCTTGAGTATATTTTGCAGGTTAATTGCACTTTGGACTTTGAACCACATTACATATGTCCAAAGGAGTTCATGATTCGATCATTCTACATCTCCAAAGTTGTCAAGTACTATTAGTTGATCAAGAGACAGAGATGCCATAATTTTCTTTTTGATCCAGGAGGTGCAATGAAGCATCATGAACAAACCTATGATTCGAGACGAATCATCCTGAAGAAAGGGGGTATTATGAAAATTATATGGCTTGACAAGGAAAAATCAATCATGTGAGCCAAACAAATTTTGAGTACATTTTAAAGGACTCTCGCGGCATAAAAGAATAGTATTCGAGGTAAAAACAAGTGATCAAAGTCAAGAAATAAGCCAAGAATCAAGTTGGAGTTCAAAATTACAGAGTGCTGAAAATGAAACCGCGCAGTTAAAACCAAGGCGCGGTCGTGCGCTATCAACTAAAATAACAGAAATGCACAGCGGTAGCCTGAGCGGCCACGACGAGTTTCCTTGTGCGGCCGCGCAGTAACATCGAACCCAGAATTCTCTAGTTTTATTTTTATTTTCGGGTTTTCTTTATTTCCCAAATATTTGTACTATAAATAGAACATTTCTCTTCAAATCCTAGATAACTTAGTTCATTGTGAAGCTCTCTTCTTGTGTGAAGAGTGGTGAGATTAAATTCCTCATTTATCATATCTCTTTGAGGTAATGTTCTCAACTTCACTTGGAGTATTTTATTTCTTATATTGTTGAAAGAAATCTATGAACTTGTTTATTTCTCTTCATTGGGTTAATGTTTATTCCTTGAAATTTTGGTTAAAGTAAACTTGGGTTTAAATTTATTTTACCATTTTAGCTTTCTTGGGTTGATATTAAATTGTTATGAAAATTTTTTGTTCAAATTCCAAAGAGGGTCGCATCATAAAGCTTATAAGCTCTCCAAATAAGTTAACTTATTTGACTTACCAAACATACTCTTAATGTATATAAAATGGTATGTATTAAATTTTCATTTTCGTACAATTTTTTATTTTATTTTAGTCAAGTTAACAATATATTAACTAATAAATAACGATCGTATAGAAGAAATGTTTGGTTCAAACCAATTAGCTTTAAGCGCGATTCATGAAAATATTGGACATAATGTTATATCATACAAATGATATCTAGAGGTGGCAAACGGGTCCAACCGCTCGTCGGCTCGTTGGCTCAGCTCGCGAAAATACGAGCCGAGGGGGCTCGGGTAGTCAAATGAACGAGCTCGTGGGCGAGCCAAGCAACGTCGTTGGCTCGGCTCGTGGTTCAACGAGCGGCTCGCCGGCTCATTGAAAAAGAAAGAAAATTAAAATAAAAAAAATTGAAACGTTTGTTACGTTTTCAAAAAGTATTAAAAAAAAAACAATTTAAAGACACAAACAACACCCTTAAGGAGGAAAAAAAACGAGCTCAACGAGCCGAGTTTAAGCTCGGCTCTTTTGACAAGAGCTCGTTGCTCGACTCGTCCGTTTGACGAGCCGAGCAATCCGAGCCATGTTTCGAGCCGGCTCGGTTCGGTCCATTGCCACCTCTAATGATATCTAAAGGGCAAACTTAATTTGACGACAGATATTAATTTGTCGACAAATTGAACAGTATTATAATATAGCATGTTTATTATTTACAATTTCGTTGTTGAAATTAACGTACATATAAAAATGTAACAAATATTATTTCCAAATTCAAGTAATCACATAATTAGAAACGTTCGAATTCGTGCATATCATAGGTGACTTACTAGTAGATATAATCGCAAAAATGATAAATGTCGACATTTTCCAATATCAGTTCGAGATATAAGGCCTCTGTGCATCTATTTTATATATACACCCCCTTCTTTCATATATAAGAACTCTTACTTATCCCTACCCTCAACCCCACCCCACCTAGGATATTTTCTATATATATTATTATTTATTCTGTATGTAAAGATGATGTACGAGCAGTTACACCCATGCTCGTACTTTTCGAGCAAGAATTGCATGTGCTAAAAGGGTACTTTTGTGACAAAAAAAAAAAAAAACGATCCCAGAAAAACTCCCCCAATAAAAATTCATGGTTTGGGAAGTTGGCAAAATGTAGTACATTTAATGGTGCAAACATATCCTATGATGATAGGGAAGGGTTCATAATGCCCAATTATAGGTCCATTGTGTTGAGAAATTTCGTTTCTCAAATGAAATATGTGCTATAATGAAGTTAACACCAAAAAACTTGCAGCAAAGAATCAAGAAGAAATCAAAATATTGCAAATTGACTTGAATCGTAAAGAATGCTGTCCTAAAAGCGAAATTTGCGCCCTCTCGAAATGAGAATGCTAAAGGGCCTCCAAACAAATTATTTTAGCGGATTTCAAGCCTCAAACCAAGTATCAAAAAGCACAATTGATAAACTTGGAGAATAGGAACTAGAAGAGCAAATTTGAAGATTATAAGTATAAAATTTTGGAACTTTTGGATGATAATCACTATTGAAGGTTAGATAATCAAAAGTTGTTCAAAACATGAATTCTATACCTATTTATAGAATTCTATCATCCCTATTCGTTGTTCATGCAACTCTTCACGAAAGAGTGCCAAAATTGGTTGAAAAGGTGCTTGAGAAATTTTGAAAAAATTCTCCAACGGTTGAATTTTAACTCCACGCGATCGCCGGTATGAATCTCGCGCGATGCCTCGAAAATTTCTGCAGTGAATAAATCACTTAACCACGCGATCGCCGGACCATCAATCACGCGAACGCGTGGTTCTTCATTCTGGCCGAACCATTTGGTCCGTCCATTTGTATTTGGTCCGATTTTTGCACTTTTTGGACCGGTTCCTTATATATTGGATCGGTTCTCGCACTTTTCAACTTTTATTTATATATTTGAACAACATTTTCATAACAATCCCCCACTTGTTCAAATATATGAATACAACTTAGAATTATAAACGATGCCACGCATAAAATAAGGTATCTTTCGATTTTAACCTTATATTAGTGCTAATATTGCAAAGTAATATCGAGATCCCAGGTAGCCTTAGCTTTAAACCAGTTATCCCTTATGACATTACCGGCGATATCGCACACGTGAACTGATGAGATCCCAGTCGGGGAATCTCGTCGAACACGCGGAATAACGACAAATTAAAACCTAGGAAAGATCTAAATCAGAACTGACACAAGACAGACAACGAAAATAAGGATAGAACGACGGTAAAGCCTTGACCCGACAATCACGACGCAATTTATGGCGATGCGGATTGAAGAACCAAGATTGGTGAACGCCACAAGGACTTGTCAATTTCCTTGATAAGTATCGAATTTGGAAACACCACAAATATTCTTGCGAATATTTGATAAGTTTGCTGGAAGAACGCCACAAAGATCGGATCTTTGATAAGTTCAAGAAAAAGGGAATAAACTCAACCTCTCAATTTTGGAGAATCCTCTCACAAATTTTATTAATCAACTCAAACTTGTCTGTTTACAATGAATTGAAAAAGCGTATAAATAAGCAAAATAACCTAGCATCTAATTTACTCAAAATAGAATTCTAATTAGACTAAAATTCTAAAATAAGAAAATAACCTAAAATAATAAAAGGAAACAAAATAATTGGCAAAATTCCGGAAAATCTGGCGTTGCTCATTTACGGCCGTGAAGACTCCTTTTACGGCCGTAAAGGCCCTTCTGATAAAAAACTGAGTTATTGGTTACGGCCGTGACACAATGATTACGGCCGTGAATTTCCTCCGGTTTGAATGTTACGGCCGTAAGACTGGACTTTACGGCCGTGAGACCTTTTCTGCTGAAATTCTGCATTTTCCTTCGATAGTTGATTACGGCCGTGACAATAGCTTTTACGGCTGTGATTATATGATTTACTGCCGTGAAGGATTTCCATTACGGTCGTAAGGCCTTTTCTGCATAAACAATTTTGTGTACTCGGCTCGGCTTGATTCTTTCGTCTTCTCGGCTCGATTCCAACATGAAACTTGCTCCGTTTTCCATGCAGATCACCGTCATACCGCCGATGTCTCGACTTCACCCTTCGATGCCTGGTCCGGATCACATCATACTCCCTCTCTTGAAAAGGATTCGACCTCGAATCCATTTTTGGTCGGCTTTTCAAGCTCCTCCTGCTTTCCTGGGCTCGATGATCATTTTTAAGCGTCATGCAATCCTTTAGACTCTTGGGCTGCTTATTTTGGCCAATAACTTTCTTTCCCGATTTACGTTCATGGCTTGAGTTATGACCCTGCAAAACAGATTTCGTAGAATTGGGGAGGGATGTGTTAGCAAATGCAAATAAACTCATTTTTGTGGTAGACTCTCTTTTCTTTTTCTTTTCACTCTCAAGCTCACCTTTTTCTGAGGTCGTGGCCTCAACTCTCTTATTTTCAATTTTCACTCCCTCTCCTTTTTCTGAGGTCGTGGCATCAACGCTCTTATTTTTTTCCTCAAACTCGCTTTTTATTTTCAATTGGTCCTCTCGGACTTCTTTTGGTGACAGCGGAGCAAGAATGATCTTTTTTCCACCCTTGACGAAAGAATATCGATTTTTAAACCCGTCGTGCACTACCCTCCTATCATGTTGCCAGGGTCTCCCCAACAAAATATGGCCAACATGCATAGGTACCACGTCACAAACCACCTCATCCTTATAACCCCCAATCGCAAAATTGACTCTAGCCTGCTTATTTACCTTAATCTCTCCCGACTCGGTCAGCCATTGCAATTTATAAGGGTTCGGATGTTTTATTAAGCTTAAACCTAATTTATCAACCAACATTGTACTAACCACATTAGTACAACTTCCCCCGTCAATCACCATACCACAAACCTTTTTACCCACTAGGCATCTAGTATGGAATAAATTATCTCTTTGCTCACCAATTTCATCCACCCTGACCCTAGCACTAAGGACACGCCGATTAACAAGTGATTCTTTTTCAGGATAGGTTAATCCTTCCTCATCACTACTACTAGCTCCAACATCCACTAACTTAGGCATTCCCTTAAATTCATCCTCGGAACTAATTTCACCATTATCACGCAAGATCATTAGCTTCCTATTTGGACACTGGGATCCTATGTGACCCATACCCAAGCACTTAAAACACTTAATATTTCTATCCCGAGTAGTTTGAGAATCAGAAATATTTTTACCTTTCGTTGTAGGCTCCTCCTTCCCTTTCGGGTTATGTTCAACGTTGGATTCCTGCTTAGGTTGTGATGTAGGATAAGATGGTGAGTGTCTTGCTGCCCCCTTTCGCCTTAACTGTCTTTCCACTTTCATGGCCATATGCACCATATCTTCCAGCTCCACATAATGTTGCAGCTCAATGACATTGACAATATCTCTATTCAACCCACTCAGAAACCTAGCCATCGTAGCTTCCCGACCCTCCACCACGTTAGCCCGAATCATCGCCACCTCCATATCCTTATGATAATATTCTACACTCCTCGACCCCTGAGTCATACCCTGCAGCCTCTGATAAATATCCCTATAATAATGAGTCGGCAGAAACTGCTTCCTCATTATGGTTTTTAATTCACCCCAACTCTCCACCGGCTCCTCAAGGTTCCTCCTCCTACCCGTAACTAGTTGATCCCACCAAATATTTGCGTAGTCGGTGAATTCAATCACGGATAATTTCACCTTCTTCTTCTCCTAATAATTATTACAATCAAAAAGCCGTTCGACATTTGTCTCCCAATCCAAGTACGCCTCCGGATCACTCCTACCCTGGAATGATGGTATTTTCACTTTAATTTTCCCAAGGTCGTCATCAACATCATCTCTACCCCCACGATGCCTCCTAGCATCACGACGCTCCCTATCATGCCTCCTTTCATTCCTATCTCCTCTATCCCTCCTTCGTATACTACCTAAAGATATACTGCCACTTTCACTGCCCATGTCTTCATTATCCACACCAACCTCACGTCTATTACCTCTCCTAACCCGAGAATCATCATGAGATTGATCCCGAGGTCTTTGTTCACGCTCTGCACCTCTATTCACCATCTGTGCCATAAATCTCTCAAATTGTGCCCTTATTGCTGCAATATCACCATTACCCTGTTCATCCTTTCTATTCACACCCCTGGGCTGTTTCCTGTCTCCAACAGAAGATGAAGATGTAGAAGCCTCTCTATCAGACATTTTTAAGACACGAACAAGGAAATTCGGAATATTTGGGGAATATTTGGGAATTTTCGTATTTTTTTTTTAATCTGCCAGAGAATAGGACTACTAGTATGGCAGAAAAAAAAAAGGGAACTGGATTTGAACGAAAAATGAACAAGAAAAACACTTTTGAATTTTTGGGACTGACTCTTATGGATCAAACTGGAAAAATATATGACTCACACGAAGAACGCGAAGAACACGAAAAAAATCAAGAAACGCAAGAATCTGAAATAGATCCAAACTCTGATACCAGATGATGAGAACTCAGTCGGGGAATCTCGTCGAACACGCGGAATAACGACAAATTAAAACCTAGGAAAGATCTAAATCAGAACTGACACAAGACAGACAACGAAAATAAGGATAGAACGACGGTAAAGCCTTGACCCGACAATCACGACGCAATTTATGGCGATGCGGATTGAAGAACCAAGATTGGTGAACGCCACAAGGACTTGTCAATTTCCTTGATAAGTATCGAATTTGGAAACGCCACAAATATTCTTGCGAATATTTGATAAGTTTGCTGGAAGAACGCCACAAAGATCGGATCTTTGATAAGTTCAAGAAAAAGGGAATAAAATCAACCTCTCAATTTTGGAGAATCCTCTCACAAATTTTATTAATCAACTCAAACTTGTCTGTTTACAATGAATTGAAAAAGCGTATAAATAAGCAAAATAACCTAGCATCTAATTTACTCAAAATAGAATTCTAATTAGACTAAAATTCTAAAATAGGAAAATAACCTAAAATAATAAAAGGAAACAAAATAATTGGCAAAATTCCGGAAAATCTGGCGTTGCTCATTTACGGCCGTGAAGACTCCTTTTACGGGCGTAAAGGCCCTTCTGATCAAAAACTGAGTTATTGGTTACGGCCGTGACACAATGATTACGGCCGTGAATTTCCTCCGGTTTGAATGTTACGGCCGTAAGACTGGACTTTACGGCCGTGAGACCTTTTCTGCTGAAATTCTGTCTTTTCCTTCGATAGTTGATTACAGCCGTGACAATAGCTTTTACGGTCGTGATTATATGATTTACGGCCGTGAAGGATTTCCATTACGGCCGTAAGGCCTTTTCTGCATAAACAATTTTGTGTACTCGGCTCGGCTTGATTCTTTCGTCTTCTCGGCTCGATTCCAACATGGAACTTGCTCCGTTTTCCATGCAGATCACCGTCATACTGCCGATGTCTCGACTTCGCCCTTCAATGCCTGGTCCGGATCACATCATGAACATTCTTGCTCAATACTTTCCACACGATTTACTTTGACGCGTTAATGGCCTTGCGTCCATCCGAATTCATGAACTTTTCAGAAAGTAACTCCAAAACTTTCCTTGAAGCGGCACCACTTCTAAGTTCATATAGGAGAAATTCTTACAGTGTCTTGGTAACTTTTAAAGACAGTTGTACTAAGTACTGAATTTCTTTAAGATTTGTTCAACCCTCCAAACAGTTACCCCAGCACTTGTATCCTTAGGATAGGCCTTAAAATAATTTTTAAGTGCTGCAACAATTCACTTATCGAATGACTTGTTGTTACCCTTTGAACCCGTGAATTACTCATCTCGTAATGACAGGTAGGGTTGCCGTCATTGGTGAATTTATAATAGGAGTTTTAGCCCCATCCTACTCGATGTTTGTCTTACCAACTCTTTGGTAAGTGGTTTTGTGAATGGATCGGCCAAATTTTCACTTGACCTCACATAGGTAAGTGATATAATTCCATCATTTATTAATTTTCTTATATAATCATGTCTAAGACTCATATGTCTTGACTTTCCATTGTAGACT
Organism: Ligustrum vulgare; assembly: GCA_963555705.1. Classification (NCBI taxonomy): domain Eukaryota; kingdom Viridiplantae; phylum Streptophyta; class Magnoliopsida; order Lamiales; family Oleaceae; genus Ligustrum; species Ligustrum vulgare. The sequence goes on from OY743185.1 coordinate 2,561,634, forward strand.
TCATTATAAGCCCTTGCTAGAGTAGCTTGACTATCACATAGTATAGATATTGAAGATTCCTTCTTCGTATCCAATGGAACTTCATAAAGAAGATCCTTAAGCCATTCTGCTTCCTTTCCAGTTTCGGCTAATGCAACAAACTCGGATTCCATAGTGGAATGTGTTATAATTGTTTATTTCTTTGATCTCCAAGAAACGGCACCACCTCCAAGTGTAAACAACCATCCCGAGGTTGATTTATTTTCTCCAGCATTTGATATCCAACTTGCGTCGGTATATCCTTCTAATATTACTGGAAACTTGGAATATTGAAGTCCAAGGTTTTTGGTTCTCTTTAGATAACCAAGAACTCTTCCAATTGCTTTCCAATGTTCAACACTTGGATTGCTAGTAAACCTACTAAGTTTACTCACGGCAAATGCAATATCCGGTCTCGTGCATTGAACTGCATACATTAGACTTCCAATTGCACTCACATATTCGAGTTGTCCAATAGCCCTTTCAACATTCTTTACAAGTTTAATACTTGAATCAAATGGAGTATTTGCCTCTTTAATGTTCAAATGTTTGAACTTTTCAATCACATTCTCGATATAATGTGATTGGGTTAATGCATACCCCAACTCATTCTTGATCACTTTTATACCCAATATGGTATCCACTTAACCAAGATCTTTCATATTGAATGTTGACGATAGAAACCTCTTCGTTTCTTTTATGTCATTCATGTGATTACTTATAATCAACATGTCATCCACATACAAACACACAAATGTAACAAGTTTATCACAACTTTTAATATATAAACATTTATCTACCACATTATGTGAAAAACCAAAAGACATAATTGCATTATCAAATTTCTCATGCCATTTTTTAGGAGCTTGTTTTAAACCATATAGCGATTTAATAAGTTTACAAACTTTATTTTCATTACCCGGAAAAACAAAACCTTCCGGTTGTTCCATGTAAACTTCTTCATCTAATTCTCCATTTAAAAATGCAGTCTTCACATCCATTTGATGCACATGCAAATCAAATATAGAAGATAGTGCAAATAGTATTCTAATAGTAGTGATCCTAGCCACCGGTGCATAAGTGTCAAAATAATCAATTTCTTCCTTTTGTCGAAAACCTTTAGCAACTAATCTTGCTTTATAGGTTTGGATCGAACCATCGGTATTGTATTTCCTTCGAAATACCCACTTGCAACCAATGGCTTTTGATCCATCCGGTAAATCAACAATCTTCCAAGTATTGTTGGACGTTATAGAATCCATTTCATCATTGATAGTATCCTTCCAAAATGTGCTATCTCTAGAAGTCATTGCTTCTTTATAGGTTTTAGGATCACAATCAATTTGAAGAACATATGGAATTGTTCTTACTATATCTTCCTTACTTGCTTCAACCAAGTAAAAGGAGATCCTTTGAGGATCAATCACATCATGTCCTAATACCTTCTCTTTACGAGAACGCTTGCTTCTTCGAGTTTCACTAGTCTCAATTACATCTTGGGTAGATTTTTCTAGTGATTTAGAAGTCGGAAATTCATTTTGAATTTCTATTGAATTTTGAGGAATATCATCAACGCTTAATGAATTCTCAAAAAATTCCACATCTCGTGATTCTATAATCACATTGGATATTAGATCAAGTAACCTATATGCTTTACTATTTATAGCATATCCAAAAAAAGCACTCTTGATCCCTCTTGGTCCTAGTTTTGTCCTACTAGGATTGGTGTTTTTATAATAAGCCAAACACCCCCACACTTTAAAATATCCAATGTTAGGCTCTCGACCTTTCCATAACTCATAAGGTGAAACTTTAAGTTTCTTAGAAGGAATTCTATTATGTATATGACACGCGGTAAGTAATGCATCACCCCATAAGTAATTAGGCAATTTAGACCTTGTTAGCATAGCATTTATCATCTCAACTAAGGTTCTATTTTTCCTTTCCACCAGGCCATTTTGTTCTGGTGTTCTAGGTGCACTACATTGGTGTAAAATACCATGTTCTTCACAAAAGATATCAAATTCTTTAGAAAAGTATTCACCGCCTCTATCACTTCTAAGAATTTTAATCATTTTATCCTTTTGATTTTCTACTTCATTTTTATATGCTTTAAACATATGAAAAGCCTCATTTTTATGTTTCATTAGATAAATATAACAAAATCTAGAATAATTATCAATGAAAGTGATAAAATATTTATTACCACCCCTAGTTAACATGCCATTAAGTTCACAAATATCGGTATGAACTAAGTCAAGAATATTAGATGATCTTCCTACACTTTGAAAAGGTTTTTTAATCATTTTGGACTTAGTGCAAATTTCACATTTTTCATACTTTGTAAAATTACAAGATAGCATGTCATTTCTAATCATTCTATGCAAAGTAGAATATCCAACATGTCCTAATCTATCATGCCATAAATCTAAAGAACACACAAAGTAAGAAGAATTTATTTTATTAATTGCATTGTCAATAGTACACAATTTGACCATTCCATTAGTGGAATAGCCTTTACCAACAAAGAAACCATTTCGGGACAATACAAGTTTTCCCGACTCAAAAATACATTTCACGCCCGGTTTTCCCAACAAATCACCACTTACAAGGTTTTTATTCATATCCGGCACATGTAAGACATTTGTAAGCGTTACAACCTTTCCGGATGTGAATTGAAGATCAACATTCCCTTTGCCTATGACTTTTGAACAATGTTCATTTCCCATTTGAATTTGTTGACCATCATCAATCTCTTGATAAGTCTTGTATAGGGACTTGTCATAGTAAACATGAACGGTGACGCATGTATCATACCACCATCCCGAAATTTTTCCTTTGATAGAATTCACTTCGCTTATAGTAGCAATAATTTCATTCTTGTCAATGGAATTAACCTTGCCTCCAAAATTGCTTTGTTTTTTATGTCGGCAATCTTTCGCAAAGTGGCCGAATTTTCCACATACAAAGCATTCTCCCTTGGGCTTCTTTTTGAATTTGTTGTTGTTGTTGCTAGTAAACTTTCTTTTGTTTACTTTGGTCACTTTGTTGTTCTCCAAGGCATTGGCTTTAGAAGTACCAACATGGGAATGTTCAATCCCATCTCTTGCCCTCGACTCTTCCTCAATTCGGAGATGTTTTTGAATTTGCTCCATTGAAAAGTCTTCGGAGTTGTGAAGAATTTTCTTCCTATATCCTCTCCAAGTAGAAGGCAATTTTGCAATAATTGCTCCTACTTGAAATGATTCCGGAAGTTCTATCTTCACCGCTTTTAATTTATTGACAATCACTTGCAATTCATGAACTTGGGGTAATAGGGGAACATTTTCCAAAAATTTAAAATCAAAGTACCTTGTTATAAGGAATTTTGTAGTTCCTTCCTCTTCGGCCTTGTACTTGTTTTCAAGTGCATTCCAAATCTCTTTTGCAGATTTAGTGTTGGTGTACAAGTCGTAGAGACGATCCGAAAGTGCATTCAAGATATGACCACGACAAATAAGTTCGTCTTCTTCTCGCTTCTTTCGATCAATCCTTACTTGTTCGGTATCTTTCTCGGAAGGTTCGGGCAAGTCTTCCAAATTGGGATCAAGGATGTAGAAGATTTTTAGCGCCGTTAGTAGAAACTTGATTTTGTATTGCCACCTTCTGAAGTTGGTACCATCAAAATGATCCAAGCGAACCAAGTCTTAATTCATCAATTTGATTGTTGCCATGGTGGTGTCTCCTTCGGTTTCCATCGCAGAAAGATTTTCGCTTTTAGATTGTTGAGAAATTTCCTTTCTCAAATGGAATATGTGCTATAATGAAGTTAACACCAAAAAACTTGCAGCAAAGAATCAAGAAGAAATCAAAATATTGCAAATTGACTTGAATCGCAAAGAATGTTGTCCTAAAAGCGAAATTTGTGCCATCTCGAAATGAGAATGCTAAAGGGCCTCCAAACAAATTGCTTTAGCGGATTTCAAGCCTCAAACCAAGTATCAAAACGCACAATTGATAAACTTGGAGAATAGGACTAGAAGAGCAAATTTGAAGATTCTAAGTATAAAATTTTGGAACTTTTGGATGATAATCACTATTGAAGGTTAGATAATCAAAAGTTGTTCAAAACATGAATTCTATACCTATTTATAGAATTCTATCATCCCTATTCGTTGTTCATGCAACTCTTCACGAAAGAGTGCCAAAATTGGTTGAAAAGGTGCTTGAGAAATTCTGAAAAATTTCTCCAACGGTCGAATTTTAACTCCACTCGATCGCCGGTATGAGTCTCGCGCGATGCCCCGAAAATTTCTCCAGTGAATAAATCACTTAACCACGCGATCGCCGGACCATCAACCACGCGATCGCGTGGTTCTTCATTCTGGCCGGACCATTTGGTCCGTCCATTTGTATTTGGTCCTATTTTTGCACTTTTTGGACCGGTTCCTTATATATTGGACCGGTTCTCGCACTTTTCAACTTTTATTTATATATTTGAACAACATTTTCATAACACATTGATTCACCTGGATACATTTGGACGTTTTCTCCAAAAATACTAATTTCACCTAAGTCTTACTCTTCAAGTTAAGGAATGGAGCCGGTGATTGGACAAAACTTTGGAAGATTAAACTCCCTCCTAAGGTTCAGAATTTCATGTGGCGTTGCCGTAGAAATTGCTTACCGACATGTGTGAACTTGAATAAAAAAGGATTGCAGATGGATTCTTATTGTGTTCTTTGCTGTGGTAGAGAGGAAGCTCCCGAGCACATCTTTCTCATCTGTCCATTTGCTAAGGAGTGTTAGAGATTAGCAAATTTTGCAAGTCCTTCATCACAACATAGTACTCTAGCGACGGTTCTTCCATTCTATCTCATCCGCGATAGAGATAGCAAAACAGAAAATATGTATGGTGGTGTGGAGTATTTGAAAGTAGCAAAATGATAAACTTTGGTCTAGAATTAATAAGCCTCCTCAAGCAAAAGTGTTTTCAAATTTTAGCTTTCTTTATGAATGGATTGCAACAAAAACAAAAATCGAAAATTCTTCACAGCAGAGGTCTTCGTTATTCGTCAGTGAAGTAGAGAAAGCCACCTGAGGGGTTTGTCAAATGTGTTAGGATTTTGTAATTGGCAATTATGTGAACAACGGACTAAATTGAGCATTTGTAAAAGTCAAGGAATAAGGTGTAATTTTGTATAGTTGATAAGGTAGGTTAGGTTGGAAAGTGAAGGCTGAAATTCGAAAGCTACAGATCAAGCTCGCCTTACGCTTGATTCATGCTCGACACGTGATTTCCAGTAACCTGCCCCTCAAGTCACTCTCGAATTCTGCTCGAGCGGCCCCTGCCTAAATTCAGAGCACTCGAGGAATGCTCGAATAGAGCTCAATCGGTCATTAAGGAAAAAGAGACCGCTTGATTTCCGCTCAAAAGCACCCTATTTCAGTTTCAAACCCATTTTTCGTGGCCCAATTCATTCTTCTATAAATACCAACCCTATGCACGAATTCAAAAGGGGCTGTTGTCTATTTTTCAGAATCATAACATATACACATATCCAATCTTTAATCCCATAATTTGATGAGCTAAGAACTAAATTCACCATTGTTTGAATTTCTTAGTTTCTTGTGATCCGACAACTTAAGTTAGGAAAATATCACTTGTTCCTAATCTAAAACACACGCATCCTTTGGCCTAAGGATTACTTCTTCAATTGTGAAATTTCAGAGCTGCTGTAGGTTGAAGAAGGTTAGACTACAAGCGCAAAAAATTTAACAAGAACGATGAGTTCTTGGAATATCAACTTGGAAGAATCATCAAGATTTGGAAGCTGTTGGAGCTATAAGGTTAAATTTGCGTTATCTAGTAGGGGAAGTTGGATAAATCTTACTGTGATCGGAATTGCTTATAGAGGAAGTAACTGGCTTAATCCTGGAGTTTTTCCCACGTTGGGTTTCTCCGTCATCATATTGTTGTGTTGATTGTTTATTGCCTTTAATTATTGCAATTGTCGTAATTCAACATAGGATAATTGAACTTGTTTAATTAACCATCTAGCAACAATTAATAAAGTAATGTGTTCCTTTTTAATTGTGTTATTTTCGCACGTAAGGTCGAACTTTGGGTTGTCCCAAAACTTTCAAAATGTAAAGTAGATGCGGCAACCTTTCAAGAACAAGGGATGTTTGATTTCTGCTTTATTATCTGAGATCAACAAGGTTCTTCTGTGTGCCATTTGTTAAGATCAATGGAAGGAAATGTTAATCCAGAAGAAGCAGAAGAAAGAGTCTTGTGTGAAGCATTGATATGGGTGAAAAATTTAGGTTTGCACCATGTTATTTTCGAAGTAGATGCTAAGCTAGTAGCAAATGGAACTTAGTCAGGGAATCAGAATCATTCCTATTTCGGAGTCATCATTGTTGAGTGCAAATAGCTTTTAAGCGAGCACAAGGATTATACATTAGCCTTTGTCAATCGTCAAGCTGATACTCCAACACATATTCTAGCTAGACGTTCTTATCAATATGTAAACTCTATGATTTGGAACAAGGCTCCTCCGTTTCTTGATGCCTCTTTGTTGTATGATTCTACCGGTGATAATTAAATTTACATTAAACCAAAAAAAAAAAAGGTTAAGGAATGGAAAATGTTAATGAGGTCTAAATAAATGTTTATTTTTCTCTCTTTTTTTTCATGTTTTCTTCATAACATTCAGTTGCTACCAAAAAATGGACTCGCAAAAATAAGCACGAAATTTTGAATGCATAGTTTTATATGAATAGTGTAGCCCCTTGTTTGATACCCATTATAACGAGATTTTCTTCAAAAAAAAAAAAATTGTATTTTTGAATAGTGATTTTTTTAAGAATGTGTGATTAAAAAATAAGAAAATTTATTTATTGACGTGTGATTTTATTGAAAACAAGAGAGAAAAATGCAATAAAATTACAGTGTAACATGATATATATATATATATATATATATATATATATATATGACAACATATAACATGTTTCACTGTTCTGTACTAAAACCTTGTCTGTTCCTAGGAAGTAAAAATTCGACAAGTTTACAGAAGTTTAATTTCATCTCTTGATCTTGAAATGTAAGAAAGAAACACCTGAGGGTGGTGTTGATCCGTGTTCCGGTGTAATACAAACAGAACGGCACGCGATAAAACTCCATCGCTCTACTGTTGGATAGTGAGCTTTAAGCGCGACGATTGCATAGGTGAAATTGGAGAGCCATCACTGCTCTGTGATTCTCCTCTTGATGCATCCTGGACCTGGCTAGCAAATTGCAAATTCCATAGTACATCTTCGATCGAAGGTCTATCAACTAGATCCTTGTGCAAACACCTGTGGCATATCTCCATCATTGTTTTTAATGATTCGTTCGAGCACGAGCTGTTGATCACTCGATCAACGACACTCTTTCTTGATGCATCATCAGCTATTATGCTAGCGAGTAGCTGAAAACAGTATAAAAATGCAATGAAAATCATCATAATCTCAAATGTACTTGGACAGGTACACCTGCCAAGATGAACAGGCCATTTTGACAATTACTTACCTGTTCTTTTAGAACCTCGACTTCGTTCCTCGAATTTATTGACTTCCCTGAAATGATTTCTAACAGTATTACACCGAAGTCATAAATATCGAACTTGTCCTGATGTTTTACTCTGCAAATCAACAATCTCTACTTTTCAACAGTACAAAGCATTGCTAGCTTGAATTGCTTAAGACTAACAATTTCCAGTTTGAATGAAAATCAATGAAAACAAGAACTTACCTGGCAGTCTTAAAATCATTTGATCCACTGAGAAAATTTTGGAGATGATCCTGTGAGGTTGAGAAGATTTTAGCATTGAATAAGTTGGTTAAAGAAAATATATTAAAAATAAAACTGAGAGAAGTTTGAGCTTTTTCTTCATACTTTCCCCCTATATTCTGCTAGCAAAGGCAGGTTGTAGCTGCTTATTTTTGCAGCAAGGTTTTGATCCAATAAAATATCTGTTATTTTGAAATTATTCGAAAAGAGACCGGGCACAATTCCCGTATGCAGGAACTGGATACCCTTTGCTACCCCGATGGCAGCTGCAATGCGCTGTGCCCAGGTAAGTTTTCGTCTGATATGCTTCTCTGCCAAATAAGACGGTGAATGATTGCAAACTTTTAAATCACATAAAACATCCTTAACTACAGTTTTTCAAGCTCGGTATCACTAATTTTGGCGTATGATAGGAGTAAATTCAGCAAATATGTGTAAATCTATGGATTTACCAGAAATCCAGCTCCTGAGAGTCCCATTGGGCACGTATTCGAAGATGAGAAATACTCTGCTAACACTTGCATCATCCAAGTAATACTCAAAGCAGTGTCCAAGAGAGCTGACCAAATGGTGATGTCTGAGTTTCGACATTAATTCTATGTGAGGCATAAAGTGTTGAGTGCCATGTTTACTTTTCATTTTCAGGCATCTAATTGCAACGAAGGAGCCACCCTTCAGCTGACCTCTGTACATCTGAGTCGACAAAAGAGGTAACTCGTGAGCGCCCTTTTACCAGCATGTCATAGATCAATGTATAAATTTTGGACTTGATGAACACAAACAGGTAAAGGTTAGGTGCACTTTTCAAATTATACAAGCATATCAAGAAAATGAAAGTTCAAGATTGATTAGCATACTTTTTACTACGTAATCATCTAATTATTTTGACGCTCGTGTAAATCTATTGCCATACCTGATCATGAGATCCTTCACCAATGAAGGTTGATTTATCGAAATTGTTTGTTGCCACCTCGAGCTCTTCAAGTGAAAACGTCCGGTAAGCAGGAAGACCAAGTGCTCCTAGCTTCGTTGCTCGGGTTATATACCCTAAGACAAGGGATCAGGTGAAAACAAGCATGGTTCAGAATTTCAATTTTAAAGATGTGAAAAAAGAAACAAATGGATAATTTCAAATCGAAACCTCACTTGCATCTCGAAGAATTTTTGAGGTGTAGCTAGTCGACGCATTTCCTTCTACAAATCTTGTTGGGGGTTTCTGTACAGCTCTCTGTGCAATAAAATTTCTGACTACTAAAAGGGCTATACCAACTAGTATAATTGCACCAATAATTCCTCCAGTTATGCTCAAAGCAAGAGCTATTTTGGAAACTTGTTTTTGCTTATCGCGATGAGGTAAGATTCCCACAGCTAGAGCCTCATTCTTACAGAACGAAACCGGGTGCTGATTTTTATCTCCTGTTGCCAAACAATTCCCAGCATATGACACAACCATAGGTTTGGAACCTGGAAGTAAACAGCTGGGCAATTTTCCAGACAACAGATTTGAAGTCAAGTTCACAAAATCGAGACTGGGATTACAAGGAAGATCTTCGAAAAGCATGCCCGTGAATTTATTATCTGCAATATTTACATAAGCAATCGATGGCAAGGATAGCAAGGAAGCTGGAAATGGTCCCACAAATCGGTTGGACGATATGTCTAAGTGCTCTAGTTGGTTATAGGATTTAACTTTCTCTGGAATGCTGAATGTGAATTTGTTTTTCCTTAACACAACTCTTTCAATCTTATTACTAATTGCAGGAAATCGAGGGCCGAGAGCATTGCTCTCCAAATCAAGAATTTGAAGGTTTGTCAAACTGCTAAGATCAGGTACTTCACCTGAGAACTTGTTATTCGACAATGCAAGGACTCTGAGGTTTTCCAAACTTCCCAGTGACTCGGACAGAGATCCGTATAAAGAATTGTTCTTCACGCTCAACACAGCCAAAGCTGAAAGCAAATCCAGGCCATTTGGAAGTCCACCGGTAAAGTTATTCCCATCGAGTATAAGAGTCTGAAGGTGTGTCAACGAAGACATTTGAGGCGGTATGGTTCCATGGAAGAAATTCGAAGTCAAGTTTAGTATTTCTAGTGATGATAACCGTGTAAGTTTAGTAGGCAGCGGCCCCCATAAACCAAGAGAAACCAATCTAAGGACTGTCAAACTCGGAAGCCTAACAAGTGTAGTAATAAAGGAATCAATGGAGAAACTCTCAGGTAATCGAGGAGCTCCCTTGTCTCCCATAATGTTCAACTGAGTTATGCTACCTTCATAGCAAACTATAGTCAGAGTCGACCTCGCTTCCGTATTACAAAAATCCGTGACATTATTCCAACTATTCAAAAAGGGTGGATTGTTTAGAAGTAGTTGAATTCTCAAAAGGGTTTGTGTTTGTGATGATTGAAGCTGCTCTGTATAGGTGACTAATATTGAGAGGACAAGCAAAACTAGTAATGTTATATGGCTAACTTTTTCTGCCATCAGCAAGAAACTACAGAGTATACAATTTATTGATCAATAAATTTGGATAGTACTGGAATTGTGAATTAGAACTTAAATATTCTCCAGTGAAAGCCTGCATTTATAGTAAATTAAGAACAAATTAAGTTGGAAAAAGGAAGATAATTAAGAAATAATTTGTGAAAAAACATGTTTGTAATAACAATATAACATTAGAAAATCTCTAAAATTGAGAATTTGAGGATCCAAAATACAGATGAAATTCAGCAAATCAACATACCTTTATCCAAGTCCAATCCTCCAAGAAAACATTCTGAACAAATTTCTGCTGAATTACCTTAAGGAAATCAAAGCAAGATATTAAAAAAAGTAAAAAAGTGTATAACCCTAAAATGAAGTAATCACAAACACATCTCCAAACGAAGCCTTGATGGACTTCACCAACCACTAAATTACCTTGAGATGAAGCAACCTTCAACTTCAAATTAGGCCTTCATACCTATTTCAAGATTCTCTTCATGCATTTTCCTCCAGCAAATAAAAAATTCTTATTCGTCTCGAACCTTAAAATATTCTACTTGAAAACCAGATTTGTGGGCATTCCCTGGATGAATGAGTATTTAAAACATGTGGAAATTTTTAAATGCACAGACAAAGACAAGTTAGGGACATGGGTTTGTGAAACTCAGTGCCAAGGTACACTTTAAGGTTTAACCGACAATCTTTGAGAAATACATTAATATTTGCAATTATACGGTGCTTTTCTTTAATGGAGACATGGACTGAACTACAAAAAGAAAAGCAAAATCATAAAGAAAGATTCCAGCTTAATAGAACCCTTTATTCTCCATCTGTTTTTGTGGGCATTTATCTCCCACGTGGGGGCACCACTACATTTGAACAAATGGTCATTTCAAGATTACAATTTTATTTTCCTGTCTGATACGATGAGTTTACAGTGAAATATTTGAATATAATTGTTCTCTGTTTTTGCACAGTTTGCTTTCACTTTCTGAGGAGTCGCCATCGGCTTTTCGTTTTCACCTTTTGGTTAGCTTAGCTGTGACCCGCTTGGGGTGTAGTATTTATAGAATTGATAAAAATGCAAACCGACGAAGAGATTAAATTGAGAAATTGACTGCCATTACTCAGTTTGGCTTAGAATGTAGAGGGGTGTCTATGGTTGGAACCATAATAGATGCTTTAGTGAAATAAATTTATATTTGGCGACTAATTTTTGTTTATAGACAAAAAAATTGAATTTTCTTGTGAGTGATTTTGGAAAAATTGAAGAAATTAAAAAACTTGTTTATAAACGAGTTTACCAAACACTACATAAGTTTTTATTTTTTTATTTTTTATTTTTTGAAAACAAGTAATTGATAAATGAATTTTACGTCCTTATTTATGCTTTTAAACTTGAATTATAAGTGTATATTTGACGAATTTTTACTTTTAAAATATTTTTATGGTAGGTGAAATTCGGAAATGGAAATTTGGAGGAAAAGATGGAGTGGAGTTAAATTGGAGTTTGTTTTGAGCAATAGAAGACTATTGGATTGCATTGATATATATATATATATATATATATATATATATATATATATATATATATATATATATATATATCTTAATATATATAATAATGGTATAGCCGTCAAAAAAACCCACACATAGTTTCCTGCCATTTTTCCCTGCTATTTTAGGAAACTTTGTAATTTTATTAATTATTTTAATAATTGAATTAGGAAACTTCAATTAATGCAAAATTAATTATAAGTGACATGTAATAAATGACTTATTGATTGTAAAAAATAAAAAATCTATAAAAAGATCAAATTGTATATTATTTTTATTCTTTTGATAATTATTGTAATATTTTTTCGTCAAAAAATATGCAATATAGGTGTCAAATTCATGATCTTAACGAGAAGTTCAATACAAGTTAACAAATGAGAGCAAACTCTAAATATATCATTCTTAAAATTGCCTCAAATAATAAAGGTAAAAGTTTTACTTATACTTTTTACTTTTTTCAATATATAATCTTTTTAATTTATCTCATCTAAGACATAAAATGATATTTATCATTTCTTACCTAACTTCAATTTGACATAAATGATTAATTTCAAATCTTTTTTCTTATCAAATTAAAAGAAATAATGATATCCGATATTTCTAAGTAAATTCAATTGAATCATTTTAATTTCTACAACTTCAGATTTCGATAAACTCTTTGGTAATTTTGAAATTAATTTTATAAATTTACTCATTTTGTTCATTTATCTATTTTTTAATTTTTATAAATTTAAAATAACTTCAATTTGTAAAATATATACTACAGACTTTAACAATTAATTCATTAAATTCTATAGAAAATAAAAATATAAGGTGGCGTTCTGTTTGTATTTTATTTTGTATTTTTATTTTCGAAAATATTTTGTATTTTGTGTTTTTATTTTTGTTTTCAAATTTGCTGAAAACGCTTTTGGTTTGTCATTTCTGAAAACTGTTTTTGAAAATGAAAAGCTGGAAAACACGTTCTGTTTGAAATTTTGCAGAACACTATTTAAAGTATTTTTAATTAATTTGCTTGCAGAATACTACTAACTCCAACTCAGATTTCCTTTCACAATACACTAAAAATATGGTTACATGCAACACACTAATGTGAGCATTAAGAGTCTATATTAACACAGATTGGTCAGGTTCGGGATTTGAGAAAGATCTACTTCTATTAAAATACAGAAAATGCAAGTTCTTTCAAAATTATCAGAGTCCATTTATCATTACATTTTTTGAAATATAACAACAAGAATTCTCATTTAATTTTTTTTTGTAATGTTGATATTGAATTCAATAAAACTTTATTTAAACTAAATTCCAAGTTAGGATAATTCTAAAAAAAAAAAAAAATCTTTATTTAGGCTTAGTTCCAAATTAGGATAATTCTAAAAAAAATAAAAAAAATAAAAACTTTATATTAAGTTTAGTTCTAAGTTAAGATAATTCTATAAAAAAAAATAAAATAAAATAAAATAAAATAAAATAATTCCAAAACGCGTTTTCCGCGTTTTGGACATTTTTTGTCGAAATACACACAAAACGCCCAAAACGATGTTTCTGGCGTTTTCCGTTTTGTGTACAAATTTTTTTTTATTTTCTAAAATGCGTTTTCGAAAATGGTAAAGAGAACGCGTTTTTAGCGTTTTCGAAAATAAAAATAGAAAACGACCTCAAAACAGTAAAGAGAACAGGGGCTAAGGTTTTATCAAACTTATTCTATTTAAAAATAAAATATAGTCCATACATTTATTTAACATGCACAAAAAATAGTTTTTTGTGTGTGTGGTTATCATGGCCATTTTCAATAGTTGGTGAAAAATAAAATATCACATTGTATTTGAAACCATTGAATATGAGTAAGTTTGATATAAATTATAGAAATTGTGTTAAATGTGTGATTGAAAGTGAAAGAAGGTAGTATAAAAAATAAAATAATTGTCAAATCAATCAATTGAGTGGTTAAAAATTGATTTTCTTTTTTTAAAAAGTGTGGTTAAAAAGTAGCATGTGCAATTGTGAAAAAATAGTTTTTAAATAATATGTGGTTGAAAAATCAATTAAAAATAATAAAAATTAAAGTGCAATGGGAATTGGAACCATTTCAAAATTTAATGGTTGAACAATCCAAACTCCAAACTGTAATTATTGCAAATTTTAATTACACTTTTAAGCATTAAAAAAATATGTGGTTTTTAAATAATATGTGGTTGTGAATGAACATTAAAAAAAAATTATTTTTGAAAAATCAATTCTATATGAATAAATAAACTAAGGAAACTAGATAATGAACAATTAACTGTTAAAAAAATGCAATTCATAACTTTTCTTTTCTTTTCTTTTTTTATATTTTGATTGTATATTGAATATACAATTTATGCATTAAAGTAAGAAATCTTATAGGGAGAAATGAAATTACAAATTATTCACAATTTGTGTATGCAAGTTATTATTATTATTTTTTTATTGTGTTATTTTTATCGGACATTGTATTTTTACAACTTATTCAATAAATATTATTTATTCCGTGCATCGCACGGGTGCGATTACTAGTATATATATAAAACAAAGTAGTCATCACCAAAAATACACACACACTTTCCCTCCAAAGATTATTTGTTAAATTTGGAAAGTTTTTACCAAAAAACAAAAGAATTAAAAATAATAAAAATTAAAGTGCAATGGGAATTGGAACCATTTCAAAATTTAATGGTTGAACAATCCAAACTCCAAACTGTAATTATTGCACATTTTAATTACACTTTTAAGCATTACATGTATTTGTCCCCCCCCCCCCCCCCCCCCCAAAAAAAAAGTTTTGAATATTGTTAAATTATATATAAAATAATGGTCATTAAATTTCTTTAAAAAAAAAAAAAAAAGAATTTGATATTTTCAAGATAAAAATTAGTAGTTGAAATATGGAGAGAAATTTTCTTTCAAATAGAATAATTTCATACTTGATTGAATATAATTTTCTTTCAGATCGAATAATATCATACTTGATTAAATACTTTATATTTTTTTCAAATACAATGTTCATTTATATTATTCTTGATTTTTATTTTTTTATTTTTTACAATGATTATGTTTTAATTTGAGAGCAAACAGAAAATATAACCTCTATAAAATTGTCTCAAAAATCAAACATATAAAATAATTTAACATATATTGTCTATAACAACAATATTATTTAATTTCAAAATTACCAATTCATAACAAATATAGATTTATGGTTGTTAATTTTATTTATTATAAGAAAAAAGTCCAGCAAACAAATAAACAATAAATAAATTTAAATTTAAAAAGAAAAAAATAATCCTATAAGGATTAGGATTTCCTAATTTTGATTAGCTTTGTACATGATACATTTCAAATTTTGATCGATTTTGTGTTTTTAAAAATTTTGAATTCGATAATATTTTTTATTAAAATGTTATTATATTGTGTTTTTATTTTTTATGATTGTATAATTAACATATTTTCATAAATTTTGATTGAATCTATCTATATATAAAAACAAAGTAGCCGTCACCAAAAATACACACACACTTTCCCTCCAAAGATTATTTACTAAATTTGGAAAGTTTTTACCAAAAAACAAAAGAATTAAAAATAATAAAAATTAAAGTGCAATGAGAATTGGAACCATTTCAAAATTTAATGGTTGAACAATCCAAACTCCAAGCTGTAATTATTGCAAACTAGTAATCGCACCCGTGCGATGCACGGAATAAATAATATTTATTGAATAAATTGTAAAAATACAATGCCCGATAAAAATAACACAATAAAAAAATAATAATAATAACTTGCATACGCAAATTGTGAATAATTTGTAATTTCATTTCTCCCTATAAGATTTTTTACTTTAATGCATAAATTCTATATTCAATATACAATTAAAATAAAAAAAAAAGGTTATGAATTGCATTTTTTTTAACAGTTAATTGTTCATTATCTAGTTTTCTTAGTTTATTTATTCATATAAAATTGATTATTCAAAAATATTTTTTTTAATGTTCATTCACAACCACATATTATTTAAAAACTAATTTTTCACAATTGCACATACTATTTTTTAACCACACATTCAAAAAAAAAATAATCAAATTTTAACCACACAATTGATTAATTTGACAATTATTTTATTTTTATACTACCTTCTTTCACTTTCAATCATACATTTAAAATAATTTCTATAGTTTATATCAAACTTACTCCTATTCAATGGTTTCAAATACAATGTGACATTTTATTTTTCACCAAGTATTGAAAATGGCCATGTTAGCCACACACACACAAAACTATTTTTTTTGCATGTTAAATAAATGTATGGACTATATTTTATTTTTAAATAGAATAAGTTTGATAAAACCTTATATTTTTATTTTCTATAGAATTCAATGAATTAATTGTTAAAGTCTGTAGTATGTATTTTACAAATTGATGTTATTTTAAATTTATAAAAATTAAAAAATAGATAAATGAACAAAATGAGTAAATTTATAAAATTAATTTCAAAATTACCAAAGAGTTTATCTAAACCTGAAGTTGTAGAAATTAAAATGATTCAATTGAATTTACTTAGAAAGATCGGATATCATTATTTCTTTTAATTTGATAAGAAAAAAGATTTGAAATTAATCATTTATGTCAAATTGAAGTTAGGTAAGAAATGATAAATATCATTTTATGACTTAGATGAGATAAATTAAAAAGATTGAATATTGAAAAAAGTAAAAAGTATAAGTAAAACTTTTATCTTTATTATTTTGGCAATTTTAAGAATGATATATTTAGAGTTTGCTCTCATTTGTTCACTTGTATTGAACTTCTCGTTAAAATCAGGAATTTGACACCTATATTGCATATTTTCTGACTTCAAAATATTACAATAATTATCAAAAGAATAAAAATAATATACAATTTAATCTTTTTATAGATTTTTTATTTTTTACAATCAAAAAGTCATTTATTACATGTCACCTATAATTAATTTTGCATTAATTGAAGTTTACTAATTCAATTATTAAAATAATTAATAAAATTACAAAGTTTCCTAAAATAGCAGGGAAAAATGGCGGGAAACTATGTGTGGGTTTTTTTGACGGCTATACTATTATTATATATATTAAGATTGCACATACTACTTTTTAACCACACATTCTAAAGAAAGAAAATCAAATTTTAACCACACAATTGATTGATTTGACAATTATTTTATTTTTATACTACCTTCTTTCACTTTCAATCATACATTTAAAACAATTTCTATAGTTTATATCAAACTTACTCCTATTCAATTGTTTCAAATACAATGTGACATTTTATTTTTCACCAAGTATTGAAAATGGCCATGTTAGCCACACACACACAAAACTATTTTTTTTTGCATGTTAAATAAATGTATGGACTATATTTTATTTTTAAATAGAATAAGTTTGATAAAACCTTATATTTTTATTTTCTATAGAATTCAATAAATTAATTGTTAAAGTCTGTAGTATGTATTTTACAAATTGATGTTATTTTAAATTTATAAAAACTAAAAAATAGATAAATGAACAAAATGAGTAAATTTATAAAATTAATTTCAAAATTACCAAAGAGTTTATCTAAACCTGAAGTTGTAGAAATTAAAATGATTCAATTGAATTTACTTAGAAAGATCGGATATCATTATTTCTTTTAATTTGATAAGAAAAAAGATTTGAAATTAATCATTTATGTCAAATTGAAGTTAGGTAAGAAATGATAAATATCATTTTATGACTTAGATGAGATAAATTAAAAAGATTGAATATTGAAAAAAGTAAAAAGTATAAGTAAAACTTTTATCTTTATTATTTTGGCAATTTTAAGAATGATATATTTAGAGTTTGCTCTCATTTGTTCACTTGTATTGAACTTCTCGTTAAGATCATGAATTTGACACCTATATTGCATATTTTTTGACTTCAAAATATTACAATAATTATGAAAATAATAAAAATAATATACAATTTGATCTTTTTATAGATTTTTTATTTTTTACAATCAAAAAGTCATTTATTACATGTCACCTATAATTAATTTTGCATTAATTGAAGTTTACTAATTCAATTATTAAAATAATTAATAAAATTACAAAGTTTCCTAAAATAGCAGGGAAAAATGACGGGAAACTATGTGTGGGTTTTTTTGACGGCTATACTATTATTATATATACTAGTAATCGCACCCGTGCGATGCACGGAATAAATAATATTTATTGAATAAGTTGTAAAAATACAATGTCCGATAAAAATAATACAATAAAAAAATAATAATAATAACTTGCATACACAAATTGTGAATAATTTGTAATTTCATTTCTCCCTATAAGATTTCTTACTTTAATGCATAAATTGTATATTCAATATACAATCAAAATATCAAAATAAAAAAAAAAAGTTATGAATTGCATTTTTTTAACAGTTAATTGTTCATTATCTAGTTTCCTTAGTTTATTTATCCATATAGAATTGATTATTCAAAAATAATTTTTTTTAATGTTCATTCACAAGGTTACATATTATTTAAAAACTAATTTTTCACAATTGCACATACTACTTTTTAACCACTCAATTGATTGATTTGACAATTATTTTATTTTTTATACTACCTTCTTTCACTTTCAATCACACATTTAAAACAATTTCTATAGTTTATATCAAACTTACTCCTATTCAATGGTTTCAAATACAATGTGACATTTTATTTTTCACCAACTATTGAAAATGACCATGTTACACACACACACAAAAAACTATTTTTTGTGCATGTTAAATAAATGTATGGACTATATTTTATTTTTAAATAGAATAAGTTTGATAAAACCTTATATTTTTATTTTCTATAGAATTCAATGAATTAATTGTTAAAGTCTGTAGTATATATTTTACAAATTGATTTTATTTTAAATTTATAAAAATTAAAAAATAGATAAATGAACAAAATGAGTAAATTTATAAAATTAATTTCAAAATTACCAAAGAGTTTATCGAAACCTGAAGTTGTAGAAATTAAAATGATTTAATTGAATTTACTTAGAAAGATCGGATATCATTATTTCTTTTAATTTGATAAGAAAAAAGATTTGAAATTAATCATTTATGTCAAATTGAAGTTAGGTAAGAAATGATAAATATCATTTTATGACTTAGATGAGATAAATTAAAAAGATTGAATCTGAATATTGAAAAAAGTAAAAAGTATAAGTATAACTTTTACCTTTATTATTTGAGGCAATTTTAAGAATGATATATTTAGAGTTTGCTCTCATTTGTTAACTTGTATTGAACTTCTCGTTAAGATCATGAATTTGACACCTATATTGCATATTTTTTTGACTTCAAAATATTACAATAATTTTCAAAAGAATAAAAATAATATACAATTTGATCTTTTTATAAATTTTTTATTTTTTACAATCAATAGGTCATTTATTACATGTCACCTATAATTAATTTTGCATTAATTGAAGTTTCCTAATTCAATTAATAAAATAATTAATAAAATTACAAAGTTTCCTAAAATAGCAGAGAAAAATGGCGGGAAACTATGTGTGAGTTTTTTTGGCGGCTATACTATTATTATATATATTAAGATTAAGATTTTAATATAATGGTCATTAAATTTCTTTAAAAAAAAAAGAATTTGATGTTTTCGAGATAAAAATTAGTAGATGAAATGTGGAGAGAAAGATAAGTGTGATAAAAAAAAGTTTAAAAATGTGTTTTTAAAAAACATTTTTGTTAAACAGAAATACTTCGTTCCAATTTCAAAAAATGACAATTTGAATTTATTTATTGTGTTTTTACAATAGGATGATTGATTTTATTATAATTATTAATCTTATAATAATGTATCATAATTTATTTATTTTTTTGTGAAAAACTAACATCAAAAGCATCATAAGTCTAATTTAAAAAATAAATAGATAATTTTCAATTGTTATAAAAAAAGTATTCAAAATCGGTTATTTAGAAATTTTGTTAAATTTTTGAAAAGAAAAAAAAGATTATTCAAAAACAGTCTGTTTAATCATAGGGTGACTACTTTGGTAGAGTAATATTAAATTTTTTCTAGAGATATAAAATTATATTACAAAATGTGTTGAAAAATATTTAAATAATCCGAAAATGTTTAGTTTAAAGAACGAAAAATGTTTTAGTTTAAAGAAGTTAAGAACATTCCTTAATCCTTATATTTTGTATTTTTTTTTATAAGTTTTCCAATTAAATTATATAAAAAAAGATTAAATGACTAATCCAGAAATTTTCTTTCAAATAGAATAATTTCATACTTGATTGAATATAATTTTCTTTCAGATCGAATAATATCATACTTGATTAAATACTTTATATTTTTTTCAAATACAACGTTCATTTATATTATTCTTGATTTTTTTTTTTTACAATGATTATGTTTTAATTTGAGAGTAAACAGAAAATATAACCTCTATAAAATTGTCTCAAAAATCAAACGTATAAAATAATTTAACATACATTGTCTATAACAACAATATTATTTAATTTCAAAATTACCAATTCATAACAAATATAGATTTATAGTTGTTAATTTTAGGGCTATCCACATAATTACACTACTTTTAGGGATCAAATTGAATTTTACTTGAATTTTATAAAAATTAAAAATTACTTATAATAAAATCTTAAAAACTGAAAAATACTTCATAATCACGTGAAGTAACACAATCTGATACTTTTGATACTTCTTAAATATGTTAGTATCACAGTATGATACCTATAATACTTTTCAATTTTTTTAATAACAATGAAGTATTTTTCAAAATTTTTTGTTTGTGTAGTAAAAATCAGTTTTATTATCTAAAGTGAGTAATTTGTACAATTTTCCCTTAATGTTATTTATTAGAAGAAAAAGTCCAACAAACAAATAAACAATAAATAAAAATAAATTCAAAAAGAATTTTTTTTTTTAAAAAAAAATCCTATAAAGATTAGGATTTCCTAATTTAATTAGTTTTGTACATGTTACATTTCAAATTTTAATCGGTTTTGTCTTTTTAAAAATTTTGAATTCGATAATATTTTTTATTAAAATGTTATTGTATTATGTTTTTATTTTTCATAATTGTATAATTAACATATTTTCATAAATTTTGATCGAAATTAATATCACAAACATATTCCCGTGCATCGCACGGGTGAAAATACTAGTATATATAAAGTCATAAGTTTTGGGAGTGGAAATTCAATCTTTGAAAAGTTTATAAACTAAATTACACACATTTTAGACTTGAGAATGGCCAATTTCGATCGCTCGAAGATTTGGATATTTTTGGAAGTCACGAAATACTGCCGAAGATTAGGGAGAAATGTGACAAAAAAAAAAACCAAACAAAAACAATGAACCTCTCTTTCGTAAAAAGTTATTTGTTTATAAATAAAGAATTTGTTATTTTCAAAGTAAAATATGCAATTAAAAACTATTTTTAAAATATTTGTGTGATTAAAAAATTGTTTGATATAAACTTATTTAGCCCCTATTTGGTACCAATTAAAATTAATTTTTTTAATTTAAGTCAAAGTCAATAATTAATTTTAGATGTTGTGATTTCACATTCTAGCATTTATGGTTTAATTAAGGAAAACGCTTAATTTTATTTTTTTTTAAGAAAAATACGTCAACGAATTTGCTTATTCATTTGGCTAGCCACAAATTTTGAAAGAAAATAATATTTTTTCGAAATATTTTTCGCATTGTTAACTTGAGTTTAATTGTTGTCAAACATTTTTTAAAAATTGCATGAGTCATCCCAAATAATTAATCAAACTAATTTTTATGATTATCAAAATGTCATGTTCATTGTGTTGTGTTACTAAAATAATCGACATGAATTTATTCAACTTTTATAGTAATATAAGGTAGTGTGTATTTTATTTTATTTTTTGAAAGTAAGGTAGTGTGTATTTAACATGTCATTATTGGTAGGGCTGGACAAAAATCGATCCAACCCGCCGAACCCGCCCAAACTGACCCAACCCGATCGGTTTGGATCGATTTTTCATGAAAATTGGGTTGGGTTGAATTTTTTTTTTAAAAAAAAAAATTCGGTTTGGGTCGGGTTGCGGGTTGGGTTAATAACCCGACCCAACCCAACCAAAAAAAAAAAATACAGTTTTTTTTTTTTTGGGTAATGAAACTTGAATTATTTAAATATTGATTGAATATATTTTAATTTTATTAGCAAGTGTTCAATTTATTGAATCTTTGGTTATTGTAGTGTACATAATTGATTTGAATTAAAGATAGATTCATGAGTTTTTTTTTTTTTTTTTTTCAAAAATTTTACTAATTGGGCCAAAGTCCAAACCGACTAACCCGACTGAAATTTGGTGGGTTGGGTTGGGTTGGGTTTGAATTCGTAATTGGGTTGGGTTGGATTGATTTTTTATCAACCCGACCATGGTGGGTTGGATTCGGGTTGGGCAAAAAACCGACCCAACCCAACCCACGTCCACCCCTAATTATTGGTGGGAATTTGTCTGTAAAATTATCGTTTTGGACATTTTCCAAATGTTGAAAATATCTGAACTCAACTAGAAAATTGTGACAAAACAAAATTTGTAATTAATGACCTACAATTAAATGTGCTTTAGTATTTAATGCATTTGGATGATATTTGTACCTTTAAAAATAGGTTGTATGATTTACTTGTCCATTTTTCATTTGTCAACACAGTTATTATAGTGAAATTTGAAATTTGTACCAAGGGCATTTTGGTCCAAGTATTAGCAAAATGGACATGGAAGTAATTTGGGAAATTTTTGCAAATGATTATGTAAAAATGGATATTTTTTTTTTTGCAAATTCCCTTGAAATAACTAATGCTCTATTTGATAAAAACATTTTGTTTATAAATAAAGAATTTAATTTTTTTGAGGTAAAAAATATCACTTTTTCAACCACATTTTATCTCAAAAATATCACAATTTTTTATTTATAAACAAAAAACTTTTACCAAACATAGAGTAAGTACTTGCCTTTCTCATTTTGGGCTAGAGCATAGTGGGTGATAGCATCAACGTCAAGGTTGATGTCAAGCTATATCTATATCTATATTATAATCGAATAGTCGTCACCAAAATACACACACATATTCCTCTTCAAAAAAAAATTTAAATCGAAAAACTTTTTTTCCGAAAACAAGCTAAAAAAAAGGGGCATTAAATGTTTTGAACATTGTGTAATTGACATTATGACTACACAGTGTAATGAGAATTGGAACGATTTCAAATTGGGAAAATGGTAGCGCAATTCAATACTCCAAAGTGTAACTAACAATTCCAAATTTTGAAATACACCTTTTTTAACACTATTCATCATAGTTTTATATTTAAAATAAATAATGACGGTTAAAATAAATTTTTTTAAAGAAAAAAGTTTTTTTGTTTAAAAATAAAGATTGTTATATTATTCTTGTTTTTAGATTTTTTTTTTCGTACAATGATTATGTAACTAATTTGAAAAATAATATTAAAATATCTATAGAAATATAAAATTATATACAAGCAATACATTAAAAAAAAAAAAAAAAAAAAAAAACTTAATCAAAAGTTAAAAATGTCATGTTCAAAATCAAATTAACTAAAAAACTATTTTTTTACACGATCATTAACAATTTCATTTGA
This sequence comes from Ligustrum vulgare, assembly GCA_963555705.1. Lineage (NCBI taxonomy): Eukaryota > Viridiplantae > Streptophyta > Magnoliopsida > Lamiales > Oleaceae > Ligustrum > Ligustrum vulgare. Next base: position 2,585,191 of record OY743185.1, read on the forward strand.
TTGCATCATAGATTCATATGTCACGACCATTAACAAGAGTCTGAGACAATTACTCTCGTATGTTGGACCATATTTAAAAACATCACATGTGTAACTATCAATATTAGAATTGTATTAATCATTAACAATTAAAAAAATTATATATTATCTTTAATATTATAAATTATATTTTATTATTATTAACTATTTTTAATAAATTAAGCCTCCATTCGATGGTTATGTATTTCGTTTATAAACAAAATTATTATTTTTGTGAAAAACTATATTTATTCTAGTATGAGTTGAAATAAATATATTTTATATAAATGTGCTACGTTGAAAATGAAAAAAAAAATGGATTAATATATTTTGGAAATAAATAAATAAATAAAATCTTTGTAGTTTTACTTCATAAATTGCCAATTAAATGAGTTTGTACTTCAATGTACATATTACAAGAATCATTAGTTTGTTAATATCAACTAATCATTTATTTAGTATTGTTGGAGGGAATTTGTGAATAGTGACGCCAAATAAGTAGAATGAAAATTTGTAAATCCAAGTCGAAAATTGGACAGAGTAACGGTAAGGAAAATACAAACAAGAAGAAGAAGAAAGTAGGGACAAAGCCGAGGCAAGAGTTGGACTCTTTGTCCTTAAGTCGAATTTGCCCCGCAACGGTACCTACAGATTTCGGCAATCGACTCCCAAGATACAACGGCTTTACTTGTGCTTGTAGCACTCCAAAACACAAGTACAACGAACCAAATTTAGGCTTATGTACTCCAAGGATGAAATGAAGAAAATCAAGATAACAAATGCAATGATTTGATTTTGGAGAGAGGAGAGGATGAGAGATGTTTTGCATATCAAAATGTGAGGAATGGGACACCCAAAGGGTCCTATTTATAGATCATGAAAGGGTGTGAACGAAATGGTTGAGGCCCAAACCATGCACCATTTCCAAACAATACACCTTTATGAAAAGGTGCCTAGTGGCCGGACAACCGTGCGGGGCACGATTTTACACAAAAAACCGAAAATAAATTTCATGTGTGATCGCACGGTTTCCCAACCATGCGGTCGCACGGCCAAATATTTTGACCTGATTTTCGTCATTTTTCGTAATTTTTCATTCATCCGATATTGGTTTTCGAAATGTCAAATATACTTGTGCGCCCCGAAGCGGCGAAGTGGCAAACAATTTTTTCTAAACAGATTGAGTCGAGCTTTTGAGTATTTGCCCGAAGTCGACACGAAGTCACTTTGATCGATTTTCAATTCTCGATTTATTAACCAATATCCAACAAGTTTTAAAAAAAAAAATTGACATATTTAAAAAAAATGATGAGAAAAGAAAAAAAAGATTAATTAATTAATTAATATTGAAAATTTGAGGTTGTCTAAATTTTATAAATAGACTGTCACAGATGTGTCTGAACAGTAACTAGTTAATAGTAATTTGTTAAGTTTTTTTAGCGTAGTACCAGATGAATCTTGTTCAGGCAGATTTGTCTGGATAGTTAAACGTAAACAATCAGAATAAAATTGTGCGGAATAGTAAATAGATAAGAACACAATAATTTGAGCTTAACGTGGGAAAAACCCTAACAGGGAAAACCTACAGTTCGCATCCTGCGAATAAAAACAAATCACTATATAAGGAAATAGTTTATACAGATCAATCTAAACTACAGTATAAATCTACGCATAAACTATATCAAACATCCAAGAAATAGAGCACTCTCTGATCCTTCTGTGGCATGTAATGTGAGCTGGAGTCTCACCACTCTTCAGTAGTTTTCTTTGAATCTGTAACACTTTTCAGCAACACGAACTCCCGTTCGATTTTGATCCAAACCTCCCGTTTGATCTTCACGCTAAAAATCTTTCATTCTCTAAGTGATTAAATCCTCCTCCCGGAGTATTGAAGTCACAACACTAATGAAGCTTTAATTATTTGCACCACACGAAAAATATAGTTTCAAGACTTCTTTAAAGTGAACGTGTATTTTTGTAAGCACCACACGAAAATTGGATTCTACACGTCTTATGAAAACATCCTGTTTTCCTTCTCTTTTTAGTGCAATTCGGTTTACTTGGCTCCCAAGTTTTCCTTATTGTATAAGATCTCTAATACCTACAAAACATGGTAGAGATAATTAGTAAAAGGTAAGATAGTTATCCTTAAATAAATCTTACCATAGACAAAGATAATGATAAATCTTAAAAGATCTTACCATTTATCAATCAAGTGATAAACATTGATATTTATCACTATATTTTCGGCCAACACAAGATTCTCTCTAATCAAGATTTTTGACCTCATAATCTTACCATATGCAAAGATAAGGTTGAAATATTGTTGACCATATTAAGAAGATACTTTCATATCTTGGATATGCTTGAATGTCAAGAATAATAACAAAATATATCATCACGAAATTTACCAAAATCAAAAGATAACAATATCAATATTTCGAGATTATGATCCTAATATACTCGGCCAATCAGAATATTTTAACAAGACTTAAAATCTAATGAAAATGATTATAAGTGATAAAGATATAATTTCAAGCCAAGTAACCTGTTATCACAATTCTTATCACAAAAGATAAGTGATAGACTTCTAACATTATCACAATACTTATCATATCAGATAAGCAACCAACATTATCTCCAAAATATTATCACAATATTTCTTGTCATTATTATAGAAGATAAGCAACAAATATTATCACAATATATAGGAGATAAAGACAATATTACGTCCAAGAAATATGTAAGTAATTTAATTAAACTTAATAAATTACTAAATAAAAATATTTAGTAATAAACTAAATTTATCAAATTACAAATATATATGTATATATATGTGTGTGTGTGTGTGTGTGTGTGTGTGTGTGTAAAAGAAATACATTAAAAATAAACTTAATCAAAAGTTAAAATATATTAAAAAGAAAATTGGTGATGAAACAAAAATAAAAGTAAACAAATTCAATACAAAAATTTAATTAAGTGCCAAACTTTAGACGCACAATACATTGGGTATTGTTTCTTTTCCCATTTTGATTAGTTTTATCTTTTTTAAAATTTCAATTTCGATAATATTTTTGTAATAAAATGTTATTTATACTATATTTTTTATTTGATATGATTATATTATCAACCTATATTCATAAATTATAAATCATTGTCATGGATAAAAAATTTTATGCATTGCATGAGAGTAAATACTAGTATTTATAAAATAAGCAATTTTATGTTGACAACTACTTTATAAAAAAGTAAACTCCATAAACACTGACGTAACTCAAGATATGTATTTATGCATCCATCCAACATTGGTGGGACAACATAGAAAGCGAAATGTGACTAGGTTATGCACGGATTATTATGATGATTTGCTTATTAATTTTTCAAACCCTTCTCCCTTTCAAAATTGTTAAATGTTTCCTTTTCAAAAGTTGGTGAGTCTTCACGTGAATTTTATATTTGCTTGGTGTTTCGTGCTCTACTTAGGGTGCGTTTGATTGTGATAGTTGAAAATTGGTGAAAATAAAATTTTTTTCAAGGTGTTTTCCGCAAAGTCGATTTCGTTAACAATTAAAATGGAATCAGACGATGTGTAAGGAACAACAACCTCTCGAAACAAAATTTCAACGAGGGGTACTTTATTTATGAAGATTACAACGAAGACAAAACGTCTCCAAGGGACTCAAGCACACGAACTAAATTAGGAGTTGACAAGAAAAAATAAAGATAAAGAAAATTACATAATCTCTGTTTGAGAGTTGATTGATTGGTCCCTACTTTTGTTTTCACTTTGATCTTTTATACTTCTTCTCTCACAATTGATTGCGAAAACTATCTATCGTCCAGCAACTGCCCTCTTTCTCAATAACGGATGACTTGTTAAGAAACTGTCGTGCATAACTGTTGACATTACTCCAACTACTCAACCGAGTTTTCCGGGTCATGGAGATGTGACAAGATTACCCACTAACCGCTTAATAACTGCTAATTTAAAATACTAAATTTCCGTGTTCGTCCTGATTCTGGGCTCTTTCCTGGCTTGGGCGATATTGGTCATCTCGCTAAATCTTCGTCCAATCGCTCTGTTTTCAGACCTGCACACGGGTCTATTTGGGCCTATTCACTAAACTCTTCCAATGAACTCAATCCTTTGGGCCATTTAATTGGGCCTTATGAATTAGGTATTTTGATGTGTTAACAATTATCCTCCAATATGGTAGAATTAATATCAATTATTAATTTTATGTTATATTCATGTACACACTATTATGTAGAAAAACTCTTGATATTCTGGTGAATTTTTCCAAAATCTGGATATTTACTTTCTGTTACTATGCATAAGCATTCCCATTCACATTCTGCCTATTTGCCTTCTCTCCTTCTATAAAGCTATCTTCACCATTATTGTTTTCATCGTCATCATTAAAGTGATATTGTTGCATGTTATTCAAACGATCAACTCTCTATATCTCCACGATCAACTTTTTCTTTTCTTAACAAAAATGAATTACTCAATCTCTTTCCAATTGTACTTCTTGCAGTGATGTCTTATTTGGTTTGGAAGATATAGGAAATGTCTTTTGGACAATGAATGTCTTCTCAGTGACTCTTCCCAATAAAGGTCTTCTAGCGCCCCTTCCATTTATGGTCTTCATAGGAGTTCCTGATGTGATGGGATAGCTTGCTGAGAGTGCTTCTTTTGGCCATTTACCATTGTGATTGCTTCCGATGCTTTCTTTTGCAGCGATGCATTTAGGAAGGCAATGGTGGAGGGTTGCTAAAAATGCTCCTTAGGTCGTTCCCTTGTCTTTGCAGCGAGGTTTTTGGGGATGCGATGAAGACTGACTTACTCCCTCTATAATAGTTTATAAGAGAATAATAGTAGCATGCTTTCCAATTCGGCTAGTAGATTTTTCGTATTTGCATCCCCTGACTTGTAGAGACATTTGATAATAAAGATATTATTTGGACGTATTTTGTTCTTCATTTTTTATTTCTAAAATGATCGTCCAAGTTTGTCTGACATTATGATATGCGCTCAGCACCTTTATTTTGTATAGGTATAGTACTTTTTATATTTGTTCGCTTTCCTACATGGAAGGAACATATTTCTTTAAATACTTACCGTTAATAGACCTTACGTGTTTTGTGTCTAAATATTCTAAATGATAAGATCCATTAGGTAACACGTTGTTTACTTTATATGGTCCTTCCCAGTTAGGTGATCATTTCCCATACTTTGGGTCCTTACTATCCAAAGGGAGTATTGTTTTCCAAACTAACCGCCCAGACTGGATAATTTGGCTATAACTTTCTTGTAAAATACTTAGCAGTTTTTTGCTTTTAGATTTGCAGTCTATCTAGGACGTCCAATTTTAATTCGTTCAACTCTAATAAATTTTGCACCAACGATTCCATATATTCACCATCGCTTAAATTATTTTGCAATCTCACTTTGATTGACAGCACATTAATCTCCATATGCAGTACTGCCTCTTGACCATAAGTAAGTTGAAAAGGAGGCTTGTCCATAGATTGAGCATAATAGGGCGTGGAGTTCACCAGTTTGACTCCAAATTTGCTCAAGAATTCCTTCACCTGATCTCCATTCAAAGAAGTTACATGATCCACCATTAAAGTCTGTGGTATGCCGAATCTATAGATGATATGATCACGAATAAATTCTATGATATTCTTTTGAGAGATCTCTTTTATGGGCGCAGCTTCCACCCATTTAGTGAATAAATCCATTGCAACTATTATGAATGTATGTTACTTGGATGATGGGGGATAAATCTTCCCAATGAGATCAATCGCCAAACCTCTAAAAGGTCAAAGCTTGATAATGGGCGCCATTTCTCTTGTTGGCACTCTTTGGATTGGATCATGTCTTTGACATGCTAGACAACTCCTGGCATATTGAATGCATAATTCTCCCATTTTAGGCCAAAAATACCCACTTCTAATAATTAGCCATCTCATTCTTTGGCCTGCTTGATGGGCTCCAAATATTCCTTCGTGAACTTCAATCATGATCGTCTTGGCTTCGCTCAAACTTACACATTTTAACAGTACACCGTCTGAGCGTTTCTTATATAACTTTTCATCTATTAACACATAATTTAGTGCACAAAACTTCATTTTCCTACCTTTCTCCCTATCAGGCTCCTTCAAAACCCTTTTTATTTCTTCTCTCCAATCCATCACGTCTCACTTTGTACGCAATGAGCATCCCAATTTCTTGCCCTACATTGGACCACTAGCAATATTATTCCATATTTACAAGTGGAATTCCAATTTAGCATCCTTGAATAGCCTGAAGCCATTTGAGCTAGTTCATTTGCTAAATCGTTATACATCTTGTTGACGTATTGAAGTTCCTCTTGATCAAATACTTCTAACAACTCTTGGGTGATTTCATATTGGCCTATAACGGAATCACTTTGGCACTTTAAGTCGCCAATCAATTGGTTAATTTATAATTAGGAATCGCCCCTAACTATTTCATTTTTTATTCTCAGCTCTACTAACAGTTCCAAACCTATAATCAGTGCTTCATAATCGGCTTGATTGTTGGTGCATATTCTGTCTAGAGAAAAAGTGAATTTATAATAAACCTCTAATGGATTTATTAAAACTACACCTACCTCTGCACCTCCAGAAGTTTTTGATCCATCAAAGTATAAAACCCAGGGGTTTAATTCGAATGAATCAATTTCTAGTTCAATCTCTTTAGGTACATTAAGGCATGGTTGATAGGCCAAAAAATTAGCCAATGCTTGATTTTTTATTTCCTTTTGGGGAATGCATTGTATTTCAAATTCTGACAATACTAGAGTCCAAAGCCTATCATTTGGCATAAAATAGGGCAAAAAAATATGTATTTAACTAAATTTACGTTAGAAACTAAGTAAACAATCATATGCCGTAAATAAGCCCTTAATTTTGTACATGTGAAATATAAAGCGAGACAAAGCTTTTCAATTGCAGATTAATTACATTCACATTTTGTTAACTGTCTACACAAGTAATAGATTGCCCTCTCTTCACTAAATTGATCTTCTTGTGCGATCATCCCGCCTATAGACTCTTGTTCAGCCGATATATAGACTTTCATTGCTTGTCCCTGGATAGGCGAAACTAGCACGGCGGACTTGACAAATATTTTTTCAGGCTATCAAAAGTCTTTTGATGTTCTTCCTTACAAACAAATTCGTCTTGATCTTTCAGCTTTAAGAGAGGCGAAAAAACTTTCGTTCGCCCTGCACAATTAGATATAAAATATCTCAAAAAGTTTATTTGACCTAGAAATCTTTGCAACTCTTTTTTGTTACTAGGCGATTTAGCCTCTAAAATGGCTTTCGCTTTGTTTTTATCAAGTTCAATTCCTCTTTTGTGCACTAAAAAACTAAGAAAACTCCCTGCGTTAATACCAAACCAGTGTTACACCCGTGCGATGCACGATCATTTGTTACTTACATATATTGAATTTATACATTAATATATGAAATAAATATTTAATTAAAAATAAGAAAAGAAGGAAACACAATTAATCACAAAAAATATACAAATTACACATACCTTAATTATTTTATACCGTTAGTATGTTTACCGTTTCAGGAAATTTATTTAAATATTGTAATTTAAAGCTTAAAATAAGAAAATAAAATTACATTTAAACAAAATTTTTAAATGTAATATGTAAAAAAATAGATATATACATGATATATATACGCTCACAATTTTATTAAAAAAAAATAAAAAATAAAAAATAGATCGATAAATATTCCTATTTTATCGTATTTCATTTTCTATTTTTTAAAGAAAAATATTTATGTGATATTGACAAAGTTTTTTTTTTTTTTTTTTTTTTTAACGAATTTAAAAAAAAAAATGTAATTGATTTCAAGAAAAGAAGACAGATCAAGAAACTTAAGGACTTGGAAAAAGCAACTATTTAAAAATTTACATTCAATTAGATTATTTTAAATCTGAAATTTGTCTAAAATGAATAATATATAGTTAATTAATACTTCTTACCATTTTAGGAAATATATTTTGGCAAAAAAAATGGGTCAATACATGTTCGTGTTATCCCTTTATGTATTTTGTTTTTCTCTTGTGAACATATTTACTCCTTGTTTAAACCTCATTATATACAAAATGAGTTTTTTAATAGTGATTTTTTGGAGAATATGTACTTAAACCCCTGTTTGAGACCTATTATTTCAAATAATTTTGTTGGTAACTATAAATTTTTGGAGAATGAGGTTTTAAAATGTAGGAATTTTTTTGAAGTTATACGTAGATTTTTTTATTAATAGAATAGAATGCTAGTTGAAAATGAGGTTTTTATTAAGGGTTACTCAGTAGGGGCCAAATGTTTTACTAAGTGGTTACAATTGTAATAATTTGGAAATTGAAAGACTTACTATTAAAAAATAAATTAAAAAAAAAATTAATGAATTTTTGCATAACTATTCAATTTTAATGATCACTAAGGTATTCTTTCCAAAATATAAATTCTAAATTATCAAAAATAAATTTATCTCTACCTGAATAACGGAATAGTACTATTAGAATTTGTACTATCTTAATATAATATTTGATATTTAAATATATTAAATAGATATTTCATTTCATATTTACTTTAACATTACAAATTAAATGCAAGTGGTCCCATATTTAAATGAATCTAACAATTTAAGCAACCTGAATTGATCGAAATATGAAGTTACAAAAATTATTCGTACTTAATTAAATTACATAAAAATTCAAATATTTATTATTTCTTTTAATTTGATTAGAAAAACAACTTGAATTGAAATTAATTATATATGACCAAATTAAATCTAGTTAAGAAATTATAAATTATAAATATCATTATAAGACTTAAATAAATAAAACAATTTTGAAATAGAGGGACATTGAGAAAAAGTAAAAAGTACAAAATAACTTTTTTACCTTTAATCTTTGATGTGATTTTAAGGACGGCATGATTACAGTTGACTCTAAATTGTGAGTTCGCATTAAAGTTCTCATTGAGATCTTCGTTTTGATACCCATATTGCATATTTTTCGATTTCAAAATAATAATATAATTATCAAAAGTATTCTTATTCATTGAAATCTTCTATTTTAGGAAAGACAGTTTAGGCGGGAAAAGTTTCAAAACATTTTTTTTGGGAAGTACCTTACTTTTATATATAGTATGATATGATGCACATTACAAATGATTCAACTTTAGTTTGTACTGCCTCATTCGCTCAAATGAACGTTTTAATTATTTAAAATGATCTTCTTCTTTAAGTGATTTAACCATTATCTCATCTACATAGACCTCGACAAACTTACCTATCATATCATGAAAAATGAAATTCATGGCTCTTTGATAAATATCCCCTTCATTTTTTCGGCCGAAAGACATAACTACCGATTCAAAGCATCCTAGAGCCCCAAGACACCTAAAGGTAGTTTTGTGTACGTCTTCTTCAGCTATATAAATTTGGTTGTACCCCGAATACCCATCCATAAAGGAATATATTACATGCTCACAGTTGAATCTACTAAAGAATCTACAGTATATGCATTGGGTATTCATCTCTGGGCGTTGCTAGATTTAAATTCCTAAAGTCTATGGACACCCTGATACTACCATTCTTTTTCAAAACAGGCACAATATTAGATAACCACTCATCGTATCTGGCTGTTCTAAGCAATCCTACATTTAACAATCGTTCTATTTCTTTCTTTAATTCATGTAATACATTAGGAGAAAAATGCCTATGAGGTTGTTTATGAGGCTTGTAATTTGATTTGGATGGTAATCTATGTTCTACCAAATTTTTATCTAGACCAGGCATATGCTCATATATTCCTAAAAGAAGCAATCATTATACTCTTTTAATAAGGTTATTAATTTATCCCATACCTCTTGGCTAAGCATCTGGCTAACAAATGTCGGACAATCTTCCCCTTCGTCGCCAATGTTTACCTTTATTAAAAGGGTCTTACGCAGTTACGCTTCAGCATGCCCAGGTTTTGAGATCCTCATTACTTCATCGTCCAGGTTTCTCGTAGCCATTTCTTCTTCTAGGCAATCTACCTTGTTGATTTCTCAGCCAATGCTCTGCTCCAACTCGGCACGCTAACTTGTTCTTCAACGTTTTTAAAGCTGCTTCTTCTCTACTATTTTCTTTACACTCTTTATCGAAAGTCATCAATTTGGCTTTAGAGGACTGCATATCGGCCAGATTTCTTTGTTGCTGACTATCCATTAGGTTTCTTCAATTATTCTTTTGCCAATTATTGGCCTTTCAAGACCCACTATATTTGGTCTCATTTGACTGAAAATCCCAGTAAGTTCATCTACTGAAAATGGTTCATCGCTCTGTGAGATGATCTGAGTTTCTTCCCCATATTAGACGAACCTAACAGGTCCATAGTTTCCTTCATACATTAATCTTTCTACAGAATTTGCTTCCACAACAAAAGTCCTGTGATCTGCTTGCACAATTTCTGCTTCTCCTTTATTGTTCCAAAAAACCAAGCCCTGGTGGAGCGGTGGAGCGATAAAGGTATGCACCAACTTCCATGGATCCAATCTCTCCCTAACAACACGTTGTAACTGGTAGGACCATCTATCACAAAGAAAACTGTGGTTCTAGTAGTTGTTCCTACAGTTATCTCTAACAGCATCACTCATTTGACTGAAGTTGCTCCTCCGTTGAAACTTGTAAAAGATAACCTTTGTAGGGATCATATCACTTTCTGTCTTTGCGTACTTCCTTATCATTCTGGATGAGATAGTATTTATGGCTACTCCATTGTCAATGAGTACTACTGAAACATGTATACCATTGACTTGGGCCTTTACATATAATGGCCTTAGATGTTTCATTAGCTTTATAGACAAATTGCTGAAGATAACCTTTTCTGTTGCATCCATCTCTACTTCTTGCTTGATGAGATTCGAAGCGCGGAAGAAACGCCGGAAAGTTCCAAACTCAGGTCGTGGTTGGACGGATGAATCATGACCTGATATTTACGACGCGATGGCTCGACGATGCGGAATAAAGAACCACGACTTTCGAAACGCCACAACGATTTATCCAACTTCCTTGGTAAGTTTCTGATTTTGAACGTCACAAATATTCTAGCAAATATTTGATAAGTTTGGGATGAACTCCACAAGATGATAATCTTGATAAGTTCTATGAAATATAGGAATCCACCTATATGTTTTATTGAAATCCTCAATAAACTGTTTAATTAAATCAAATCTGAATGTTACATCGGATTGAAAAGCATATAAATAAACAAAATAAACCCTAGCCCCGAATTGGGCTCAAAATAGAGTCATAATTGACCTAAAATACTAAAATAGGAAAAGGAAATAAAATATGCGAAATTCTGGAAAAAATCTGATCTGTCGCCTAGTTACGACCGTAAATACCGGGCTTACGGCCGTGACAAATTTGATTACGGCCGTAAGTCATGTTCTGCCCAAAAATTGCGATAGCTGCGTTACATCCGTAATTCCAACGGTTATGGTCGTAAAAGGCCTTCTGCTTAATTTTCTGGTTCTTCTCGACACGGTTTGATCTTAAAAGCTCGTCGAACCTGCTGAATTCTTGTTTTTGGCTTGAATATTTAAATTTTCCCATCAAGCCTGCTATGATTCGTATTATCGAGGTTCTGGATCACATCATTGCTTGTTTTCCACTAAACTAACTTCTCTTCTCATACCAGCTTGCAGGATTTCATTTGGACTTTCTGCATCTTGGTTTTTCTCTTTACTTTTATTCCAGAGTTCCTCATATGTAAACCATCCAGTAGGAGGAGGAAGTATTATAGGAGGTGGTCCATGCTTTTCAAAGCGTTATACTCTCACTTTCCTTTTAAGCATTCCATATAACACATAAAATTCGAAAGAACGTCCAGACGGTTTTCCCAATAGATCTACTTCACGGACACCTTCTTGATATAGTTGCTTCAACAATTGCGTAATACCCCTTGCTTCTTCCCTTCTGCTTCCAAATCAGTCTCTTCTTCGATGTCTGTCATGTCATCGTCCTCCTCTTCATGACATATCTCCTGGGACATTTGGCCTTCTTCACATATTAGCATGAATGCTTCTTCCTCATTTTCTTCTCTCTCTCGTTCATCGTTTTCTTTACTTCTAAATTCATTGGCCAACAAGTAATTGTTAACCATGATCGGGGGTAGAGTGTCAAATTGAATGGCAAGGTGTTGCCCTAGATCCTCCTCATCTTCGTTTTGCTTGCTGAGTTTAAATTTAGACTTCCCCGAAGAACTTTCTGGTGCTTTTTCTACTAATTCCCCTGTACTGTTTTCCTTACTATCATAAAGGACGTTCTTGTTAGCCACTTTGAGTAATTTAGGTGCCTCAAGATGTGACGATCACTGTTTTTGTCTCATCATCCTCCCATAGTTTCTCCGAAAATGCCTTTGTTGTGTCCTAATCATCTCATTGAAATGCACTACCCTTCATGCATTATACTGGAATGAATAGCATACATTTAACTTATGAGGTTGTGGTCTGAACGTCCTCCTGTTGTTCATCGGCTTGACCTACTTTTCAAAAGGCGGCTTTCTATAAGCTAACATACCTCGTCCCCTATCAGGATGGAAACTGGGAACAACACTGGGATAACTATAATGTCCCCATGTCCTCATTTCTTCCATATGCTTGTTTACCTCTCCTTTACATCTGGCGCACAAGATACCTTCATCTCTTCTAGGTCCCTTTTCTTTGATTCGTCCAAACACATTGGGATATTGTTCAATATCCTCCTTTCCATCGTCTATGACTAACATGAATTTTGGCAACTTATTTTCGAAACCAGTTGTCATCATGTTCACCCCGAGTGGCTGTGGGAAGGGATTTTCATCTACTGCCATCTTCTTTTTGGTTCCAAAATTTATTCGCCCAAATTCGATAGCATATCAAGCAATTATTAGTCATATGAGACCATGCATTGTGCCATTTACAATATTTTTTACCCTTAATTTGTTTAGAGCTTGACAATTTATGCTTATCGCTCAACTTTATTTGCTTATCCTTATATAACTTGTCAAATATAAGGTCAGTCTTAGTTACGTAAAATGAAAATACCTTAGCCTTTTCATTTTTATCCCCGATAGGCTCATTTTTAACCGTAATGTTTGGTTCAACCACTAAAGGGTAAGCATACATGTCCCCTTTAACCAGCTCAGCTAGACATATTTCTGTTTGGTCAAATACCCATCATCAACCATATGAACGCCAAAATTCGGGTCTCTATAGCAAGTCCCTTTGCTAGAATTTTACATTTGTTCTTCCTCTCTTATTAAACGTTCATATCTAATCACATTGGCACTCAATTGGAATAGATCAAGAAATTCCCTATCTTGGAACTTCTTTTTTAGATCAAAACTCAAACAACTTTGAGTGATCATGACAAACTTTTTTTCGAGAAAAGGAACAAAACATTTGCTCCTGACCGTTTTGAATCTTTGAAGAAAGCCTTCTTCCCATTTATTATGCATTTGACGTAAATTTGCTAAGTCGTCCAGAGTCACTTCAAACTCAGTTTTATAAAATTGAGCTTGGAATAACTGCTCTAACTATTACCATGTTTGTACAGAGCTTTCCGGAAATGGACCATGAAAAGGCTACTCCCGTTAACGAACTAGGGAATAGTCTCATCTTATGATAGTCATTGACTTCGCCGCATTGTAATGTGAATCGCCCTATATGTTCTAGAGTGAAAACTTCTGCTAAAGCAGTAAACAGTAAAAAAAATTTCCAGCACTTTGTACCCCCTTGGCTACAGATATGCTTGATCCACCCAATCACGGTATGGCTTTGTGTAAGTCGACCTAATACAAGGACGCATCCCAACAGCCATTTGATCTAACACTATCTCAGCAATTTGATCATTCAACGAGACATTGGAATCATAAGGAACACCTATAGGTTGATTCCCTGGTGGCGTGACCTGAGGCCTAAAGTTTGGTAACAGATTGGCATTGAAAACGCCATTGTTTAAAACTTTAGTACCATTAGTTTGAATATTTCCCCCATCATTAACATGTGGGGTGCTTTGTCCATTATTTTGGACATTATCTCTTACATTTGGGTTACCCCCCAAGTTTGACATCCCATTACCACCATTTAGACCCATGACTCCAACACCCCCTTAGTTTGATGAGGATGGTCTGATAGATGGTTCTATTCCCTAATTTGGAGTTACAAAAATGGGATTATGTCCCACAATCGTTTTTTCCTAAAAGTGATGTCCTATGTTTGGAAAAGTTGATTGAAGGACTTGGCCTGTTAACTTGTTCATTGTGTCATGTAAAGTTCTTATTTGCTTGGCCATATTGTCATAATGTGTTCTTTCATTTTGAATGAACGTTTCCATGTTTTGAACATATAGCAAATTTACACGTTCAACCACATCTTGAGTAAGTTCACCAAGCAATGCACGCATGGTTCGCTGACTCAATTATGCCATTGATTCAAAACGGCTTTGACTTTGTCCCTCTGTTTCTGGATTACTTTGTTCATCTTCATATCTTTCAATCATAGACGGGAGTCGTTGGCTTGCTAGTTCCGTATCGGAGTTCTTATGAGGCGTGATTTTTTACTTTTGAGTCTTCAAAAACACACCAAATTTTTCCCAATGGGCGTGTCAAATTGTTTCATGCAAAGTCGATTTCGCTAACAATTAAAATGGAATCAAACAATGTGTAAGGAACAACAACCTCTCGAGACAAAGTCCCAACGAGGGGTGCTTTGTTTATGAAGATTACAACGAAGACAAAACGCCTCCAAAGGGGCGCAAGCACACAAACTAAACTAGGAGTTGACAAGAAAAAGTAAAGATAAAGAAAATCACATAATCTCTATTTGAGAGTTGATTGATTGGTCCCTACTTTTGTGTTCACTTTGATCTTTTATACTTCTCTTCTCACAACTGCTTGTGAAACTAACTATCGTCCAACAACTGCCCTCTTTCTGAATAGCGGATGACTTGTTAAGAAACTGCAGTGCATAACTTCTGCCATTACTCCCACTACTCAACCGAGTTTTCCGGGTCGTTGAGATTTGACAAGATTACCTACTAACCGCTTACTAACTACTAATTTAAAATACTAAAATGTCGTGTTTGTCTAGATTCTGGGCGCTTTCCTGGCTTGGATGATACTGGTCCTCTCGCTTAATCTTCAGACCTGCCCACAAGTCTATTTGGCCTATTCACTAAACTCTTCCAATGAACCCTATCCTTTAGACCATTTAATCGGTCCTTATGAATCGAGTATTTTTATGTGTCAACAGTAGGAAGATTTTGCTTGGAAATTATTTTCATAGAAAATATTAATTGAAGTGTTTGATTGGTTTAATTTTTTAGGTGTAAAAAGTGAGACATTTTTCAAGTTTTGGGTTTGATTGATATTATTTTTCATGGAAAATAAAGTAAAATTTAACTTTTTTTTTTACTTTTTAACATATTTGTACTTGATAATAATAATGTTATTTTTTAGAACAAAAAATAAGTCAATTAACAACAACAAAATTGATCAAACTGAATAAAAAATCAAACTAAACTTACCTGAAAAACAGTCTTTGTGAGAGAAAAATGTTTTCAGCACAATCAAGGAAAATCAACAGCGTAGATCCTTGCATAGCAAATGTTTTCCAGTTCAAAGTTTGGCAGTCAAACAAGCAAAGAGGCCAAAAGATGGAAAATGTTTTGATTTGCCTTGGAAAATATGGCTCATCAAACAAGCCCTTAGTGTATGTTTGGTGTACCTAGTTTTTTGAGAAATTTGGAAAATTTTGAGTTTTCAAAAGAATGTGTGGTTGAAAAGTGATTAAAAAGTGTGAAAATGGTGAATCCCATAGAAATATCTGATCGAAAATAAATTTGAGGAAAAAATGAAAAAAAAAAAATGATTGGGAGCAAACAAGCCCTAAGAAGTAATATGGGAAAAATGCATAAATAAGACATGCCGTGAAATCAGTTTTTTAACGGCGTGCGAAAATTGCATGTCGTAAAGAAAGGATATTGACGGCGTCAACTTTTGCACGTCGTAAAAAAGCACCTTCAACTGCGTGCATAAGACGTATGCCGTAAAATTGTCATTAAAAAGAAAGGTTTACGGTGTTCAAGCAACACGCCATAAATGGAGGCTATTTACAGAGTGCAGAATGCACACCGTAAATAGATTAAATAACATTTACGGCGTGCATAAAT
The DNA here is from genome assembly GCA_963555705.1 of Ligustrum vulgare. Classification (NCBI taxonomy): domain Eukaryota; kingdom Viridiplantae; phylum Streptophyta; class Magnoliopsida; order Lamiales; family Oleaceae; genus Ligustrum; species Ligustrum vulgare. The sequence goes on from OY743185.1 coordinate 2,601,471, forward strand.
GCACGTCATGAACAAATAGTCTTTTTGATATGCCTCTCCCATTCTTACGCACGCATCCCAATCAAGAAATTAGGGTGCGACACGATATTGGTTCTAATAGCCCATGTATTCTTCTTGTTCATTCAATTCTTCAGAACGCCATGTCCCACTGACTTCCCCTCGGTCACAATCCATGTCCGACTTCCCCTCGGTCACAACCAACACAGCAAGAACCGTCCGACACACACATCACTGCACCACCGTGGATCGAACATTGCGTAGGCTATCATTCTTGAACTATTGCAAGTTTCTCACAACAAACGTCTTCCTTCACTAGAGCCTACCTCACACACAAATCATCGGCATAAAAGAACTCACATTCCCTCCGATTTGAAGCTCATCTACACAAAAATTTCGAATCAAGGTATGTTTTAAATCTTAAAATTTTAAGTGTTGAAAAGTTTGGTCCCATTTTTTTCTAATTCTCGAATCTGCTGGTGATGGGATAAGACTTATACTAGAATTTGGTTGAGTTGGATTGTGGTTTTGTGTGTTGAAATTTTGGGAATGAATTAAGTGCCCAAATTTGATATTTTCCTAAAGATTTTACATTGCATCCCAAGTGTTCAATCAATTTCCCAAATGACATTTTCTTCAAATTTTGTCTCTCTCCTTAACTGAATCTCCTTAATAATATCTGTTAATTATATCAGCTCTTGATCATTGAAGCATTAATTCCTGCTGCAAAGTGCAATCATTCTTCTGATAAAAGTTGTCCCATGTCAAATTAGTGATATTTAGATGAACTGCTTATCATTTTTTTTTGATGATATTGGTCGGCTATAAATTTGTATGGTGAATATCTTCGACTAAGGATGACTCTATTGGAATTAAGTTTGATTCTTCAAATGATCACTTTGCGAAATATTGAATAACTCATAGTGGTTCAAACTTTTTTAAATTTGGTGTTAGAATTACCAATTCAAGTCTCAACTCTACGAGGACTATTACGGAAACTTGGCATTTGAAAGTATAAGTAACTATGGATTCATTGAGGGAATTTATATCAAAGCATTGCTATCAAGTATGGCTTTATTGAGAGGATATATATTAAACACTAATCATCAAGCTTGACAAAGTTTCCATAGAATCGTATGTACAATTTTTCAAGTAATTTTTCTTGGTTTGTCTACTTAGTGCTTTTGTCTCTAGTTACTTGCTCTTTGTTTGATATGGTATCTAAAATAGCATATATGCAATGTGCCAGTTGTTCGCTCAAAATAGTGTACCGCAAGCGCACGGGTCGCGTACAAGTAATAAAGTGGACTTGAGTCCGGATTGTCGATCCCACGAGGAATGTTTACTTTAGATTATATAACTTTAATTAATTTAATTCTAACAATAAAAGAAATACACAATTAAAAGTTGGATTTTTGTAAATTCTAAATTAAAGAAAATAATTTGAAACCAAATTAAAATACGGAAAATGAAAGATAAAACGTGGTTGGGATTCATGGTTTCATTTAACTGTCGCCTAATTAATTTTTCAACATGCAAATTAACAAATTACTCATTTACAATGTCAGACCCGATTTTCCAAACTTAGCCAATTACCTCTCTCGAGTGAAATCAACCATAATCAATTGGTCTAACCTACTATATCTCTATGTCGATTAAAGCCCAATCAATTGCATTAACGTTTTGTGAAAATAGCTCAATGAATCATCTAGGGTTTAAGGTATATCTCTATCCTTAACAAGAACCTAGAGCATTTGTTATTTGGTCTAAAATGCATAATATCTCTCGATTACCATACACTTCACATAACATATATTTGGTGATCAAGCAAACACATGTAATAATCTCAATAACAAATACACATGAAATAAGCATTTAATCAAATAGCAAATATTAAAATTAATCCAAGCTAGGTTAAATTCATTCCATAAATCCCAACGTGCAAAATTTAGCTAAACATGAGTTTGAGAATAAAAATAACAAGAAGCATTAAAAATAAAAACCCGGAAATTGGAAATGGTGGAATTTGCATCAAGGTCCTCCAACTATCAAGTAATTGAATTTCAGTCCCTGAACTTTCAATTCTTTGCATTTCAGTCCTTGCATCTACCTTTCAGCTCCTTCAGCCTTTCTGCGTTTTCTTCCTCAGCAGCTGCTTACTTTCTGTCCAGCAGCATTATCATCTACTTTCCAGAACCAGCAGCTGCTTATAGCAGCAAGCATCAGCAGTATTGATCACCAGCAGCAATGTTTCCGGCCACAGTCACCAGCAGCTCCCTCACAGTCTCGCACAGCAGCTTCCAGCACCAGCACACACTGTTTTTAGGCAGAATCAGCAGCTGTATTGATCACCAGCAGAATTTCCTCAACAGCAGCAGCAGCACTTCCTTCCTCAGCCGGCAGTAACCAGAATCAGCAACAGCAGTACTTCCTTTTTTCAGGTAGAAGCAGCAGCAGCGCTTCTTCCAGCACCAGCAGCCAACTTCGCACCAGCAGCCTGCTTCTCGCACCAGCAGGCTGCAATCCTTTCTTCCACCCCCCTTTTACCATCAAACCGCCTCTGCTGTGTATCTCTCTGTCTATTCAGCAGCTGCCCCCGGCTTCTCTCTGTCTCTCCAGCTATTCCTTTCTTTCCAGCCTTGCTTATTTCTTTCCAGTTCTCGCTGCTGCTGTCACCAGCAGTCCTCTTCCTCTTTTCTTTTCCTATATGCTCCCCTCCGGCCAGAAATCAGCAGCCTGTCACCCTGCTTCTTCCTCTCCTTCTGGTCTCCCTCTTATGTATCAGCAAAACAATTTTCTTCTTCCGGTTCTTTACTGCTGCTGTCACCAGCAGTAAGACATCCACCGGTTTCTCCTCTGCCTCGCTCTCCTTTCTTCAGGCTGCTTGTGTATGTATATATGTATATCTTTTTCCAGCAGCCCATCCAGCAGTACAACACGTTCCAACCTTTCTCCCATACTCTCCATCATTTGCCCATGCTTCCCTGTCCTTTTCTTTCTAAAATTGCACATTTGGTCCTTGAGTTTTGGAAGTTGAGCAAAATGGTCCCCAAACTCTATTTTTCTCTTCATCTATGTGCCCAGCTCAATACTTCTTTGGAAAAATATGAAATCAGATTTTAAACTGCTGCCAAGTCCCTCAACTTTGATTTTGCATCCCAAGTCCTCAACCTTTGACACTTGTGCACTTTGGTCCCCAACTTTACTTTTTGTGTGCGATTGATCCATTTGCACTCAAGTTCATCAATTAAGCAATCATTTCGCTTTCTATTGTGATTTTCTCCTTGAATTTGAGTAGTAAACCTTGGTTCTCAACTTTTTGGGATGTTGCAATTTAGTCCTCAAACTTTCGATTTCTTTCACTTTGGTCATTGAACGTCAAATTTGCTCATCTTTAAGCTCAATTGCACTTCAATCTTGTCCATTTGCTTTCCAATTGAGTTTGTACCTAATTGTACAAGATAAACACAATTTATAAGTAGATATTTGCTCAATTTGTCAATTAAAATGCTAATTTAGGAACTAAATAAGTGTGTAAAAACACACTTATCACCAGTTTCAAAGATCAAAGATCAGTTTTTATTTCTACCTAAAATAGCATATATGCAATTGGTACTACTTTAGGAATGTTATGGACATTTGACTGCTGAGTTTTGTTGGACTACTAAATCTCAGCATTTGATAACGTTAAGAGGTTATAGTTATAAAATTGGCTTCTTGCATTTTGGACTTTATTACACCTGTTTACAGCTTATTTGTTATCAAACAAAACTCCCGAAAGCATGTATTTATGACTATTTGAAATACTTGAGAATTCAATTCATGCCGAATAGTCCTGGTGTTTCGCCAAGTGTAGTATTTAAAATCTTCCAATGGTTATACAAGTTTGACTTACAACTTTATAACTTGTATAAACTATGGAAATATGGCTTATGGACTGACAAGTACATATAAAATTGTTGGGTGGTGCAGTGTCTTTCCCCTGGCAAGTGGGAGTCCTCAGCTCCCATAGTTGAAAGAAGTTTAAACTTTAAGGCCATCCCTTGACAATTGAAAACTAGGATGAAGTATGCTGCAAATTCAAGTTATTTATTTATTTTTTAAAACCTATCTATTGGAAGCTTCAATATTTTACAAGAATTCAAATTATGAGGTGGGTTGTATACCAGTCACAAAGATTTTAGGACATCAAGTTTTTTCGACCTGATTATTGCACATCCACAGCTATAGATTTGATCTGCTGTCTTTTCCCCATTTTGCAATAATTTTAAACTTTAGTTCTATCATTGTTTCACAAAGCCCATTTTAATAATTTTACATGTATAACTCTTTGAGTTGGTGACCAATTTTTTTCTTTTTTTCGTTTTTGACTCAAGACATCTTCAATGGCAAAGTATACATGTACTTTAAACTTTTTTGGTTTCAATTTGTCAGAAATTTATTGCTTTAACTTCACGCACTGTTGTAAATTCAAATTGCATAGATGAATCAAAGGCATTCTTAAGCATAAAATTGAATATCATGCAATTTTCCTTAAAATTGTTTATTACTGATAAAGTTCACCCTTGATGGTGGCCTTGCCTTCTTGAAAATCTTGTTTTTCTGTTAATTTTGGAAATTAATATTCAAGGGAAAGATTGTCTTTGGGGTTTTCAAGCTATGTCTTTGGGGGAATGTATTATTTATAAACTTGTTTATAAACATTTTACCGAAAGGGGGCTGAATCTTTGGACAGATTGTTGCTGCATGTCCTTTTACCACAACAGACAACTTACTGTTTGAGCATCTAGCAGAGCTTCTAGCCTATGCACAACGAAAGCAGCCTCAATTGCTTGTACTGGTAGGAACTCCATGTCCTCATGTCAAGAATGAAGAATTTATATGATCAGCGTCTATGTTGATAGTGGAGAACATAAAAATGTCATTTCATGAAATCTTTCACAGTTAGGGCCATTTATTGATTCTGATCATCCAGATTAAGAAAGGATCTGTGCATCTCACCTTTGATGAAATGTTTCGCCTTCAAATCCTAGGAAAGGTATTCAAGTTTTAAAAAAAAGAAATTATATGTTTCTAACAACATTGAATTATTTATTTCCTTATTCTCTTGTTCTATACCTCTTTATTGTTTATGTAGCTTCAAGATTACGTCGAATATATGGGTTCCACGGCACGTGTGATTCTCATGCCATCATTCCGGGATGCTAATCATGACTTTGTTTTTCCTCAGGTGGTGTAGTTTAGACTTGCATTTTCTGTTACACTCACATACACCTTCATATGCTGAATTTTTAATCGGCCTCTGAAATAGTACATCAGTCATAACATTGAAATCTTCCTCTGTTTTACTTTGGTAGCCTGCTTTCGATATTCATCCAGTTGATTTCAATTATCAAGTAAGGAAGAAACTGCAAGATCTTAGGTATATATTTTCATTCATTTTTCTTTTGGGAGGTGGGGGAGTACGTTTTCTTTTGAAAAATACCATTACTGATGCTAAATGTTGATTACTCTCATATACACAGTATCTCTAATCCAGGAATTTTCTCTGGAAATGAGGTACATATGATAATTTTCAGTCCCTAAAAAAGTTTGTTTACAATCTACTTATGCTTGAATTTGCACTTTCTTAAATTTTGGTGAAGCAAAATTTTCAACAATAGAGGTTATACTCTGCTGGCAAGTTGTTTACAATCCACTTGTATGTGAATTTGTACTTTTCTAAATTTTGATAAAGCAAAATTTTCAACAATTCTCTGCTGGAAAAAAAGCATTTTATCCACGAAAACTAATCAAAATTAAGAAATCCTGATCTTTATAGGATTTTTCTTTTTTTCTTTTAAAATTATTTTTATTTATTATTTGTTTGTTGGACTTTCTTCTTCAAAATAAATTATTTTTATCTTATTTTTTATATGTTAAATTATTTTATTTTGAAATATAACATAATAGAATATAATAAATAAAATTAACAACCATAAATCTATATTTGTTATGAATTGATAATTTTGAAATTAAAGAATATTGTTATTATATTTTTTTGTATTTGATTTTATTTCAAAATGAGTAAATGTTACTCTATTTTTAGATAACTTTTTTTTTTAAGAAAATGTTGCGATGTTTGAAATAGTTATTAATTTTTTAATTAAAATCAGTTCGACCTGATTCAAACTTCGATCATTGACACGTTGCTTTTTTTTTGGATCGGACCAATTTTAGGTTTTCTAAATACTGATTATTATATAACTTAAATGATATAATATAAATGAATGAGATATTAAGGAAAAGTAAAAAAATATATAATAAACTTTTACATTTGATCGTTTTTACAAACAAAGTGTTTATAGTTTCCTCTCACTTGTTATCTTGTATTAAACTTCTCGTTAATTGTCATTGCATATGACGCAATCAAATTAAATTTTTAATAACAATGCAAAAAAAAAAATTTAGTTAATTTTATTTCGAACGTAAAATATGTTAACTTTTGATGAAGTTTATTTTTAATGTATTGCTCAGATATAATTTTATAATTTTATAGAATTTTTAATAGTATTTTTAAAATTAAAACATAGTCATTGTACAAAAAAAATCAAGAATAATATAAATGAAAACTGTATTCCAAAAAAATATAAAATATTCAATCAAGTATTAAATTATTCGATCTGAAAGAAAATTATATTCAATCAAATATGAGATTGTTTGATTTGAAAGAAAATTTATGAATTAGACATTTATTTTTTTATATAATCTAATTGAAAAACTTATAAAAAAATACACAATATAAGGAATGTTCTTAAATTCTTTAAATTAAAAGATTTTTCGTTCTTTAAACTAAAACATTTTCATGTTATTTAAATGCTTTTGAACATATTTTATAATATAATTTTATATATCTCTATAAATAATTTAATATTTCTTTACTAAATTACTTACACTATGATAAATCGAATATTTTTCAATAATCATTTTTTTAATAAATTTAATTTTTTTTCTAAATGTATTGCTTAGATATAACTTTATATTTTTATAGAATTTTTAATTGTATTTTTAAAATTAAAACATAGTCATTGTACAAAAAAATCAAGAATAATATAAATGAAAACTGTATTCCAAAAAAATATAAAATATTTAATCAAGTATGAAATTATTCGATCTGAAAGAAAATATGTTAACTTTTGATGAAGTTTATTTTTAATGTATTGCTTAATATAATTTTATAATTTTATAGAATTTTTAACAGTATTTTTAAAATTAAAACGTAGTCATTGTACAAAAAAAAAATCAAGAATAATATAAATGAAAACTGTATTCCAAAAAAATATAAAATATTCAATCAAGTATTAAATTATTCGATCTGAAAGAAAATTATATTCAATCAAATATGAGATTGTTTGATTTGAAAGAAAATTTATGAATTAGACATTTATTTTTTTATATAATCTAATTGAAAAACTTATAAAAAAATACACAATATAAGGAATGTTCTTAAATTCTTTAAATTAAAACATTTTTCGTTATTTAAACTAAAACATTTTCATGTTACTTAAATGCATTTGAACACATTTTATAAGATAATTTTATATATCTCTATAAATAATTTAATATTACTTTACTAAATTACTTACACTATGATAAATCGAATATTTTTGAATAATCATTTTTTTAATAAGTTTAATTTTTTTCTACATGTATTGCTTAGATATAATTTTATAATTTTATAGAATTTTTAAAAGTATTTTTAAAATTAAAACGTAGTCATTGTACAAAAAAAATCAAGAATAATATAAATGAAAAGTGTATTCCAAAAAAACATAAAATGTTCAATCAAGTATGAAATTATTTGATTTGAAAGAAAATTATATTTAATCAAATATAAGATTATTTGATTTGAAATAAAATTTATGAATTAGACATTTATTTTTTTATATAATCTAATTGAAAAATTTATAAAAAAATACACAATATAAGAAATGTTCTTGAGTTCTTTAAATTAAAACATTTTTCGTTCTTTAAACTAAAACATTTTAATTTTATTTAAATGCTTTTGAACACATTTTATAATATAATTTTATATATCTCTATAAATAATTTAATATTACTTTACTAAATTACTTACACTATGATAAACCGAATATTTTTTAATAATCATTTTTTTTAAATAAATTTAATTTTTTTTTTTCTAAATTACGGATTTTGAATAATTTTTATAATAATTGAAAATTATCTTTTTATTTTTTAAATTAGACCTATGATGCTTTTGAAGTAATTTTTTCACATTTCTCACAAAAAAATGAAGCATCTCTGTTTAACAATTAAAAATTAAATTGTTTTTTTTTTAAGAAAAAAAATAATTTCAAGTTGTCCTTTTTGGAATTGGAATGAAGTATTTCTGTTTGACAAAATGCTTTTAAGTAATAAGTTTTTAAACTACTTTTTAATCATACATATTTTTTTCTCTTCACTTTTCAACTACTATTTTTTACCATGAAAACATCACATTTTTTGTTTTTTTTTCATGTTGATTATTTTAACCATCTCCATAATATTTCTATTTGTGAAATTATCTTAATTCCGCTATAATATTTTCATAATCTCGTATTGTATAAAAATCAATTTACGCCTATATTTGATTTACATTGTAATTATTTAATTTTAGAACTGTATAAACATAATGTGACAAAAAGATTAAAAAGGGTCATCAATAAACATATTTTATAAATTATATGCATTGAATGTAAGGACCTTACATTGAAAATTGAATTTATTGTTTAATTAAATCAAAATCATTTGAAAAGTCATTCAACATTTATTTATATGGAAATATACATATTTTTTAATTAAGGGTATTATAGACATAAAAAATAGAAGTAAGGAAATAATTGGTAATTAAAAGATTACTACTCATCCACACTATTAGTGATTAGGGATGATAGTGATGTAAAAATAAACACACGTTTGGTGTATTTTTCTCAATTACGTCTAATCCTACATTTGAACAATCAATTTCAAATATCAAATTTTCAAGTTATTTCAGTTATACTTCAAAATTTAAATCTCTCTTTCTTTCTCATGCCTCCCAACCCTCGAGTCGGACCACCATCGTCATGCCTTTAGCACTGCCCACATTAAAAGGGAAGAATACACAAATAGGTGGTTATTAAACCACGTTTCAAAAATGATAAGTGTATTTTTATACACTTGTTTATATGTCTAAATTAGAATAATATATTTTTATTTTAGGATAAAAGCTACCTAATTATTTGTTATTCATCTATATTTTAGAAAATATCTCAAAATCACGTGAATGAAGCAATTGTATGACATTTAATGAGCTAAACTGGACAATTTGAAAGTTGATGATGTCAATGGGGAAATACTTGAGGAGCAAAGTGAAAGAAATCAAAAAATCAATGGCTTATTTGAAGTTGGACGAGAAAAGAAGAATATTTGAAAGTACGAGGACTAAATTGCTCTAATCAAAAGATGAAGGACTTGATGTGCAAAAAAAGAAAGAGGACTAACTTAAAATGAATGAAAGTTGAAAATTGCACAAAAATGGTTGAACCAAGCGATCGCCCAATGGGTTTTGAAATCAACGAAACTTGAATTTACATAACCAAGCGATCGCAAGGGTTCAAACCAAGTGATCACTTAGCTATCCGGTTGGGCCGCGCAGCTGGTCTTTTGCGAGGTTTTTGACATTTTTCTTTCCTTATTCTTGAATAACCTATATATACAATTGATGATGCACGAAAAATGGACTTTTGCCACACCAAAGAACAACTCCTAAAGGAGATTCCAACATCAATTTTTAGGAGATCGAGTAAGGCAAATGCGTGCACATTAAAGATTACCGTCGTGGAAGCAATTCTTGGTGCAAAAGTTCCTTTCTTTATTTGTGATTTTCAATGAACGCAACAATTTATTGCTTTTATCATATAATTATGATGTGTAACTAAATTCTAATGTTGAGATAAATGATGTAGCCTAGTTTAATTATTTTAATCTCAAACTTCATAATTTTAATTATTCGTTGCATGTGTTGATTTTATTTCGTGATTAATACATGAATTAACTTGCTATTAATTCATTGATATTGTGGGTTGTTTTCATAATTAGAGAAGTGAGTTAGCAATCTAAATCTAGGAATAAAATCATGTAATTGAACAAGAGATAGATATATACTTTTGTTATTACTGCAGTCGTTATATAAATTCTTGTGTTCCATACACTTAGTTAAGGAATAATTCTGATCCTCCGTGGAGATATATTGTGACTTACTTATGTAGAATTAATTTAAACTCGAGAGACGAATCTCAATATACATGAGTGAATTCGAATGAATGCATTACTAGGAAATAAAATAGGAGTTTGAGTTAATTTAATTGGTTGGCTAAATGAAATTGTGAATCTCAACACTTTTGAAATCGTTTTAGAAAACAAAGCAAAATTTCGTTGTTTAATTCATAGTTTAATACTTTAGTTAAAAACATTAAAACTCTTTTGATTGTTCAAATAAAGTTAGGAACTTACAATTTCGATACTTAATGTAATTAATATAGCCCCCATTTGGCCCCCCAATTTTTGAAAACTAAATTTATTCAATACTCAATCTCAACCATCCATCTTAGTCAAGCATACTTTTTTTGACTTTTTAAAATTTTTTTAACCACATATTCTCCCAAAAAACTATTCAGAATCACATTATTTTCCAAATAATGGGAGCCAAATAGGGGCATATTATAAAAATTCACCCTACCCCATCCAACTCAATTCAAATCTTCTGTAAACTCAATTGTCTGCTCCTCATTGTCGCCACCATCATTACCAGCACCACCATCGTATGGCTGTCGCCGCCGCCTCCGCCTCCACCTCCACAAATAACCACCATCATTTCTTCAAGATGCACATAGAGAACTAAGGTCTGTGTATAGACAAAAAAAAAAAAAAAAACAAATTTGAAGATCAATCAAAATAAAATCTGTAACTTATTTATTGCTTGTAATCAAATTTCTTGGATCTTTAACTTGTTAAAATTAATACTTGATATATGTAATATGACTTATGAGTTATGACATGTGTTACTGTGACTTGAAACATTTATGGCCTCAAAGTGCGACATGTGACCTGCTGCACGAATCATGACACGCGACTTGAAAATGTGACATGTGACCCTTGACTTGAACATGTGATTCGTGACCTACAATTTCTTGAAATTGATATGTGACCTATGTAATATGACCTGTGACCTCAAAGTGCGACATGTGACTTGATATATGAATTGTGACATGTGACTTTAATATGTGACCTATGACCCGTGACTTGAATTTGTAGTGAACATCATTTTGCTTGCTGAATTATATGAGTAAGGGATACCTAATGCTTGAAAATGTGATATGTGACTAGAAAACGTGATATGTGACTTGTCACGTGAATATGTTACTTGTGTCTTGTGATTTGTTATCCAAACTACTCCTAGGAGGTACAGTCCCATTTGAAGCAGTTGACCCCATCTTACTAATCATGAATGGTGGATTTAAGGAAGGCAAAAGAGATGGAGCACAACCTACAATATGAGAGACCATCTCAACATCCCTGCTAATCATGAATAATGGATTAAGGCAGAATTTTTGAGTAATTTTCTACCATTACCACTTCAGGGATAAGCAACTTTTGAGTAATTTCCAAAATTCAGAAATTATTGTTCTTGAGTAATTTTCCTTCATCGGAACTCAACATCCCTTGAAGTTGTTTCCTGCAGCGATCTTCTCCACTCGTTAGACCTATCCATTATTCCCTCTCCTCTCTTTACCAAAAAAAAAGGAAAAAAAAAAAAAAAGACCTGCAGACATTCCAACCACCATCATCACCAACTGTCAACCCCTTCCACAGCTGAAACTACCACACCAACACTACTCCATCACTGCACGACCATCGCATTTTGCAAATTGCAGCCCACCACCACCACACTGAAATCACTGCATCACCACCACCACCTCACCATCACCACCACTAAAACTACCGAACCATCACCTCCTTACACCGAGTCACCACCAACACTACTCCCAACCATCACTTAAACCACCGACAACACTACCCCATCGTTGCACAACCATCGCAATTTGCCGGTCAACACCACCATTGGTTCTGCCATCGTCGGTAATTAGGAGCTGTCCAAGCCGATTAATAGATTTGAATTAGGAACTGAAAAAGAAACAATTTTGGGAAATTGACGAAAATTTTGGAACGGAAATGTAACTGGGGATGGTAGGTATGATGTGGGGTGAATAGATTATAATATTATTAATTAATTATTTTAAGGAGGAATTATGACCTGATTTGTGAATATAAAACTAATGTTCTTGAATTTTGAATTAGCTCAACAATGAATCGTCCCTTGTAATTTCCTTTAATTAAAATTAATTATTGACTTTAAAGTTTAAACTAGATTTTAATAGATTTTTTTATCGATATCAAACAAAGGCTATAAGTTGGTCACATTTTACACATTAGAATTCACAATTTTCAAATACTTTTTTATCGCACATTCCTCGAAATCCATTATTATAATTAATTATAAACTTGAAAAACACCAACTTAAAGAATGACAAATAGCATGTTAGAATTCAAAATTAAATTTGGATTAATCTTTAGCTCCTTGAGAATTTTCTTAGACATTTTTTTTTCAAAAGTTTATTTTCAACTATACATTCTCATATAAAATAATATTATATGTAATTTCAAATTATTATTATTATTATTATTATTTACTTTTTAACAATGTATTCTCCTAAAAACTATTGATACAAAATTAACTCCCTAGGTCAAACATGTAGAGATGGCAAAAAAATTCGATTCGATTCGAAAAAATCCCGATCCATGGATCGATTGATTGGATTTGGATTGGGGTGATCCGATCGGCGATCCGGCTTATTGTTTAAAAAATTTAAAAAACTTCCTAAGAAATTTAATTATTAAATCTGAAATATATAATCTCTTATTGAATTTGGCATTAGGGATGTCAATGGGTCGGGTTCGGGGTCGTCCCGCCCCGAAAACTCATAACCCCGCCCCGCCCCTACCCGCCACTGTCGGCAGGTCGGGGCGGGGCAACCTCTTGCCCCGCTAATGACCTGAATTTTTTTCTTCCAAAATTGGTAATGAAATTTCACGTGAAAAATTTAGGCGTCGAACTAGTTATAATTTTTAAATTTGAACTTTAAAGATAATATGTATATATTTGAAAGAAAAAAATCAATAAACAATATAATAGTATAGTGATTGTATATTCTCATATCCCTAAATTCCACCAAGGTTCAATTTTTCTGGACTTCATTAAATTTATTTTAGTTTCTCATTCCAATATTTTAAAAAAAAAAATTATCGGGTTTCTGGGCGGGTTCGCCCCGGGGGGGAAAAGCCGGCTCGAGGACCAGACGGGGCGGGTCATTTCGGGTCCTCCCAGTTTCGGGTCATTCGAGTTTTTTTGCCATCCCTATTTGGCACAAATCTCTAATTCTTTATATATGTATTGTTTTGTTGTATGAATTGAATATTATATTAATTGTTTTATGAATTATGTATTGACTTATTTTTCGTTAACGAAAATTGATAACGAAAAACTCTTAAATTTTGTTCCGATCCGATTTGAATCCAACCCGACTCCAAAATTTTTACTGTTTGATCCGATCCGATACGATGCGAAATCTTGCGGGATGAATTTGGATTAACACCGATCCTCCTTGTTGCTATCATTACAAACAAGTTAGATCGAGCCTCTAGGGCATATCTAGGGGTGGGCGTGGGTTGGGTTGGGTCGGTTTTTTGCCCAACCTGAACCCAACCCACTATGGTCGGGTTGATAAAAAATCAACCCAACCCAACCCAAACATGAGTTCAAACCCAACCCAACCCAATCCAATCAAGTTTCGGTCGGGTTGGGTTGGGTTGGGTGGTTTGAGTTTTGGTCCAATTAAATAAAATTCTTAGAAAATTAAAAAATTATGCCCATAAATCAACTATTAACTCAAATAAATTATGTACAGTACAATAAGCTCAAATATAATAAATTGAATATTTGCTAATAAAACTAAAATATGTTCAAATTATATTTGAGTTTCATCCAAATTAAAAATGGATTTAAGATTCTTAAAATTTAAATGGTCTTATGTTTTTTAAATTTTGATTGGGTTGGGTCGGGTTGGATTGGGTTTGTCATCCAACCCATAACCCAACCCAAACAATTTTTTTTTTTATAACCCAACCCAACCCAATTTTCATCAAAATCCAACCCAACCCGATCGGGTTGGGCGGTTTTGGCGGGTTGATGCCCACCCCTAAGCATATCTCCTAGTGATAAATGGGAGAGCTAGAAACACCTTCAGCACAGTCGGGTATAGGGTTCGAATCCTGAAAATGGATTTGACTGTATGACAAGCGGGAGTTACCACAACTAGTGAGGACTTCTAATACCCTTCATCCGATCTCTGAAAGGCACATTCTGCTATTTACCACTTGAATCAATGATTCAGGACATAATCAATTCGGACCCTCAAGGTTGGGTTACACAATTTTTTTTTTTTTTTTTTTTTTACAAACAAGCTAGAGCCTAGATCGAACTTTCCATGTTACACGTGCCAGACAATTTCAACACGTGCCACTCAAATGCTACATGTATTTTCACTGTTCATTTCTCTCTTTCTCTCTCTCTCTCTCCAGCGGTGAAGAAAAAGCAATAATTAAAAAAAAAAAAAAAACCACAATGTCACGCCACACAACCCATTCTTAAAACCCTAAAACCCTCTCGTCAATAAAGTTTCTGTCTCTCAAAGTAAAACCCAAAGTTCTGATAAAAACCAAATTGTTTGCACAAAAATCATGCAGATTGATCGAGGTGAGGATGAAGACTCGAAAAAATCCCAGGCGTTACGAACTTTTGCGACGAAGGGTCCGTTGCCCATTTCATTAGCGAAGCTTTCAGGCTCATCTCGAGGTATACCGTCTGAAAGAGACTTCCATTTCTACAATAATTTTCAAGAATTCAAGAACTCTGTTAAAGAAACGGATCAGAAGTCCGAAAATTTGCTAAAAGGGATCGGGGAATCGGAAAATTTATTTACGAAGCCAATTGCGTTTCCGGACGATATAGACATTGAGTTAGATGATGACGTGGAGTATGATTGGCTCACAAATGTAAATGATGATGTTTTCGAGAGGTTTGATGCGAGTCTGGATGACTTTAAGAGGTTGCGGAAGAAGGAAGAGGAGAGTGGTGTGAGAATGATGAGGGCTGATGCTGATGATGATATGGAAAATGGGTTTCAAATGGTTCACGGGAAGAAGAATAAGAAGGTGGTGGTGGAGAGGAATGTGGAGGAGGTGCGACTAGAAGGGGTTCAAGAAGTGAAGGTGGCAGCAAAAGTGAAGCCTAAAGTTCCGTTTCATATTCCCACTATTCGGAAGCCGCAAGAAGAGTATAAGATCATTGTGAACAATTCAAATCAGCCGTATGAGCATGTCTGGTTGCAGAGGAGTGAAGATGGGTCTAGGTTCATACATCCCTTGGTTAGTATTAAATTTATCCTTTCTAAATGGTTCACTCATGCAATATATTTTATTGTAGGACGATCAAAATTGGGAATTTTCTTTATAGTAGGAATACGTAGATTATGAATGTGCAATGATATGTATTTTTTGGAAAATGTATTGTGACTCTGGTGAACGATGGCAGGTGGATGACTATAGGATATAACTGAGTTTGATTGCAAACTTGCTTTACAGATTGTTTCTTGTAATTGTTATTTTGCACTACTGCAGAACTGCTGGTTTAAGCCAGTTCTGTAAACTGATTTCAGTATGGATAGAAATGTATAGTCTCTTAAAAACATGGATCATATGAAGATCACATTAAACTGATTTACAGTTGTACCTTAAAAAATATACATTATTGTCTTAAGTACATAATTGATGTAATTAAAGCTTAATGGGATGACATTTGATTATCCGGCTTGCACCGTTGGGATTGACTGTTTAAACCTACACCCTACAAAAAATAAAATAAAAAATTGGAATGATGAAGAGAATAGAATAGGAGGTCCAATGAGAAGATGCTTAAATTGTAAATTCTAGCATATAGGCAGATAGTATTACAGAGGTATAATATTTACTTTTACTCTTAAAACAACTTGTATTTGCTTTTGGCATGAGAATGGTAAATTATGGATATTTTATATTCATGTTAGCTTTTATTTAAGTTGTCAGTAATCATATGATCACTTATTATTGTTGTAATGCTGCTGCTCCTTTGATTTTCAACATGATAAAATTATCAGTGATGTCAAGTTGGATGTGCATTTACAGGAGAAGCTCTGTGTCCATGACTTTGTTGATAAAAAAGAGAACATTGCTGAGCCTGTGAAGCCTTCTCCATTGGAATCTACACCATTCAAACTCGTGGTAGAAGTTAAGGATTTAAAGCAGTTAGCTATTAAGTTGCGCAATGTGGACGAATTTGCGGTAAGTTTTTAGGCATAATTTCTTTTTTGATATAAAATAATGTCACGTGGTTGTAGTTTTGAACTTGTACCATTAATTGCCAAACAAACACGCAATATGTATGTTTAGCTCATTGTATAAAGAATAGAGTCATACTTTTGCAAGTTGTCCACAGGGTAGTTAGCAATCTAACATCTGAGCCATTCTAAAGCCTTTTGCTACAAGGCCTCCAAAAATATAAATAAAAAAGAAATAGCCTCAGTTATATAGCTCTTCTCTAGCTTTAAAGGCTGCCCTTTGCCGAAGAGCTCTCTCTTTGCTGTCTTTGATATTAGGTGTAAATTCTATCCCATCCAAGTAGGTTACAGCATTCTTTAGTTTACACTGATTATGAGTGTACTGTGTACTCCTATTATCCAAATTGTACAGTACTCATTTGTGATCTAACCATTATATTTCAACCAATTTATTTTCTGTGTTTAACTGCTTTCTCTATTTTGTATCCTTGTACATGGAGAAGTTGATTTTATTCTTCTTCTATGATTGCCACTATGATTATCCTATCTTCCCCAGCACTGCAGTTTGGGTATTTGCATAATCATTCTTGTCTTATCTTCCCCCTCACTGCAGTTTGGGTACTGGTATAATCATTCGTCAAGGAGTTGTTAGGAATCATATTGTGAGTTTAGAGCTAAATGATATACATGTCTTTGAAGACCAAGGTCTAATTCAAACATTTCTTTTTGGTTGATGTTAACATTGTGTAGATTGATCTGGAACATAATCAGTATCGATCTTTTCAAGGTTTGACATGCTTGATGCAAATATCTACAAGAACAGAGGATTTTGTTATAGATACTCTGAAACTTCGCATTCATATTGGTCCACATTTGAGAGAAGTATTTAAAGATCCAACTAAAAGAAAGGTAAATTAACAAATCATTGTGGATTCTGAAAGTGCAGTTTGTTTTCTCTGTCTAATATTGCTTGTTTTGATCAGGTAATTCACGGAGCAGATCACGATATTATATGGCTTCAAAAGGACTTTGGCATATACGTCTGCAACATGTTTGACACTGGACAGGTTCTTTGACTTGCAATATTCTTGCTTAATTGAGTGAACTTGAAATTATATATTATGGGTCTATCTAGTTGGTGAAATATGTTGAATATACAGAACATCCTGAAATTAATTTGTATGAATTTCACCTTTTTATGTTTCCGTCTACCCTATATTAAAAATATCCGTCTTTTTTTCTCTTCTTGATCACGGTTGTATATTACTTCCCTTACATGATTGAAATCATGCACTTGTGGAAATTGGTTCAAAAACACTTTCTTAGATGGGTTAGAACGTACAAGAAGGTAACCCCCTTCTTGAGGTTGCCCAACTGGTAGTGTCCATACCATAATTTATAATAGTAATGGCTTGCTTTTGATCTATATAATGAAAATAGAGGAAAATGGAATTCCAATGTGGAATAAGAAGCAGAAGCTTGGATTGCTGCTTCCTTGAAGAAAAAGTTTATCCAAGTTCTTCTGGTTAACTGTACTTAGTATTTATTAATATTCTCCCCCTCACCTTCTCTGTGTGCCTGGCTGTCTGTCATTATCTCTGTGATGAACAATTATTTTTAAAAATCATCAAATTCTGTATTCTTGTTTTATATGTATTACAAAAGCACTTCCTTAAAAAAATTTCATTATTTTGTTCTAGTTCTGGGGTTGAGTACAAATTTCTTCTTTGTTATTAGGCTTCAAGAGTACTGAAAATGGAGAGGAACAGTCTCGAATATCTGCTGCATCATTTTTGTGGAGTCAAAGCAAACAAAGAGTATGCTATCTTCTTGATAAGTAATAGAGTAATGCTATCTAGCACCACTGGTGCTGTAGCACAGTCCACATAAACTGGTGCTTAACACTAGTGGTGACGAATAACAATACATGAAGTAATATTGTAGTGACGTAGTCCACTTCATTGTATTGCCCCCTTGCCTTCCCCCACCCCTCAATCTCCCCAAACAATGAATATTAAAAAACAAAAGAAAAAAAGGCAATATATGCTATAAGAAAACGTAAGGAGATACGGAAAAACAGAAAATTAAGAGAGACAAAATGGAGTTATTATATTGACAGCCTACTCTCTTCAGATACCAGAATGCAGATTGGAGACTTCGCCCCCTGCCCCATGAAATGATCAGGTATCTGTGCTATGCGTACATATGACTGTTCCTTGTATATGTTCATTTGGTGCTGTGAAATCTGCTCCAATTGTGTAAACCAGCCTCTTGTTGGGGGTTGATTTCCTGCTGATGATGGAAATGATTCAGAAGAATAAGTTAACCTATTTCATCTTGTGGGCATCTTAAAAATCTGTATTGAATCTCTTCGAAACTTTCAACTTAGTCTTTCCAAGTTTTGGCTCAAATTTCCAATGGAAAAGAGTTATCCTATTACGTTCCTCTGAAAGACCGAAACCTCTACTTTACATAGTGCTTTAACTAATAGCTTCATCGGTCACTTGAATCCTGTTATGCATGCTTTTGGCAAAAGTTTATATATTTTTAATAATGAACACTTGGTAAAAGAGTGTTTTCCACTGCACTTCTGCGTCTTCTTTCTACTCATATGTTATTTTATCTTTCCATTAATAATGTTTGTTGTACTGTAGAAATGATTTTATGTTTTTCTTGCATTATATGACCAAATGTCTCCTTTCTGTAGTAGCACTTGTTCAACCAGGAGTGTTATAATTTTTTCGTATAAAATTTACTTAACTGAAAAAAAAAAAAAAATCTTCCTAATAATTATGCATTAGTGATTATGTTCCCTGCTGAGGTAGCTGTATTTGGTATTTATTACATTGAGATGATTACCGAAAGGACTGCAGAAAAAAAAAAAACTTAGTTTAATTGAATTGAGAAATGTAAATTTAAAACCAAAAATAAAGATGTTTACTGGAAATCATTGTTGCCTTCATATACTGGAGGAATATGCTTTCACACCAAAGTTCCTCAGTGTTGAATATATATATATATATATATATATATATATATATCCACAAGTAATTGAATGTTTTACTGTCTTCTTCCCGTGTATGATTGACTCCCAATCACCAAACATAGCGTTCTCAATGCAAATTATATTGAACATTTGATCCTTGTGAAATTACCAATTATGGCTTATCATAATCATGTTTGAATAGGTTGTAGTGATACCAATTATGTCTGATACCAAATCATTCTAATAATCTGCATTGATGATGCGATTGGCTAAGCTTCTATCTCATGATCTCACTACATGTTTATGGACTTTTCTAACACAGATATGCTAGGGAAGACACACATTATTTGTTGTACATCTATGACGTGATGAGGATGATGTTGCTCACATCATCTGCAGAATCTGAAAGTCCTGATCCTCCTCTTTTAGAGGTTACTTTTTTATTTTTTTCTTGAATTGAGTGAATTCACACTAGAGTTTTTAATAATTTTCCATTTATTATAAAAGCATATGAAATGGTATCAGTCCATCCTCATCATGGCTTACTGTTTATGCATGGAAATCTACATATTTTGAATTTAAGCTTGTAGAGAAAATGTCTTAAAATAATTAAAGTTGCTGACTGAGGTACATAATCTTTAAAGTGAAATGTTTAACATTTTAAACCTCAAGGTCCTTAGAGTTTCATTTTAAGTTTTATAAGAAGGAAATTGAAAAGGTGGCATAATTCTTTTATTAGACATGACTGCAGAGGAACATATATGATTTGAACTGATAGATTCTATTTTTTATGGCCAATTCTTGGACCCATGAGTTCATCTTTATCTATGATAGTCATATTCAACTAAGGGATCTTTTACAATTTAATCAATTGCATTGTTAAAGCAATGTTAGTACATATATTTAAGTTCCAAATTATAGTGGCACATCTTTGATGATTTTTGTTACTATTCTCTATGATTTTGACATTGACTTACACTTCGATGTCATTCTGCATCTTTGAATTCCTCTTGGTACTGTTGCACAACCAGTCAACCACTTCACTTCAGCTTCGGTTATCTTTCATCTCTCTTTTTGTAGTCAAGCTTTTACTTGTAAGCTGTGCTCTCACAACAAGCTTATAAACTATCAGGTAGCACTACACTTTTTTTTTTTTTTTAACCAATTCTACGAGTAAACTAGACACTAACAAAACCTTTGGGTATGGAGGAAACTGGTATGACTTTTTTTTCCAAATGTCCATTTCATATAACCTATATCATTTGCTTATTTAGTTTTGGTTTTCGGATCAAGAATAATTACGTAGATTGTGAGGGTGAAGAAGATGATTATAGTATTTAGACCGACTTTAAATTGCGTTTATTCATTAATGGGCTGTCTTGTTTACTTCAAATTTAAGTGCCTATTTTGAATATTAGCTCTCAGAGTACTAGAGTTCTAGAATTATAGTTATTCAGATCACGGTTTAAAAAAAAAAATAGTTTTGCCTGCTTTGGGATGAGGCATTAGAAAAACCTGAGTACTTGTATTTTTGTAAGAGTTGATTGAGGCTTATGCTTCAATTGATTGAGGCACACGCCTCATTAATTATGAAGCCTGCGCCTCACAAATGCCTGCCATCACACTTTTTAAAATCTACAAATTCAACTTATTTGACCCACTTTGAAAATCAATTTTACACATAATATGCATGTCTAATTTAATTATATCTTTAAGATACTAAAAACTAAATTAATTATTTGATTTGCTATAAATAAAAGTAAGCAATTCAAATGAATCCTAAAACAAAAGGGAAAAAGAAAAATTTATACACTTTATCTGATTCGAGTTGCTACTTTTTTTTATTGATTTATTTTATGCTTATTTTCATTGATACTTTAAGAAATTTGTTGTTTTATAGACTTTTACATTTTGTTTATGTTATTCCAGGTTTATTTTTATATATTTTTATATTTTTACTAATTTTTTTGGTTCACGATGAGGCTTATGCCTCAAAACGCATTGCCTCACGAAGCAAAATTACTCAGTTTTCGTTTCTGCCATTTCAAACAAAAATTCAGATAACCATTTTTTTTTTTTGACTTCTTAATCGTTACTGGGTTGCTGGGAAGTATAAATATGATATATATTTTGGCTAGACATAAACTCCCTTCATAAGCAATCCTATGTGTGTAATACCCCGACTAAGAAAGCTTAAAAGAAATGATAGGTAGTACTCATATAAAAAATGTACACTTTCTTTTTCGGAAGTCCATCGTTAGAAACTCTACAATTAAGCGTGCTTGACTTGGAGCAATTCTAGGATGGGTGACCTCTTGGGAAGTTTTCTCGAGGAGCGTGCAAGTAAGGACAAAGCATGCTGAAAAGATCCATGTTGGTACAGTGGGGAGAGTATGATGTCATCTAACTGCCGGGACAACCCGTTAGGTGGGATTAGGGTCGTTACAAATGGTATTAGAGCTGGCTGCCAGCCGGAAATCAGGAACTAAGTGCTACACCATCCGACTAAGCAAGCTTAAAAGAAATGATAGGTACTACTCATATCAACAAGGTGCACCTTCTTTTCCGGAAGTCCATCGTTAGAAACTCCACAGTTAAGCGTCATTGACTTGGAGCAATTCTGGGATGGGTGACCTCTTGAAAAGTTTTCTCGGAGAGCGTGCGAGTGAGGATAAAGCATGCTGAAAAGATCTACAGTGGGGAGAGTACGCCGTCATCTAACTGCCGGAACAGCCTGTTAGGTGGAACTCGGGTCGTTACAAATGGTATCAGAGTTGACTGCCAATACGCCATAGGGCGGGAGCCACCTCTAGAATCCGAACACCTGATAACAGATCCTCAGATGGGTTAAGCGCGATGAGGACGTCACGAGTCTAACAGGGGGTGATTGTAATACCCCGACTAAGAAAGCTTAAAAAGATATGATAGGTACTACTCATACCAACAAGGTGCACCTTCTTTTCCGGAAGTCCATCATTAGAAATTACACAGTTAAGCGTGCTACTTGGAGCAATTCTGGGATCGGTGACCTCCTAGTAAGTTTTCTCGGGGAGCGTGCGAGTGAGGACAAAGCATGCTGAAAAATACTCGTGTTGGTACATTGGGGACAGTACGCCGTCATCTAACTGCCGGGACAGCCCATTAAGTGGGACCCGGGTCGTTACAATGTAAATGCTTCTCTCTCTGTCCGACAAAAAAGAAATGAAGTTTGGGGTACATAAGTGATAAAAAGTGCTAAACTGTTCTTTTACCATCTTTCATTCTACTTAGAGTCCTAGACATCATTTTTTCCTGTTTTGTCTTATTGAAGGTAGTGAAACACCAACATTAACATCACCTATTTTGGTTATAAGAAAATAAAAATAAAATCTAGTTGCATTAGATTTTCCAATGTATAAAGTGATAATTGAACAACTTGATGAAAAAGGATTCATGTAGCCAGCTTCATATTCGTTGGCTTGAGGCTTAATTCATTTTTTTAATTAACAGGTCTATAAACGCAGTTATGATATATGCATACAGCTGTATGAAAAAGAGCTTCTAACAGATAGTTCATACCTTCACATTTATGGGTATGATTTCCACTTCTCAAATTGTAATTATCTTTAAATAGCATGAACTGGGATATTAATTCCATCACCATTTATTTCAATTTGTATGTTTTTTATATCTGCTGCTTTGCTTAGTTCATTTTTAAAATTTTCACGCAGGGTACAGGGTGCTGGCCTCAATGCTCAGCAGCTAGCAGTTGTTTCCGTAAGTTTCTCATCCAGCGCTCTGCATGTTTACTAATATATTTTTTACACACTTTTTTCCTGCCTTTCATACTTAAGAATATGCTACTTCGCATTTCTTCTGAGCTTTTCTGCGTGAGCATATGGAGATAACTAGTAATCAATGTTACCTCAGTAATTTGTTGCTCATGTTTTGCATTTTTTTGTAATTCCTGCCTATTACTTAACTACATTTTTCTAGTAACTATTATACAACTTTTAGGGACTCTATGAATGGAGGGATGTTGTTGCTCGTGCAGAAGATGAGAGTACTGGCTATATATTGCCGAATAGGACTCTTATTGAAATTGGTACTTACTAGCCTCTCCAGATTTCAAATAGCTGTGACATTTATTTGCTTGAATTTTTATGCAATTATATACAACTCATGGGTTCTTTTCTCTCTTTCTTCTTACTCCTTTCCTCTCTTTCCCCATTATCTTTGATGGTGAAAAGCTAAACAGATGCCTCTCACTGCAAGCAAATTGCGTCGGTTGTTGAAATCCAAGGTCCCATATGTTGAGCGAAATCTTGGTTCTATTGTTAGCATAATAAGACACTCTATTCAAAATGCTCATGCATTTGAAGAGGCTGCTAAGTATCTTCAAGAAAGGCGCTTGGAAGCAGTAAGTTTTCACTGGATGAATTATCAACTATCCTACTTCTATGCTCCATGGTTAGCTTGTTTCTTCCACAGTATTCCTGCTTGGAAAAGCAAATATTATTGTCATGTTATGGTTGCTGATCAGCAAATAAGCTTCGTTTTGTAAAACGTGAGGTAGCTTCATTTTAAACCAAAAAAATGTACAAAAAAAATACTAAAATACAACATAAGCTCATAATAAATAAATAAAGCTTAAAAAATCATAGTAAAACACTTTAAAGTGTGCAACTAACAAAAAAAAAAAAAAATATTAACAAAAACTTGACTATTTTAGTTGGTGGGGCAGTGGTCTACGAGTCTACGATAAACACATTTTTTGTATGCTTTAGTGGATAGTCGGCTATTTCCGAAATATGTTAGAATTTATATGTGTTGTTGGAAAGTAAACAAGTCTAGATAATTAAGGAGTGCACACCTCCCAAAGCTTAGAGTTGGTGGTGTGAGGCATGTGGCTCAAACAATTGATGCATATTTCTCAAAAACCACTACAATCAGTGCCGATTTATAATCCACCTCTATTTGTTGCGTTCAAGGGCTCCTCTATTGTTGCGTTCAACGGCTCCTCCTCTATTTGTTGCGTTCAAGGGCTCCTCCCTTCTTCAAACTTAGCCCTTATTTGGCTATTGTCTATAATCAGCCAAATCTCTTTTTATCCACATGTTTATGTGGGATTTTCAAGTACTACCCTCTTATCCAACATCCATTACTTTCTATATATAATTTAAGCAGCTTATAAACAATTCAAACATGCTTTTAGATTCTATATTGGATTTTCAAATTGTGCAGTTTCTGAATACTAGGGTTTTAGCTTTTGATTTGTTTGTTAGCTTTGGGCGCTCAATTGAATACTAAGAATTTCCCAAAACTGAAATTGTTCCCAAAAAAAATAAAATCAAAGCAAGTATATTTTATGGTGGATCTTTGACAAACACTTTCATTGCAAACTGAGTCATTAATACTCAAGAATTGGTCCATGAGGCCTTTAGTCTTGTTTTTCGATTTCCTAGCTATACTTAAGTAGTTAAGTTCTATGATGCGATGACACGAATGTGTGCCTGACACAGCACCACATGTGTTGGATATGTGGACAATCGATTTTTCAAAAAAGTACTGATATGACACATAATCGATACGTTGGTTAAATTAATCACGTGTTTAATATAGTATATATAAATTTAAATTTATTGTTGTTATTAATTTTTCTTATTGAAATTTTTTAAATATGTGTACCTATCTGTTATTTTATAATAACTTTGAGTTAAAAATATATAATATTTCTCATAAAAAAGAAAAATGATAATGATAAGAGTGTACAAGTATCGATAAGTGTTCGTTTAATTGAGCTTAAGTTCTTTTGGTAACGATTTAATTGGACTGCACTGCATGCCTTGCAAAGAAATTGAAGAAAGGATAACCCACAGATGTTCATTATTGGTTGGATCCTTTAGTAGTTAATACCATTATGTGGTCTGTATTATTCTTTTCATCAACTATTTTTTAACCTTAATGAGCGTTATTGCCTATTTAAAGATGATAAGACTATCTTGTGCAGGCAATTAAGGAGAATGCTTTGGTTACTGAAGAATCTGAGGTGTTGCCTCCTGAAGCTCCTGAAATACTTGGCACCGGCAGAGAAGTTGAAAATATCAATGGCATTTTACCAAATGATAGCATTTACAAGAGTAAACTAGCTTCAATGGTTTGTAAGGATGGGTCACAAATGATTGGAAGTTCCAATTCTGGAATTAGCATCAATATTCAGGAAGGTTCTCATTTGCTTCCAGGAAACCATGGACATGTAAAAAGTAAAACAGATGGCACTGCTACGAGTCAAAGGGACGCGTCGAGTTTGTCACATTCGGTAATTTTTTGTTTCTTTGTTGCTATTTAATCCATTTATATATGCCCCATTTTGAATAATAGAAGTATTAAGTGCAAATCAAGTCCCCTACACTGCCGCACTCCCCACCCCATAGGAAAAGGAGGAAGGAAAAAAAGGAAGAAAGAATAACACACCGAGAGTAGGCGCAATGATGCAGCTGTGGAGCCCCTATTATTCTCATAAATTTATCCTCCTAAATTTTTAGCATAATGCCATCATAGTGGCATTCTTGCCTGCAAATCATTCTTGAAAGGCTGAAACTGTACTTTCCCAATGTAAATAAAAATATTTCTCTTCTATTTTAGGCTGAAGCAACTGTTCAGGTGCTAAAGAAGCCGAGCCGAGCTTTTGGGGCGTTGCTTGGGAATTCAACTAAGAGGAAGTACGATCCTGATAAAAGAGTGAGTCTTGTGATGTTATTAAATTAAAATTCTCCTGCTTCACTGGCTTCTTATGGTAAATAATAGTATGTGTGCTTGCATGTGGTAGTTATGATCTATTCACTTAACTGGCTTGAGAATCTGAATCATTTGTGAAACTTCCATGGATGGAGGTCAGTCTGTCTTGGTTTATTCTTCATGATCATGAAAGTTCTTTTTACCTTGTTTGTTTTTAGGAACATGAAGAAACCAAACTAGAACAGATAAAATCTTCAGTGAATCTTCCGTTCTATACATTCTCAGGCAAGGATGAACGGTTGCAATCAGATGTCATAGAATCTGCTAAGCCATTGGAGGTTCCACAACAGGCAGATGCTGTTCCTACTCCTGCGACTGGCTCTAAGATGGGAGACATTATTTTGTTGAGCGATGATTCAGATATGGAGGAATCTGGAAATGGTGAGACAGAAGCCCCTGCTAATGATCAGCTGAAACAGCATGATAACAACTCAACAGGTTCTGCTGAGGGAATTGACGAGGAAGATGTGCCCATGTCTCTCTCTGATCTGTCCTCCAGCTTCCAGAAGTGCTTTCCAGCATCAAATCAAACACGAGAATCCAAAACGGCTGGTAAAGCTCAACAGTCAGATTTCCTGCAGGTGAAACCCTTCGACTTTGAAGCTGCACGAAAGCAGGTGAAATTCGGGGAAGATAACAGGAGAGAGAAAACGGAAGCCAACGACAGAGATGATAAGAGTAAGCTTAACAAAGGAGATAAGAAAAAGAATTCTGTCACATCGGAGAAGGATGAAGATGGAAATGATCTTCCACAGGGAAGAAGACGTCAAGCTTTTCCAGCATCTGGCAATCGCAGTGCAACTTTCCGTTGAGTTTGGTACTTGAGCCAAAACTGGCTTTTAGTGTACCAACTTGGATGTAGAAATCTAATGGCAAGAGGAAAGGAAGAAGAGAATATTGTTCTTCAGGTTCATTATCATGATGATGAAGGTCATTTGATATATGAAAAAAGAAAAAAACTCTGAAACTTGCTGTACTGTTTATGAGTTAAAGAAATTAGATTTGGTTTAGTAAAAAAAAAAAGAAATCTTATTGATCTTGAAAATGTGCTTTGAAAGTCTGTTTTTGTAGATGGAAATTGGTAAGAAAACTTGGATAAAACCCTAAAATCAATTGAATTGACATTAAGTACATGTCGTCCAACTCCAATCTGAAGTACAAGCTCACAGAGGCGCGGAGGAGAAAAACTTTTGTAGGGTAATTTATAATGATATTTCAAATTTCGAATCACTTCATGGATGCATAAGAAGAAAAGCTTGCTATTTGACCCTTTTGATTCCATTCTTCTAGATTGGTTGAATTCTGGAACTTATTTTTTCGATTGATAAGAACTTAGGTCATATGTTATAAATATTTTAGTATAAAAAATAAATGAATAAATACTTCCTTGGTTCAATTTAAAAAATAAAATAAAGATAAAGATAAAGATAAAAATATTTGTTTATGGAATAAATAGCGAGAAACGTCATTAACGTTTGGGCATTTTGTGAAAATTATCTCTATTGTTTCATTTTTGGCAATTACACCTTCAAAATAATCTTTGATTACGGAATTCGTCACTGCCCTTAAAAATTGTTAGCTTTTGCTGTTAAATGATGTGCTAGTATTTTTTTGACAAAAAATTCAGGGGCATAATCGTCACACCACCAGAATTTGTGCAAAACATTCCTGTCTATAATCACGTTTGTGCAAAAATTTTGAAAAACAAGGATGTTTTGCGCAAAAAGTTTACATGCTAGGGACGTTTTGCGCAAATTTCTGTAGTGTGACGATTTTGCCCCTTAATTTTTTGCCAAAAAAATGCTAACACATCATTTAACAGACAAAATTAACAGTTTTGAATGACAATAACGAATTTCGCAATCAAAGGTTATTTTGAGGATGTAATTGTCAATAACGAAACGATTGGGATGATTTCCCCAATACACCTAAACGATAGGGACGTTTTTCGCTATTTACTCTTATTTATGTGGGTATATAGATATTAAGAAGAGGTTTAACATTGATCCCAAGGGAACTTTTGAATGTTTCAAAGGTCGAAGATCAACTTGTAATCAAAGTTGCAATTCTCCTAAACTCCTTAACTATCTCATTTTATGGGTTTCTTGGCAAATTCTTGAGCCTCTAACGTTGATCTCACTTAGTGAGATTGTAGCTACAACCATGCTAAAGTTTCATCCTTGAGGTTTGAAGTGGTATGACTTGATTGTTTTAATTACGGATGGACTTAAGTTTGACAATCATAAAAATATGATATCAATAAAACATTAATGTTTAATTTAATAAAATTGTCCACATTCAATAAAAAAATACAATAAGTCTAATATGACAATGTCCTCGACAAAAGTTTTTATATATGGTGTGTGAGGTCTAATTGATACGTTATCCATGATGAATAAGGAGCGGGACTAGGATTAATAAATGCACCTTTTAGCGGCATCTTGGGAGAATTTTTTTTTTCCCTAGGTAAATGTATGGTTTTGATAAGTGTATTTTATACACTTATTTGTATGTCTAAATTAAGTGTAATTATTGTCGTTTAGGAATATTTGCTTTTTAATTTGTGTTTATCGTTTAATTTTCACAAAATGGTACAATCAAAGAAGAATGAAGCAATTAATGGAAAAATAACACAATTGGATGTTAATTAGAGCTAAATTGGACAAGTGAGAAGTTTGTAACGTCAACCGGGAAGGTTCATGGTGCTCAAGTGAACAAATCAGAGGTTGAAGGACCCAGGTGAAGGAATTGATAGCTTAAATGGGCAAATCGAGAAGAAGATAAAGTTTGGGGACTAAATTGCAACAATTGGAAGTTGAGGATTGAAGGTGCAATTAAAAGTCAAGGACCAACTTACACAGCCGAAAAAAGATGGAAAATTGCATTGCAACGTCCTTCCTCGTGATCGCTGGATTTCTACCACGTGATCGGAGGTGCCTCGAATTTTTCAACAGAAAGTTTTATCCATGCCTACGCGATCGCGAGGTTTTATACCACGTGATCGCTTGACTTTCCGGCTGGGCCAAATATGGGATTTTTCTCGTGATTTTCAATAGCATTATCTCTTTTTGACCTAGGTTTTCCCTAAAACCTATATATACAAAACATGAGACACGAATTAAAGACCTTTGCCTCTCCATAGAACAAGCAACAATAGAGATTTCATCATCAAATCTTTGGAGATTCAATCATTGCAGAGGGACGTGAATTGAAGATTATAGAAGAATTGAGACTTGGTGCATGCTTTCCTTTCTTCTTGTTTTCAATGAACGTTTTATTTTATTGTTTTTGTTCTTCAATCATGATGTGTAACTAATTTTAATGTTGGGATGAACGATGTAGAGATATACTCTTGTAATTATTGCGGTCGTATGTGAATTCTTGTGTGTAATGCATCTAAATAAGGAATATTCGGACCCTCTGTAGAGATACAAGGCTGACTTATTTAGGTAGGATTGATTTAAACTCGAGAGAGGAATCTCAATTTGAATTAGTGAATTCGATCGAGCACATATTTAGAAAATAAAATCTGGAATTGGAATTGATTTCATTGGTTATGTGAAATCGTGAACCCCAACTATTTTACAATCATTTTTAAAAACAAAAGCAATCTCGCTAATTTAATTTTTCAGTTTAATTTATTAGTTTTAGTTTACAATTTCAAATTTTCTTTTTTTGTTCAAATAAGGTATATAACTAAAATATTTCGGTACTTGGTAAACAGTCCTCGCGGGACGATAATTCGGACTCTAAGGTCCACTATATTACTTCTCACGACTCGTACACTTGCGGGGATATCTCGCATCGCGAGATATTAGTGAACATGTTTAAAATTAGAGAAATAAAATATGTGATTAAAAAATAGTTTAAAATAATATTTTATTTATTTATAAATTTATTTATAAATCGTTAAAACATAAATATAAATAAATATTTCGTTACATCACTGTCTTAAGCAGCATCATTTCATTTCTGAAAAATCTCACATCACATCAGCCAAAACCCGCAGACCGCGAATGACCAACCGACCCCATGCCTCGTCCTCCGTGGTTCGCCTTAACATCGGTACTACGAGCACCCACACGTGCTCTTTATTTATATGTATAATCTGCTGTCTTAACTTTGTTTCTTTAGTCATATAGTGAATATTTACCAATACGATCACTATGTTTTGTAAAACCCTATGTTTGTACAGTTTGAATTCTACTGGTTTTGATGCTGCATTTGTCGTATTTCGCGAATTGGTGTTACATACTATAATAGGAGGATATGGATTCGGCCATACATCAATCTATCAAATTTTTAGGACGTGATATTATATTGTGGGTCGAGCTGTTTATCTGTCTCAAGCTCAAGCTAAGATTGTTTCGGTCAATTGAGTAGGTAAATTTTGCATAATTAGGGACTGTAACATGCCAAAGACTCTTGCTTGGACACGGAGAAGGGTGTAGATCTAGTTATCTTGTATGTAAAATTGGATTAGGTCCATACCATGCTTGGATACACCAGACAGGTATGTAGAAACTTTTACTTGAAATTATCAACCTAATATTAGGATGTTGTAAAGCATAGTGTTTTACAACATTTCACACAGAAAATAAACGTTACTTAGCCGCCTCTGCGGGCATGGTGTAGCGGTGAAGTAGGAGGAGTTGAAATTAGAGGGTCGGAAGTTCGAATCTCGACTCTTGAAAAACGACATTTAAATGTTGGAAGACAAGTGCTTACATGGAAGTAAGGTGGTGTGCCTTGTCACCCTCCGAGGGCCTTGTCCGCACGACATAATGAGGGTTTCGTGGGAGGAGAACGTTGCCCTAATGTCTACTCCAAGTGTGCATACGCTGTATTCGCATTCGAATTTACGTGGAGAGCGAACCAGGGGAAAGATTGCCCTCACCCAAGATTAGTCCGGCAAATCCTGGACATTTGAGCTATAAAAAAATGTTATTTAACTTTGGGTTAGATGAAGATTATATTTTTAGTAAATTTTGATAGAAGTTAATGAAATGTGCGATTGAAAAGTTGTAGGTCTCATGAAATATATGGTTAAAATTAATTGTTGACTTTGACTTAGATTTTAATCAGTTTTTTAGCTAAACCAAATTGGGCTTAGTTTTTAAGGTGTAATGTCATAACTAATTCCGCTATTGCCACAAAATTATGTAGCATTTTGCAAAAGCTTGAAATACTTTGCCAATGGTTACAGAAAGGTTATATTGGAGAGATACTCCCTAATGGAGGCTTGTAAGTGAAATGAACTTGCTGCATATTATAGTATGGTATTGAAAATTCGTCAGCAGGTGTGTTAGGGAACGAAGTCTGTGATGAAGTTCCAAAGGATTGAGGTTAACTTTTAGCATTAGTAAGTAGTCAAAAATTGATAGAACTGTTCTCAGAGCTTATCTGGGAGTTCTTTAGATGCAGATGCTATGAGGGCTGCATTACACTCCAAAACACCAAGAAGAAGAATAAATGTTGTATACATATGACCCATTCTATTTTTGTAAGTAAATTGTATATATGACGACATGACATAATTCTTGAGACTTATATAAGTCTGAAAATGTCTGTTTTTGAAGATCTGCACATGGATTGGATGCCTTTCTCGTGTCACATATAGGTTGAATAGGTGTTGGCGATGTTCTGAGGTTATCAATAGATCAACAATTGAGATCAGCGTGGGTATCTTTTTCAGTTGTTCCGCCACATTCTACTCTGGCTTCTTGAGAGCATTGTTCCGACATAGTCATATTTCGTATCTTAGCACATAAAGTGTTGGAAAAATATAAACAAGCAAAAAGAAGCTGTAGATGGAACAATTGAAAAGAATACTTGGCAGCACGGATAATAACAATGATGCTTTCCTGAACATGTAGTAAAAATACTTGAAAACTTAATCAAGCAGTTAATAAATAGAATTAGGTTACATTTGGAGATGTATAATGTAATTATATTAGATTTTCTGCTACTAAAACAAATACGGTGATACAACAAGAAATTAGAGTTATATTCAAATTAATTTCTTCTCTTGATGTGGTAGCCGGTTTACTATTTTTTAATTTTTTCGTTTTTAATCAAATTCTGAGTTACTGTTGAGCAAAAGTTTCTTATACTGTTTCTTAATATTTTTGCAACTAGAAGTTGACATGACAATGAGTTTCTTTCACTAATTTTCTCTGGCACGCAGTTTCCTGTGCTAGAATAATTGTTATATGGCTTATCCTGTGAGAATTGAATTCTTACATTTGACAATTTTAAGGAGGCAAAAAGTTTTGCACAACAATTGATACCTTGACTCAGAGTGAGCCTGAATCGATGCTTGCAGCAATGTTCAGTGGTCGCCACACTGTCTGCCAAGACTCTGATGAGGTATACACACAGAAAAGCATGGCTAGACATGCATAATTATACAGTAGTACTTTCTAATGACGGTTAAGTGATAGTTTTCTACACCCTAGATATATCAATGTTCTGTATTAATTCCATTAAAACATGCTGTTTGGTTTAGATAAAAATCAGATTTTTAGTATAATTTGATAAAATTTGATGGAATGTGTGATTGAAAAGTTGTGGGTCCCCTGCAGTGTTGTAGTTAAAATTTATTATTGACTATAACTTAGATTATAAGTCAGATTTTAGCTTAACCAAACAGGGGCTAAATGTAAATCTTGTGAAGATACTTTTTAATTATAACATAGTCAGGAAACTGATCTCTAAATACCTGCTAAACGTGAAAAATATATATTTCTGTGCTACATTAACTTTGTTATGCAATGTGCAAACTATCTGATATGGGCAGGTCTTGCGTCCATATTGTCTAACAAGTTTATACCTATATGTCCACAGGGTTATGTTTTTGTTGATAGAGATGGGAAACATTTTCGGCATATTTTGAATTGGTTGAGGGATGGTGTTATTCCAACCCTTAAGGATTCTGAATATGCCGAGCTTTTACGCGAGGCAGAATATTACCAGCTTATTGTAAGGCATTCATTTCTCTTGCTAAATCTTTCTAACCTTAATATTTGAGATTAATAATGCTTGAATTTATGTGGTCAAACCTTGTCTTGGTAGGAATGTGCTGCTATCGTTTCTCTCAATTTCTCAATTTGTATGCATATGGTACTATTTTGCTTTTTCCCATGTTCTGGTCAAAGGGACTGAATATCTTTTATAAGGAATCGGAGGAGGTCATTCATTTTGAAGTTCTTTTTGCCGTTATATTTGATGTTGATGACAACAAATATCTGTTTTGAAGTGAGAACTAATATATGGCGAATATTGATCTTTGTGGCACATTTCAGATCCTATCTAGTCCCCGCTGGGGTATAACTTAGATTGTTTTGCAGATAAATGAATTTCATCCCGTTGCAATTCAATTAGATAATAGTGAATATACTGAGCTACTTGCATACTAAAGTTTTTAGGTTCACATGTTTTGTTGCATATACCCTTCCTGTTTGTTAGCCCTTTTCTGATTCTTTGGAGACAGCTCTCTAAACATCTTGAAAATAAATGTCTTTGCTAGTCCAAAACTTGAAGCTACCCAAAAAGGTTCAACCTGTAGCGTACCCGGTCCTCAAGGGCTGCTGGCCGACCAGGGGACCATGAGTAGACAGCCGGCAGTCCTTGAGGACCGGGTACGAGATTCCATGAAGTTTGTACTTAACCCCTAGGTACAAGGTTCGAATCCCTGGGGAGGCAAAGATTCATTTTCTGGAAACGAGGCCGCCAGCCCTTGAGGAGCAGGACGTCCAGGGGGGAGTGGAAAGACCATGAGCCGGGTCCTCAAGGGCTGCCGGCAGTCTACTCATGGTCTTTCCACTCCCCCCCTAGTCGTCCTGCTCCTCAAGGGCTGACAGCTTCGTTTTCAGGAAGTTGATTTTTGCCTCCTCAGGGATTCGAACCTTGTACCTAAGGGTTAAGTACAAACTTCATGGAATCCCTGGTACCACGCGTACCCGGTCCTCAAGGGCTGCTGGCCGTCTACTCATAGTCCCCTGGTCGTCCTGCTCCTCAAGGGCTGGCAGCCTCGTTTTCAGGAAGTGAATTTTTGCCTCCCCAGGGATTCGAACCTTGTACATAGGGGTTAAGTACAAACTTCATGGAATCCCTGGTACCATGGATGCCAAGGATTCGAACCTTGTACCTAGGGGTTAAGTACAAACTTAATGGAATTCCTGGTACTATTAGACCAGGCGCCTTTTTTTGTAGCGTACCCGGTCCTTAAGGGCTGCCGGCCGTCTATTCATGGTCTTTTCACTCCCCCCTGGTCGTCCTGTTCCTCAAGGGCTGGCAGCCTCGTTTCCAGGAAGTGGATTTTTGCCTCCTCAGGGATTCGAACCTTGTACCTAGGGGTTAAGTACAAACTTCATTGAATCCCTGGTACCATTAAACCTGAAGAGGCAAAAATCCACTTCCTGGAAACGAGACTGCTAGCCATTGAGGAGCAGGACGACCAGGGGGGAGTGGAAAGACCATAAGTAGACGGCCAGTAGCCGTTGAGGACCGGGTACGCTACACAACCTGTTTTACTCTATCCATTTGTGTTCTCACTTTGAAGATTGACTTTGTTAAGAAACAAATGGATGCCATTGTAAACTTCTTAGTCTGGGTCATTGTATGCCTCCTTCCCCCCTTCTCAATCATTTTATTTCTACTGAAAAGATTTGCTCATGATTGACACCAGGGTTTAATGGTTTTCTTTTTCTTTATCAGGGATTAATGGATGGAATTAAAAGTGCTGTGAATAAGAGAAAGGAGGATGAGGAGATGGGGGCTGAATTGACTCGCATCGATATCATCAAATGCATACAGTCTGAAAGAGTCAGATTTCGAGGTGTCAACCTTTCCGGCTGTGATCTTTCAAAATTGGTATTCATTCAATGTCATATTTTTTCGTATTTGATGACTGTCGTATGTATATTAGATGATACGAGTCCTTGAGATATGTTGTCATTTTTACTCCACAAATTCCTCATTGCTTTTATCAATTCTTAGAGAAAAAGAGGAGAAAAAGGAATTATGAAAAGGGTTAAGAGTAAAGAGTTCCTCCTATAAGATTTTGGCACATGGCTCTTGGTGATATCTCTACCTATACCTAGTGTAGCTATTACTTTGAGATGGAAGCACAACAGGTTTTCTATTTGTTGAATATTCTGAGCATGAGTTTCTTGCTTGCTTCTTCTACTTCAGTTTTTTCTTCCCTCTAGAGTGATTTCTTACAGTCTGTGATTTATGAAAATGCAGGATCTGTCATTAGTGGACTTCAGTTTTGCATGCCTTAAAAACGTATTTTTTTCACGTGCCAATCTTCAGTGTGCTAAATTTAAGGTGAGTTATTTTTGGATATTTTTATTCCGACACGAGGAATATTAAAGTTCATTGTGATGGTTACTTCTAGATCTCTCAAAATATATGGAGTGTCAATGGCTGGTTTACAATAGAGACAACTGTGCCACTTAATGGACCACAAGTCCATTTTATATATATATATATATATATATATATATATATATATATATATATATATATATATAGATAGATAGATAGATAGATAGATAGAGCTGGAGAAAGTCTACTTTATCACCATAGTCAAAGTTTTTTTTTTTGGCCCCAGCTATGCACCTGTTTGAGTGACTTTTAGGCTTCATTCATGCTTATTAAGATGTGCTTCCTTGTACTAATAATTATTTTACTCTCTAGCACTTCCATACGGTAAAAGTCTGTTTGAGGACAATACTCTATACGGAAAATATGTAACAAGAATCTACCAATTGACATAGCAATGGTTGATTGGATTTTCATGTGATGTGTGCCACAAAATTTTAGACAATCATGATTTTGTGTTGCCACATAAGATTTGTTATATTCTTGGTACAAAAAAATGTTTGGTATATTTAGAATTACCTAACTTATTCCACTATCTTCCTCTCTAGCACATGCTAGTAATTGTTTAAGTAAAACTTCTTTCACATACACTAGTATTATTTAAGCTAAAATGGAACAACTTAGCCCTTGTTTGATACCCATTTTTTTCAAATCTCATTTTCAACCACGCATTTTACAATAAAATCATTCTATACATAAATCGAAAACTTTTCTATACTTTTTTAACCACACGTTCTTCAAAAAAAATCATTATTCTAGAATCTATTAATCCAAATAATGGGTCTCAAATAAGGGCTTAATATGTGCTTCCTGTTCCCATTTGCTTTCTTCTTTTCCACTAAATAACTGTCCAGTCATGCAAAGCCACTATAACTTCATATTCGTTTAGGATGCATAGGCTTGAGAAATAAAACACACTGTTCTATATTTCTCTCTGGTGGGCTCTTGGTATCAACTTAGGAGATGCAAGGTTGGAGGTGTAGACTTGACTTCCATTTGGTTTTTGTCTCACTAAGATAAAATTCTTGACCTACCGCTGCATAATGTACCTAATGCTATGGGGTTTTTCTAATAATTGACATACTTGGATTGTCAATATAATTGATCATTATTCATTATTAAGCTTAAACTTAAACTTTTCAGATTATATATGTTGGTAAAATGTTTCACATTTTCCATGTGCCCTCGAAGTAAAAGTAGATCATAAGATTCTATTTTCCCTTGATGAGGACATGCACAAGATTTTATTTTTATATCTATATGCATATCCTTGAGATTCATCATTTATTACAAAGAGAATGAACTTCTTTGGATATGTATGACATACTTTGATCATTATAGTATGTGTATTTATCTTAAAGACCCATTACAATTTGGGGGACTAATCTGTGTCTTTAAAGAGTTTTTCATTATTCATATGTAGAACATTTTGGAGCCAGAACTTCATTGAATCTAGGGCAGATTGTTTTTACATAATTACTATTCCAGTCTCAATGGGTCTATTATCTCTTGTCCAAAGGTCTGGGGCCATGTATTTCACATTTCTCTCTCTCTCACTTTTTTTTTAACAGGATGTGGATGCTGAAGCTTCCATTTTTCACAATGCAAATTTGCGTGAGTAAGATCTTGTCTATCCATATGCGGTTTTTTGACTATCTTGTTTATTATTCTCAGACTTCCTGCTATCATAGTTTTCACCAATTCATATGTAATGAAATTAGAATATCTGTACTCATTGGATGCGCTTTTAAAACCATTTTGGTTTAATATATACATTTTGTTTCTTGTGATCATATCTAATGAATTCGTTTTCTCTGGTGAAGGTGTGAATTCACAGGAGCTAATCTACGCGGAGCGCTCTTAGCTGGGGCCAATCTCCAAAGTGCAAATCTACAAGGTAATCTTTCTTTGATCTGTTCATTTAAAGATAAATTGATATTATTTAGGCTCTGTTCATTAACAGTGTAGCAATTATAAAATTGTTTATTTATGTTTTCGAGGTAAAATATATGGTTGAAAAATAGAGAGAGAATGTGTGTGGTTAAAAAGTGGTTTGAGAAATTGTATTGTTTATAAATTGGTTTATAAATTGTAATGATTACGTCAAAGAACAGAGGCTTATTAATTTTCAAAGAGTGCTTCCCTTTTATTTTGTTACATATTGTGTATCTTGATATAGTTTAGCATGTTTTATTCATTTCATGCGTTTTAGTACATATTTTAATATCATTTTTTGTTTCCTTCTAAATGTTCGAGAAAGAAACTAGAAGAAACTTCCTCAAGTATAATGAGCATATAATGTTTTGAGAAATGATTAATAGATTTATTGTTACATTGGTCCATTCAAAAGCTCTCGTCGTGCATACTCTAAAAGGAAAAGGAAGGAGCTGTTACCCCTTCCTCTCTCCTCTTTTTCTCTGTTTAATCTGTTGAAAGACCTACTCCATGACACATGGGATTAAAGTTCAGCTGAAACCTTGCAATGTAATGTTATTTAGACTTCTTTACACATAATACACAGAGTGACATGAACTGCGACATTCCAAAGCTTTTGCCTTGTTAACTGAGCTTCTTATAGCTTCAGAAGCAAGCACAGAAAATTTGGAGGGATCCTGGATTGTCCATATACTATTATAGGGAAAATATTTTCGACCCTACCAGAGACCTGATAACTAAGAGTTTAGGAGAAAATGAATTTTTTTCTCAATTGATTTCTAAGCGTTTCTAGTTAATTCATTAGCCAATTTTCTTGCTTTCTTCTGTAAAGATGCAGACCGCCTAAGGCTCCTGCATTTGTGGGTACATTTTGTTCCGAAAGTAAGAAGTCCCTTTGACATTGGCAAAAAAGTCTCAATGTCAAAACAGATCTAGGGGGCTGATATTTGAATAGGAAACTAGAGGATGTGCAGGGTGTCCAGTAACACCCGTGAAGCTTGTCCTCAACATAGGACCGTCCCACAGAAACTGTAAAATGTAAACCCAAAGGAATTATTTTTGGAGTCCTCGTACATTTCCACAGGAGCATATCACAGGCATTTTTCCACTTTAGATTGTTAGATTGCCTCGTTCTATTCCACCTAGCATGATTCGCCTTTGTTTTCCCAATGATTTCATTGGCTTCTGATGGTAAAACCCTTTTCTGTGGTGTGAATATCTTTTAAATATATTTCTATACCTGAAGGGAGGGAATAATAAGGAAAAGATATGAGAGAACGGAGTCAAAATGATTTTACATCAATGCATATATGAAATTATACAAGAATCATGGAAAATCAAGTTTTCCATGACTTTGGTATCTATTGCTGTATGCTTGTGTCAAGAAGAGAACTCAAGGTTATATGTTCCAGAAGCTGCCCATTTATTGTTATTTCCAATATTTTAGGTTCTGGTTTGATGTTGGAAAATTGAAGCCTTTATGTTTTTGTCTTGTGCTAAATCTTGGTACCTATAGTTACTGTATGAATCTTTTTTTCAAATTGCAGATTCTATTTTGATTGACTGTAGCTTCTGCGGAGCTAATCTACGTTCTGCACACTTACAGGTTCAACACATTCAAACTTTAAACTATGCAGCTTTTGCTTTCTTTACAATGGTCCTTGATTTCATTAATACCCTGCTGCAGATGTAATGTAACTGTCTCATTCCGCTTGCATTTCACTGATTAATGTATCAAATTTTGTGAACAATTGTCAGACAGCTGATCTTACCAATGCCAACTT
The DNA here is from genome assembly GCA_963555705.1 of Ligustrum vulgare. Classification (NCBI taxonomy): domain Eukaryota; kingdom Viridiplantae; phylum Streptophyta; class Magnoliopsida; order Lamiales; family Oleaceae; genus Ligustrum; species Ligustrum vulgare. Next base: position 2,640,851 of record OY743185.1, read on the forward strand.
GGAAGGAGCTAATCTTGAAGGAGCCAATCTGAAGGTAACATTAAACTATTTTTACGACTTTTTCCATGTAATATTATAGATGAAGATGCTATGAATGTGAAAATCATCCTTGTTAATGTTTCATTTTGTACCAGACATGACAGAGCAGTCATATCCTTGGTAATTGCTGAATGTTATCTTTTAATTTTGATGGTGGTGGTGGTTGTAGTTGTCGTCGTCGTCGTCGTCTTTCTTTTACTATTACATTTTTATCACTTGAAAGTAGTATCATCTCCTGTTCTACGTAAACTGCAAATATTGGTTTAGTTGAGTAGCCAATTCTGTAGTATCAATTTGATCTCTGATTTGTCTATGACAATAAGACATTATGCCGTTGCTTGGTCAATAGGTTTGAATTTATGAATTGGATCATAATCCCTGCTTGTTTCTTTTCAATTCATTTTTCTTTGAGATTTTTTTCTTTAAATGGAGGACACCAATGGCCTTGGAACTAATTTTGGCTGTAATGCTGATCTATATGGTTATATAAATGGTGATATACGCAAATATTCATCAGCTGTAAAAAAATTCACCTGCGAGCTTAACTCTAACTTCATTGAGTTTTGGTTCTTTTTTACAGGGTGCAAAATTAACTAATGCAAATTTAAAAGGAGCAAATCTTCAAAGAGCTTATCTGCGGCATGTAAATCTCCGTGATACAGTAAGTTATCTAGTTACTATGGAAGATATTTTGATTATTGACCATGTAACAACCTGGGAAAAGGTGGCATGGGATTAGAAGTGATGAGGAAAGAATGGCCTCAGCATTTACAGTCTTTGATTACCTTCTAACGAGACTAGTAGTTGTTTCATGGGTACAAAGTTCAAGAAACATACTAGACTCAAGGATATTATTTTCCTTCATAGCTATATTGTGATACTTAGCTTTCATTATTTCCTTTGTTTGCTCCACTTGTTTGATTTTGTACAAATGAGAACAAAAAGAAGAGGAAAATTCAGAAGAAATGGAAAATAAATTTTACTGGAACTTTGAGGTATTATCATGTAATTTTGTGCTGTAGAGGGGGGACATACTTTTGATTAAAATGCTCAACTGTAGACAGCCTATAGTTTGTTTCCATTCAGTCCTTATAGTGGGGGATTTATCATTTCGTATAGTCAAGTAATATAATTTCATAGTTATATTACAATATAGGCAAGTATCCCTCAGAGAGTTGTTCGTGTTTCTTGTCCATTCATCAATAATACCATACACAATTACCACGTGCACTAAGGTATACAGAGTCTGCTGACATTCTATAAATGGGATCAGACTACTGGTTTACCTATTAACAGTAATTTATATTGGCCCAGTTTACTCTGTGTTTCAGTTTTTTGAAAGAAATCGTTGAATTATAAATTCAATTGGATATGTCTCTATAGGAATCTAAGACGAGTTTTCGTTTATGGTCTTTTACGGGACTGCCAAAACTATTTTTCTTTTTGGAAGTTGGTCCATTTTATATAATTTTGTGATTGTTGATTTAGATAAAGTCTTCCTGCTACTAGAAGGAACTCAAATAAATAACACAATCTGTTGCTATCGGTTGCAGTAGAATATCAACTGGACAAGCAATTAACAGGGAGAACTATAGGCATATAAGCATTAACATTTATGTGTTTGTGTTTGATTCAAATTAATTCATAAGTAAACTGCCTGTTCTTTTATATGTCTAGTCTTTTATATCTAAGCCAAGATTAGGCTCCCCAGGTGTAAATACAATTCATAAATCTGGAGTTAAGATCTACTCTTAAGTACATGCGTTTGGGTCAACTTAGTTAAAGCTATTATGCCCACAAGCAAAAATCTGAGACTGTTGAAGTTCTTGAGAAAGTACAAATAACATAGCTATCAGCAATCTCACCATTCGGTCAAGGCACCGGGCATCTGAGTAAATTTTCGAAAAATAGTTAATAGTGGGAATATTAAATAGTGGATTGCATAATTAGTTAATAACTATATATGTTTATGTGCTCTTGACAAAATTTTGGAAACTATATAATCATTCTCACCAGGAGTTGAGAGAGCACTGTTCGCAGTGAAAGTTTTCTTTCCGGGACAAACTATTAAAAGTTCTTGTATAATGTTGTACAGAATGGAAAATAGTACCAATTACTTGGGAAAATTTAATGGGAAATACTAGATTTTTCCCTTCTTTTTCATCATAATTTTCTTATAGAGTATAAGTCGAGTTCTTTATACTAGGTAGCGCGTTCAAATGTTAGAGTGTTTCAACTGTAGATTTGACTAACTTGTTATTTAGATTCTCCTTGTTGAGAATGCCAACACACGGGGTTGGTATTTACATAGTTTTCCAAGTTGAAACCATTTTTGATTATTTACGCTTGCTTTAAAACTTGAATGCATCTATGATTTTGGTATTTACATGGTTTTCCAAGTTGAAACCATTTTTGATTATTTACTCTTGCTTTAAAACTTGAATTCATCTATGATTTTGGTATTTACATAGTTTTCCAAGTTGAAACCATTTTTGATTATTTACGCTTGCTTTAAAACTTGAATTCATCTATGATTTTATTTATTTATTTATTTTTTTCACAGCATTTGGAAGGAGCAAAGCTTGATGGTGCCAATTTACTCGGAGCAATCAGGTGACAATAAGGTGCAAGGTGGAGTCATCCAGGTTAATAACATATTTCCGTTCGAAATTCATAATTTAACTTCCATAATAATAATTTAGAGGGCGGGCAACGTGAAGACTAAATATACTGCAAAAATATCATAATTCTAGCTGCAATTTATATCGCGGCTTGTGTGTAAGTGCTAGGATTATTTATGTCTGTTAAGATGGTCTGGTCCCATATTGATGATTCGAGCACCTTATATCTTGTACTGATAAATCGATTTGTATGTAAATATGTATTTGGGTACACAATCATTTGAAATTGCATTTCTGTTTCCTGTAATGTTTGTCATATACAATTTGTGAGTTTTTCACTGATTCTGGGTGGTTTATAGCATTAGTTCACATGTTACTGTCCTTTAGCACCAGTTTATTTAGTAAAAAATATGTACGATTAAATGGGACATAAAACTCATTTAATTGGAGTCCTAGGGTGGACCCAGGAATTTTTTTCGGTGAACGCGGCGAATTTTTTTTATTTTTTTGGGAAGGGGGCTATTTTTTTAATTTCAACTAAGAATGTGAGATAATGTATTTTAGCTCATTCTCATAAAAGTTGTTAAGATTACGACAAAATGATAAACTATACAATTAGTTCTAGAGCTTAAGATTAATTGTGCAATTTTTTACCAAAAAAAATGTAGAAGGAAATGACAATTAAAATAGTCAAGTTGAAATTCAAATTTCAAACAAATATACATTGTAATCACTATGAAACCTTTACCAATTTAGCTTAGATACTATTTATGTCATAATCTTAAGTTTCATTCTCTAATAGTAAATATGTATCAAAAAAAAATTTAAAAATAAAAATTCATATTTTTATCGGGATCCAAAACGTAAGGTGGGTCCGCCCGACGCCCGTATCTATCTTATGACTTAGACCCATGTTATTCATATTTACTCATACAGTAATGCTCTTCATCATCATTTTGTTGATGATCTATTGTGGCAGCCATGTGGTGGTTTATAAATAATGAATGTGATGTTCTCGAGATAAAATATGTGGTTGAAAAGTGATTCGAAAAAATATGTATGATAAAAAAGTAATTAAAAAGAATGTGTTTATTATAAACAAGTTATCAAATAGAAGAGGCTGAAATGCATTTTTATTCATTGGTCAATTAGACTGATGATTATAATGACAGTTAATAGCATTGTTCTAACTCGAAAATTATGGTGAAGTGCACATTTTAAGTAAATAATTAATGAAAGAGTTTTTATATCGGCTAAACAATTTAAATAGCAAAAAAAAATAAAAAATAAAATAAAAAAACACAATTTATTTTACACAATTTTTCATACTACTTTTTGACCACACACATTTTTTCTCTCTAATTTTTAATCCCACATCTTATCTAAAAAAACACAAATAAATTAATCAAATAATTTCAATTCCTTATTAATGGCAGCCGAACATATGGCCATCTGTGATAAAAGAATCCATTGCACGATATGTTGTACTAATGTGAATGGACACTCGATATGCATGGTCCCGTTTCATATAGATTTTTAAAATTCATTTTACACGAGTAAATAATTTTTGCACTTGGGAAAAATGTAATAGAAAATTCTTTTAATTAGGTCCTGGTAAGACAGATTAGAAAATATGAATTTATTTATTACCATTCATTTTTATGTAATACCGTATCTCAATCGTGTTGAAAATTCTTTTAATTAGGTCCTGGTAAGATAGATTCGAAAACACGAATTTATTTATTACCATTCATTTTTATTTAATACCGTATCTCAATCTTGTCGAAAAGTTATAAAGATGGAGCTCCAAGAGGGGATAACAATGCCCCATACCCATACTGTCAGCAAGTTCCCAGAATATCACTCATATTTATCAAAAATTTCAAATCTATCATTAACGTTTCAAAATGACGCAAACTACTACTTGTGTTTAAAATTTTTACACCATATACTATTATCTTAACTTTCTAGTCTAATTGGATGTAAAATGATGACGTGGCGATGATGTGGACTTACCTTCTAGCAAGTTGTTGTCGTCACATAAGTATTGAACTTGAATTTTTTTATTTTTATTTTTAAAAGAGCCATGTTTTTTATTAGTTTTTAATGAAAAATTAAAATTGAAACATCCAAAATACTAGAAAAATTAAAATTAATAAAAAAATAAAAAAATAAAATCTTTTTTACACGTACATATTTTAAAAAATAAAATTAAAAAGTGAAAAAAAAAATTGAAAAAAAATATAAAAATTTAGAATTGAAAATTCTGACAAAAAATTATTATTATTTTATTTAATATTTTTTTTAAATTTTTTTATGTAATTACACCTTTGTTCTTTAACACGATCGTTAGAATTTATAAATCAATTTAGTCTCTGTTTCATGGTAACAATATAATTCAATTTATAATTTACACAGTTTTTTAAAATATTTTTTAACCACACACATTTTTAATGTAATAATTACATTTTATAAATCAATTTAGTTTCTGTTCGGTGGTTACACTATAATTCAATTTATAATTTAGCACACATTTATTTTATTTTTTAGGTAAAATATGTGGTTAAAAAATTAAGAGAGAAAATGTATACGGTAAAAAATTGGTTCTTAAAAAAAAAAAAAAAATCTCTATTTACCCATATAAATAGGTCAAACTCCCTTTACATTTCTCCTCAGATCAGAACAAATCCATTTCATTCCATTTTGTTGCATTCAATTTCTTGAAAGAAAAAAAATTAATGGCAGGAATCATTCACAAGATTGAAGAAAAACTTGGCATGGGAGGCCACAAAGAAGGTGAAGAACACAAGGGAGAACACAAGGGAGAGCACAAACCCGAACACAAGCCCGAGCACAAGGAGGGATTTGGAGAGAAGATGAAGGACAAAATCCATAGTGGTGACGAGGGTGAACATTGCAAGGACGAGAAGAAAAAGAAGAAGAAAGACAAGAAGAAGCACGAACACGGTCACGAGCATCACGGTGACAGCATCAGCGATAGCGATAGCGATTAGCTAGCCTAGGCACATCACATCTCGAAGATGAATCTTATAATTATAAATTACATCGTAACTCACTGTTAATGGTTATATTTTACTATTTTTATTTTTTATTTTTAATTTGCTGAGTTTGTTTCTTTGCAGGTGGATTGGACTATCTCTCATCCATTGACAACCAATCTGCTACAAATAAAAGTAGAAAAATAAGAAAATAGAAAGAGAATAATCTGTAATGTTTTTTTTTTTTTTTTTTGGTTGCAATAATATGATGCCTATGTCTTTTTACTCACCTCTTGCAGTTTAAAATAATCTTTATTAATTTCTAATTTTATTTTTACAAATTGAAAGTGGCGAATTTGATTTTTAATTGTTCAACATAGTGGGATTGCGCCTTGAAAATAGAACAGATTCACAAAAAGTGCCATGAAATCAGGATTGTTAATTTGGTCGGAATAATCTTTTTTTTTTGATCGGAAAAAGGTGTAGCCCACACCCTGAGGGCCCGAACCGACCACGCCCAAGGCCATTGGTTCGGGAATGTAAATCCAGGTTATGCCTCCAAGGAGCCAGGGTGGAAGGGCTTATGGTAAGCATGAGAAACGCTCAATAACTCCCGCTTGCCACAAGGCCAATTCCACCTTGCGGGGAATCGAACCAAGCACACAGCTGCGCTGAGCACTTACCACCCATCCCCTTTGCCACTTGGAGATGTGCCCTGGGGGCGGAATAATCCGCATTAGACATGGTAAAGTTAGCTATGAGCAAAAAAATGACACATTTACATGTTAAAATTAATTATTAATAATTAATACATTGGATGTGTTAACTTTTTGTCAAGTTAAAAAATAATTAATTATTTATTTTTAAAATAATGAAAATTTATATATTAATATGCTACTCATATTGAAGATCTCATTAAATCATATAATATGAAATTAACAAAAAAATTATTATTTTTATCGGCATTAAAGAAAATTAAGAAGAAAGGAAAAGAAGAAAATGAATAAATAAGGTATTGGGTGGATGGGTGAGTGTCAAGGGTGGATGGGTGAGTGTCAAGGGTGGGGTGAAATACAACATTTTAATCGAAGAGTTTTAAATATAAAAATGACATGTCACATGTTAAAACACACTTTAGATTTAACAAGAAAATTAACATGTGATTAAAAAAATTCTCTTAATATGTATTTTAACATATTCAATATATGCATTATTTCAACATCTTGCAAATTTATTTTACTAATATGTACTTTAACATGTCCAATGCGAAAGAATAATTTTTTATTTAAATAAAATTACTTTGATCAATTAACACGATCGTCTGAAATCACTTTAATGGATTCGAGATGTGACGTGCATTGATTATTGATACAAGTTAAGCATTACCAATGATGGATGTCAGCTAGATGCTCAATCCATCATTGAGATTGATTTTGATCGTCTTACATGCAATAAATACTATGGTAGAATTTGTTACATAATAAAGAGAATTATAATTCCTAATTGTTTGGATAATTTTCGATCAACGTGCTGTGAATTGTTTGATTTTACTACTATTGCCAATTCTTCCCCAACCTATTATTTGATGAGTGAGAATTGAGCGTTATGTGGGATCTAGTGGCTCCAACATGACATCCAACCCATAGGGGAAAAGTTGTCCCCTATGGGTGGGCACCTTAAAATCCCCAATACAATATGAAGAATTGACAAAATGGAAATGATATGTTTCCCACAAAACTATTTATATGAAAATATTGATATTTATGGTGACACAAAACTAATGAAATATACACATTCTAATTTTTAACATTAACTAAATCCTTTTAATTTTCTGATTAAAGATGTGTCGATTCGACATAATTTATACATAATGTATACATTCCATTTGGAACAACAATTTATTATCAAGAACAAATTAAATAGAGAAAAATGTCAATGTTTATTCAGGATATTGAAGAAAAATCCAAGTCAGTGATGGTATAAAAGAAAAGCATGTATGAATTATGGTATTCATTGTAGGCATATCCTGCTTGAAAAAAGAACAAGTCAAAGGCCATTAACACAAAGGGGGAGGAATATTGAAGGTGGTGAATCGAGTTCAATTTTTAGTTTACTAGAGTTTTTCTCTTTGCTTAGAGTATTTGCATTGAATGTGTTAAATTTAGCTAGGTACATAAGCAAAAAAATAGATGTTAAATCACATTTGTTCATTTTAAAGTTAACACTTTCATTATTGCCACAATGAATGTTTTAATTTTTAATTAAGTCCAAGAATATTATAAATATTTGTTTTTAAAATAGCAAAAATTTTATATTAATATGATACTCATTTTGAAAATCTCATTAAATCATATAAAATGAAATTAATAAAAACATTATTTTTTTCGATGTTTAGAAATTTAAGAATAAAGAAGTAAAATAAAAATGAACAAATAGGGGGTGGGTGGGGAGGGGGTTTGGGGGATGGATGGTCCTTTGACATTTTCAACTTAAAATTGTCATGTCATCAGTTAAAATACTAATTAAATTTAACAAAAAATTAACTTGTGGCTAAAAAAGTTCTCTTAACTGGTATTTTAACATATTCGATGTAGACATTAATTTAACTCTTTACTAACGTTTACTTTAACACATCCAATTCGTATGCTCTTACACTTTAGATAAAAGGTAAGAGTAAATGCGTTCACTAGTATGTTTTGCATGCTTTTATTATTGCTATTTGTCTAAACGTGCTTTGCACGTTTATTATTCATATGAAGTAATTTTTATAAATTATGTCCGGAAAAAATTTGGAGATTTTTCTTAAGAAAATTAGCAAAGAAATGCAAGACAAATATAATTAACAAAATCAAATAATTTTTAACATTTAAACAATGTTTCTGAAACCACATTTTACTCCCTCAATAAAAATCTTGGCTAGACTCACTTATTTGATGAAATCAAATATGAGCTTCAAGTTGAGAACAACGTCGATAATATTTGAGAATAAATTATAAGTTTTATTTATATAATATTTAATTTAAAATATTATGAAAAGAACAAAAAAAAATGTAAATGAAAATTTAATACCAAGTATTTTTCCTTTATAACAAAGTTTGGGACTTGTGAGAATTTAACAATGCACAAATTTAATAATTTCGACGAGATCTCATCTTCAATCTGTTCAATTTTGTTATTTGTCATGAAGTTGGTTTCAATCTCAGCGTGTACATTTGGAAATGTATAATTACAATTGGTCTATTTTTTTATGATAAAATTGATATAATTTCCTTTTCTTAAGCGTGTGAGTGAGATTTTCAATTGTGGTTCAAAGTAGTATAGCAAGAATCTGATACCTTTTAAGTATTAAAAAGACAATATTTTTTATTAATTCAAAACTTATATTGAATTTTTATTAATTAAAATTTAATATTTCTCATTATATTTGTTTATCTTTATTTTAATAAATTTTTTATTAATATAAAAAAATTATTAAAATAAAGATAAACAAATATAATGAGAAATATTACATTTTAATTAATAAAAATTCAATATAAGTTTTGAAACTTTCATATGTAAATATATGTTTCAATGGAATATATACAGATGTTAGAAATATTTACACTTCAATCTTCGCCATATATATATGATCAGATTTAATAGAAACGTATGATTTATACTTTAATTTGTTGACAAAATCATTCGATTTATTAAAAATTCAATTTTGAGAGAAATGGTGTCTCAAAAAAAGCTCAACAAAATATGAGATTAGACTTTTAACCCCTTTTTGAATTTACTAGTGGTAAGAACATACGTTGCACATCTTACATGTAATATGAATGTGATGCATAATATCTTCTTGGAACTAATACTGTTTTTTGAAGTTGTTGAGGTAATATTTATTATTAAAAGAAAAAATTAAAAATGGTGAAACGTTATTAATGAATAGTTTTTATTTATTTATTATTATTATTATTTTGAATTTATGTTTATAATGTTAAAATGTTGAATAAACTGAAATGTAATGTTTTGATTACATTGACATTTTTTTTACATTGCACATCTTATGAAAAAGATGAATCATTTTTGCAATTTTTTGGACAATATTTGCAATGTTTTAGTGAACTAAAATGTAACATTATGATTATAATAAAACCTCGTTTTGGTCGATCTTGAGGTAAATATGATGGAAGATCATGATAACTTTGCCACTACGCTCTAAATGTGTAAACGCCTTAGTTTGAGGTTGCAATGGTTTTATCGAGATTTACTCCAAATGAAATGAATGGAAATATATATTTATAGGCCCTTATGTGTTTTTTGAAACAAGTACATTTTTCTGATTGTGAAGAAAACAAAGAAAACAAATGATGTAAATCATCAAGCACATCAGACTCCTCAAGTTGGATCAAAACATAAAAGCGGACGTTTGATTTAAATATTAGTACGAAATATAAGTCTAAGAAATATTTTATGTGATATTATGTGTTTTGTATCCAAAAAACATATGGGATTAAGATAAATGTACAAGTCCATTTTTTTTTATTGCATCACCAACCAGGTTTGAATGTGTAGGAAAACCAATCATCATTACCTTATAAAATAAAAACATTAAGCATTGGATTAAATGTACTTGATGAGTTAAAGAAATGAAAAAGGTAAACAAATAGTTGCTTGTAAATGATTATGTATTAATATGAAATGTAACTCCAATAAAGTGCTTGAAGAGTTAAAGAAATGAAAAGGAAAATAAATAAAAGAAATTAATAAAAAAATTTATTTTAAAAAAACTGTACATATATCTATTTTTTTTAATGGAGTCTGATACATCAACACAATATAAGTTTAAGATTTCTAAATCAAACAAAAATGAGAGATTTAAAAAAAAATCATTTTAAATTAAAAAAAAAATATATGCATACATTTACATGCAAGAAGTTGTTTAAGATATTTAGAAAAGCACATGACAAACTGAAGATGGGAAATAATTTTTTGAATATAAGTTTTAAATCTTATGTTAAAATTGAAAATTGAAAATGGTTGTGGATAAGAGAAAAATAGTATAGCAAAATAGGCACTAATACGAAAATTCAATCTGATATTGATGGTCAAATCAATACAATACAATTGAGGGTCGAAATGCTCAGCCCATACTTCTAGTTTTGTAGAGTCAAAATTGTCACACCCCTTCCCTCACTAGTCGTTTCGTTACCATCAAAATCACAAATCCACAATTTTAAATAATTGATTTTAGAGATAATCTAAACTACAAAACTTGCTCTCCTTTAAATAAATATGAGGTTTCATTACGCTAAGGTAGATCTAACTTTGGTTACCTCAGGATCGACGTGAATGGGAAGCTCTCTGATTGCGGTGATGGAGAGGATGAAGACATTTTTTTTTGGTTTCTAGGGTGTTCAAATGGAGATGCGGTGATGGAATTTGTTTCAAACCTCTTTGACGACAACGATGGAAAGGCATTTCTAAGGTTTTCCAATGGAGAGCAATGGGCAAGAGGAGCAAAATTATTTTGTTTTGTTTAACTTGACGATGACGAAGACGATGATGATGGGTAATAGAAGGGTATATTTGGTGTAGAGCAAAAAATGTGAGGGCAAAATCTTGATGTCAACGATTCTCCTTTATTCATATGGAGAGGCATTTCTAAGGTTTTCCAATGGTGAGCAATGGTTGAAAGGAGTGAAATTATTTTGTTTTGTTTAACTTGATGACGATGATGATGATGATGGTGATGGCGATGGTGATGGGCAATAGAAGGGTATATTTGGTGTAGAGCAAAAAATGTGAAGGCAAAATTGTAATGTCAAATATTCTCCCTTATTCATACTTTAAAAGTAGTGTAGATAATGGGCTATACTGGGTTATAGTATTTGTTGTATTGAATTCATTTTAATGTAAAAACATACATGAATATTAAGGATTCTTCGAATTATAAACTTGCTAATGAAAATTAGTAATTGTGAGTTATATATAACTATGTAAATGTATTAGATTGAAGGTTATAATGCATGTGATTTTGGTTATAGAATGAGTGTCGTAGATATTCTTATTGAATTAATGACATTGTTTACAAATGAAAAACAATAGATTATTAAAAATATAATTCTAAAAATATATTATTCTTATTTCTCACAAGTCACAACTTCTTTAATGATGAAAATATATTAATATTTAATTAAGAAGGATAATTTCAGTTTCATGAAAAAAATTATAGTCGGACTTTTTTCACTTTTTCTTTTATGATAATGTATTAATATAATTGTGTTTGTGTTTAGTGAGAATAAATAATAATTTGAAATAAATCAACGAAAAATTAAAATTGAAAATCTTAGGCTTTATTTGAAATACATAAGAAAGTAAAGAGTTTAGATTGTTAGTATTTTGAAATTAGTGACATTATTGATAAAATGAAAGAAAAATAATATTAAAATAATTATTCATTAATTGACATTAAAGGTAAATATGAAATTATAAAAAAGTTGTAAAGATAGAAACGTCCAAAAAAATTTCTCCATTTAAGCCACTTTTAGAAGTGGTATAGATGATGATGATATTATTATTATTATTATTATTATTATTATTATTATTATTATTATTATTATTATAAGTTGATCAAATTTTATCCATATGTTCCAAAAAAAAAAAAATGTGTTGTATTTGAAGTTGCAGACATCTTGAGAAAATATTTTTGTGTTCTAAATTTTTTATTCGGTTTTATGTATTATATAGCTCATGTTTGAGCCCCTTTAATTTTTTTACACATTTTTCTCTATCTTCTTTTCAACATACATTTATTAATAAAATAATATTACACATAAATCAAAAAATATTCTCTACAAATTAACAACACATTCTCTTAAAAATCACTGTTCATTTCAAATAAATCACTTTTAAACAACATCAAACAGGGACATAATGTTGACCAACAGGAATAAAGAGAATTCAAATTTCTCTGCATGTATTGAAGAGTATATCTTGCATTTCAAAACCAATATCAGATAAATGAAAAATTACGAAAAATGACGATAATCAGGTCAAATTTTTTGCCCATGTGATCGCATGCAATCACACGTTAACTGTTTTTGTCAAATATTCGATTTCCGGTAAAACCATGCAATCAACCATGCGATTGCATGGTAATACAAACAATTGCATGATTTGGTTCCACACCACTTCGTCCACAACCCTTCATCATCTATAAATAGGATCATTGGATGTTTTAATTCTCACAACAATGATATGCAAATATAATATCATTCTTTTATCTTCTCATGTACAAAATCTTGCATACTTGTTGCATAATTTTGGTTCTTTTCTTTCATTTTCATTTTGGAGTACTAAGCCACATTTTGGAATGTTGTGTTTATGTTTTGAAGTACTAAGCCACTTTTTTTGGTCCGATATGGATCCGCCCCGCGATCCGTCAAAATTCGGGTCGGGTTGGGGCGGATCGGTCCACCGATCCATCTTTAAAAAAATTTTAGAAAATTTATTTTTTTATTTTATTGAAACGAAACGTATAGAGGTCGATTCGCCAATTCAACAGATCTAGATTTTTTGTCATAACTTATTGGAATTCTTTCTTCAAATGAAAAACATGAAAAATGTGTTTTCTTTAAAATGCAAAGATTGCAGGTTATTCTCAGAAATTAAAGTTTGCTACAAAATTTACATTTTAGATTTTTATACATGATAAAAAAAATTATATTAAAAAAAATGTCGGATTGCGGATCAAGGCGGATCACATGAATTTCGATCTGTCATCCACGGATCGAAATTTTTTCGGATCGGATCGGGTCGACGGATCGACGGGGTGGATAGAATTTTTGTGCCATCTCTATTCTTGTCATTACTCTGTCCATTTATCGACACGAATCTCATTTAATTATTCTATTTCTTTGACGTCATCATACGCAAAATATTCAAACATGAGAAGCTCTCTAAATTTCTTAAGGAGCCATTTGATGAGCGTCCTGAGGATCAAGTCATGCAAGTAAGGATGCAAGTCATCAATCTTTCAGTGATCCCTGATGACCTCTGTAAAAGAATGTGAGTTGTGTAAGCAAGAAGCCTAAATCTTATCCTAGAAATTATGAAAGCTATATTTTTTGGTCTATCTAACTTGCTTTATTTATTTATTTATTTTAATCATTTTGTATTATCAAGTGTTAGTGACGAGACTAATCTTAATCTTAACTATATTATAAGAGTATTTTTAATAAACTCTTTATATTTAAAGAATATATTCTACATAATAGAGATCATCTTTATATTTAAAGAGCAAAATTATTTATAAATTTCAGCAAACTCTTTATTTTTTACTCTTTATTTTATTTTTTTGGAAAAATATTTGGTGTCTTTCTTTATTTTTAGTTAATATTTATTTTTTTAAAATTGGAGAGTCAAACCACTCTTTAAATTAAAATGTTAAATTAGAGAGACAATTTGAATGAAATTTTAAGAGTTGACTCTTCAAAATAAAGAGCATCGCAAGTTTATAGAGCCTATTGGAAATGCTCAAAGAGTGAGTTTTTATTACTATTCATTTATGGCAAGTTTTTTTTTTTTTTTTTAGTGACTTATTTATTTTTTTATTTTTTGAAATTAAAATGTTAAATTAGAGAGCCTATTGGAGTGAAATTTTAAGAGTTGACTCTCCAAAATAAAGAGTATCTCAAATTTATAGAGCCTATTGGAGATGTTCTAAAAGTGAGTTTTGATTACTATTCATTTATGGCAAGCTATTTTGTTTTTTAGTGACTTTTTTTTTGTTTGGTCAACTTTCTAAGCTCAAATGAAGTCGTACTAAAAAGATTTTCATATCAATGTAAAGTTCTCATTTAATATTTTACCAAATTATTTTCAATTACAAAATCGGTAACAGTAAAAAAAGTTATAGTTGTTTAAAATGGTCCTTTAACAATGTATCTTTCATTTTTTTTTTCACGAGTCAACTTTCGTCTCACTTTCCGATACATGCATTCTAGACAAAATTAAATTTTTAATGTACTACTTTGAAAAGCTCATAAAAAACTTCAAAAATTCCTTTTCAAACATATAACGACTATCAAAATAAGGCGAAAGCACATCCAAAAACGATCATTAACTTTTTAAATCCTTGTGATTGTCGGTCCTTAAAAATTCATTTTTCGATTTTTCTTTTACGGATTAAATTTCTACCCATTTTAAAAATCATGCATATTTATATAAAACTAAGTTTCTAATATATCACTCAAAGAGCTCGCAAAAATCTAAAATTCGTCATCGAAATTATATAATGACTAAGGAATCATAATTTGACAAATAGTGGCCGCCCCCTATTTCGTTCTTTATTGCATTTTTTTGTCTTTCTACGTTTGGTCAACTTGGTACGCTTAAATGAAGTTATAATAGGAATATTATGATGTTAATATTAAGTTCTTACACATGCTTTACCACATTATTTTTGAATTACATATCAACTGTAGCAAAAGTTATAGTCGTTTAAATGATCACTTAAAAATGTATTTTCATTTTTATTATGAACCAACTTTTGTTTCATTTTCAACGTAAGCACTTTATACAAAACTAAAATTTTAATTTACTACTACTTCGAAAAACTCATAAAAATTACAAGTTTGCATTTTCAAGATCCACTTTTCATTTGTGGTCAATTATAAGGGTTTAAATGAAGTCGTAATAGAAAGATCATGATATAAATGCGACGTTCTCTTACAATACAGTACTACATTTTTTTTTGAATAACAAAATCTTCAATCGCCGTAAAAGTTATAACCGTTTAAAATGATTTCTTAACAATGTATTTTTATTTTTTTTCATAAGTCAACTTTCGTCTAATTTTCAACATGTGCACTCTAAATAAAATTAAGTTTTTAATATACCACTTTGGAAAGCTTATAAAAAAAAATTAAAAATTTACATTTTCAAAATAATATAACGATTGTTAAAATAAGGAGAATTAAAAATCTATTTTTCAATTTTCATTTTATGGGTTAACTTTGGTTTCAAATTTTATTGAGCTTGCAAAATCTAAGAATTCTTCTTCAAAATTATATACAGCTAAGAACTCATTTCAATTCATATTCTTTTACTACCGAAGGAATAAAACAACCAATAAAATAGCGAGAAAGTATAAAACCTGAGTGTCTAGAAGTATAATCCTTTCGGTGGAGATTCTAGTTTCAATCCCAACTGTACAGTTCCTCGTCGTTGCTCTCGTTTCCTCCAACTCCATTGCAAATGGGGTAGCATTCATGTAAACCATGCACAAATGAACTTGACTTTTTCTAATGTCCATTTATACTTTATTTCTGTGAATCGGAGAACCAAAACTTAAAACTTCATTTAACCAACAGATAAATTTCAAAAGCAGATCAATAGCAAACGAAAATTTTCACCGAATCCACACACTAACCAAGAAACAACATTAAATAGAGAACGAAGGAGGAAAAAGTCCTAATTCGACAAATAGAGAGAATGGGTACCTCGAGACTAGATTTGGAAAGATGACAAGGAGGGTTTGAGGAGAGGAATCACTGGAGAAGAAGGAAATGCATCGACACAGCTTCGATCCCAATTGAAAAAGGAAGAGAGGTGTAATTTGAGGGAGGGAGAGAGACGTAGAAGAAAAATCGCTTACTATTTGGCCTCTGTTGTGACTGCTTAAATTCCCGATATAAATTTGTATAAACTTTGATATTTAATATATGTTAGTTTTTTTATTATTTCGTTTTTAATAACTACGGATAATATATTCTCTTAGATAAATAATTATTTTTTTTACACGGTGTTATATCAATTATAATAAGGATAATTATATGGACACCATCTTTTTTATTATTTACACCACATTATATATACACATGTATTAAAATATAAATTTTATAAAGACACCACATTAAATTTTCCAAATAACCTTTACTAAATCAAAAGAATAAAATACCATACATCACAAATCATCCAAATATCAAAGAGGCTGAACCGATTTTCTCTCTCTACAAGCTCAGGCTGAATCTAGGAGTTGAATCTTCCAAGGATGCACAAAGATTGCGTGTGCAATCAATGGTTTCCAGAAAGATTTTAGGGTAATCATATGCTCAGTGCATTCAACGGTTCTTGAATTTTCTCAAAAGTCCACTATCGACTGCCAGAAGACATGCAGAAACGGACAAATTTCAAATCGAATTACCAAACCTTCACCGTTTGGCAACCTCAAATCAGATATGCCGAGGATCCTCAACTTTATAATTTAGGGTTTTTAAATTTGTGGTGTACATAAGAATTGCAAATGAGATAAATTAATATGATGAGATGGTTATTTTAGTCAATTTAATTTTGGCCTTTTTTGTAAATATGAAAAATGTGATGTGATTAACAAAATTGGTGATGTCAATATAATTACCCTTATAATAATTCATAATAAAGCATGTTTATTGTTTACGTATATTTTGAAATATATAGCAATTATGGGGGAATGGGGGGAAATTAAGACATTTAAAAAACAACTTGAAGATATCGCCTTTGTTTGATAAAAAGCTTGTTTATAAATTTTGTTTATAAACGGTAACGTGACAATATCTCATTTGTTTATTTTTTCTTTTAAGTAAAAAATGATGTGCACAAATCTCTGACCATCCCAAATTTTTAACATTTAAAAAAAAAAATGATCTAATGAGATACTATCAAGTGATCGTTTATAGACAATATTTATAAATAAACTTTTACTCCCTCTATCTCACAAAGATAGACTCGTTTTTCTTTTTTATTTGTTCCAAATTATATACCACTTTTCTTGTTAAGAATATATTAAATATTAATATGTTAATTTTCTAATGTACCCCTATTTAATATGCATTCACTAGTACAAAAACGCGAAAAAAAATAGTTTAGGCGTCGGTTCTTCGAGAACCGACGCCTAAAACCGGTTCAGGCGTCGGTTATGAAGAACCGACGCCTGAACCGGAGGTTTACGCGTCGGTTCACCATGAACTGACGCGTAAACCTCCGGTTCAGGCGTCGGTTCTTCATAACCGACGCCTGAACCGGTTTTAGGCGTCGGTTCTCAAAGAACCGACGCCTAAACCATTTAATACATCTTTCAAAATTCGCGCGATTTCATTAATCCCGACCGCGCATATCTCTCTCTCACTCTCTCTCAACACTTCAACATCGCGAAGCCATCACCACCGTGCCTCCACCAACACCACGACGTCACCAACACCGCGACACCACCACGAACCCGCCTCCATCTCGTAAGAACTTTACTCTATGTGTGTGTGGTGTGTGTGTGTCCGTGTATATGTATATATATGTGTGTGTGTGTGTGTGTGTGTCCGTGTATGTATATATATATGTGTGTGTGTGTCTGCGTGTATGTATATATATATGTGTGTGTGTGTCCGTGTATGTATATATATATGTATGTATATATAAGTAGATCTATATGTGTTTGTGTGTATATATATGTATATATGTGTGTGTTTATGTATATATATATTTGTATGTATAAAAATGTTAATATATATATATATATATATAAGTTATAATTTTGGTATCGCAAATAGTTAATTGATATAATTTGAATTATTGGAATTATATTGAAATTATGCATGGAATGTTATGTAATCATACTTTGAGCATTTTAGGAATTAAGAATTGATTTTGGATTAATTTTGGAGTGGTTGATGATGTTGAAGTTTGATTTATTGTGTTTGAGTAGTGAATATGTGGAGGTTGAACATTTTTGTTGTATTGTGGCATTTTGATTAATCCTCCTACAGGTTGGGTAAGTCCAACTTATAGGATAGACTCTGCCGAAATTACTGTAGGATTTTACAAATAAAAAATGAAGATAATAGTAATTATAGGTGATTTTCACTATCATAGAATTAACCATACTAAATAAATAATTAAACAAAATATACTAGTAAAATTATGAAGTATTCAACGTAATAAATTATCGTATGCATGTGATTTCAATTATTA
This sequence comes from Ligustrum vulgare, assembly GCA_963555705.1. NCBI lineage: Eukaryota > Viridiplantae > Streptophyta > Magnoliopsida > Lamiales > Oleaceae > Ligustrum > Ligustrum vulgare. The sequence continues at coordinate 2,659,494 of OY743185.1, forward strand.
ATATATAGTTGGTTCAAATATATAACTATCATTACAAATATTCACTCAAAAGTAATATTTTTTTAATTATATCTTCGCATATAGGTTATTAGATATGGATCGAGATTGGATGTACGGCAGGCGTAATACACATGAATATTTGAAAGGAGTTGAAGAGTTTATGAAATGTGCGGACGAACACATGAGAGAGAAATGTGAAGCAATGATTTTGTGTCCTTGTTGTGATTGTAAGAATCTGAGAAAGTTTCGTAGTTTTGAGCAAGTGAAGAGTCATTTGATTCGTCGTGGGTTTAAAGAAGGTTATAAACGATGGATATGGCATGGTGAGAGTATGCTTCCTAGGACATGCACTAGTGACGATGAAGGTGGACTGCAGGAGAATAATTTAGGCAATATTGATGAGAATGATGTGGAAAATGACAATAATGATATGATACACGAAATGATGCGTGATATACAAGGGGAATTCATTGAAAAGCCTCATGTGTTCGATAGCTTGTTCAATGATTCTCAGAAGACTTTGTTTCCTGGATGTAGAAAATTCACAAAATTGTTTGCTGTGTTGAAATTGTATAACTTGAAAGCAAATAGTAGGTGGAGTGATAAGAGTTTCACGGCATTACTGGAACTCTTACGAGAGATGCTTCCGGAGGATAACGAGCTTCCTAGTTCAATTTACGAAGCAAAGAAATTGTTGTGTCCAATGGGAATGGAGATCGAGAGGATACATGCATGTCCAAATGATTGTATACTGTATCGAAATGAGTATAAGGACTTGCATCTGTGTCCAAAGTGTGGGGCATCACGGTATAAGCGAAAGAACATGAGTGCTAATTCTGAGGATAAGAAAAGCCCTCCGGCAAAGGTGTTGTGGTACCTACCCGTAGTACCAAGATTTAAACGTTTGTTTGCCAATGCAAAGGATGCGAAGAACATGCGGTGGCATGCTGATGGGAGGAAACAAGATGGAAAACTAAGACACGTGGCCGATTCTCCTCAATGGAGGAACATTAATAGGTTGTTTCCTGATTTTGGGGGTGAAGATAGGAATCTTAGGCTTGGACTATGTACAGATGGAATGAACCCGCACGGTAATATGAGTAGTCGACATAGCACTTGGCCGATTCTTCTAACGATTTACAATCTTACTCCTTGGTTATGTATGAAGCGCAAGTATATCATATTGTCTTTGTTAATATCAGGGCCTAAACAACCGGGGAATGACATAGATGTTTATCTTGCCCCACTAATTGAAGATTTAAGACTGATGTGGGATGAAGGTGTATCGGTGTTTGATGCACATAGCCAGATGAATTTCACCTTACGTGCTATGATATTTTGCACCGTAAATGATTTTCCCGCATATGGTAACTTGTCAGGTTATACGAACAAAGGACCTAAAGCATGTCCCGTTTGTGAAGAAGACACGATTGATCTTTGGATGAAAAACTGTAAGAAAAATGTCTTTATGAGTCATAGAAGATTTCTCCTCGTTAATCACCCTTATCGAAAGAAGAAGAAGGCATTCAATGGAAAAATTGAGGATCGCGCAGCTCGCTTGCCGTTAACAGGAGGTGAGGTATATGAACGTGTAGCGACCGAGAAATTTTCAAACTTAAAAGACTTGTTTTACCAAATTTGTCGCTACGACTCTCCAACCTTAACAATTATTATTCAAAATCAGCGCTCTCGTCTAGTCATATTGGTTATTTTAAGATTTTAAGAAAAGAAATTTAAATTCGTTTAAATCTTTAAGTCCAAATTTCGACTTTAAACTTGTCCCAATTTCATCCTTCATTTTTAAAGTTCAATGGGGAAGACCTGGTAGTGATGAAGCTACCTGGTTCAAGAAAGAAGAAATTTTGATCAAGTATCCAATTATTTTAAATTAAGAAAATTTTAAATTTCGAGGACGAAATTATTTTAAGGTGGTAGGGTTGTAGCGACCGAGAATTTTCTGTGACTTATTTAAATATTATTTAAAATGTGTCGCTACGACTTTACCTATTTATTTTAAACACAATTTCCTCTAATCAATTTAAGTTAAAAAAATTTAAATTATTTAAATTTATTGTAGTTCAATTTCAATTTCAATAAAAGTATCTTATTTTCATTATTTATTTATTTATGTTTTTTAATCCAAATTTTAATTATTTAAGTCCAAAAATATTTTATCTCCAATTCACATTCATTTTAATTTGAATCCCAAAATTTCTTCCCCAACTTCCACTTTCATATTCAGCACATTATTTTCCATTCCCATGTTTATTCATTTAGCTTAATCAGTGGAATCAATTTTCAAAAATTCCTCACTCCTGCAATCAGCATCTTATGCTCTCCAGTTTCCACACGTTTTTCCCAACAACATTCATATTCCATAATCGAATCCTACCTCATAGCTTTTACTCCATTCTAACCTTGTTTCTTTCCCTAAGCAATTTGCTAAATCACTTCCACAATTCTCAGAAATTTCTCCCGATCAGAAAGCTGTCCTAATCTTCCATTTTCAGCCCTAAAATCCTTCCCTTTTTTTTTCCTCAATCATAAACACTCACTTTCCATCAACCAGTTTATCCTTCCTAATCCTCTCTCACTCAGTCACCAATCAAGCAATTGCCGATTCTGAACCCAAGCCACTGTATATTTTCTCTTCTCCACTTCATCAAACTCACGCCACAACAAGAATTCAATCAGCAAACCAGTGTAACCTCTAAACCAACACTGATTCCCAGCAACCTCTTTCATCATTATCATCATCAAGCACACTGCCCTCACAGCCATCAAACGCAACCAGTAGCCAATCACCATCAACCTGCACAAACCATTATCATCACCACCCACCGAGATCACAACCAACCGGCAGTAAAGTTTCACCATCACCCCGACCCAAAACCCCAGCCATGTCAAACCACAAACAACCAAACTTCAATTCCCAATCTGCAAAACAGAACCAACCACCGCAACGCCACAGTCAAACCACCGCCTCCATTGCCAACTCCAAATTTTCATCAATCAGCCCCAAATTCATCATCATCACTTCCCGCACCCAACTTCAGCTCAAGTCCACCCCTCACAGTCACCACCACACGCAGTCAACCACTATCAATTTCGAATCAACCATCACCGTACGACAACCAATTGCCCAAAACAGCTCAGTCCCAAATCAATTCAAATCCATACTCAAATCAAACCCCAAACCCAAGAATAAACCAAGAAAGAAAGTAACTTGATCCTTACCTTATAGTTTCGACCGGAGTTCCAACGGAAATCACAGTTTCAATCCAATCCCAGACCTCGATTTATTCTCGTTTTTGCACTCTCACGCAGCCCCAATATCCGGCCTTTTTGTACCCTCGTTACTCGCCGCTCACCGGGCCAGTGTTTCGCCGGCGTTTGCGCCGGTAGTGCCTCACTGATTTTTTCCCCATCGCCGCTCACCTCGCTCCCTCTGTCCCTTATCTCTCTCTCTCTCTCTCGTTTTTAATCTGAAATGAAATAGAAGAGATAAGATCTGAATATATTAACTTTCGAAAATTTCATTTTGGTCCCTAAGTTTGTGAAATAATTTAATTCAGTCCCTATGTTTTAAAAAAGTTTTATTTCAGTCCCTGCTGATTTACTTTATTTGATTTTAAGCCCAAGTTTTAAAATATTTACATTTTAGTCCTCAAATGTTTAAAAGCAATTATTTAAGCCCCATATTTTAAAGTCTTTTGATTTTGTTCATATTGATTTAAAATGATATATATATATATATATATATATATATATATATATATATATATATATATATATATGTATATTTATAAATCTTAACTTTCAAAGTATTCATTTTAATCACTCAACTTTCAAAAATACTCATTTTAGTCCCTCAACTTTCAAACCATCAATTTCAGTCCTCAAATTGTAATTTATCATTTTTAAACTATAAATTTCTAAAGACTAATTTAAATTATGGGCTAGACGAAGCGTACGGAGAATTAAAGAATTTGAAGTCATTTCCCGCTCAACTTTTGCACTCGTCGGATTTAAGGTAGACTCGCCCCCACTAATTGTTGTCACAAACGTCGAATACCATTGTTGAAACGGTAAAGTGGTTAGCGTATGGTCCTAACACGATTGTGAGATCTTATGAAGCATATGACATTAATGGGTATACGTTTTACACTAAACGTCAAGATGATAAGAGTGCGGTGCAAAACAGTGGAGTGACACAAGTAGCACTATCAAGAGATTTTTCAAGTGCTAAAGATACAATGCCAATAGATGCCTCGATGTCCTATTATGGTGTCATTGAAGAAATTTGGGAACTTGATTACAGGGAGTTCAAGTTTCCTCTCTTCCAATGTAAATGGGTTGATAATCGACGGGGTGTTCGGGTGGATGAATTAGGTTTCACTTTGGTGAATTTTGGACGGTTGGGTTATCTTGACGAGCCATTCATACTTGGATACAACCGACGCCTAAAAAAAAATATATATATATTTTCAACTTTACGCGTCGATTTCTTAACAACCGACGCGTAAAGATATCATTTTACGCGTCGTTTTACAACCGACGCGTAAAGTCTTTACTTTACGCGTCTACTTCATACACGTCGCCACAAAAACCGACGCCTAATCTCTTAAATAACCGACGCAAAAGACTGCTTCTGTACTAGTGATTGTTATCACCAAATATGACTATATAATGTAGTGGTAAATTTGGTAAAGTGTAAGTAAATTTATAGTTCCAACATATATTAATTATGTTTTTTTTTTTTAAAATTCGTGTGAAAATAAAAATGAGTACATATTTATGCGACGGAAGAAGTACAAAATAGAGGCCCTCTTATTGTTGTGCAGGACGATAAAAGTCTATTAAAATATACCACAATTATATTTATAGAAATTTATTTTTATTAAAACATTTTTTTAACTAATAATTGATCAATTCCACCCACTAAAAAATAATTAATTATAGCATGTCCCAATTACTATTTTTTGTCAAAGCTAATTGAAATGTTGACCTTTTCAATTCAAATGAATTGATGAGGAAACTTAAATGTTGTTTATTAAAGAGAATGGGTCAAAGAACTACTTGAAATGATGACCTTTGCAATTCAAATTGGTCAGTGATTACTTGCTTTCATACTAATTGAGATGCTGTTTCTTATTAAAGAGGATGGATCTACGACTGGTTCTATATACCAAAGTAAACATGTACTAATAATTTAATATTTAACATAAAGATGTGACATTAGCTGCTATAAATGTGTCCAAATAACAAAATGCATACATTCATTGCAACTTAAGAGAGAAAAATGTCAGGAATCATTCACAAGATAGAGAAAAAAATTGAGCATAGAATTACGGAAGTCCTCCACATCGGCCACAAGAAAGACGATAAGCACCATGGGGAGGGGCACAAGCCAGATGAACATAAGACGGAGCATGGTGGCCATGGTGAGCAAATGAAAGAGATCGCGCACAAAATCAAGAAGAAGATGCATGGTCATGGTCATGGTAAGAAAAAACACAATGGCAAAGGCCATCACCATGAAGAGGCAGAGGAACACGGAGGAGGAGGAGGAGGAGAAGAAGAGGAGGAGGAGGAGGAGGAGGAGGAGGAGGAGGAAGAGGAAGAGGAGGAGGAAGAATAGGAGTGTGAGGTGGAGGAAGTGGAAAAAGTTAGTAGTTCGAGTTTGATTTTTAGTATATTAAGTCCTTGTTTGATGGTCGTTTTTTAAAGTTCATTTTGAACCACATATTTTTCTGGGACTTGTACATAAATTAACTTTTCAACTATACATTTCATCAATTTTTATAAAAATTCAATAAAAAATTTAATTTTTAGCTAAACCAAATAAGGCCTTAAAAGTCGTTCATTTCGCTTATATTTTAGATAAATGTATTTAAATCTTGTCGGTTTCCCATGGTTGATTGCTGTAAATTGTAAAAGCAATTGGAAATAAGGTTTGAGTTTGCTCTATATTTTGTTAATGAATTTTTTGCATATGTTTGAAATGTAAGGTTAAATAGAATTAAGGAACTTAATTGGACTAGTTCTTGTTTTGTACCTTTCTATCGCATATATAATACTATTGGTGTGAAATCGTAAGTGCACGATATCGTTAAGGGCATCTCCAACCGGACTCCATTATGGAGTGAAACTTCAAAAAACAGGCATATCCTTGCTCCAACCATGACTGCAATCTGGACGGTAAAATGAAGTTAGCTACAGTGGCACGCCATATATGGCGTGCCACTGTAGCAGACGTTATAAAAATTGGGGCAACTATGCTGTTGCCCCAATTTTGTCCCAAATTTTATTTTTGTTCAATTTTATCCCAATTATTGATTTGAATTTCAGTTTTGGTCTTTCTTTTTTTTTTTCCCCTATTTTGAACACATAGTTATTTGATGAATATAATTCAATTTTGGTCCCAAAAAAATTATTTAGAAATTGCATTTTAATTTATTTTGTTGTAGTAAAAACAATGGTTATTTCATCTATATTGAAATTTATTTTAATTTTTGTTTCTTATTTGTCCATTATTTTTACCACATAATTAACTTATTATAAATCAAAACATTAAAATTAAATGACAACAAAATAGATTACTCAACAATATTTAGGAACTTGGAACCATAATTGGTACGGTGACATAGACATTGAAAATTAAAATACGATGGAAGCTACTTAAAAGATAACAATCTAATAATCAGGTAGATCGGATCCAGATCCTCCAAGATCGTCAAAAAAACGACCATATGGAGTTGCTGAACTTTCTTCACTTATTTTCAGCATGATTCTTTTTTGTTCATTTCGAAAAAACTCCCTTAGCTCCGGATCTGCAATGGAGTTCAAGTCTTTAGCTAGAATGGTATTATCAGAACAATATTCAGCCGATTGCATTCGAGCCCTTTGAATTTCGTAGTTTTTCAGTCTGTCCTCGTTCCCCTTGCGGATGACTTCCGCGAGCTCCCGTTGCTCCTCCATGATACTTGCAATGATTTTTGAGGAATCTTCTTCTTTTTTCCTTTTCCCCTTAGCTTTTTTTATCCCAATGGGTCGTTGGCTTGGACTGTCACTTGCATTGTCTTCATTAATAACTAGAGAAAATGAAGACAATCCTTGATATCCTGATGTTAGGGAATCAGAAATTGGGGAATCCACGTGTGCCGATCCAGAGTATGTTTTCTGGCTATGAAAGTCAGGTAACTCCACTTGAACATCTTTTCCAAATTTTTCACTATCCTTAAGGATAGGCCACACGTGATCGAATTTAAATCCTTTCTTGAATTTTTCGTCTTGGCATAATAATATTTTAGCTCCATCTATCTGCAAATTGATATGATAAATTTATTACATTAAAGTTAATTGTAACATACAAATTGAACTTTTTGTAATAAATGCACTTACAATGTCTTGTTCGGAAGCTCCGCTTGGGTTTAAAATTTCCACTTGACGTATGCACCCACGTAGTTTACTAATGGATGCATTGATCAATGTGAAACGGGATTGCAATGATCTTAAAGGTCGGGACTGAGTAATATGTGTTGGTAATGAACTATTATACTCCAACTCGACACGGCTCCAGAAACGATCTTTTGACTGATTAATACCAACAATCGGGTTTTGAGAAATATCCAAATATACACGATACAAACGAATGTCTTCTTCAACATTGTATGAGGCACTCCGCTTGCTGATACTCATTTTTTTTTTGTTTTTTGTAATTGCTAAATGGTGATATTGTTATGGAAATATGAATTGGAGACTTGTTTATTTATAATGCAATTGATGTCTTGGATTGATTTGATAATACGATCTCATCTAACGACCCAAATCTCTTGCAATCTGATTTATGGCTGGGATTAAATTGTGATCTTCGATGTTATCCTGACATGGTAAATTATTTCATCTAATCTAACGGCTCAGATCTTGCACTTCCTGGTAGATGGCTGGGATTGAAGTACGTAAATTAAATTATATTTGATTTAATCTAACGGTTCAAATATCTTGTAATCTAATCAATGGCTGGGATTAAAGTACGTAAATCAAAGTAAGGCTGACATGACAGAGATATTTGATTGAATCTAACGGTTCAGATCTCTTTTGATCTGATCAATGGCTGGGATTAAAGTACGTATATCAAAGTAAGGCTGACATGACAGAGATATTTGATTTAATCTAACGGTTCAGATCTCTTTTGATCTGATCCATGGCTGGGATTAAAGTACGTATGTCAAAGTAAGGCTGACATGACAGAGATATTTGATTTAATCTAACGGTTCAGATCTCTTTTGATCTGATCCATGGCTGGGATTAAAGTACGTATATCAAAGTAAGGCTGACATGACAAAGATATTTGATTGAATCTAACGGTTCAGATCTCTTTTGATCTTATCAATGGCTGGGAGTGAATTACACAAATCCAAATTATTCCGGCATGATATAGATAAGGAATCCATTCTAACGGTTCATATTTCATGCATTCTGGTCAACGGCTAGGATTGAAGTACGCAAAACGAAGTTATCTTGAATGAATCAGATGAAAATATTCTCATCTAACGGCTTATATCTCCCGTAATCTGATCTACCATTGAGATTGGTTCACACAAATTAACCTTATCAATGAAAATGCAATTATAAAAGGTGAGTACCTAATATACAATTCACCATTCATATCTAACACTTCGAAATTCATATATCAATTTTACGTCTCGCAAAAATGAATTTCAATGTTGGCGGATCTTCCAATGTAAACGACAGTGTTCATGACGAAGACGAACAGATCATGAACGACCTTGAGGCACTTGAGGCCCATCATGATGCTGTAGTTCGCATGTATTTGAATAACAACATCCTTCTAACTGAAATGGTCGAACAGCAACAAACTCCACCAACACACGGCGGCTCGATTCCTGGGCACATTGTCATAAATCGCGATAGAGAGTCTGCCCATGAACGATTGTTCAACGACTACTTCGCACCGAACCCACAGTACGACGAAAAGTTGTTTCGACGACGTTATCGCATGTCAAGAAATTTATTCTTACGCATAGTGCAGTCTGTGGAGGCGCATGATAGTTACTTTGTTCAAAAAAGGGATGGACTGGGTAGGCTAGGATTGTCCTCTCTCCAAAAGATTACTGTCGTCTTTCGGATGCTGGCATATGGCATTGCGGCGGATGCAACTGATGAGTATTGCAAGATTGGTGAGTCAACAACTATTGAAAGTTTGAAAAGGTTTTGTCGTGCAGTCGTGGAGGTATTTGGAAGCCGTTATTTGCGTTCACCCAACACTAATGACATTGCACGGCTTCTTCACGTTGGTCAACAGCGTGGTTTTCCTGGAATGTTGGGTAGTCTTGACTGTATGCATTGGAAGTGGAAAAATTGTCCAACTGCATGGGCAGGCCAATACGCAGGACGGAGTGGATCACCAACCATTGTCTTAGAGGCCGTAGCGGATTATGATCTTTGGATATGGCACGCATACTTTGGTATGCCAGGTTCAAACAACGACATCAATGTTTTAGAGGCCTCCCATCTATTTGCCAACCTCGCTAAAGGTATTGCTCCCCCCGCTAATTACGTCATACAAGGACGTGAATACAATATGGGTTACTATTTAGCTGATGGTATATATCCGAAGTGGGCCACTCTCGTACAAACAATTCACGAGCCACGTGGACCAAAGAAAAAATATTTCGCAATGAAACAAGAAAGCTGTAGAAAAGACGTTGAACGAGCATTTGGGGTTTTACAATCTAGGTTCGAAATTATTGCAGGACCGTCACGATTTTGGAAGAAAAGCATCTTACACGATATCTTGACTGCTTGCATCATTATGCACAACATGATCATAGAGGATGAACGTGATGTTGAAGCACCTATTCGAGATTGGGTAGAAGCACCGAGCCCACGAGTTGAGATGGTTGTAGATGAAAATGTTCGTTTTCAGGAGTTTCTCGCTCGTCATCGTCAAATTAAGGATAAGGAGGCTCACATTGCACTCCGAAATGCTTTAATTGAACATTTGTGGGAACAACATTCAAATTCCGAGAATTAAATACGTGAAATAAATATATTTGGTGTATTTTTCGTTTTATTTTAATGATCAAATAAATATTTCAAATATAATAATAATAAAAAGTATGTTAAAAAAGAAAAATAAAAATATTATGTTTATTTGGTGTGAAATTTGAAGTTTTGGGTTGGATATGAGTTATATTATATTTATTTGGTGTGAAATTTGAAGTTCTGGGTTGGAGATGAGTTATGAAGATAGAGTGAGAGAAACTGTATTTTAGTGTAAAGCTGACTGCATTTTAGAGTTCCTGGTTGGAGATGGCCTAATAAGTAGTAAAAGTAGACTTTTGAGTCCGAGTTATCGATCCCACGAAGACTAGTTAATTCGTTATAAATTTACTTCGATTCTAAAATTTTTAGACTAAAACAAAAATTAACTAAGAAAATAAAATTGCAACAGAATCCAAAATAACAATAAAATAGAGATTTAATGAAATAAACTATGCAATTAAAATAAAAATAAAATTTAACTAAAAACAACTAATAAAACCAATAACTAAAGTGGTAGGTTTTCGAACAATTACATGAATATCGGGACTAACGATTTCAAAGTAATGTTCTATCTTAATTTTTCATCTCAAGTTGTTTTCTAAAATTGTATTAGATCGAATTCACACGTGTATCTAATTTACCTCTCTCGAGTTCAAATTAGGTCTATTTAACTAAGTCAACCATATATTACTACAGTGGGTTAGAATTCTCCTTAGTTAAATGCATTTAAATTTCTAGGAATTCATAAGTGATCACAAGCAACCATAAATTCATATCTCTATCTTTTTGTTGAAATTGCCAAATTTTATTACGTGATCTAATTGATAACCCATATTTCGAATTATGAAAATAATCATTTAATCATGAATTGGTGATCAAGTAATTCAAGCATTAAACGCAATAATAAAATCAATACATGAAAATCAAAACACCAACTTGAGAATTGAAAGTAATCTAAAAATATTAAATTTATAACGTCAATCCCGATTAATAATTTAGCTACTCATATTTTTGAGATAGAAAACGATAAATAATGTAAATAAATTTCAGAGTTTGAAAAATTTAAGTCCAAGCGTTGCTTCCTTCTTGTACCACCAGAATCAGCCGAATATAATTTTGCCCACCTGCGTGTTTTCTTCCACTTTCTCCTCGTTGGCAGCCTCTTTCTGTATATATATATATCCAAGAAAAATCCCTCAAGCTGCCTAACTTTCTACCAGCCGCCGACCAATTAATTTCTCCCAACTCCCAAGTATAACTTTTATTCCCAATCACTGGGCTCCAGCAATGTGTACATACATACATATATATATATATAAAATCACCAAATCAACCCTAAGATTTCAAAAGAAATCGGTGCTTTCCTAGTCCACAAAGGTAGAGCCGTACCTGTGAATTTGTAGATCTGAAACAAATAGTAGTTTTTCGAGATATAGGCACTGAGCTTGACGGGGTTGCCCCCGAAAATTTTTTTTAAGGAAAAAACTGAAAATAAAGATTAACTTTATATTCACATAAAACAAATTATACAAATTCACCATAAAATTGCAAAAAAATAAAAAGTTCAAAAGTATTAACTAATATAAAACGACCAATAAAATATTATATTTCATATACCTTAAATTTTTATATTCAAATAAATCTCAATTTTATGGGTCTGGACTGAAAAAAAAAAGAAGAGGAAATTACACCCAGTCCTACTTTTAATGTTTCAAACTCATATATGAGATCAAACTTGTATTACTTCAAAAATCAGGTCTTAATTCAAAACTTAATTAATTAAAAATTTTACATAATAATATTATATTATTTATTCAACCATATCCCAGTTTTTAACCACAATACATTACTTCAAACTCTAATTACTTTTTCTCTCTCTATATATTCCATTTCTCTCCCAGTATGCATACCACCACCTCAACCCCTTCCTCCCAACAGCCACACTTCTGTCGAGATCTAGCCTTCTTCGAATGTTTCCAGCAAACCATCACTGGAAGCAGCTATTTCACCGGCCGTAACTTATAGCCGCTGCCTCAATCAAGCGGCGGCGCCACTGCATAGATCTAGCAGCGGCGTCACCGAGTCGATCTGAAGCGAGAATGAAGGAGAGAAGAGGGTTGGTGGTTTTTGGGAAAAAGAGGGAAGCAGCGGTGGTGACTGGTGAGTGCAGGCGCTCCAGTGGTGGGTTGTTGTGAGGGGAAAGAGAGATGCAACGGGTTGAAGAAGGTTGATGTGTGTTACGGGAGACAAAGGGCCGGCATTGGTCAATGGAAGGAAGGTTGGTCTGTGCGAAAGAGAGAGGAGAGTGGTGGTTGTTGAAGGTGGGTGCCGACGGCTTTGTAAGGGGCGGCTGAGTCTGTGAGAGAAGGGAGGAATGGATGGGGAGGGTGACTGGTTTGAGAGGGAAGAAGGTGGTGGTGATTAGTGTAGCCAGTGGACTGGTGGTGTTGAGTGAGGGAGAGAGGCTGGTGGCTATGCGTGAGAGAAAGGGAGAGGCGATGTGATTGGTGTTTGCTTGAGAGAGAGATGGCAGTAAATGTGACTTCAAAAAAATATGTAACCTAATAATTGACAAGTTGTTACTAAGAAATCAAATAATTGTAACCTAATAATTTGATAAGTTGTGATCTAGAAATATGTTAGATTAATTTGACCTTTTTTGATCTACTGATACGATAATTTGTGACCTTAACTTAGAGCCTCACTTATAATGTGACCTAAAATAAATCTGATTTGTGATCTAATATTTTTTATAGTTTGTGACTTTGAAATCATTTGTGACCTAAAAATTTTGTTACTGTGCCTTGAAATTAAGTCTAATTTGTGACCTACTATTTTAATAATTTGTGACCTAATAGATTTGTGTTTTGTGACTTGAAATTATAGAACTTGTGACCTTAATATATATAATTAATAAAATATTTTTAATTACTTAATTTAATTAATGAATCTTAATTATAACTTGATTTTTGAAATTATACAAGTTTCATCTTAATTTTGAAATTTGCATTTATAAATACCTTATTTATGTATTTTTCCCAAAAAAAAAAAACTCAAAAATAACATGGGCCAGTGAGCCCTGAAGCAATGACCTCACCTGCCTCTAGGCAGGTCCAACCATGCACAAAGGAGTCCAAGTCTCAATCCAATTAAAGCACAATTACTTCATACTTTACTTTTTACTAGTTATTACCCGTGCTATGCACGTCAATTGAAATTCGTGAAAGTAATCTAAAAAAAGCAAATTTATTGACTAATACGAATTAAATAAAACTCACAAAAAGAAATTCTCATTTTATTAAAATCAATATTCTTAGGTGTTTGATATAGCCAATAAGCTATAAAATCATTGCTTTCTTGATTCTACATTAACTTAAAACTGAGTTATCTTTCATATCTTGGATAGTAGCTCAAGAGATTGCTAACTTACGACTGCAAGTTAATTTTTTCTTCAATAACTATAAAGATGTCAGACAACATTCTATCATGCAGCATTGTGAACTCCAAGAAGTAAGTTAGACCAAAATTTAAATATTATCTTTTCACATATAATAATGCTAACAAAAGAGTGTATAAAACTCCTTTCTTTTTGCCTCATTTTCATCTACCGATGATCCAAATACCTGTTGAATGCATAGATATGCCTAAAAGGAATATATCAACCCCAACAATTTCTTACAAAGGAAAGACAATTAAATAGGATGTATCAATGCCACATTTTTAGATCTAAAGGACAATACTATATAAAATTACCAATGAAATCATTCATAAGACGAATACTTGAGATATAATAAATTCAAATACAGAATTCAGAAATAGATGGGAAAGAAATAGCAAGTCATATTGGAAAATTGATAAAAAAAAAAAAAATAGATGGGAAAGAAAATTAAGAAATAGCAACTCCTCAATAAGGTTGGACCAGTCATGAGTACATTGACACTCAACCTCATAAGTCACTAATTACTCTAGATCTATATAATGCTCCAGACCCGAATAAAACAGAACCCAAAAATCAAAACTGCACTTAACATTTACTCCCAAGTCTTGTCCTTGAACATGTACAAAACATTCTGAGATTTTATGGAGGCACCTATTGCAGAATTCACATCTTTTGCCTGCAAGAGAGCAAATTTGAGATTCTTATCCCATTGTAAGATTCCATAAAAGCATACAATGGAAATCTAGATTTATCAATGATCCTAGAGAACAATTGAAAACACAATGAAACATAATCAAATGATTGAACATAAGTACCTTTGCAAATTCTATTTACTTAAATTGACTTGGTCCGAACTTAATATGTTACTCACATTGTTCAAATCAAATGCCAATAAGGATTGCAAAAAAGAGGCAAATATCTTAAACGTCAACATCCACACGAAGTCAAGTAGCCTAATAAGGTTGGGATGGTTTCAAGGCACTATAACATGATTCCCAACTTGAGAACCATTGCCTGTAGACAAAACAACTTTATCAACCATTACATTGTTCAAGTTATCAATGTCAGATGCAGAAGATAATGGAGATTCACCTATATAGATTCTCTTTATTCACAACACAAAATAAAATTAATGAAAAGGACCAAGAAAATATAATGCTTGCAATGAAACTTCTCTTTATTCACAACACGACACAACACAAAATAAAATCAATGAAAAGGACCAAGAAAAGAGAATCTATAAATTAAGAGTTTGAATTTAAGTTTAAAAAAATGCTTTAGTAACTTGATTTGCACTGCAAGAACATTAAATTATCTACCTAGATGTAAATTTACACAAGAGTTGAGGTGCAAATCATTAAGTTTAGGGCAATTCAAATATAATACCTGCAATAAAACTTCTCTTTATTCACAACACAATAAAATTAATGAAAAGGACCAAGAAAACAGAATCTTACATCTAAGCTAGAAAAACCTCAGAAGCTAACTTCTTCAACCTCCTGTGTTTGATGATTAAATTCTGGCACAATTCACAAATGGCTTTAACAGTTTAGCCCAAAATTAGAACCAAAAATCAAGCAAAAACGTAAAATTAAAACCGAAAATCAAGGGAAAACATTGCATAATTTGTTCACTCAAGTAAATCCAAACATAATGGCCATCAAACAGGGGCTTAAATCTATAGGAAAAAGACACAAAAATACCTTGACCTATATCAAAATCCTTGAACCATCCGAAACTCCATCACTGCCAGCAGCTCTAAGAACCAGCAAGACCTACAATTTCATACAATTGCAACATCAACACGTCCAAACAGAGCAATCATGATTGCACAAATATGGATTGCAAAACCACTTTCGCTTTCTCTTCACCAATATGTAATACTTGAGTTTTGAATTCATCTCCAACATTTATAGTAAAAAATATCACAAATAAGTATACAACAGAGTATCCCTATTTGTATAATAGCCACTGCATTAGCTCAAAAATGTTTGTTTTTATTAATCTCCAACATTTATATTCCACAATATCATAAATAAGCTTACAACAGAGAGGATATCCTTTGCGAGTCCTTTTTCATATAATGGTGGGCCAAGTTCAGTGTCTAGAATCACCCATCGAACAAAACCAAATACCAACTGAAGCATCAAAACTAAGTCAAAATACACTTGAAAACATTACATGGAATATCCGGGATAATGACATAAAATAAATCTGAAAGATGGTAGAGCATTATGTAAGGATTTTAATCAATCGTGTGGGCTTATATGTGAATTATTGTGTATTGAATAAAAGGCTATCAAATTTGGTTAAGCCCGTTTAAAGTGATCTAATAAGGATTTGGTAAATTGGGCTTTAATACATCTAATTAATGTATGGGCTTTTATGTGTAGATACCAGGCCATTACCTAATTCATGATGGGCCGGATTAGGTTAACTGGCAATTCAGTATATAAAGTCGGTTATGGTCCCTGAATCCTACGTACTGCTCATCTTGTCTGACATCCCATCATCAAAGAGAAAATAAGGACTACGTATTGATTTGGAAGATCTAACCAACCGAATCGTTTATCGTGAATCACGTTTGATTAAGGTACGCTTCCGCTTAAGTTATTTAATTCTTGATAATCCCAACATGATGATTTTGGATCCTGGATAAATAATTTATCTGTGGATAAAAATTTAACTAACAAGTGGTATCAGAGCCCAGTCATCATGTTGATTATCAGATCACTCATACGCATATGAGTATAATAATTAAAACTTTTATGCCGTATATGTTCCTGTGTATATATATTTTTCGAGATTAAGTTGAATCATGTATATATAAAATCTGTGGAATTGGGTGTTGTTGCTGTGAATCATGGATTCAACCATGGACCTTGATTTTCATACATATATATATGAACCTGTAAATTGATTTTGTTGATCTTGTGTATTGTGGTCGAATTTTTGGTTTTTGGTATTAAGATTCAGCAATCGATTTCTGGCTGTGTATATATTTGGATTTTTTGACGAATTGTTGAGAATGGTTGTGAATCTGGTCGGAGATGGGTAAGCCGCGGACTGAGCGTTGCCCGCGGTGGAGTGCGGCGTCGCCGCGCGGGATGGTGTTGGATTTAGCCATCGACGGCGTGGGTGTGGAACGCCATGGATGGCGCTGCACTTCGCTTAATAAGTCTATCCCACTTCGTAGCCTTTTTGACTCGAGTTAATAAGTCCGTAGGGGTATTTTGAAACCTGGTACCCTTTGATCTAAAAAATCGGGGAGTTGCCGACCTAAAGCTCGCTACATGGGTCAATTAGAAAGCTTAAGGGAGTGGGGAAGATACGAGCATTCATCATGTTAGTTTTTAGAAATCATGCATTTGTACTTGCATAAGGGCTCTTAGATGAATAGTGGGTTTGAATTGCTTAGTATAAACTTGAATGTCGAAACACTCATTAGTGGAGAGTCACTGCATTTCTAGGTTGTCGAGATTGTCGGTAAAACACACCCAAACTAGAGTGGAAAAAGAAAATAGTGATTTGAGAGTACCCTCTAGAATTGCATCCCGGGAGAAGAAAGAAAAATATGTATTGGGGATGAATGTCACGAGTGGGAAAGAAAAAGAATTGACCACTAATGGTGGGTAGTTTTGACTTGAAACCTCTTTACTTATCAACATTCTTGAAACTAAATTGACAATTGAAAGTGACTTTGCACACACACACCGATCGAACATCGGATAAGCTAAACTTCTTTTTGGTAGCATTATTTGGAATCGTACTTTTGAATTGATTATACAATTTTGCACTCATGAGTAATTTGCAAGTCATCTAACATTGTTGATCTATATTTCACGTTACTTGATTGCACTAGTAGATAATTTTGCTCGAGACGAGCAAAAGCTCAAGTTTGGGGGTGTGATAAGTGTACTTTATATACTTATTTAGTTCCTAAATTAGCACTTTAATTGACAAATTGAGCAAATATCTACTTATATATTGTGTTTATCTTGTACAATTAGGTACAAACTCAATTGAAAAGAAAATAGACAAGATTGGAGAGAAATTAAGCATAAAGAGGAGCAAATTTGAAGTTCAAGGACCAAATTGAAAGAAACCAAAAGTTTGGGGACTAAATTGCAACATCCCAAAAAGTTGAGGATCAAGGTCTACTACTCAAATTCAAGGATAAAACCACAAGAGAAAGCAAAATGATTGCTTAATTTATGAATTTGAGTGAAAATGGATCGATCGCATACAAAAACATGAAGTTGGGGACCAAAGTGCACAATTGCCAAATGTTGAGGACTTGGGCTGCAAAATAAAATCTGAGGGACTTGGAAACATTTTAAAATCTGTTTTATCACTTTTCCACAGATTTTTGTGCTTGAACACATCAATTAAGAGAAAAATAGAGTTTAGGGACTATTTTGCTCAACTTCCAAACCTCAAGGACCAAGGATGCAATTTTCGGAACTTTCACTTGATAAAATCTGAATAGGGCAGCAGCTAGGTCATTCTTTCTTCTTCTTCATTTTTGGCAGCAGCCGTTTTTTTTCTCTTCTTCCTTCTTCTTTTCTTTTCTTTTTTTTCTTTTCTTTTCTTTTCTTTTCTTTGTCTTTTCTTTTTCTTTTCTTTGGAGCTTGCTGCCGGGTTGCTACTGGAAATTAGCTGCTGCATAAGTTGCTGGAAGCCAGGGAGCTGCTGGAAATCTGCTGGAAGGCTGCTGGTGCTGGTGAGAATCTGCTGTGCTGGTGTTGGTGCTGCTGGAGTTGCTGGGAAGTTGCTGGTGCTGCTGGAGTTGCTGGGAAGCTGCTGGTGCTGGTGCTGCTGGAGTTGCTGGTGCTGGTGCTGCTGGAGGTGCTGGACTGTAATGGAGAATGCTGTCATGGATGGACTGATTTGCACAAAGCTGGAAGATAAAGGACTGATTTGCACATAGCTTGATAGTTGGAGGACCTTGATGCAATTTCCATAGTTTTCTAATTTCGGGTTTTATTTTACTGCTTCTTGTTATTTTTATTCTCAAACTCATGTTTAGCTAAATTTTAATGTTGGGATTTATGGCATGAATTTAACCTAGCTTTGATTAATTTCAATATTTGCCTTTTGATAATTAAATGCTTAATTTCATGTGTATTTGTTATTGAGATTATTACATGTGTTTGATTGATCACCAAATATATGTTATGTGAAGTGTATGATAATCGAGAGATATTGTGCATTTTAGACCAAATAATAAATGCTCTAGGTTCTTGTTAAGGATAGAGATATACCTTAAACCCTAGATGATCCATTGAGCTATTTTCACAAAACGTTAATGCAATTGATTGGGTTTTAATCGACATAGAGATATAGTAGGTTAAACCAATTGATTAGGGTTAATTTCACTCGAGAGAGGTAATTAGCTAAGTTTGGAAAATCGGGTCTAACATTGTAAATGAGTAATTTATTAATTTGCATGTTGAGAAATTAATTAGGCGACGGTTAAATGAAACCATGAATCCCAACCACGTTTTATCTTTCATTTTCCTTATTTTAATTTGGTTTCAAATTAGTTTCTTTAATTTAATATTTTCCAAAACAAACTTTTAATTGTGTGTTTCTTTTATTGTTAGAATTAAATTAATTAAAGTTGTATAATCTAAAGTAAACATTCCTTGTTGGATCGACAATCCGGACTCAAAAAGTCCACTTTATTACTTGTACGCGACCCGTGCGCTTGCGGTACACTATTTTGAGCGAACAATGATGTTATGCATAACTTATGTGCCTTAAGTGCACGAGACGAGACTACCCACACCCTATGATTTTACGAGCCTTGATTTTGAAAATAAAATAGCCTAAGAATATGATGATGATATCACTATATGATTGCATAATTACGTGTTCAATTATTCTGTAAATTAATTATTGGCGATGAGTCTACTGAGTATTTTTCGAAATACTCATTCCATTATTTTAACAGTTCTTACAGATCTCGGAGAAGGGGGGGAATGAAATGGGAGCGGTGGGAAATTAAATAAATGATGATGTTATTAGACAATTTTACGAATGTTACTCGTTAAATTATTTATCGTTAATTTCATTTAAATAATTGAGACACAAGTTTTATGAATTGTTTTATATTTAAATTAATCAAATTTCCGCTGAAGTTTTCAAATGATGAATGTGATGCTTTGAATTAAATTTATTTTTCACAATAAAGTCAGTTTTAAAGGACGAA
The DNA here is from genome assembly GCA_963555705.1 of Ligustrum vulgare. Classification (NCBI taxonomy): domain Eukaryota; kingdom Viridiplantae; phylum Streptophyta; class Magnoliopsida; order Lamiales; family Oleaceae; genus Ligustrum; species Ligustrum vulgare. The sequence continues at coordinate 2,679,218 of OY743185.1, forward strand.
GTGGCTTCCCAGGCTCCGCGGAATCCGGGGCGTTACAGCACCGATCTAGACCGTGTACTAAGGATTGAGCAACCTACTCCTCTTACGGATGAAAGTTCATCTAATCAAATGAGGAACTTTGAGAAGTGGGATTGCTTAAATTACGTGAGTCTCACGATCATTAAGTGCGGCATTCTGGAAGCCTTTAGTGGCATAGTATCTAAAGAGGTAAATGATGCCAATGAAAGACTCTTTCAGGAAAGTCAGGTTGTTGCACATTTTGACCTCGAGTTACATCAAATGGATGTTAAGATGACGTTTCTCAATGGAGACATTGATGAGACGGTTTGCAAATTATAGAAATCCATTTATGTGCTCAAGCCAGCTTCTTGTTAAGGGTAATACAAATTTCATCAAGCAATTATCTCATTTGGTTTTGAGATTAATGTTGTTGATGGTTGTTTGTATTACAAGTTCAGTGGGAGTAAGTGTATTTTCCTGATTTTGTATGTTGATAACATATTGCTTGCCACTAATGATATAGACATGTTACATAAAATTTTGAGATTAAAAATCTTGGTGACGTCTCTTTTGTATTAGGAATTCAGATACACCGGGATTGTTCTCGAGGTATTCTTGAATTATCACAAAAGGGCTATATTGATAAAGTACTTAAGAGGTTTGGCATGCAAGACAGTAAATCAGGGGACAGCCCTATCACTAAATGAGACTAATTTAGTCTCGACTAATGCCCGAAAAGTTATCTTGAAGTTAAAGAAATGCAGAGGATCCCATATAGTTAAGCTATAGAAAGTCTGATGTATGCTCAAATTTGTATGCGTTCGGATATTGCATACATTATTGGTATACTAATGAGATATTTAAGTAACCCTGGGATGGATCATTTGGAAAGCAGCCAAACATGAGTTATAAGGTATTTAAAGAGAACAAAAGATTACATGCTCACATACAGAAAATCGGATCAGTTGGAGATCATATGGTATTATGATTCCGATTTTTACTAGATGCCGAGAAAGTAAAAGATCCACATAAGGCTACATTTATCTGCTGGTTAGAGGAACTATTTTCGGATGGAGTGCTTAACAGACACTTTAGCTTCTTTCACTTGGCAGCACAGTTGTAGCAATTTTGGGGGCATCTAATTATGGAATATAGCTGCAAAATTTTGTCACTGGGCTGCGTATTCTGTACGGTAAAGAAAGACCACTAAAGTTATATTGTGACAATAACTTAGCAGATTTATATTCCAGTAACAACATGAGCTCAACTAAGTCAAAATACATTGACATAAGTTCCTGGTTGTGAAGGATACAGTTCAGAGTGGACACGTGTCAATAAGAGCACATTGGGACAAACTCCATAATTGCGGATCCGCTTACTAAAGTATTACAACCCAAGATCTTTCATGAGCACAATACTCATATGAGTGTTGTATTTCTTGAGGATATTCGGTTTCAGTGAGAGTTTGTATTTTGGGTGCATTAGACACATTTATTGTCCTTTCGGATACAGTTTAAAGTTAAAGTTGTTTACAGCTGTAAGGTTTTAGGTTTATTATCTCTGAACTCGTTTGAGGATGATCTCACTAAATTTGGACCAGTTGGAAATAGGCATGTTGAAGATCACATTACATGTAATTTCCATGCTACACATCCATACTTGATCCATGTCATTCAGTTATGTCGATATACGTGACCATTGAAGGTTTAGTTACGATTAATGTAGCGAAAGCTACTTTTATCCTATGTTGATATAATTGATGGACCGGATAGTTTGGGGATGCATTCAGTGATGATAGCAAAATTCTGAGTACTCATAAGGTTATGATTGATACACAATTATAAGGTTACACATATAGCCCAAGTGGGAGATTGTAAGGATTTTAATCAATCGTGTGGGCTTATATGTGAATTATTGTGTATTGAATAAAAGGCTATCAAATTTGGTTAAGCCCGTTTAAAGTGATCTAATAAGGATTTGGTAAATTGGGCTTTAATGTATGTGCTTTTATGTGTAGATACCAGGCCATTACCTAATTCATGATGGGTCGGATTAGGTTAACTGGCAATTCAGTATATAAAGTCGGTTATGGTCCCTGAATCCTACGTACTGTTCATCTTGTCTGACATCTCATCATCAGAGAGAAAATAAGAACTACGTATTGATTTGGAAGATCCAACCAACCGAATCGTTTATCGTGAATCACGTTTGATTAAGGTACGCTTCCGCTTAAGTTATTTAATTCTTGATAATTCAAATATGATGATTTTGGATCCTGGATAAATAATTTATCTGTGGATAAAAATTTAACTAACACATTATTATTTCCCATAACTGTTGTAGCCTGAAAAAGGTAAGAATCAACTCCACACCAAGTCATCAACAATATCATAGTCAAAGAGAACAAAAGAATAAAAAGAAATAAACAAAAAAAATGGAATCAAACGTTGGGAAAAAAAGACCTATTTTCTAGTAAATACAATTCTGCTTCTTTGAAATAAAGAGAAATAAAAAAAATAAAATGGAACCGTACCTAAAAATTTTGACAAACCGGAGGCAGAGGGAGATGACCAGTTCTACCGGTGGGGCACTTGGGAGGAACTCCTCATGGCCTTCGTCGTCAAGCTCTATGGAATCGAATGTTGGGAATCCGTTGCATCTGAACTCCAGAAGTGGAGCTCCAACCCTACCCTTGCTCTATCGACCCCTCAAAAGTGCAAGAAGAGATACTTAGACCTGAAACAGCGCTTTTCGTCGATGTCGTGCTTACTTTCTACAGATTCTTCATTTGTTTCAGAAGCTCAACCGCCTGTGTAAAAAAAATTTAAGGGCAGATATGACGGTATAAGAAAATCGCCGCTACGGAGAGAGAGGTTACAGAGAATCAATCAAGAATAAAGAAGAAGGGAGGAGAAGAGCGAAGGTAAAATATCCTGGATCTAGGGATGCGGAGAGTTGAGCGGGAATACATGGGCGGGAAAACAAATCCAACACTCCTCCTATTATATATTAAATAGATGTTTTAGGGTCACAATTCTTCCAAATAAAGTAAGTTGGTCCTTGAGTTAATTGCACATTCGGTCTTCAACTTTTGGGAGTGTACACTTTAGTCATTTTTCTTCGTTTTACCTCAATGTTCGTTCAATTATCATGAATTTGCTTTAATTCTTCCATCTTCTCGACTGTTGGGATAAAACCTGAAATAATGATCAATAATAACAACTAAGTAGAATTTATTCAAGAAAAACATTATAATATCCTAATTTCGACAGATAAATATGTGTATAAAATATACTTATAAAATACCAAACACTAACTCAACTCGATTAGAATAAAAAGAGAGGCCAAATAGACGATATAAAACCAAACTCGAGGAATAATTTTCTCATTTAATTTATATGTTGAATAGTAAATTCAATGCAAAATCAATTTAGATCAACATAACCAATTCAAAGTCTACATTGAAGAAAATTTAACTAATATTGGTAGGGGTCGGGTTTTGGCTTGACCCACCTAGCGAGCCAACTAGTGCTCGCAAATGGACATTATTGTCTATATTTCCCATGAAGATGGTAAAAAAATTAGATTTGGCGTTTTTAGTGGGTACACATGATAATGTGGATTATATCTTGTCAAATATGTCACTCGAATAGCAAAATAATCACACCTCAATCTAATTATTTGCACGTTTTTTACCTTTGTTTTATGTTTTATTATGTAAAATTGATATGTTAAAGTCAAATATGGTTCTTATCGATGATTTAACACAATGTGTATCAATTACTTAACTTTTTATATATTATGTATACTCTTGTTATTGCTTTATCTTTAGATCACACTTTTCTCTCATGAGTTCTTAGCTCTGTGATTGCATCACAAGTATGATAATTTAGTAAACTCTTCACTGATTATCGTGAGCTAATCACTATATCGAATATCCTCAATTTCACAATCTTGTAATCATAAAACAGAGTTGTGTCGATCTCATTACAATCTCACTCGTTGATACCTCAAGGATAGCTAACAGAGTATGAATATGAGCCAAAAAGTTCGTTACACATTCTAAACTAAGGTAAATCGTCAAGTTGATTCAATAAAACCTAATTACTTAAAAGTTATTTGTGGTCCATCTCAATATACTCTAAATGCTCTAATACTTTTGCTTAAAAGTTATCACTTCTAATCAAGAGCCATAGCTCTTACTTTAGGTTAGCTGTTCATCATTAAGGACGAGTTTGTTCTTGACAAAGAAATAAATTAGAGATGTCAATTACAAACTCGTGCTTTAGGTCATTTTATCATTGATAAAGAAGACTAAAATAAACTCGACCCAGTTTAACAAAGTCATTTTTCTCCAAAAGAACAAGCTTACCAAACAATTAAACTGACTCCTCCTACTCTATTCGCTCTTGTTTCTTGACATTGATCTACCACTAATTTCCAAGTACTAAAAAATCAATGTTATATACTTTTATCATTCTTGCCAAACGTTGACGTCCCGTAAGCACCCCAAGGAAGTTTAATTTAGTGGTATCAGGGAGGTCTTTGGAATTCTTAAGTTCCATAGGTCCAAGATTCGAAACTCTCTGGGGACGCATCCACCTCGCGTGGAACAAATTCACATTACGCAGTGGACAATCCATGATACCACTAAATTAAGCGTGTTGACGTCCGTAAGCACCTCAAAGCACCTCAAATGCTAGACACCGTCAACACCAAACATTTTGGTTTTAGAGAAATGGTCATAGATTTGACATATTCTATGATGCAATTGAAAATATATTTTATTTCTTGTTGTTAGGGTACATAAATAGCTGTACTTGTGGACAGTAGTGTGCATAAAAAATATTTGTGACATATTCTTTAGTCCCTTTTTTGTTCATTCCCACATTCCACTGTTTATATATATATTTTCCAAGTAAAGGCGCTGTCCTCTCATATTATTCTCATTTATTTTAATATCTAAATGATTATTAAAAAGGTACTTTTCTTAGCTTATAATATGTGCTTGAATGAGTTATGTCCATCCAAATATAAGTTTTAGCTCCTAATAAATTAGGGGTTGTTTGACAAAAATTTAGATAAAAAGCGACTTTTGATCAAAGTTAATAAAATACGTGGTTGCAAAGTTAATAAATCCTCGCTCCTCCACGTAAGTGTCCTCGCTCCACCATTGGTTGGGAATGGATGGTTTGGGCTAGGGCTATAATGTTGTTGCCAGGGCAGGGGCTTTTGCATTAGGTGGAGTGGGTTGAGGTGAGGAAGAAGATAAATCATTTTTCTTTATCATATAATAAATTATTATTATTATTTTGAAAAAAAAAAAAAAAAAATCTCTCTCCCTCAAAACAGAGTTTCATACGTCTTGCATGTGATATTTTAATGAAAATTTGAATAATTTTCATTCACGATGAGCTACTATATAAGCTTAGCAAATTAAGGTCGAGTTGGAGGTCCATAATTGAAGATGTATGCCTCGTTGAAAACCATTCTAGTTTTTTGAATTGGCAATGTGAATGACTTAAAACGAAATTATCTTCAAGAATCTTCGTATCTCCTAAGATAAAAGCGTCAAATTGTAATTTATGTAAAACGTTCGAAGATGATTTATTGTTTTTCCAAATGCCGCTCTTTTATAGAGCGGTCAACCACTACGGTGCCCCCAACTTAAAATTTCTGGCTCCACGACTGATGGCATGTGATTGAATCTATTTGATCTTTAATTGATTAAAGCAAGATCTCGTAGATATTGTATATCGGTCCATACAATATTATCTAATTCGATATACCAATCTACCGTAATATTTTCCAAAATCTCGATGTCCCCAAAACCGCATTGTTATTCGCATCTACATTACTAGAAAGAAAATAATTGTTTAAGGGAGAAAGATATGGAAAGGTATCTGGACGTTTTCTGTTGATAATACACCAATAATATAAATTATGGGATATTTTTGTAATGTCTTCTACTTTGTAACATTGAAAAATACTTTAAAAATCTATGAAAATGATGTTTAGAAATTACACAACTGTGCCTTAGAAAATAAGCTAGTCGGACATCAAATAGAACAAGTCTCATTGATTTTAACAACACCAAGTGGCAATTCCTCATTGGAGCCGGCCACATTTTTCACCTTCATATATTTACACCTTTGCTTAAATTTTTCCAATCCTCCCTTTAGTTCTTGATCATAATTTAGTGATTTTCACATAAAAAAAAAAGGGGTAAATGATCTTGAAAAATAAGTAGAAAAGTAGAAGGTTGAGAAAAAGAATCAGCAAAAAAGATGGATAGACTTATAAGTTTGGAGCCATCTAATGTTGTGACAATCAGGATTGAAGCAGGACAGAGATGTTATGGTGAGCTGACTTTGCGAAACGTTATGTGTACAATGCCTGTGGCATTCCGGCTTCAACCGGTGAACAAAACGCGATATGTTATTCGACCTCAGTCGGGGATAATCTTCCCTCTTTCGACACTTACTCTGGAGATAACTTATCAGCTGTCGCCAAACTCGAGCCTTCCCGATCGCTTTCCACGCTGCGATGATTCGTTCATTTTGCAAAGTGTCGTGGCGCCCGGTGCAGCGGTTAAGGATGTTTCGTCGACGTATGATTCGGTTCCAAATGAGTGGTTTACCAATAAGAAAAAGCAAGTTTATTCTGATAGTGGGATAAGGATCATGTTTGCTGGTTCCTTAATCCTGGCTCAACTTGTGACCAAAGGCTATATGGATGAAATTAGAGAGGTGCTTGAGAAGAGTGATCCTGGCTGGAAGGCTGCTGACTCTGTTGATGCAGATGGTCAGTCACTTCTTCACTTGGCTATTGCTCAAAGTAGACCTGATTTGGTCCAATTAATTCTCGAGTTTGGGCCGGATATCGAGGCTCGAGGTCGAGCAGGATCCAGCCCTCTCGAGGTGGCTGCAGCCTCTGGCGAGGGATTGATCGTAGAACTCTTGTTGGCGCACAAGGCCGTCCCCGAAAGATCTGAATCCTCCACTTGGGGTCCAATTCACCTTGCAGCAGGAAATGGACACATTGAGGTACTGAGGCATCTTTTACTCAAGGGTGCTAATGTGAATGCCCTTACGAAAGACGGGAACACAGCTATACACCTCGCGGTCAAGGAGCGAAGAAAGGACTGCGCGAGGCTACTCTTGGCCAATGGTGCAAGTACTAATATCCAAAATGCTACTGATGGCGAGACGCCGTTGCATATCGCCTCAGGATTAGGCGACGAACAAATGGTCAAGATTTTAATCCACAAGGGAGCCAATAAGGATGTTAGGAGCAAACAGGGAAAGACAGCATATGATGTTGCAGCAGAGAATGGACATACTAGGCTTTTCGACGCGCTTCGTTTAGGGGACAGCCTATGCATAGCTGCGCGCAAGGGGCAAGTGAGAATGATCCATAGGCTTATTGAAAATGGCGCGTCCATCAACGGGCGTGATCAAAATGGATGGACAGCCCTCCATCGCGCCTCGTTTAAGGGCAGGATTGAGGCTGTCCGGGCTCTGATCGAGAAGGGGATCGACGTGGATGCTAAAGAGGAAGATGGTTATACAGCCTTGCATTGTGCAGTGGAATCAGGACATGCAGAAGTTATCGAATTGCTTGTAAAGAAGGGAGCTGACATTGAAGCAAGAACAAACAAAGGTGTTACTCCATTGCAAATTGCTGAATCTTTGAGTTATTCAGGTATTATTCGAGTACTAGTCCATGGAGGTGCCAGTGCCACAAAAGATGGTATTTCACAGGTTCCTAAACAGAATTCTGTGCCATTTGGAAAGGGGATTGGTGCTAGAGAGATCGAGTTTGGGACGATCAAGAAGAAGACTAATCGTGCAAGAATCCATCAAAGTAGCTTCGATCGCTCTGCCCCATTAGCCGTTATCTAGGAAAAAAATGGTACCTCGAACAAGAAAGCCGTTTTTTTTTTCGTTAGACGAAATTCACAGAAAATTCATGTTTTAGCTTGCAATTATTGATTGTAACCTTAAACCAGATAGAAACATTGAATTTTCAGAAATCATGTGTAAGCATTGTTCCTCTTAGGCAATTTGTGCAATGATATGAAAGATGTAACTTGTGTAAGTTCAGTTGATTCTCAGTTTATCTTTCGTCTACATTATCAAATAAACCATGAACTTGTCTTCGTGGTACTATTCAAAGAGACTATATTCCTTGTTTTGTTTGGATTTGCCGATGAAAATGTATCGAATGACGAGTATACCAATGTCCAATGCAAAGTGACAACAAGCTACCTCAGTTTCAATTTAGTATACTTATGCTTGTGTGATAAAGTGTTCAACTGACCAAACTTCAATTTTAATAATACATTTCATGATATCTGTAATTTTTATCAATTTTGAATTACACATTTTATCAACTTTTATAAAAAATTTGATCAAATGATCCATAAGTGAAGTAACAAACATTGTAAGAACAACTCCAATGATGGTGTAAAATAATTTCAATTAGTGATTTATATCACCAAATTCGCCAGAATAGTCTCCAATGGCAGAATGTAAACGGTATGTAAATTAGATTTCAGGCCAAAGATCTAAAAAATGATCCACAATTACATCTTGTTTTACACCTCTAAATGGAACAAAATTCACCTAAATCTAGCTATCAATCTATAGAATTTTGATGTGAGATATATAATTAAATTTATTATATTAATTTACATTACAATTTGCATTTTTATATTAATTTTTATATATTGAGATGTAAAAGTGATTTTTGGAGGTGTAAATTACACCACGATTGGAGTTGCTCTAAATAGTTAGAGTACATGTTTTGTTGGAAATGTTTTATTCTCTAAGCCCATGTTTGGTTCAGAAGAAATTTTTCAACTTTCTACTCAAATTCATTTTCAACCACGCATTTTAATAGATCCACCACCTTACACACTTTCAACAATTTTTCAATCACACATTTAAAAATTTCTCAACTTTCTCCTAGGTCCCTTTCTTCAACCATACAACCTTATTATCTCCTAAGTTTCAATTATGAGAGCATTATTTTACACAGAAAGACAAATCACTCGTCCATAACTACTTTAATCCTGTCATTGAGCTAGACCACCTCATTCCACCTATTAGAATAAACATCTTCATTACGACTTCGCACAAATTTTAATACCATGTCCCCATCATACCTCATGTATTTGGCTTACAATATTCTCTTTAAGGTATAAAGTATTATATTTCTAAGTTTGTATGATCATCTCTCAAGAGAGATTGGAAGTAGGAGGCTTGTGCCTTTCAATAATTGATCGTAAAACCCCACCCACTCAAAATATTCGGTAGTATCTTTTATTTATTTATTACTTATAAAGCATGATCTTAGATGGTGAGATTCTAGCGGTATTTTTGTGATAATTGAAGAGTGACATAGTTATTTGACCAAGATTCATATATATTTGCAAATTTTGACTAGAAATTTGAGCATGGTCGACCTTTTTTATTTTATTTTTTATTTTTAGGGAAAGCATTGCATATTATTCATCAATCATTCAAATGAGAACGTGTATAGTCGGTGAATTTAATGATAGAGGGTGGAACTTCTTCACAACAAAAAAATATCATCCCTAGATATTTTAGCTAATGACTCCAACTCGTGAGCAGCTTGATTTGCCAGACAAGAGATGTGTCGTATTAAGTAAGTTCCCATCTAATTCATAAGGAGATGACAATCTTCTTCTATCTTCAGCACTGGGGAATAAGGAGGGGATTGGCTGAGTGCTTGCACTAAGAGGACTGAATTTGTCTCCACCAAGTGAATGCTTAGCCCAATCTTTCTTGTGAACTCAAGTCCTTCTTTGAAAGCAATAAGTTCAGCCATGAGTGAGGAGAAATTACCATGTAAACGTTTAGCAAGAGAGCCCATAGTCTCACCGTGATGGTTACAGATAATTGTCCCAACATAGATCATTCCATCTTTAGTGCCTACTGATGCTTCAGAATTAAGGAGAGTATCACGAGGTGGGATTTCCAATGTCTTCTGCTGCTTGCACTCATCTATCCACCTATGGTAGGCAAACGCGGGACCATCAAGGCTTGTTGTGCAACCTGAAATGCAGTCAAATAATCTTTTAATTTCTGAATCTCTCCTTCAACCGACTATACTCCTCAACCATGTAGGGTTCCGTTCCGTTCCTGTCTCTCCATGCCCGCCATGCCACCATACACATTTATTTCAAAATCCCTGCCCTTTAAGTGATCATACATGAACAAGATAAACTCGGAGAAGTTCAATCCCTTGAAATCATGGACAAGATTTGCCATATTCGAGGTGTTCCACAACGCGTATGCACACTCACGTCCAACCAAGGCATGGAGTGTTGTTTCATGGTTTGACTTAAAGAGGGCACATCGCGTGCTAATTGGGACATGGTGGCGCTGTAAGTTGACATAGGTAGGAATAATGTTGTTAAAAGCCCGATACATGAAGACCCTCACTTTGGGTGGAATGCTTAAGTTCCATAGATATATCCACCATATAGTCTTATTATTGGAGTTGCTCCCCACTTTCGTGACCGGGTATGTAATGGAGAATGCTAGCCAATAACCCGATTTAACGTTGTAGTCCCTGTGCTGAGTGTACTACCATATCAAACAGTCATGTACCTAATTTTTCCCAAGGGGGATACTGAGAATTGCCTCTTTATCCACCGGATTGAAAAGCTGTTCAAGTAGAAACTGATTTCATTGTCCAGATAACAATAGTTTAGAGACCTACTGAGCCAGTGGACCAGAAGAAGACATGGGCTTAAAGGAACCTGGTTTGGGAATCCATAGATCTTGAAATGTTGAGATTGAAGATTCATTGTCAACTCACCAAATAATACCACGTAAAAGTAATTCATGTCCCCATAGAAAACTAGTCCATAAGAATGAGTCATGCCTGCATACTTGGTCAAAGAGGAGTTCACCATGATAATAATTTTTGCAATTTAATACTCGACTAGCCAGTGAATAGGATTTGTTAGTATGCGCCAGACTTGTTTGGCTAGCAGAGCAAGAAACACTCAAGATCTCAAAATCACATACCCCCATTGGCCTTTGCTTTACATGGTCGAGACCACTTGTGTCAATGTACACTTATTTTGGAAGCCGAGTCTCCTCACCAAAAGACCGTGGACATCATCTGGATTGAGCAAATGGTTGACTTTTAATTGACAATTTTGAGCGGATTTATGAGAATTAAACCTGGTTACGCCCATTTAGTCCTACCCCATATTCAATAAATGGAGGAGAAATTTTCATTTTAATCTCTAGTTGTCATCTCTAGCTCATGTCACGACAAATTCAATCCACAAGTTTGAAATAGCCCCCAAAGCCTCAGTCCAATTCAAATTGACTTTTTAATTCAGTACCGTCAATATAAATTCCTTGATTCGTCCCTTATGTGATACAACATGATTTTTGTAAAGGGAAAGATACATAAATAAGATATTTAAAAATACAAATGTTAAAAATAAGATCAAATATGTATAATTTCAAAAATTATGTTTTAATTAGTATAAATTCATTAAATTAAATAATCAAAATTATTTATTAATTATATATATTGAGGTCACAATATTACATAATTTCAGGTCACAAACATAAATTTTTTAGTTCACAAATTGATTTTAGATTCACAGGTCACAATTATTTAAAATCTCAAGTCACAACTATAATTATTTCTGATCATCGATCACGATTTGGTCACAGTTATACAAGATCTCAAGTCACAATCACCCTTCTTCAAAAAAAAAATAATAATAATATTACATAATTTCAGGTCACAAATACAAATATTTTAGTTCACAAATAGATTTCAAATTCACAGGTCACAATTATTCAAAATCCCAAGTCACAACTAACATTATTTTTGATAACCAATTCCGATTAGATCACAATTATACAAGATCTCAAGTCACAATCACCCTTCTTTAAGGTCACAAAAAATAATAATAATAATTATTGGTCACATTTTTGCATTAGTTTTGCATCTGGTTCATAGCTGCCACTGACCCACCACCACCTCCTTCTCCGATCACCGCCACACCCGCCATCATCTTCTAATCTTCGATCACCATTTTTTAAGGTCAGAAGTTGAAAAATTACGGGTACACAGTTACACGCATCAAGGTCACAGCAGCCGCCGCCGCCGCCGCCACCTCCTCTTCCGATCACCACGCCCATTACCACCGTCGCCGCTATCATCACAACCACACCATCAAGTGACCAGTTACACCCACACCACCAAAACAACAGACAAACAACCACTACACTTTCACTACACCGTCGTAACTGCAGGCAGCACCCCGCCCACAACCTGCCAACATCACTGTACATCCCGTTGCTGCACGGAGGCATAGCGCACGTAGGCACCGTCACAGCTGCTACCGCCGTCGTAGTGTCAGATTAGATCGCGTTGCCGGGTGGAGGCAAAGCGCGCGCAGCCGCTTCCACCTTCAATAGGCCCTGCTGCGAGCATGAAATCTGCGACATCAAGCAAACAGAGAGCGCAGAAGCTGTGGAGCGAGGACATCAGTCAAGGAGCTGCGTGCTTAGGCACCACCGTGCCTTTGTCCGCCGTAGAGCTAGCCTACTGCAGTCGCACGATGCCAATGTTTACATGGTCAGCTGACGGCTATGCTTCCATGGTCACTGGTAAGGGGATGGAGATGTAGACTGGAGATTGGGAGTAAAGAGCAGATAATAATGAGGAAATTTTATTAGGGTTTAATAATTAATTTAATTTATTAATGTTATTATATTATTTAATTATTAATATTTCAATTAGAACTTGAAATTTGAAATTTTACAAGTTTGATCTTATTTATGAATTTGAATATTTAAAAGTAGGGTTGAGTGTAATTTCTACTTTTGTAAATATTGAATTTGAGTAGGCGTGGGCCCAGTCCGATTCGATAATCGGACCGAACTATCAATGTGAATATTAATAATGGAACCATTAGTCCGGTTCTTTACATTGAAAATGTTAAAATAAAATGTCTATTTACAAAAATAAAATATTCTTTAATATTAAAAATTAGAAATTTCTTGTGACTGAGAATGAAAGCTGCCTACACTTTTAATGTGACACAAAATGACATAATATAAAAAAAATGTGACACGCCATATTGCACCAACTTTACAAATTACAAAGATTAAAAGTAAAATAGAAAACCACGCATGCATCTATAGACTAAGAAATAATTAAAGAAATTAAGGAATTAGTATTTGACAATTAAAGAAATAATGAGGTAGTGTCGACGGACTTAGTTTGGTAATTGGTATTTTGGAATTAATAGGTAATACGTTAATTGATTTGATTATAAGAAACTAAAAATAATTAAAAAAATTAAGAAGAAGAAGAAGAAGAAGGAATCTGTTCTCAATAAAGAAGGAAACAAGATCCTAAATTAGAGGAAGAAAGAATACGTGAATCGTGATCTTTTAATATTCTACCAAAAAATAAATAAATAAACAACCAATCTGAGAAACGAATTAAATTTCGGTTCTAAAAAAAAGATCGAGAATCGGACTAGAACCATTTGGTTCCACTAATAAGTCCCAAAATTGATTTATTCTTTGGTCGAACCTGATCCGGAAGGACCGGTTCCAACCGTTTTCTGTTCGATTATAAGAAAAAATGCACATTCCTAAACAGTGTCATACCTGTGATTTTGTAGGTCTGAAACAAATAGTTTGTTCTTGAAGATATGGGCCCCGGGCTTGACCCCCCGAATTATTTATTTTTTTTGAAAAAAATTGAAAATAACAATAGAAATTCATTTTTTTTATATTTGATATTACCTTATTGAGTTGCTTTAGTTATTGGACGTTGACCATTGGGCCTGGACTGATTTTTTAAAAAAGGTAGTTTATATGGGTCCTTAAAAAAAAAAAATTAAGTCTGTGGGTAATGAAAAAGAGTATCACTGACCTCTAAAGAGGTCCGGCCCTACTCCAAAATTTGAGTCCAACTCGTAATCGATAGCATTGACATGCGTGTTCTTGAGAGCATTACGAGTCTATCTTTGCTGCAAAGTTATGAAGTTAACTCGATCTTATTTCGCGTGGTTAACTTTAGTGCAACATTATAGTCTCAGACTCTCAATGTGAGATTTGCGGGCGTATTTTTTTATTGAAAAATATAGATAAAAAAGATGGTATTAGTACTCTGGTAAAATGATACAATCGTCCGTCTTGTCCCTATTATTTATTTATTCTAACTTGTATGGCTATTATTGAACTATAATATAAACGAAGACACCCAAAAAAAAAAATAATAATAATAATAATAATAATAATAATAATAATAATATTCAAGTATTTGCGGTAGTGGGTAGTGCCGTAGTGGCCAATATCATCATCCGCGCGTACGAAATTCGTCATCTTGTCCCACTTACCTAATTTATCTATGGGGACTGCAGTCATTAAAAGGTAATTCGAGGGTAGTTTTGGGAATCTAGTAGACCTTGGTAGTTGGTTGCAAAGAGTTGCGGAGGCGACCAATCGTCCAGCCAGTACCACCAAACAATTCTTGACGTTTAACAACCAAGAATTTTACTCATCGTCAAAATTGCCCCCACCAACCGCGGCACCGTGACCTTGGACTAGAATTATGCCAATATAATTATATTCAGACATCAATTTTTATTTTTTATTTTACGGCTTAATTACACTTAAAGTTTTTATAATTTTTACTTATTATATAACACTTATGTCTTGAATATTTTTTGTCGCATTTTAATCAACACACTAATTCTAATAATTAGCAAATCATGTTTCTGACTACGGCCTTCATTCAAAAAGCAAACTGTGTTCGACGGTCTTCTCTAAATTATAATGTATATTATTTGTGTTTTCTAGATAAAATGTGGTTAAAATTTGAAGAGAAAATTTGTGTGATTAAAATGTGATATGTGAAATTATGTACATTATAATTTGAAATTAAAATGGCAAAAATGCTAAGCCGAACGTTAAAATGTAATTTTAAACAACTCACTTTACTCACCGTATTTTTTAAAAAATAATTAAATATTAACAAAAATACAATTTAATAACGATTTCTCTCCAAAAATTTATTAAGAGGATGTAAATAATAGTCATTCATATTTTTAAATAGGAATGCTACTTCGTATTTTCCCTTATTTTAAACCATATACTAACAAATTTTCATAAAAAAAAAAAAAACATATTAACAAAAATTTTGGACTAAAATATAATATGCACTGATTAATGAAATTAAGCCCTTATTTGATTCTGTTTAAAACTGATTTAATCTTAAATTAAAATCAACAATTAATTTTAACCACACATTTTATGAAATTCACAACTTTTCAACCATATATTTCATCAATTTTTTTTCTCAATTTTTTTTTCAAAATCTACTAAAAAATTAATTTTAATTTATAATAAATGGCCACAGTGACACGCCCCCAATCCTAGTGCATAGAAACACTTTACAGGTAGTAAATTACGAAAATGCCCCCAATAAATCATAAACTCCCCCACATGGATTTCCTAAATTTGACCTATCAATGCCCCGTGACACATCTCCAAGTAGTAAAAGATAAATGTGGAAAAATCCCAAATTTGCTTGAGGCTGTCGTGTCGAGAGTTCGAATCTTGAAATATGAATTTAGCCCTCGAATAAGTGCAAGTCTACAAGCAGCCTTTTACACTGTACCTCTGGAGGCATAACCTATAATTTATATTCTTCACAAAAATCTAGGACATGACAGGTGAGGACAATCAAGGTTGCAGTTTAACCCTCTTTTTTTTCTTTCTTTTTTTTTTAATTTAAAATTTGACCTACCAATTCCCGGGGGTTGGTGAGTACACCAACTTCTCCTATTCTCCTATCATTACACGCGCTCCATGAAGCGCGTCACTTATCTATAAATTCAACTCTGACAGATCTAAATCAACCCACCCATCTTCGCTATAAAAGAACCCATTCATCTCTCTATGAACTCGCGTCGCCGCCCTCTCTCTCTCTCTCTCTCTCTCTCTCTCTCTACGGAACCTCCATCTGAGACCACAACCCACTTCCTAAAGGTACGGGTTCCGTCGTATTTTCTCAGTGTCCACTCATTTCGATCCAATTTGGTCATCTCCAATCGTTTTACCCTAAATTTGAGATAATTTACTCCAAATTTGAGATAAACTCAAATTCTTTCTCCAATCGTTTAACTTTAAATTTGAGATTAACTGAATAATACTTATTTTTCTTCTAATTTTTTAATTAATAATTATATCTTAATTATAAATTTGTTAATTAATAATTAATACGTAGAATTGATCAAATTAAAAATAGTAAATTTTTTCGAGAAAAAAAAAAAAAAAAAAAACTCAAAGTTGAACAACAATTATAGAATTACAACAATAATTATTAAATAATAATTACTATAACAATAAATTATTGGACTAATTAATAATATTTAACATTTAAATTAAATAAGAAAATATCAATTTGGTAATTAATTAAGGTCTCAAATTTGGGGTTGCACTATTCACAACCCCAAATTTGAGGTGTGAATTGGGGTACCTTTGGAGAGGATTTTATAATTTGGGGTAATTTTGGAGATCCCCTTATGTCAGTTTATTTTTTTATTTTTTGAAGTTTGTTAATCTGTAGTTCTTGGAGTGCCATTTTGAAATTTTTATTTCAAATTGTTTCGATCTACTTGTAAGAATTTCTACTTGACAATATGATGTGATCTAGTGTTTTTTCTGTTGTTCCATGTCCATTGCAATGCAGTAATGTAAAATTATGTACTGTACTACATGGTTTGTTCTCTTTGTATAGCTTGTAATTTTTAGTGAATACGTTCGGTGGATGAACTTTAAATGGTAGATACAACGCACATGCTGGTGGGAACTTGTAGATCTGTGTTTAGGATATATCTCTATAGATCTTACACTAAGCGGCTGTTGGGTGTATTTAATTCTGTTCAATCTGTCTGCATTGCTCTGCACTTCCATGTTGTAATCATGTGTTGCTGTTCAGTATTTGGATCTAGAATTTCTTTAGTTTATAAGTTGCTGGATCTGATTTAGTTGACATATTACAGACGTTAATGTTTGGTTAGTCCGGGTTATTTCTTTGTAATCAAGTGTTGTTGTCTTGAATTATCAATCTATCACAATTTCATTTCTTCAGCATGTCTATTTGATTTTACCTTTGTGCGATTTAAAAATTAAATCTAGCGAGCCTGGTTTTGGATAGTGTCAAAAGACTGTGCAAAGAAAGACAAGGATCATCTTAGAAAAGAAAGACAAGACATATAACGTAACCACAGATACGCAGCCATCCATTATTCAAAATCTCATTCTTTTCAAAACTCATTTTCAATCACATTCTATTAATAAAATAATCTACACATAAACTCAAAAAGATTCCCTACTTTTTAACCACATTTTTCAAAAATTTACTATTGCAAACCACATTATTCGAAATAATCGGTCACAAGGACAAATGAGGTTAGGGAACTATTTGGTTGCTGAGATCTTTATTTGATAACTGATTAAAATTTAAATTAAACGGATTCGTAAGTGTTATCTTGGTTTTAGTTTAGAGTTAAGTGTCTTCATTCAAAGTTTTTCATGGTCAGCCTGCCTGTGATTTTTAGAAAAGATGTCAAATTTAATATATTTGCATGTTTAACAATCAAGTTGTAGTGTTCCATGGTTCGAATATTATTTGATCAATTGAAGTTTTGTGAACCAGAAAGATGGCATCTCATATTGTTGGATATCCCCGCATGGGCCCAAAGAGAGAACTGAAGTTTGCTCTGGAGTCTTTCTGGGATGGAAAGAGCAGTGCCGAGGAGTTGCAAAAGGTGGCAACTGATCTCAGATCATCCATCTGGAAGCAGATGGCTGATGCTGGTATCAAGTACATTCCTAGCAACACATTCTCTTACTATGATCAGGTACTCGACACAACCGCAATGCTTGGTGCTGTCCCTGCAAGGTACAACTGGAATGGTGGTGAGATTGGGTTCGACACTTACTTCTCCATGGCCAGAGGAAACGCCTCTGTTCCTGCTATGGAAATGACCAAGTGGTTTGACACCAACTAGTAAGTGAATGGTTAAATCTCTCATTTTTTTTTTCTTTTTCATTTTGTCAACACTATACCTGTGATATTTAAGTACTGACTAGTGTGATTATTTATTAATTCAGCCACTTCATCGTGCCCGAATTGGGACCTGATGTAGAATTCTCCTATGCTTCTCACAAGGCTGTGACTGAATACATTGAAGCTAAATCGGTATGTTGTCCACAAGACTCATTTTATACTTGTGCTATTTGACTAGCCATTGTAGTCTCATCTGTTTCTATATGTTCTTTGAACTTTGAACTAAAACTTTACTATTAGATAAGAAAATAGAAGATGTTAGGAAGTTTTTTATAATCATGAACTTTTGACTACCCCCTCATGTTATGAAAAAATGCTAACAATGATATGGTTGGCATTTAGAATCTTCAATACCTTGCATACTGTCAACATAATGTTGCATTGTGCTTTGTGTTTTTGTTATATACATTAGTTAGATCTATATCTATTTACTGGAACCTGATCAATTTGGCACTTCCTATTTGCAGCTTGGTGTAGATACAGTTCCAGTACTTATTGGCCCCGTCACATACTTGCTACTCTCTAAACCTGCCAAGGGCGTGGAGAAAACTTTCCCTCTTCTTTCTCTTCTTGACAAAATCCTTCCTATCTACAAGTAAGAAATGTTGATCTTTTCCGGTTATTAATGGTGTTATTCATTTACATACCTGAACTGACGTTAAAATGTCTGATATTCCTGTAGGGAAGTAATTGCTGAGTTGAAGGCAGCTGGTGCCTCATGGATTCAGTTTGATGAGCCCACCCTAGTGATGGATCTTGTGTCACACCAACTGGAAGCATTCACTAAGGCCTATGCTGAACTTGAATCATCCCTTTCTGGCCTTAATGTCCTGGTTGAAACCTACTTTGCTGATGTCCCTGCTGATGCTTTCAAAACCCTTACTGCCCTGAAGGGAGTCACTGCCTTTGGTTTTGACTTGATTCGTGGAACCAAAACTCTTGATTTAATAAAGGGTGGACTCCCTTCTGGAAAGTACCTGTTTTCCGGAGTGGTTGATGGAAGGAACATTTGGGCTAATGATCTACATGCATCTCTCATTACCCTGAAGTCTCTGGAAGGAATTGTGGGAAATGGTGCGTAGCCCGAAGTTGTGTCACTAGTTTAGAATTTTGCTTCTACAGAGAGTCATTTTTCCTCTGTTTTGTGATGCAGACAAGCTTGTTGTCTCCACCTCCTGCTCGCTTCTCCACACTGCTGTTGATCTAGTTAACGAGACTAAGCTGGATTCAGAAATCAAATCATGGCTTGCATTTGCTGCTCAAAAAGTTGTTGAAGTAAATGCTCTGGCAAAGGCACTGGCTGGTCAGAAGGATGAGGTATACATGACTTTCAGTCTATAATAAATTTGCAGCAAGGAGGCATGTTAATGACTGTGCACTTGACTGTCGCTCTTTACATTTCAGGCATTCTTCTCTGCTAATGCTGCTGCTCAGGCATCTCGCAAAAACTCTCCAAGGGTCACCAACGAAACTGTTCAAAAGGCTGTAAGTGATTAATATGCATGGTTTCTTCTTTAAAATATTGCATTTCTACTGCCAAAATGACCTGTCTTAATGATCAGTACTTCTTATGGTTTCCCAGGCTGCAGCTTTGAAGGGTTCTGACCATCGTCGTGCTACAAATGTTAGTGCTAGACTTGATGCTCAACAAAAGAAGCTTAACCTTCCAATTCTCCCAACCACCACCATTGGTTCATTCCCTCAGACTATAGAACTCAGAAGAGTTCGCCGTGAATACAAGGCCAAGAAGTGAGTGGGTTCTCCCTGTGTTCCACTGTGAAGTTGATATCTTCTTTTATGTCATTGTTTCTGAAAATATGATTCTATCTTTCAGGATCTCTGAGGAAGAGTATGTTAAGGCCATCAAAGAGGAAATCAGCAAAGTTGTCAAGCTTCAGGAAGAGCTTGACATTGATGTTCTTGTTCATGGAGAACCAGAGGCAAGCAAAATGTGGCAATTTTCCAAAATCCTAATAATAAACACAAATATCTTACTGTTTGTCAATTCTATAACGGTTAATTTGTTTATCCTTTAATAGCCAATCTTAACGTCATATAACCTAATATCTTTACCTTTTTGGAATTCTATATTTAGAGGAACGACATGGTTGAGTACTTTGGAGAGCAGTTATCTGGTTTTGCCTTCACAGCTAATGGGTGGGTGCAATCTTATGGATCACGATGTGTGAAACCACCAATCATCTATGGTGATGTGAGTCGTCCCAACCCAATGACTGTATTCTGGTCCACTGCTGCCCAGAGCAAGACCAAGCGCCCGATGAAGGGAATGCTTACTGGCCCTGTTACGATTCTCAACTGGTCTTTTGTCCGAAATGACCAACCAAGGTATGCAGGAACAATTCAATCCATTTCTGTCTACCGCCCAATGTTTAAAAAGGCGGAAATAGGTACTGATGCATTTTTCGTTCATGAGACGAAGCCTCACTACAAACCTAAAAAATTAGACAAAAATTTAAAATAATATCATAAAGTCTATTTTTCCAACAAAAATAAACTACATATTCATATTTAATGTAGCAACTATAACTATTGCCCAAAATTAGTAGTAGACATGCCACATGGTGAGAAAATTCAAACAAAAAAGCACGGCATGACTATCAAAAATATTATGTTTGGGAACATGTTTTTCCTCATATTGCAATTGAAAAAAAGGTTAAACTAAAAAAAATTAGAAGAATTTGCACTAATCATTATCACTACTATGTCTGCAGTTCCTTCTCTTAGAGAAGATTGTAGGCTGTGTTGGATTTTTGTTTATTTAAAATCTTTGGGATGATATTTTATATTATTATTAGGTTAAAAAATAGGCCTGAGTTTATATTTTCTTTGGGCCCAAGCATATATATTATTGTTTTTTGGCCTAAATTTTTAAAAATTAAAATTATAACTGAGCCTCACGCCTCTTGAGGCGTAAGAATCGAGGCGTACGCCTCAAGTAATGAGGCTCCCGCCTTACCAAAAAAAACTTATTTATCACCCCTCGAGGCGCCAACAGTGCTCCTCAAACTGAGGCGCGCCTCAGTAGCGCCTTTTTATTCCATGCTACCACCTTTAGTTGTTATAGGGGAGAAGTTGGACGATCATTTTAGTCTGTCTTTCTCATGATTCAAAAGAAAACCAACTTGTTATTTTCTTGGTTTTTGCAGATTCAAAACTTGCTATCAGATTGCTTTGGCAATAAAAGACGAAGTGGAGGATCTTGAGAAGGCAGGCATTAATGTTATTCAAATTGACGAGGCTGCATTGAGAGAAGGGTTGCCTCTCAGGAAGGCCGAGCATGCTTTCTACTTGGACTGGGCGGTTCACTCTTTCAGAATTACCAACGTCGGCGTCCAGGACACCACCCAGGTGATTTCCTTAAGGCCTTTCACTTCCATTACCTATGATTCGAACTTTTGGTTTCTTTGATTAGGCAGCCATGTTGGATTTTTAATGAGATCATCTTTTGTGACCAACAGATCCATACCCACATGTGTTACTCAAACTTCAATGATATCATCCACTCCATCATCGACATGGATGCCGATGTCATCACCATCGAGAACTCTCGTTCTGATGAGAAGCTCCTTTCAGTCTTCCGCGAGGGAGTGAAGTATGGTGCTGGAATCGGACCTGGTGTATACGATATCCACTCCCCAAGAATTCCATCGACCGAAGAAATTGCTGACCGAATTAACAAAATGCTTGCTGTGCTCGAAACCAACATCTTGTGGGTCAACCCTGACTGTGGTCTTAAGACTCGCAAGTACACTGAAGTGAAGCCAGCACTACAAAACATGGTTGCTGCTGCCAAGCTCCTCCGCACTGAGCTTGCCAGTGCCAAATGACTCGTTTATGGTTCCTCAGCAGTCTGAAATCTTACCCCATTTATAGTTTTCTTACATTTCAAGAAAATATTTCTAATGTTTCAATAATTGTGGTTCATGATAAAGTCAAGTAGATGTAGTCTGGCCAATGCCAATGGCTTTCTCCTCTCTTTTTTGGCGTTTTTTGGTGTTCTTTTTTTTTTCTCCCTCGTTTCCAAAATATATTCTGTACATGGAGCGACACGGCCATCAATTTGTTTGACAGGCTCCTATCTCTGTTGAATGTACCTCAATGAATAGAAATAAAAATTTTATGTTCTGATTGTGCAAATAAGTCCTTGTTTAGTAGTGCTTTTAAGTGCATGAGTATTCTAGGAGGTGTGGATAATAAGTAGGTAAAAGTGTAAGGTGCAAATGTGTAATGGATGTATGAATAAAAGATAATGTTATTGATAAGTGATTTACTAGCACTTTATTTCTTTACTTGTTGCCTCGAATTACTGTTAGTTTGATCCTAATTAAGTATTGCTTAATGCATTTTATGTTTTATATTGTGTAGGATCGCAAATGACAAGAAAAGAAGGAAAAATGACCAAAAAGCACGTAAAAAGGAAGTTCGAGGACCTGGCATGTAAATAAGTTACGGCCGCAACATGAAAGTCACGGCCGTAAGCAGTTGAGTGAACAAAAATCACGAAAATCTGCAGAAACCAAGTTACGGCCGTATTAGAAGTTTCTCACGGCCGTAACAAGTTGTAAGTCACGGTCGTAAGAAGTGAATCAATTGCGTAGAAAAGAAACAGAAAGTGAGTTACGGCCGTAACTACTTATATTACGGCCATAACTTAAGCCCGAAAAAAAAGGAAAATTGTTTCCTAATTCAACTTAAACTCTATCTTTGGTATTTCTTTTTGGCTAAGCTAGGGCACGAATTTGGGCTCTATAAAAGGAGCAATTCAGTACCAAAGAGAGGGAGGAGAATTATTTTGAGAGCCACCAATATCAAGGTTTGAAGAGAAGAAATTCTGGGCAAAATCAAGGTGAATCAAGACAATATTTTTGGGGAATTCTTCATGGCAATGCGTGGCTAGTCTTCTCAACCTAGTTCAAGGGGGACGTTGTGTTCATATTATTTTATTCATTCCTCAAACTCGTAACGTAGTTCTTGTTTTTATGTTTTATTTATTGGATTTCTCATGAACATTAATTTCGTCAAGACAATGTATTAATTGATTAAGGCCTTGTCTTTTAATTATTGTGTTGATGTTTGCTAATTTGGGTAATTGGATTCGTATTTGTCTTGTTATCCAAATCATAGTAACAATTGGTAATTTTATATTTCCATATGAAAATCCAATCTAGATTAATCAATTTGAGCATATGTAATTGATAATTTAGTTCACCTAATTCTTCTTGTTTTCACATAGTTAATGCATTAAATCTAGGGAGCTTATTCTAGGTTGTTCATTCACTCTAAATTGATTGGAGATCTAATTCTAATTGATTATTATTAAGGAATAATTGGATTAATTAGAGCCTTTTGATTATTCCGGGTGATAAATAAAACAAAGGAAATAGTACATGCGTTGCTTGGGGAATGACAATATTATGATAGGGCACAACCGAACCTGAGAACTAGGATTCTTTATTATTTGATTTTTATTCCAGCTATTTTACATCTTTATTTGATTATTTAGATTAATTGCAATTTTCAACTCAAAACCTCCCTTATAATTTTAATTGACACGGTATTAAATTAGTTCCCGTTCCTTGTGGGATCGACTATTGCTTCCGCTATCACATTTAAATTTTAGTTTTGGCAAGTAAGGAAATTTAATTAATTCTTGGTGCATCGAGACGCGCACCAAGTTTTTGGCGCCGTTGTCGGGGAACGGTTAACCAATTTTCTGTTTAATCAATTAGAACTTTATTTTCTGCATTTTTTATTTATTTATTTTTATTTTCGGTTTAATTAAAAAAAAATTGAAATTCCGAAAATTTTATTTATTTATTTATTTATTTATATGCATAAAACTCGATCCACTAATCCTGAATATTTTTTATTTGATCCAGAAATCGAGCGAACTTTTCGACAGCGAAGAAGGGAAGCACTAGAACAAATGACAGCTCATAACCTCAACAACAGGACACTTAAACAATTGGCCACTCCAGATGTCGCTCAACAGCCACTCTGTATCACTTTTTCGATAGTGGAGGAGGGAAAAACTTTTGAACTCAAATCTGAACTCATTCACTTGTTGCCAACTTTTCGAGGACATACTGGTGAAGACCCTTACAGGCATCTCAAGGAATTCCACGTGGTTTGTGACAGTATGAGACCCACTGGTATTACCGAGGAACAAATTAAAATGAGGGCCTTTCCATTCTCGTTAAAGGATGCCGCTACTGATTGGCTATACTGTTTACCATCAGGAACAGT
The DNA here is from genome assembly GCA_963555705.1 of Ligustrum vulgare. Taxonomy (NCBI): domain Eukaryota; kingdom Viridiplantae; phylum Streptophyta; class Magnoliopsida; order Lamiales; family Oleaceae; genus Ligustrum; species Ligustrum vulgare. The sequence continues at coordinate 2,703,644 of OY743185.1, forward strand.
CACCACCTGGAATGACATGAAGAGGCTATTTTTGGAAAAATATTTTCCTGCATCTCGGGCTGGAACAATCCGGAAGGAAATTTGCGGGGTTCGTCAAAACAATGGTGAATCGCTGTATGAATATTGGGAGCGCTTCAAGAAGCTCATCTCGAGCTGCCCCCATCATCAAATTAGCGAACAACTACTGGTGCAATATTTCTACGAAGGACTGCTACCAATGGACAGAAGTATGATAGATGCCGCAAGTGGAGGTGCCTTAATGGACAAAACACCGGAACAGGCTCGGGCTTTGATTTCCAACATGGCTGAAAACACTCAGCAATTTAACCCATCCCGAGACATGCAAGTTCGCCGCGTGAACGAGGTAAGTAGTTCCAATATAGAAAGTCAACTGTTTGAACTAACAAATCTCGTTAAACAACTTGCTGTAGGAAGTGCACAACAAGTCAAAGCATGCGGGATATGTGCTAACTTCGGACATGCAACGGATGCGTGCCCGGTGCTCCAAGAGGAAAACAGTGAACAAGTGAACGCTGCTGGAGGCTTCCCATTTCAAAAACAACAATACAATCCGTACTCAAACACTTACAATCCTGGCTGGAGGGACTACCCGAACTTGAGCTATGGAAATAACAAACCTCTGGGTTTCGTCTCCAACAAGCCTCAAGGGAATTTTCAACAACAAGGAAATTTCCATCCACAGGGACAATATCAGCAAAAGCCACAATCATCAGGTATGTCTCTCGAAGAAATGATGAAAACTTTGGCCACTAACACTCTACAATTTCAACAGGAAACCAAATCCAGCATTCAAAACCTGGAAAATCAAATGAGTCAAATGGCCACAGCTATCAACAGACTGGAAGCACAAACAGGAGGAAAGTTGCCATCTCAACCCGAGGTGAATCCAAAGAATGTATGTGCAATTACTCTTCGAAGTGGAAAAGAAATTGAGGCGCCACAATCAAAGCCAATCGCGAGTGAAGAGGAGGAGGTTGAAGAAAAAGAAGTCGAAAAGAAAAACAGCATTTCACAAAACTCTCAGGTAAAAATCGAACCTATTGTGAATGCGAAACTAACTCCACCGCCTTTTCCGAGTAGGTTAGCGAAGGCGACTAAGGAAAGCAAGGAGAAGGAAATTCTGGAAATGTTCAGGAAAGTGGAAATCAACATTCCACTGTTGGATGCAATCAAGCAAGTGCCCCGATACGCGAAGTTCTTAATGGAGCTGTGCACCAACAAACGGAAGTTGATGGGAAATGAAATGGTAAGAATGGGGGAAAATGTGTCAGCACTCTTCCAAAGGAAACTGCCCCCAAAATGCAAGGATCCAGGTATGTTCACTATACCATGCCAAATAGGTAACACTAAACTGGATCGTGCATTAATAGATTTAGGTGCATCTATAAATGTAATGCCTAGGTCTACATACAATGCATTAAAACTTGCTAATATGACTGAAACAAATGTGATTGTTCAACTAGCCGACCGTTCAAATGCTTATCCGGATGGGGTAGTTGAAGATGTTTTAGTGCAAGTAGGGAACCTAATATTTCCTGCAGACTTTTATGTCCTAGACATGAACGACGACCATTCCCCTAATTCCACCCCTATTTTGCTAGGAAGACCCTTTTTGTGGACTTCTCAAACTACTATCGATGTTAGGAAGGGGGTATTAACTATGGAATTTGATGGGGAGGTGGTGCAATTTAACATTTATGATGCAATAAAGCACCCGAATGATATTTATGCTGCATATTCTATTGACATAATTACCCCTACTGTGCAAAAAGTGTTTGAACTAAATTGCAGGGACGAACTAGAAACAGCTATTTCTGAATCATTGCGTCAAATTGATGACGATGATGTGGGGATGAGCAGGGAACTGCAAAATGAAATCATTGCACTTAACTCGCTGAAACCCGTGCTGCACAGGTACACTATTAAAACAATCCAATTGACAGACTATCCTAACAAATTGCTACCCTCTGTCTTGCAGGCACCCGTAGTGGAAATGAAAACCCTACCAGCCCATTTGAAGTATGCATTTCTTGGTGATGGAGAAACACTCCCTGTAATCGTTTCATCCAACCTCACCAGAGTGGAAGAAGATAAGCTGGTTCGGGTTCTTCGGGACCATAAAGAAGCAATTGGATGGACAATTGCAGATATCAAAGGAATCAGTCCATCGATCTGTATGCACCGGATATTACTTGAGGAAGGAGCTCAACCATCAAGGTAAGCTCAACGAAGACTCAATCCGGCAATGATGGACGTGGTGAAAAAGGAGATCTTAAAGCTGTTGGGAGCAGGAATGATTTACCCAATTTCAGACAGCAAATGGATCAGTCCAGTGCAAGTGGTGCCCAAGAAATCTGGAGTGACAGTGGTGGAAAACAAAGATGGCGAGCTTGTACCGACTAGGGTGCAAACCGGGTATCGAGTATGCATCGACTATAGGAAGGTAAATGCCGACACTCGAAAAGATCATTTTCCCCTTCCCTTTATCGATCAAATGTTAGAAAAATTAGCGGGTCATTCCCATTATTGTTTCTTAGATGGTTTTTCTGGTTATTTTCAAATTGCCATAACACCCGAGGATCAAGAAAAAACCACATTTACTTGTCCATTTGGCACTTATGCATATAGGCGCATGCCTTTTGGTTTGTGTAATGCTCCTGCGACGTTTCAACGTTGTATGATGAGCATTTTTTCTGAATACATAGGAAAAATTATTGAAGTGTTCATGGACGACTTTAGTGTGTGGGGTGATTCATTTGATGCATGTCTAGATAATCTAACATTGATTTTAAAACGATGCATTGACACTAACTTGGTCTTAAACTGGGAAAAATGTCATTTTATGGTAGATCAAGGGATAGTGTTGGGTCATATAGTGTCCATAAAAGGAATAGAAGTCGATAAGGCTAAGGTAGACCTCATATCTGCATTACCTTACCCCGCAAATGTGCGGGATATACGATATTTTCTTGGCCACGCAGGTTTTTATCGCAGGTTCATAAAAGACTTCTCAAAAATTGCATCCTCATTGTGCAATTTGTTGCAAAACGACGTGCCATTTGAGTTCAATGATCTGTGCAAAGAGGCCTTTAACCAATTAAAGGAGCAGTTGACTACACCACCCATTATCCAACCACCTAACTGGGATCTTCCATTCGAAATAATGTGCGATGCCAGTGACTATGCCGTGGGGGCGGTTTTAGGACAACGGGTCGGGAGAGCAGCCCATGTGATCTACTATGCTTCTCGAACATTGAATCAGGCCCAATCAAAGTATACCACTGATAAGTGTGTTTTTACACACTTATTTAGTTCCTAAATTAGCACTTTAATTGACAAATTGAGCAAATATCTACTTATAAATTGTGTTTATCTTGTACAATTAGGTACAAACTCAATTGGAAAGCAAATGGACAAGATTGGAGTGCAATTGAGCTTAAAGATGAACAAATTTGACGTTCAAGGACCAAAGTGAAAGAAATCGAAAGTTTGAGGACTAAATTGCAACATCCCAAAAAGTTGAGAACCAAGGTTTACTACTCAAATTCAAGGAGAAAATCACAATAGAAAGTGAAATGATTGCTTAATTGATGAATTTGAGTGAAGATGGATCAATCGCACACAAAAAGTAAAGTTGGGGACCAAAGTGCACAAGTGTCAAAGGTTGAGGACTTGGGATGAAAAATCAAAGTTGAGGGACTTGGCAGCAGTTTAAAATCTGATTTCATATTTTTCCAAAGAAGTATTGAGCTGGGCACATAGATGAAGAGAAAAATAGAGTTTGGGGACCATTTTGCTCAACTTCCAAAACTCAAGGACCAAATGTGCAATTTTAGAGAGACAAGGACAGGAGAGCATGGCTGGAACGTGCTTACTGCTGGCAGCATGGGCAGATGATGGAGAGCATGGGAAAAAGCAGGCTGGACAGAAACTGCAAGACTAGAGGCTGATGTTTTGAATCTTTATATACACACAAACAGAGAGAAGGAAAGAGGGGTGAAACCGGAAGGGAGGTTGCTGGTGACAGGAGCAGCCTGCTACCGGTGGAGTCTGCTGTTGCTGCCATTGCTGGTGAAGAAAAGGTGAAAACCAGACGGGATTGCAGGCTGGTGACAGCAGCCTAATACTGCTGGTTCGTGAAGAACTGCAACTAGAGGAGGAACCGGGGGGTTGAATTACAGGGTGACACTGCTGGAGGGAAGGAAGCCGCTACTGCTTCTGCCTGAAAGTGGGAGTTGCTGCTGGTTCAACAATTGGTGTAAGCTGGTGACAGCAGCTTGCTGGTTAACAGAAGAGAGGGAGGAATATATTTCTCACTGCTGGTGACAACAGCAGGAGGAAGGAGAGAAAAACAAACTGCTGGTGTTGCAGCTGAGACAGAAACAAAGTTGCTGGGAATTGTTGCTGCCATTGCAAGTTGGTGCTGCTGCTGCTGAATAATTGTTGTTGATGCTGGAAAGATAACTGACTGTTACAGCCTGCTGGAGTTTTGCTGCTGGAGTTGTTTTGCTGCTGGAGGGAAGGAAGCCACTGCTGCTGATTGCTGGAACGCTGCTGGGTTGTTGCTGGTTTGCTGCCTGGTTCAACTGCTGCTGGACTGCAAGCTGTGGAACAAAGCTGTGAAATTGCTGGAGAACCTGGTTGCTGCTGAGCTGCTGCCTGGGGACGTGCAGCTGCTGGAAATCTGCTGTGCTGGAGTTCTGCGGGTGCTGGAAATCTGCTATGCTGCTGTGCTGCTGCTAGAACTGGAAGCTGCCTGTGAGCACAAAGTGATCTGCTGTGCTGCTGAATGCTACTGCTGAAAGCTGGATTGCTGGAATTAACTGCTGTTGCTGGAATTATGTTGGAATGAGGAGGCTGCAGCTGGTGTTGCTGCTTTGCTGAGGGGAAGTGCTGGATTGCAAGCAAGAGTTGCTGTGAACTGATTATTGAAGCTGAAATGGGGATGATTGCAGCTAGACGCAAGGCTGGATGCAAGCTGACGCAAGGCTGCAACGAGAAATTGCAGTGAAGCAGGTTGCAGCTGGACGCAACTTAAGCAGCGAGCCAAATTCACAATCTTCAAACTCCGGGTTGTAATTTTATCATCTATCGCTTTTTCTTCCAACATGTTTAGCTAAATTTTAATGTTGGGATTTATGGCATGAATTTAACCTAGCTTTGATTAATTTCAATATTTGCCTTTTGATAATTAAATGCTTAATTTCATGTGTATTTGTTATTGAGATTATTACATGTGTTTGATTGATCACCAAATATATGTTATGTGAAGTGTATGATAATCGAGAGATATTGTGCATTTTAGACCAAATAATAAATGCTCTAGGTTCTTGTTAAGGATAGAGATATACCTTAAACCCTAGATGATCCATTGAGCTATTTTCACAAAACGTTAATGCAATTGATTGAGTTTTAATCGACATAGAGATATAGTAGGTTAAACCAATTGATTAGGGTTAATTTCACTCGAGAGAGGTAATTAGCTAAGTTTGGAAAATCGGGTCTAACATTGTAAATGAGTAATCTATTAATTTGCATGTTGAGAAATTAATTAGGCGACGGTTAAATGAAACCATGAATCCCAACCATTTTATCTTTTATTTTCCTTATTTTAATTTAGTTTAACAATCTTTTCTTTAAATTAGAATTTACAAAAATCCAACTTTTAATTGTGTGTTTCTTTTATTGTTAGAATTGAATTAAGTAAAGTATTATAATCTAAAGTAAACATTCCTCGTGGGATCGACAACCCAGACTCAAAAAGTCCACTTTATTACTTGTACGCGACCCGTGCGCTTGCGGTACACTATTTTGAGCGAACAAGTTTTTGGCGCCGTTGCCGGGGAATGTTTTTACTTTGATTATTACTTTAGTTAATTTTAGTTTTAACAATTTGTAATTATTTTTGTTTTATGTTTTATTTTATTACATTTGGTTAACCACCACTATTCTAATCTTTCTTGTGTTTGGTTTTCTTTCTATGTATATTTGATTCTAATATTGGCAAAATAGGAAAGCAATTGCAATGAACAATCTCAACATGGGTGATGAATACATGCTTGAAGAATATTCAAGTTGTGAAATTTGTTACAAGATGCATTGTAATGGACAATGTTTGTTTTCGGGCAATAGTTTGATTACGTCGAAACTTATTGGGTTTAGACAATATTTGAAATGCCGAAAACAAGCAATTGATACATCGGATGTGAGTTACATGCTCTTGGGAGATTGTGTACCGGATGATTGGGATGAGGACATCACTCTTGTGGGAGATGGTCCTCCACTATTGAATGAGAAGGTACTTGCAAAGTATTACAATGAGCTTGCCAATTTGGATGAAGATGATATGCTTATGGGGGATGCCATGTATTGGGAAGGATTTCAAATGTGGGGGTATAACCCACTCTTGGGAATTAATAGGAAAAACTTGTCGTTGCCCATGGATTCAACTTATGGATCGGTCATTCAATCCGAGGAGACATCAACTAAAGAAGATGAGCTTGAAGAGAATGACAATTTAATCACAAAAGAATCGCTTGGAGTAGTGGAAATTAATGAGGAAGAGATTAAATCAAATTCTCTCAACTTCATTGATTGTCCAATAATTGATTTTGTGATTAAGCCACTCGAGGAGGTGCAAGTCTATTTAGTTGAGTTTGAATTGGATGGAATAGGCAAGTCCCATGACTTTGCAAAGGGCAAGGTGCAAGTGTTTGGATCAAATGAAGAGTGGGGCAAAGCCAAAAGAAGCCCAATGGGCAGGACATCAAAAGCTTCATTTAGAGTGCCATGAAATGCTTATGCGGAAAGTCGAGCTAATGACTTTAAAATAAGCGCTTAATGGGAGGCAACCCATTCTCTATCCTTTACTTGCTTTATTTTTATTTTTTGCATATTATTTACCTTCTTGCATTTTATTTACATTTTTGCAAATAAGTTAGCTAGGTCAAATCTCTATCTTCCATAATTATTTTCCTCAAGTTGGGTATTGTGAAATAGCTCTAATACATTCTCATTTAATTCTAGCATATACTCATATCAAACTTTCAAAGTCAAAATTTGCTTAAAACTCATTTTTAAATCACTTGGTTCATATTGTCTTTTATCTTCAAGTGTGATTTAATATTGATGTGGATGGGCAAATTACATTGGATTTATGAGTTAGAATTGAGATGATGAATGTAATTTAAATTTTTGGATCATCACCACTTATTATCTACTTTTTTTCTTGTGTTTTCATAGGATGCTCACAAGGTATTCGGTGAAATGCCTCATTAGAGAAAATTGTGCTCAATCGATTGAAGGCTTCAACACAAGTTTGGGGGTGGATTGTTGGTGCTTGCAATGAGATGTTCACATGCCCAAGACTACTTATGAGTGCCCTACCACTTCTTGGGATGTCTAGTAACTTCTTTCCTCTTACTTTGATTTTATTTTACACATTGAGGACAATGTGCATTTCAAGTTTGGGGGTGATGCATTGATTTCATATTGTGTATTGACATGTTAGATAGCTTTGCCGTGGCCAGGATTACTTAGATGTTTAAAATTGTTATTGATTCATGATTTATGACCGATATGCTACTTGTGTCTACTTTTACAAAATGCTTATCCATGCAAGATCATATTTATCTTGAGCACAATAGTCATGATTGATTGTTGGTGAAGTTTAGGAATTGTTGAAGGGTGAAGAAGTTAATGGAGTAGAAGAACTAGGTTGTGAGCTTGTATTGTTAATTTTTATCAACCTATCAAATATTTCCTAATGCTCTAAATCTCTTGATCCTATTGTAAGACAAGTTTGGGGGTGGTCGACCCGGTAAAGGAGAGGGTCTAGGCGTGTGGTGATTCCATGCATGTTGGAAATAAATTTTGTGTGGAGTGTATTTCGCCAAGTATAAGCTAAGTAATGACCGTATGCTAAAGTTCTAGCCCATTTTAATTTTTGCATTGCATTGCCCTATCTCGAAGCCTTTTTGACTCGAGTAATTAAGCCCGTAGGAGTATCTTGAAACTTGGTGCCTTAAGTTTGAAACTTGGGAGTCATCGGCTGAAAGCTCGCTACATGGGTCAATTAGAAAGCTTAATGAGTAGGGTACTCACACACACACTTAAAAAAAAAAAAAAAAAGCACATTATCATTGCATTCGCTTAATAAGTCTACCCCACTTCGTAGCCTTTTTGACTCGAGTTAATAAGTTCGTAGGGGTATTTTGAAACCTGGTACCCTTTGATCTAAAAAATCGGGGAGTTGCCGACCTAAAGCTCGCTACATGGGTCAATTAGAAAGCTTAAGGGAGTGGGGAAGACACAAGTATTCATCATGCTAGTTTTTAAAAATCATGCATTTGTACTTGCATAAGGGCTTAGATGAATAGTGGGTTTGAATTGCTTAGTATAAACTTGAATGTCGAAGCACTCATTAGTGGAGAGTCACTGCATTTCTAGGTTGTCGAGATTGTCGGTAAAACACACCCAAACTAGAGTGAAAAAAGAAAAGAGTGATTTGAGAGTAACCTCTAGAATTGCATCCCGGGAGAGGAAAGAAAAATATATATTGGGGGATGAATGTCACGAGTGGGAAAGGAAAGAATTGACCACTAATGGTGGGTTAGTTTTGACTTGAAACCTCTTTACCCATCAATATTCTCGAAACTTAATTGACAATTGAAAGTGACTATGCACACACACACCGATCGAACATCGGATAAGCTAAACTTCTTTTTTGTAGCATTATTTGGAATCATACTTTTGAATTGATTATACAATTTTGCACTCATGAGTAATTTGCAAGTCATCTAACATTGTTGATCTACATTCCATATTACTTGATTGCACTAGTAGATAATTTTGCTCGAGACGAGCAAAAGCTCAAGTTTGGGGGTGTGATAAGTGTGTTTTTACACACTTATTTAGTTCCTAAATTAGCACTTTAATTGACAAATTGAGCAAATATCTACTTATAAATTGTGTTTATCTTGTACAATTAGGTACAAACTCAATTGGAAAGCAAATGGACAAGATTGGAGTGCAATTGAGCTTAAAGATGAACAAATTTGACGTTCAAGGACCAAAGTGAAAGAAATCGAAAGTTTGAGGACTAAATTGCAACATCCCAAAAAGTTGAGAACCAAGGTTTACTACTCAAATTCAAGGAGAAAATCACAATAGAAAGTGAAATGATTGCTTAATTGATGAATTTGAGTGAAGATGGATCAATCGCACACAAAAAGTAAAGTTGGGGACCAAAGTGCACAAGTGTCAAAGGTTGAGGACTTGGGATGAAAAATCAAAGTTGAGGGACTTGGCAGCAGTTTAAAATCTGATTTCATATTTTTCCAAAGAAGTATTGAGCTGGGCACATAGATGAAGAGAAAAATAGAGTTTGGGGACCATTTTGCTCAACTTCCAAAACTCAAGGACCAAATGTGCAATTTTAGAGAGACAAGGACAGGAGAGCATGGCTGGAACGTGCTTACTGCTGGCAGCATGGGCAGATGATGGAGAGCATGGGAAAAAGCAGGCTGGACAGAAACTGCAAGACTAGAGGCTGATGTTTTGAATCTTTATATACACACAAACAGAGAGAAGGAAAGAGGGGTGAAACCGGAAGGGAGGTTGCTGGTGACAGGAGCAGCCTGCTACCGGTGGAGTCTGCTGTTGCTGCCATTGCTGGTGAAGAAAAGGTGAAAACCAGACGGGATTGCAGGCTGGTGACAGCAGCCTAATACTGCTGGTTCGTGAAGAACTGCAACTAGAGGAGGAACCGGGGGGTTGAATTACAGGGTGACACTGCTGGAGGGAAGGAAGCCGCTACTGCTTCTGCCTGAAAGTGGGAGTTGCTGCTGGTTCAACAATTGGTGTAAGCTGGTGACAGCAGCTTGCTGGTTAACAGAAGAGAGGGAGGAATATATTTCTCACTGCTGGTGACAACAGCAGGAGGAAGGAGAGAAAAACAAACTGCTGGTGTTGCAGCTGAGACAGAAACAAAGTTGCTGGGAATTGTTGCTGCCATTGCAAGTTGGTGCTGCTGCTGCTGAATAATTGTTGTTGATGCTGGAAAGATAACTGACTGTTACAGCCTGCTGGAGTTTTGCTGCTGGAGTTGTTTTGCTGCTGGAGGGAAGGAAGCCACTGCTGCTGATTGCTGGAACGCTGCTGGGTTGTTGCTGGTTTGCTGCCTGGTTCAACTGCTGCTGGACTGCAAGCTGTGGAACAAAGCTGTGAAATTGCTGGAGAACCTGGTTGCTGCTGAGCTGCTGCCTGGGGACGTGCAGCTGCTGGAAATCTGCTGTGCTGGAGTTCTGCGGGTGCTGGAAATCTGCTATGCTGCTGTGCTGCTGCTAGAACTGGAAGCTGCCTGTGAGCACAAAGTGATCTGCTGTGCTGCTGAATGCTACTGCTGAAAGCTGGATTGCTGGAATTAACTGCTGTTGCTGGAATTATGTTGGAATGAGGAGGCTGCAGCTGGTGTTGCTGCTTTGCTGAGGGGAAGTGCTGGATTGCAAGCAAGAGTTGCTGTGAACTGATTATTGAAGCTGAAATGGGGATGATTGCAGCTAGACGCAAGGCTGGATGCAAGCTGACGCAAGGCTGCAACGAGAAATTGCAGTGAAGCAGGTTGCAGCTGGACGCAACTTAAGCAGCGAGCCAAATTCACAATTTTCAAACTCCGGGTTGTAATTTTATCATCTATCGCTTTTTCTTCCAACATGTTTAGCTAAATTTTAATGTTGGGATTTATGGCATGAATTTAACCTAGCTTTGATTAATTTCAATATTTGCCTTTTGATAATTAAATGCTTAATTTCATGTGTATTTGTTATTGAGATTATTACATGTGTTTGATTGATCACCAAATATATGTTATGTGAAGTGTATGATAATCGAGAGATATTGTGCATTTTAGACCAAATAATAAATGCTCTAGGTTCTTGTTAAGGATAGAGATATACCTTAAACCCTAGATGATCCATTGAGCTATTTTCACAAAACGTTAATGCAATTGATTGAGTTTTAATCGACATAGAGATATAGTAGGTTAAACCAATTGATTAGGGTTAATTTCACTCGAGAGAGGTAATTAGCTAAGTTTGGAAAATCGGGTCTAACATTGTAAATGAGTAATCTATTAATTTGCATGTTGAGAAATTAATTAGGCGACGGTTAAATGAAACCATGAATCCCAACCATTTTATCTTTTATTTTCCTTATTTTAATTTAGTTTAACAATCTTTTCTTTAAATTAGAATTTACAAAAATCCAACTTTTAATTGTGTGTTTCTTTTATTGTTAGAATTGAATTAAGTAAAGTATTATAATCTAAAGTAAACATTCCTCGTGGGATCGACAACCCAGACTCAAAAAGTCCACTTTATTACTTGTACGCGACCCGTGCGCTTGCGGTACACTATTTTGAGCGAACAACCACTACTGAAAAGGAACTTTTATCTGTGGTATTTGCTTTAGAAAAATTTCGATCATATTTATTGGGTTCTAAAGTTATTATTTTTACAGATCATGCAGCTTTGAGGCACTTATTTGTGAAAAAGGATGCAAAATCGAGAATTATCCGATGGATACTCTTACTACAAGAATTTGACTTGGAAATAAAGGATAAAGCAGGATCGAAAAATGTAGTGGCTGACCATCTTAGCAGGGTAGTGAAAGCCGAGGACGACCTACCCCTGCGTGAAGCTTTCCCGGACGAAAGCTTATTCGCGACTGAAGCGAACCTCCCATGGTATGCTGACTTAGTGAATTATATAACTTCTAAACTAATGCCAACCCATTTTTCGCAGGCAAAGAAGCATAAAATGAGGAGTGACACCAAATACTACATTTGGGATGATCCATACTTGTGGAAGAGATGCCCCCATCAAATCATTCGGAGGTGCGTGCCCGAATCAGAACACAAATCAATCCTTACCTTCTGCCATTCCTATGCATGTGGGGGCCACTTTGGACCAAGAAAGACCGCACAAAAGGTATTGGATAGTGGTTTCTTTTGGCCTACCATATTCAAAGACGCTTACATATTCTGTAAGTCTTGCGACAATTGCCAAAGAACAGGTAATCTATCCCAACGAGATCAAATGCCCCAAAATCCCATAATTGTATGTGAAATTTTTGATGTTTGGGGCATTGACTTCATGGGTCCCTTTCCCCCGTCTTTTGGTTGCAATTACATTTTGTTAGCTGTTGATTATGTTTTCAAATGGGTGGAAGCCAAAGCCACCCGTACTAATGACTCTCAGGTTGTTGCAGATTTTGTAAAGGCTAACATTTTTAGCAGGTTCGGTATACCTCGGGCAATGATCAGTGACAGGGGAACACACTTTTGCAACCGCACCATTGAGGCACTACTAAAGAAATATGGAGTGTTGCACCGAGTATCCACCGCATATCACCCCCAAACCAGTGGGCAGGCAGAAATTTCAAACAGGGAGGTTAAGTCTATACTCGAGAAAACAGTTTGGCCAGACCGCAAGGATTGGAGTATCAGACTGGAAGATGCATTATGGGCTTATAGAACCGCTTACAAGACGCCGATTGGTATGTCCCCATACCGATTGGTGTTTGGAAAACCGTGCCACCTACCTGTGGAACTCAAGCACAAAGCTTACTGGGCCATTAAGCAATGCAACATGGACTGGGGAGTAGCGGGAGATCATAGGAAGCTTCAATTGCAAGAACTCGACGAGATCCGAAATGAAGCCTACGAGAACGCCATGATTTATAAAGATCGGACCAAAGCCTTCCATGATCAACGCATTTCTCGAAAAAGTTTTAGTGAAGGCCAGAAAGTTCTTTTGTTTCACTCTCGGCTCAAGCTTCATCCAGGTAAGCTTCGTTCTCTTTGGGTTGGACCTTTTGTCGTTATTAATGTTTCTCCCCATGGTGCAGTCGAGATCAGAAGCTTGAAAACTGATAAGACGTTCAAGGTTAATGGACACCGCCTCAAGCCCTACTACGAGGGGTTCCAAACCGAGAATTTGGAAGTGATCAAGCTGGAAAACAACATGGAAGGGCGTTAGTCCCTCGAGATCTCAGTCGAGCCAACGACATTAAATAGTGGTGCTGCTCGGGAGGCAACCCGGGAAAGGGGAGTTCCTTACTCTCTGAAATTTTACTTTATTTTATTTTATTTTTTATATAGTTATGCTTTTGAAAAACAATAAAAAAAAAAAAAAAATTGGCCAGTAACTCAGTTACGGCCGTAATGCAAAAGTTACGACCGTAACCCCAATTTTTTTAAAAACAGGCAGTAACTCAGTTACGGCCGTATTTAAAATGTTACGGCCGTAACTCCATTTATGTGTAATTCTCCAGAGCCTTCGTTACGGCCGTAAAAACATGAGTTACGGCCGTAAGTCTGGTAAATTCAAAATAACATATTACACATTCCACTTCACATTCACGGTTGCATCCTCACAATTCTCTCCCGAACCCTCTTCAAACTCGCATTACTTATATTTCAAAGCAGCATTGTGGGTTGTTAATTCCTTCCCCTTCACTTCAATTCATCCAAAAATTCACATAGGTAAGTTCTTGATGAACCCTAAATTTCGAAATTGGCTATTATTTTGCAAATTGTGAATTTATTTGTGTGATGAATGGTTGATGGGCTTAGGTAGTAATTGGCTTGAATGTGAATAAGATTTCCTATTCTACATTATGTTGGGTTGAGATAGGGTAAAAATATGGGAATTCTTTTCAATTTTTGCTATGCATGCAATGTGTTCGATAAAATGCCCCATTGGGTTTTTCATTAAAATTTTGGAATTACACTACGCACACATGTTTTCAACTTGCTCATTTTTCAAATGTGTTCAATGATTTGGTGTTTTGAGTTTGAATTATTATGTTTGTTGAATGAATCTATTGTTGAGCACTCTTCATGATTGCAGTTCCCTCACCAAGGACACATAATTTCATTACATACCACTTGTTTGATAAAATGCTTGAAGGACAATAAGCTAGTTAGTTCCACCTTTTTTCCAACTTGATTTATTCACCTCTCCACATTGTGATTTTATGGGAACCTATGTTAGAAAATTTGATGGGGGAGTATATAATGCTAGAATGTAACCCAGGGCGCTGAAGAGCCCGCTGCTCCGAGTGGGGATGCACCACAAGTCCCAACTTATAGCCCCTTTGAGCAGCAAGTGCTGAACATGATGCAGAACTTTCAGCTCCAGTTGGACGGCATGCAAGAAGACCAGCAGACTATCTTGGAAGAGCAGAGGTTCATTCGAGAGAAACTCCAACGTTTGCAAAGGCTCCATGGCGGGCCCCCTCCTCAGTAAAACCCGAGGGAGTCTTCTAACCCCCTCTTTCATTTTGTACTTTCTAGTTCCACTTTGAGGACAATGTGGGTTTTAAGTGTGGGGGGTGTCTTCTGTCAATTGCTGTCGCATTATCTTCCATTTATGTTTAATTTTGTATCTAACTTCTGTCAATCATTTAGTCTTGCTTGTCATTTTTCTATTTTGGTCCTCCTTTATTTACACTGGTTGGATAGGAAGCAACCCACTTATCATAATTTTTGAACTACCAACTCCTAAATTGCATAATTGGACATGAATTGAGCACGTAGAGATGAATTTTCCAATACTTTCCGAATAGGTTTGAAAATGGGGACAAAATGCCATATCTCTGCAACCTAGTAGATTCAAACCCAAATTTGATATGACTGATAATTACCCCGAGTAAAGAGATTCACCCCTTTGGCCACTAGATTTTTTTGCATTTTTCAATTCGACCCTAAGACCGAGCAATGACCAAAACTCATAATTGGATGGGAGACACACATATGAACCACAATTTGTGAGTTTTTGAGCCTATGAGCTACTTTTACTCTTTATATAAAGCTCTTATTTTTTTAATGTGTGTCCTGCATGGTTAATTTGTTCTTGGATATGCTCTTGTGTACATGCCGTAGTAGCTTCTTGGCTCGAGTGCAAAATATAGTAAAGGCACTAGGATGAACCAAATTTGGCCTTCTAAATAAGCCTACCATTGTACATTTACCAATAGAAGACCCTTTGAGCCTTAGCCTTTCTTTGGAATATTAATACCACATTACAAGCCACGAACACCCATTCTTTCATGTTATCCTTTTTCTTGAACCTATAGAGAACAGATTCACAAGCTTGTGTTGGTTGAGAAGTTTGAGGTGGATTAAGTTTCAAAGTGGAAATTCAATCTTGTGTCATTGGGGATTGTGGGGTGATTTGACCAAAAGAGAAAAATTGCAGTATATGTTAAAAAAAAAAAAAAGAAGAGAAGTTCAGGCCAGTTCTTAAATTACGAGGTCATGAACATTTGCTAGTATTGAAAATAAACACTGAAGCTGCACAAAATAGAAGTCTAGTGTTAAATCAGTTGGATAGCAGGGAGATTATTAAATTCATGTTGAAGAAGAAAGAAGGAATGTTATAATTGAACCGATTCGGCTTGTGAAACTCCTTCTCGATTCAGCCTAAATGTTTCCCTTTTATCCCACCTGACCCGAAGCCCCGCTACAACCCAACAAAGACCTTTGCTTCGCACTTGTGTTATTGTTGGCTCCGGTTTTGACATTTGAGCAATCTGTGGTAACAAGTTTTTCATGCAGTGAGTTAAGTGTAAAATTCTCACCTTTATATACACTTTGTGCGAAGAGAGATATCCGGTGAGAGTGTTGGCTCCCATTACATGTACTTATGAGTGGTTTGAATTGCTTGGTCTATATTTTGTGCCCTTTTGATCTGAAACTGTGTATTGACTAAATTTTTACCATGAGATAAACAACACTAATCTGTTGGCATTTACTTGAATTAGTCAAAACTTACATTTTTATGGGGAATTGATAAATTCAGAGAGAACTCACGAGAGGTGAAAGGATATAATCCACATTGGGGTATCAATTTTCATTTTTGTTCGGAGAATATTGGGTGATGCATCTCTTACACACACTAACACACTCCGATTATGCAATTTGATTTTCGTACTAAAAAGAAGTGGGTTGTGACCTTGACTTTCCAGATTTAAAAGTCTAACATGTTCATTCGAGTTGTGCTTTAGTTCTTTTCTATCATTATTCGAGGATGAACAATGGTTCAAGTGTGGGAGGATTTGATAAGTGATTTACTAGCACTTTATTTCTTTACTTGTTGCCTCGAATTACTGTTAGTTTGATCCTAATTAAGTATTGCTTAATGCATTTTATGTTTTATATTGTGTAGGATCGCAAATGACAAGAAAAGAAGGAAAAATGACCAAAAAGCACGTAAAAATGAAGTTCGATGACCTGGCATGTAAATAAGTTACGGCCGCAACATGAAAGTCACGGCCGTAAGCAGTTGAGTGAACAAAAATCACGAAAATCTGCAGAAACCAAGTTACGGCCGTATTGGAAGTTTTTCACGGCCGTAACAAGTTGTAAGTCACGGCCGTAAGAAGTGAATCAATTGCGTAGAAAAGAAACAGAAAGTGAGTTACGGCCGTAACTACTTATATTACGGCCGTAACTTAAGCCCGAAAAAAAAGGAAAATTGTTTCCTAATTCAACTTAAACTCTATCTTTGGTATTTATTTTTGGCTAAGCTAGGGCACGAATTTGGGCTCTATAAAAGGAGCAATTCAGTACCAAAGAGAGGGAGGAGAATTATTTTGAGAGCCACCAATATCAAGGTTTGAAGAGAAGAAATTCTGGGCAAAATCAAGGTGAATCAAGACAATATTTTTGGGGAATTCTTCATGGCAATGCGTGGCTAGTCTTCTCAACCTAGTTCAAGGGGGACGTTGTGTTCATATTATTTTATTCATTCCTCAAACTCGTAACGTAGTTCTTGTTTTTATGTTTTATTTATTGGATTTCTCATGAACATTAATTTCGTCAAGACAATGTATTAATTGATTAAGGCCTTGTCTTTTAATTATTGTGTTGATGTTTGCTAATTTGGGTAATTGGATTCGTATTTGTCTTGTTATCCAAATCATAGTAACAATTGGTAATTTTATATTTCCATATGAAAATCCAATCTAGATTAATCAATTTGAGCATATGTAATTGATAATTTAGTTCACCTAATTCTTCTTGTTTTCACATAGTTAATGCATTAAATCTAGGGAGCTTATTCTAGGTTGTTCATTCACTCTAAATTGATTGGAGAACTAATTCTAATTGATTATTATTAAGGAATAATTGGATTAATTAGAGCCTTTTGATTATTTCGGGTGATAAATAAAACAAAGGAAATAGTACATGCGTTGCTTGGGGAATGACAATATTATGATAGGGCACAACCGAACCTGAGAACTAGGATTCTTTATTATTTGATTTTTATTCCAGCTATTTTACATCTTTATTTGATTATTTAGATTAATTGCAATTTTCAACTCAAAACCTCCCTTATAATTTTAATTGACACTGTATTAAATTAGTTCCCGTTCCTTGTGGGATCGACCATTGCTTCCGCTATCACATTTAAATTTTAGTTTTGGCAAGTAAGAAAATTTAATTAATTCTTGGTGCATCGCGAAGAGTAAAGCATGAGTAGTCATGAAACCATGTTTCAAGCTCATATTTCAAGCTTTGCAAACTAGGCATGAAAAAAACTTTTTCTTATTTTAAATAATATTTTAATTTTAATTTTTTAAGCATTCTAAAAGTTATTTTAAAAAATTGAAATAAACATACCAAACATCTAAAATTCTAAAATATTATATTTACTTTAATAATATCTGTAATTAGTCAATTATACAATTGAAAGTTTTTGAAATGTATGCTCTATTTGTTAAAATTTTGGTGTTTAAAAACATGTTTTTTTTTATATTTTCAGAGGCAAGATGTGTGGTTGAAAAGTAGAGAGAAAAATATGTGTAGCTAAAACTGATTTAGGAAATTGTGTTGTTTAAAGATTTTTTTTTTTTTTTTTTAATTTGCCAAATAGAGGCATAGAAAGTAGACTATTTTTCATAGTTTCAACTAGACAAGTCCTACACAATCTATATATATATATATATATATATATATATATATATATATATATATATATATATATATATAAAACCAATAATGATTCTGAAATCTTTTTCCCTCCCAGAATCTCTGTTTGCATAATAATTGAACGAGTGGCTATATTGCCACCACAAAACTTAATTCTTACACCACATTTTAAAGTTATTTCTTTATTGACTAAAATAGACATAAAAGAAATTACAAAAATATCCTTTTATTTTTCTCTCACTATTTTTACATACACCACAGTCTTTCAAATAAATTCCTTTTCTTTTCTTCTTTATATTTAGGGTGGCTATATTGCCACCACAAAATTTATTTTTTACACCACAATTTAAAGTATTTTCTTTATTTATAAAAATATACATAAATAAAATTACATACATATTCTTTTAATATTATCTCACTAAAAATAATTTTTATATACATCACTTCTTTCAAATATTCTATTATCTTCTCTATGTTTATTTTTCTAAATCATCTTATTCTTCTTGTTATTTTATATTTTTGCTTTTCAATACCAAGTTAATTAGAATAGATGTTAATACAATAATTTCATATGAGTTTTCAAATAATAACATCATGCAAACATTAACATAAATTAAAGTTTAGGACTTTAGGTTAGTGAAAAAAATTTATTGTTCAAGGTTCCCTATATTTTTATGTCACCCAAGAATTTGGTTATTTAATTATATTTGATTTTCAATTAAATTTTATATTCGATTTTCGAATTCTATGGTTTTTCAATTACATATATTTGCGTGTTCGTACTGCATTCCACCTATCGTGTTTTCAGTTGCATCTAGTATTAAAAAAAAATAGTGATTCTAATTGCATTTAGTATTTAAAAAAATGTGTATCAAGTATTTAGAAGTCATCCACCTACTATGTTTAAATGAAATTGAATATCTTATTGTTTCAATTATCCATCAACCATCAATTAAAAAATGCGTAACATGGAAATTTGAACCTAATTAAGGAAACAATGGGTGGCAATGATGAGGAAAAGGGGAGAAATATTGGGAATTTGGGATGATGAGTACACCACAATAATATATATATATATATTTTAAAGTTTTTATAGGATTAGGAGTATTATTGTAAATTTGTTGTGGTGTATTTATTGAAAATAAATTTTAATTGTGGTGTGATTATAATGTGGTGTAGTAAATAAATTTTGTAGTGGTAATATAATTACCCTAATTGAAAAGTTATCTGAATTATTTTTTTAGATTAGATATGTAACCACCCCACTACATGCGTTTTACACATTTCCTGTTCGGGCTATTTGATTGTCTTGCACAAAATAACTCCCCCGAGACCAAGGGTAAAACTGTTCTCGGGCAATAGAATTCATTTTTCTGTTTTTTGTTATTCGTCTCAAGAATCAAATGTTTCTTAGATCTATCTTTTCAAGAATCCTTAAATATGAATTATTTAACAATTTTTGCAGTCTTGCAAATGTAAACTCGTATACTCAGAAACTGTAATTTCTCCATCCAGACTGAAGAAGCCCTTTTCATCGGAAGACAATGTATTAGAAAAAGTGAGTGTCATTTCCTATTTCCGCGGGTTGTCTCCAAAGAAGGCTATTTCTTGATACTTATCTTTACTTATGGAAAGGATTAGTAGATGATATACACCGAAGTCGCCATTAGTTTGAAAATAGTAGGTGAGTATTTTTCAAAGATTAAAACATATTTGTAGTAATAATCTTGAAATCCAAGAGGTAGTAATGAACTAACACTTAAGGGTTATTGAAGGCTAATGATAGGAGTATTAAGACATTTTCTTTGGTCGGCGGCTTTGATACTGTATGGTTATGATTTGTTGAGCAAATTGTATTGCGTTCTTAATAAGCACCAATTGTTTTCTCCAATGTCTTCCTTCTTTTTTTGTGCAACTTTCTGATTTTTTATTGGTTATTAAATAATTTATGCTTTTATTTAACGGGTTTAATGAGACACTATGACTTAAATGATCTTTTGCTTGTTTTTGAAATGTTCAATGATCATTTTATTAGGTAATATAATCCTAGACGAAATAGAGTAAATATGACTTTCTAAACCAATATGTGAGTCTGAGTAGCCTTTGACTCATGCCAATTGGCTATGAGGTGGATATTTTGGCACCTTTAATTTGTTCATTTGCTGCATCAGGCTCATGGCGTTTTTATGCAACAATAGATTTGTATTGAAAGTATTAGTGGATATTTTAATTTTTATAGAAATTTCATACCATATACATTGAGTTTTAAATTTTTGGAAAAATATTACTTAGTTGAATCTTTCTTTATTCTATCTATCTTAAATGTTAATAGTTCTGGCTAACGCATCTCCAATGTAGAGTCACTTTCTTTCTTATGAATTTAATAACCACTTGATTCTTTTTTATGCCAATAATCTGTTGATGAATCTATATATTATAATCTTTTCTTTTTATTTTATTTTTTTGCTGTAGTCGATTAATTAACAGACGTGTCTTCAAAAAGCATGTTGTGCACAAACACATGCCAACAAAGTACAAGAACCCATAATTGATGTTGATCAGTGGTTTACTCGATCTTTCTTCTTGTGGATTATCATCATTTGAATCGATGCAACATGTACATGGAAATATTACGGTTCTATAAAAACTTGTGAAGCATTTTTCTCTTCTACGTACATTATACAATTTTCTTTTCTAATATTAATTAACAGGAGAAGCATAGTCTAAAATCTATTCTTGAGAGGATTGAGATTTGATTTAGATTTTGGTTGAGAAATCAATTTCCCGTGGCAATGTGGCATACAAGAATCTATTCTTGCAAAAGGAATGACATTAGTCTTCAATATGAAGCTCCATCGTCTGGAGAGAGTTGCTCGTGGCCAACGGCTTAGGGTGTGTGATTCCTTTCAGATTGAAAAGTTTGTAGAAGAACACAATGTTTTAGCTGAATGTCGGAAAAAATCAAGTAAAACAAAACATTAATTTTCTTTGAGGGCTTTCCTACTCATTTTGGATGTACTGTGAGTCTTTCTTCACTTGAATATTGTTCTTTAATGCTAAAATTTTTATATGGAGGTTACATTAGCTATGATATCCATGAAAAATAATTCCTTTTAAGCATATTGAAGCAAACGAAAAATTTACATTGTAAGAACTTCATACATATTTTTCAGCTTTCTAACAAAACCTTATTTCTCAAAATCATAAATACCCCATGTCAATAATGCTTTGTTCATGGGCTAGGTTGCTAGGCTGATTTTTATTTGGACTTATTTCCTTTTTTTGTTTAAGCTTCTGTTAAGATATTTTGGTTTTTTTGATTTTTTTGGTTTATAAACCAAAATTTAAACTACACTATTTTTCAAATCAATCTCTAACCATACACATTTTCTCTCCATTTTTTAACCATCCATCTACCTCAAAAATCGTGAAATATGGTTTTTAATCCAAATTAGCTTCCGAACAGTGGCTAACAATAGTTGAGCATTTTGTTGGATGGGATTTAAAAAAAGAAAAATAAAAATAACACCTGCCAAACATTAGTGCGAGGCTGCGAGCCTTTAGGCAGTCAACATAGAATTGACCATTTTTTTAATTTTTTGTAGCCTAGGCGTTAGGTGGGAATTTTTTCTATCCTTCACACCTAGATGGACATGTATAATACTGATGATTTCAAACAATGAAAATTGAAAATGTTGCATGCCAATATTGTTTGTTACTTAAAAAAGGGTATTTTTGGCTAAACATATAAAGGAATAGTTACTTCAAAGTAAATTTTTATTCCAATGTGTTAATTTTTTTTCTTATTTTGAAATCTGGTCGATAAAATAAATTATTCATTCTAAAATTTGCTTATATACATTTTCAGCTTAGGGAAACATGCTTTTTTCTTTGCTATAACTGAAGTTAGTTCTCTTGCTTATCTTTCCCTTTCGAGCAAGTCTTTGTCTATTTGTCAGAAAGGTTGATTGCCTATTTTCTGGACTAACTGCATTTTAGAGTTTCATAATCAAATTACAACATTCTTATTTTTCTTAGATAGCAATTTACTTTGGAATTAAGGTGGAATAACTGTAAATTTTGCGAAGCTATATTTTCATTTGAGAGAACAGACAAGCGTTACAAGACCGGTCGATTCCCAACAAATATGACGACAATTGTTGCTTATAATGAGGTTTTTCAAAATTTGTAATACTCTTGATAACAGAATTTTTATTATTATTTAAATTTGCACTGAATTTTCGTAATTTTTGCTGTTTTTTTTCAATTATACTTTTTCTGTACATTAGTACACGTCAATGAAATATGTCTGTACATCGCAAGGGTGTGAAATTAGAGAGAGAGAGAGACTATGCCCGCATTAAGCAGTGGCACTTGACAATTAACAGTTTAATTTTGTGACTAACATCAAGGCAATGCGTTTTTCCTGTGCTTGCCATCTAGACGCACTTCTAGAACACTAATAAAAAGTAAAATTTAACTTTGTTATTATAAGTATTTGTAAACTCTACCAAACATGCGTTGATTGGATTTTGGGCAAGATATTCTTAAAAGGGACGTTTGCTCAAATATACTACTTTTAGTATCATAATTGAAACTTACTTCATTTTAAATAATCATTGAAAAGTACTTCAAGAAATTTTTTTTACTGAAAAATACTCCATTCATTACAAGTATCATATTATGATACTTCTAATGTATCAGAATATGATACTTTCAAATTTTTGGTATCATAATGTGAAACTTTTCCAAATTTTTATGATACTTACAACAAAATTTTAGTATCACAAGTTGATACTTTACGAATTTTTATGATATTTTGCCTCAAAAATAAAATCAGACACTTTTCATGCACTATTATCTACATTATTAGGTATAGTCCACAGCCACTACCATCATTGTCAAACACAACTATACAAGCATCACACTTTCATGCACTATTTACTACGTTTTTCCCAGATTTTTAGCACTTAACCCTCGTGTATTTTCTCTGACTTATGCGGAGCTTGTTTGTAGTAGAAGAATTATCTAAGTCAGCTGGCATTTGGTTGGCATTTATACTGAAAAAAAATTCAATATCAGCCAGTGTTCTAAAATGCGCGAAAATGCGCCGCCTAGGCGCGATGCGTGACCAAAACGGATCGAATAAGTGGTATGCGCGTAAAAATGTGATCAACGATTTTTTTTGACCTCCTAGGAGCCGCCTAATCCTTTTTTTTAAAGGGTAAAAAATCTATTTTTTTATATATAAAAATATATTTAATATCTTAAAATAATTAAAATAATATTAAAAATACGAAACGCATTATGACGCTTATTCTTCGCATTGACACGCCTAAACTTGTAATTCTTGTTTCTCGACCTCGACGCATCGCAACGCATTACGCATTTTAGAACACTGATATCAGCTAATCCTAAACCAGTGGTCGAAGAAAAAAGTGAAAATTTCTAAATTTAATGAAATGGGATTTGGATGAAAAGCAGTTTTCTTGAAAAATATAAGTGATTTTCAGGGCATGTTGCTGAATCTAATCAATAAACTTTATAGCAACTTTAATGTCCAAATGCTACATTTGATGCAAAAAAATATATACAGAAGCCTGAGCTTAAGGAAGTGTTTCTGAAAATGAACAATTAAAACGACGGAGAGTTGACATCTCTCAAGTCGACGACTTTGTACACAGCCCTGCTCCCAATCATCATACTCATGCTGAACCCCACCTGCGCACTTTTGTGTTCTATGAGTTCAAACGTCCAGGAAGAGCAGATATGGAATATCGGAACCCCATAGTGGTGGTGGTGGTTCGGTGGAGGTGGATGCAAGCGGTGGCTTGGTGGTTGTTCGGTGGAAGACTGGTAGGCAGTTGGGGAAGGAGGAGTACTGTAGGGAGGTGGTAGGCTGTAGGCAGTAGTCGGGAAGATGACGAGTGGAAGTATTTTTCAAAATTTTTCTTAAGTTAGTAACTTGTACAATTAACCCTAAAAATGTAGTATAGAATGCAATTATCCCTTTTTAAAACTTGGATATCGCAGAGACTGGGTCTTCGTGGACCACAATTTCTTTCAGTAATAGCACATAAATCAAGAGAATTTGCATATTTTATAAAAAGTTGAGCTCCAACCTTAGGAGCCCACGCCCTGAGGATATAATCGCGGGATGTGTCTCAGTGGAGTAAGGTTGAGAACTTGCTGTTTAACTACACTTGCAAGGAGTTTCATCCATACTAAAAGTAGGATTCGAACTTCCACTCTACAGCTGTCAGCTCAGCTGAGATTTCTCACTCTTACCTTTCAACCACTGAGCTATGCCCCAAGGGAAAGTTTTCATAGTTTATGATATGTGAGATCACAAAATTACATTTTATTTCCTTGGAATGTTGGATTTTTTTATACCCAATAAATCTTGGAGATGATGCTAAAATGATTGTGGGAAAAATATCTACACCTAAATGAATATCTCGACTTGATAAGCCATTGATACCAACTTATTTAAGTAATTATTCATGGCCCACTTGAGAAACCCAATTGTGTTGGCCCATTTAGTAGTTTTGTGTAACACCCCAAGTTCAAAAAGCTTAAAACCTAGGCGTGTTAACTTCCATTCACATTATATGCGAAAATAAATCGTTTAAACATTAAAATGCGGAAACAAATCATTTAAAAACTTCAACCTTTTCATTTTCTATTCTAAAATTTTATAGAAATTTCGGCAGAGTCTCCTCTATAACTTGGACATAACCAACCTATAGAGGGACATCACACCTACAATACATATGAAATTCTCAACCCATTCAAATCCAACATTCAACATCCAACCATAATTCCAAAATTTAATTTCAACATCAATTCCCCAAACTCCTCAACCAAAATAACTTGAAGTATAAATTTATAAACTCATGAAACATGATAAAAACTAATCACATGGAAATACCATAACTTATTTTTAACTAAGAACCGACAAACTAATTCAAAATGATTTATCAAATTTAAAAGAATAACCAATAAAAACTTAAATTAGATCATTAAATTAAATTTTAAATAATTCAAGTCGGGTATTGTCTGAGCCTGCCGCCACGTGCTCTCCTCTAATTATCTAACTTTCATCAACTGAAATATGGGGGAGGGATTGGGGTGAGCTAAAGCTCAGTAAGTAAACTTTATGCATGAATGCGTGCTTATGACATGAATGCTTTAAAAATTTCATATATGTATCCCCATTTACTTTACTTTTCAGAACATTCAAACTTTCATTTAACATTTCAAAACTTTCACTTCATTTCTATCGTGAGCTCACTTGGTGTATCTTCTAGTCAATCAGATAACAGTGGGCAATTCTTATTTGGAACCAGATTAACTTTCACATTTCCACCGCAAAGCGGCTCATTCACTTCATTCCACCGCAAAGCGGTTTAACAGTCCACCGTAAAACGGTTGAACATTCCGTCGCAAAGTGACTTAATTCGGGTACGCCGGTCCCCCGTGCCCCATTTCCCACTCGCATCTTTCATGAACTAGAAGTACACCCATTCTTTCTTAAAAACTTGGGATACATAACTTTTGAACAAACTTGCACATTGACACATTTCTTTCATTTAAAAAAACATTTGAATTCCCAATTCCGATGCCAATACATGCTTGATGATGCAATGACATGATAATGTGCATGCTTGAACATTCTTCATAATAACATATACTTTCATAAAGTAAATGAAATTCATCAAAGTAAGTAAGTTGCAAGGCAGTCATTTACACATTTCACATTTACATTCAACTTCTATAAAAAAATAGGGGGAAGTTTACTTACCTGACATCCTTAATATTTACCGTTATCTGGATTTGCAAGTGGAGGAGCATCGGCTACCCGTGACATCAATGTACCAAAATCCTAGTTGTACCCATTCATTAAGTGAAATAAAATTTTAGTTCAAAATTACATTTGAAACTCTTAATTGAGGTTGAGCCTCTCGGGTGATTTACAATTCAAACAAAATGGAATCTTAAGCCATGTCAAATACAAATCATACTACATTCAAAATAAGAGATTAACTTCAATAGAAATAATTGAAATCTAACTTATCAATTTACACAAAGGTCAAAGATATAGAACATTCATCAAAAATTAAATTTCACAAAAAAAAAAATCCAATTTGCATTCTAACTATTCATAAATTTGAAAATCACCATTTATTCAAACTTTACCCGAACAGTTAACTAAACTACAAATTTCATAAATTTCGAAAGTCTGAAAATTGTTACTATAAGTCAAACATATACACTAAATTGAATTAAAAACCACCTCATTACTTGAAATTCTCATTTAGTATACACATAATTACAATACTTTTCAATAGTAAACCAAAATCCTGACTGAGGTTAAAACTTCAACGTGATCCACAATTTAACTCAAACGAGGTTTAAAGTTATATCAAACCCTAGCATGTCATAAATTAAGGATTTAATAATGTTTATGTGTGTGTGTGTGTGTGTGTTTATGTGTGTGTATACACACACACATAAACATCATTAAATCCTTAATTTATGATATAATTCGAAAATCAAACAAGAACTGAAATCTGAAATTGTGAGGAAATTACATATATACTTACATTAATTCCTATATACATCAATATATACATACAATTCAACATATAAAATTGTGTATGTGTGTGAGTGGGTGTGTGTGTAAAATCGTGTGTGCGGTTTCGTGTGTGGGTGTGTGCGTGAGAGGGGGAAGGGGAAAAGGAGTCTTACCGTGATGGGGGGTGTATGGTGGTGGCCGACGGCGAGAGGGAGAGGTCGCGACAGAGAGAGGGCCGAGACAGAGACGACCGAGAGAGAGAGAGAGAGAGAGACCGAATAGAGAGAGGGCGTGAGTGATGAGAGATGAGGGAATATATTAGGTTTTGAATTTTAGGAATTTGCAATTTAGTCCCTCGCTTCTCTCCATGTGCATAGTTAAGTCCATAAGTTCTAATTTACTCTCCAATCGCCGCCAACTATCCCACAACTTTCAATTTAACAAAAATAAAATAGAAAGTAGCAAGCTTAAACAGTAAAACAATTAATCACATAAATTGCAAGTAAACAATTTATAATTTTCTAATTGACACATTGAGAGAGACGGCGTCCAAGTCCTTCCGTTGCAAAATAATTAAAATTATAGATAATAATAATTATCAATTTAAAATTCAAAACAACCTTAACATAATTTTACGCAAAATTTAAAGTTGCACTTAAAAATGAAAAGCGGTCTTACAATTCTTTTGTAACGACCCGGGTCCCACTTAACGGCCTGTCCCGACCGTTAAATGACGGCGTACTGTCCCCACTGTACCAACACGAGTCTTTTCAACATGCCTTGTCCTCACTCGCACGCTCCCCGAGAAAACTTCCCAGGAGGTCACCCATCCCAGAATTGCTCCAAGCCAAGCACGCTTAACTATGAAAATTCTAACGATGGACTTCCGGAAAAGAAGGAGCACCTTGTTGGTATGAGTAGTACCTATCATTTCTTTTAAGCTTTCTTAGTCGGGGTATTGCAATCACCCCCTGTTAGACTCGCGACGTCCTCATCACGCTTAACCCATCTGAGGATCTGTTGTCAGGCGTTGAGATTCTAGAGGTGGCTCCCGCCCTATGGCGTAGCACTTAGTTCCCGATTTCCGGCTGGCGGTTGGCTCTGATACCATTTGTAACGACCCGGGTCCTACTTAACGGGCTGTCCCGGCAGTTAAATGACGACATACTGTCCCCACTGTACCAACACGAGTCTTTTCAACATGCTTTGTCCTCACTCGCACGCTCCCCGAGAAAACTTCCCAGGAGGTCACCCATCCCAGAATTGCTCCAAGCCAAGCACGCTTAACTATGGAGTTTTTAACGATGGACTTCCGGAAAAGAAGGTGCACCTTGTTGGTATGAGTAGTACCTATCATTTCTTTTAAGCTTTCTTAATCGGGGAATTACATTTTGTGTCTACGCTTTGGTCGTTTTGTTGACCCATTTAGGTTGGTTGTATGTCTTGGACTCGTTTGAGTGGCCCATTTAGTGTTGACCTAGCCTAACTAACCCATATATGCTTACCTTTGTCTAAACTTCGACTTGGAGTTTGAATTGCAATAGAGTTAAGAACAAGAAAGAGGCGGCCGACATCTTGGAGTCTTTAAGGTCTTTCATTGCTAGTTTCTTCATATATCTTTCTCGCTTTGTATTATTGTGTTTATCTCCTTAATCCTTGTGTGGATTAGAGTAATAGTGAGGCAACCAAGGTGTGGTCTGATTAGGTCGAGCTTATGCATTTGGTGTTCGTTTGAGGTGCTAATTTTGCCTAGATTGAGCTGTAAATCAAAATACAAATTCAACATGTGTTCAAAGCAAGGTTGGTCGTGAATTTGCATAGAAAACCAATCCAAAAGGGAAAAAATCGGCTGGAAATCGAGCTAAAAGACAACAAAGAAGCTGTCCAAAATTTGAAGGAAAAATCGGACTGAAAAATGTTGTTTTGGGCCAAACCGTTGATCGGTTGGGATATCTAAGAAAAATACCGAACTTAGGAAGTTAAAAGGAATAATATAGCCTTGGACGTTTTTTCGACTGACTATGTGTGGATGGCGGCAAGTGGGCTCTTCGACGAGGTGCATGTGGGTAAGCGATCTTTCAACAACGGATTCTCCGGGCATTTTGTCCCTGGTGGTTTATAAGTCGATTATTGGTTACTACAATTGATGTAAGTTTTAGGGCGAAAAGTGATGGTCCTAAAGTCGAGAATATTTGCATATCTCCTTATTTACAGATTGAAAGATTGTTTTCCTCAGTAAATTGGCTTGTCCCCTTTAAATTACTGTAATAACAAACCATCGTGTGAGTTGGTCATTATTATTGAGGTTACTATAAAGAGGTAATCACTGTCTGGTGCTAGAATTTAGATTAATTATCTTATTTGCTTACAAGGTGTGAAGTCACTTAAAGTTTTGTTTGATCTTTTGACTATATGTTGACATAATTCAAGTTTGTTATATTTCTTTAATCTTGTTAGGTTCATTTTGACTCTAGAACTACTTATTGTGGTAATTATCAATTCGTTATTTCTTATTTAATTCGTGTCAAAAAATGAATGCATGTCTTGGTTTATGTGTTGTAATGGGAAATGAGATTTTTCCATCTGAAAACAGAAAATGATGGAAAATTTGGTTCAACAAAAGGTTTCGAAAGCTACTATTGGCCATTTTTCCTGCTAATTTATTAAAGGAACAAAAAGACGATCTAGATGAATTTGCTTATATTTTAATTATTTTACCTCTATCTGATGTTGTTTTAATAAAGAACTTTGGAAAAAAGTTAGAGGAGTTGGATTTGTTTGAAACTACCTCTATTAAATTTTACCTACTTGAAAGATTTTCCAATTTTAAAATGATCCTATAAGGATCTAGATGATAATTTAGATGTGTTTAACATTGATTAAGCAATTATAAATATTTGTATTGTTAGCTTGAGGTTTACTGGGTATCAATATCTAGATTTGTTAAATTTCTTGATACCCAGTAAATTTGGACGATGATATTAAAATGATTGTGTAAAAATATATTGACATCTAAATGAATATCTCGATTCAATAACGATTTGGAGCATTGAAAACAACTTAATTAGGAGACAATTAGGTGTAAGAGATTTTGGAGAAAATTATGATATGTAAAAGAATATGTGATTGAAAAAAGTTGAAAAATGTGAAAATAGTAAATCTTATAAAAATGTATTTTTGAAAATGAGTTTTGTAGTGAATTTTTCAAAATATTCCGGGACCAAACATGGGCCAAGTAGTTGCTCTTGCCTACTTGAAAGTTTACCAAACACCCTAAATTCATTTTCTAAACTAGAAGTCACCGAGGAAATACATGAAAATATCCTAAAAATTTTACCAATTTTTGAAAATACCATAACAATTTTATATCTTTTAAAAATAGCCTTAAATACTATAAACTACCACAAATACCCTTATATATCATATTTCAATTAAACCCATTAAGATTTAGAAAAGTTACAACCTAGTCCTTGAAATTTTATTAATTTTGTTTATAATTTTATTTGATTTTTGTTCGCTCATTGTAGCACCCCTCACTGGTATCAGAGTCATATGGCAGATCTAAAGGATAAATATTATATGACAAAAATTAAAAATGAATATATAATATATACATCAAGATTTATAATTATGCATACATTAATACTACCCGATAATTATAAAATAGAAATCTTGAACACTTTAAAAGATTTAGATAAAGATGTAAGAAGAGAAATATATGATCTAATAAATTTCGAAATTATAAAAGAAGATTTTATCATAAACGAAATATTAGATTTAATCCACAAAGATATATTAGAAGAGTTATATAAAGATTATAGAAATGGATTATCATAGGGCGGATCCTCAATTAATTAGATATCTAGACATAGAAACAAATGAAAAATTAGATTTAATAGTAGAACAAAGAAGAAATTTAATGGACCAAATAAGAGAAGAAAGAAATATAAAACGAAAAAAAAATTAAGATTAAAATTATTGGAGAAAAAGAGAGAATATTTTGATAGAATTTTAAAACAATTACCAAAAATTCAAACGATTTTAGAAGACAAAAAACTCATAGAAAAAGAAATACTTAGAATAGGAAAGAAGCATTTCGAACAAGAAAAAATTATAATAGAAGCATGAAGTATGGATGATGAATTTAGAAGAAACATATTACCAAAAATACTAGAGGAAGAATTAGAATTACAAAAATTTATAGAAAAAACTTTAGGAAAATTAAAAGCTGGAGAAAAAATTGAAGAAGAACAAGACAAAAATGAATGAAGAGTTAGATTTGCTTATAGAAAATTTTGACCAGTTAAGTATAGAAAAATTTGATGAATACCAAGTTTTAATGAATACTGGAGGAGCACCTAACCCTGCTCCAATAGGAACTTCCAAACAAGAATTAC
Source organism: Ligustrum vulgare (assembly GCA_963555705.1). Lineage (NCBI taxonomy): Eukaryota > Viridiplantae > Streptophyta > Magnoliopsida > Lamiales > Oleaceae > Ligustrum > Ligustrum vulgare. Next base: position 2,734,635 of record OY743185.1, read on the forward strand.
CAGATCCAGATGAAAGTAATGCACCCTTATATAATAAACCACACCGGCAATATTATGATAGAGTCAGAGATAGACAACCACCTAGAGGGAATAAATATAAAGATATGTTTGAACCAAATGATAATTATGATAAACCTATTAATCATGGAGGAACAAAATTAGATTTAGATTGTAAAATAGATACTAAAAGAGCCTTATTAATTTGGGCAGATTCAATGATACTATTTTTTTTATACAATAAAGATGATACATGGGAAAATACTAATAGAATGATAAATTTTTTAATAGCATCTTTTGAAGGACATGTTGGAAATTAGTGGGAATGAATAAGCAGTGATACAAAAGCATTAATAAGAACATAGATAAATAAGAATATGAAGGAATAGAAGGTTATGGATTAAAAGTAACTTTTGATAATAATAAGTTCAGAAAAATACAAAAATTATCTTTAGATTTGAAAATAGGAAGATGGGAAATATTAGACAGAATATGGAAAAGAGAAAAAGTAGCAATAAATGAATATCATAAAATTGAAAGGGCAATAGATGTTAGAACCACTCAAGGAACACACAAATTAAATCTTTTAACAAAAAATACAGTTACAGAATTATTAACAAAGATCAATAGAAAACAAAGTGAAAAGATTCAATATATTTACTTAGCAGGTATCCAAATAATGTTTAAATCTCTATTTAGAGAAGGATTAGATTCGCCTTTGACTGTAAGTTTACATGATGGAAGAATTATAAATTTAAAAGACAGTCATTTAGGAACAGTAGAAGGAAATCTAGCATATAAGAAACTAATATTTACATGTTACCCAAAATATTGTATATCATTAAAAGATAGAAATTTTAATGAAGTTTTAGGACTACATTTCAAATTACATAAAGATGATATAATGGAACCATGAGATAAAATTATGACTATAGAATACAGAGCATTATACACATTTACTAATTCTAATTATGGAAACATTTATTCTGAAAAAACCATATATTGAAATTCATAAAGAATGTAAAGATTTTGGTAAAGCTGTAGAACCAGATAAACAAATAAGTTTAGTTCCAAGAAACTATGAACTTACTATAACAAAAAATAAACCAGAAATCATAGAGTTACGAGAAGAAGAATACCCTAATAATAACATAACATTTGAAGATGGCAGATTAATTAGGAGATCAGCAAGTTTACCTAATAGAAAACAATTAGGAGAAACTAGTAATACAAAAGAAATAAAACTTAATAGAAATGCTGGAAATATGAAAATAGAAGGTGAATATTTTAATGGAATAGAACATATAAAAGGATCAAATATATTAATTGACACATGAGCTAGTGAATGTCATATAGCTTCAAAAAGAAATAAATGACTAATATCTCATAGAACTGATCCATATAGATATATAAATTTTGATGGTCAAGTACATATGACTGAACTTGAAGTAAAAGTATCAGTAAAAATAGGAGGAATAAATCTCCTAGTACCATGTCATGTAGATAGTAGTATGGTAAATCCTCATGTATTATTAGGAATGAGCTTTCTAGATGGACTAGAAGATTATAGTATAAAACGTGAAGGATTATATATAACTCATAATGGTCAAACTATACTATGCAGAAAAGCTGAATAAATGAATAACCAAATAAGTTTTCCATTAGCCGTTTATATACAAGTTACAATTGTAGAAACAAATATAACAACGTGTGCATTAATTGACAGGGGAAGTGATATAACAATATTCAAAAGCTTCTTAATAAAATCATGGAATACTAATGAAAAGATAAAAATAACAGGAGTAACAGGAGAAAGTACTCATATAATTAATAGTGCTGATAAAATTGACATACTACTTGAAAGTAAGCAAATAGTTGTAAATAAAATATATAATTATAACAAATTGGAATGTGATATATTACTAGGAAATGACTTTATACAACAATTTTAATATTATAAACAAAATACTTACATGATCATGTTACAAACACCTTGTGCACATTTACTAAAAATACCAAAAGAATTTCGACCTTACAGAGTTCAGCCAACACAGCGTGGTGATAAATGGGAGAAAAAACCAATTACACAAAATGAAATAAAAATAAAAGAATAATGTATAAAAAAGTCTTAAAAACAAACATACAAACAAATATGAAAAAAAAATCATTGATCAACTAGAAAAAATTTGTGGAGAGAATCCATTATTATTTTGGAAATCACATCATCCAAATGCTAAAATAGAATTAACATAAAATGTTATTATAAGAGTTAGACCAATGATGTATACCATACAAGATACACAAGAGTTTAAAACTCAGATAAAAGAATTACTTAACCAAAAATTAATCAGACCTAGTAATGGACCACATAGTAGTCCAGCTTTTATGGTCATGAAACATTCTGAACAAAAAAGAGGAAAAGCTAGAATGATGATAAATTATAAAGAATTAAACAAATATACTAAATTTGATGGATACTTTTCACCAAATAAAGAGGTACTAATAAATCTTGCAAAAGGAAAGCAATATTATTCCAAATTTGATTGCAAATCAGGATTTTGACAAGTAAAAATGGAAGAAGATAGTATTCAATATACAATATTTAGTACACCCCAAGGTAAGTATGAATGGATGGTTATGCCATTTGGTTTAAAAAATGCACCACAAATATATCAAAGAAGAATGTATAACATATTTAGAAAATTCAATGAATTCTTAATTGTCTATGTCGATGATATATTAATATGTTCTAATAATAGAGAAGAACATAGGAACCACTTAATTAAATTTATAAATGAATGCAAAAAAGAAGGAATTGTTCTTTCAAAAAATAAAGCTATAATAGAAAAATAAGAAATTGATTTTCTTGGATTATCAATAGATAAAAGAGGGATAAAATTACAAACGCATATATCTAAAAAGATAAAAAGTTTTCCAAACAAATTATAATCAAAAGAACAAATACAAAAATTTTTAGGATGTTTAAATTATACAGAAGGATTTATTGAAAATTTATCAAAAAAGAGACATAAAATTCAAATTTTACTCAGGAAAACAAATACCAAAGGATAGAGTGATGAACATATAGAAATTGTCAAATCACTAAAAGAATAATGTAAAAATTTGCCAAAATTAAGATTACCAGATGAAAAAAATAATCTGATAGTTAATACTGATGCCTCGGATAAGTATTGGGCAGCAATATTAAAAACAGATCTTAATGAAATTTGTAGATACTCAAGTGGAACGTTTAATCAAGCAGAAATAAATTATACTACTCATTAGAAAGAACTGTTAGCAATCATCAGAGGAATAAAGAAGTTTTCATTGTTTTTATTATCTAAGAAATTCATTGTTGAAACTGATAATTCTCAAGTTGCAGGTTTAGTAAAAAATAAATTACCACCAGAACCTCAATATAGAAGGCTCCATAGATGGCAAGCCTATTTGGCATTTTATAATTTTGATATAGTTCATATTAAATGTGTTAATAATTATCTTGCGGACTTTTTAAGCAGGAATATTGAATTTGCAGATGGATAATATTAAAAGATCCCTGATAGACGCCAAAAAGCGAATGAACTTCCTCATGGAGGAAGCTGAAGATATAAAGCTTGGAATTGAACAACTTGCAGAAACTCTCCAAGGAAGTTTCAAGCAATTGATGGAGATCTCAACATTTCATCACAATTATACTAAAGAATTGAGCGATAACATAATTGAGATTGAATCTCAGTTTGAATCGTTGATTACCAAACAGGCTGATACCAAACAGGTTATATCAAAAATAAAAACATGTACATCTTCTGGAAGCAGTGGTGGACCAATAATTAAAAGAGATGAACCAAGTCCCAAAAAAGTTGTTATAAATGAAGCTAGTCCTCGAAAAACCAGAATCAATGCCAAAGATGAACATACGAGGGTAGTCAGAATTCGTGCTGAAGAGGAAGGTGATTCCCATTTTTTACCAAAAGAAAACAAATATAAAACCACTGTTGAAGTTATATATGAACTTCAAGAATGTGATTGCTATTACATTTCGTCTGGAGACCATGTATACCCATGATTGATCGTTACTCAGGGAGGAGATCCCGTCATGACAAAAATGGCAGCTGATTATGGATTCTTGGATCTTATCTATCCAGGAAAAGATCTAAAAGAAATCGAAAAATTTGATGATTTACTAAGAGGAGAAATTTCAAAGTTTGCTCAAGGAAGATCCATATATTTAAAATTTTATTTGATCAGTCCTGAAATTGATGGAAGGATATATTATCCTGCTGAGCATATTATCACGATTGAGTATGTTGCTCGAAATTTTCAAATTGAAGTTGGAAAAAATACCAAGTCAGTACCAAACATTACAAGATCATGGTTTAGATCCCGAAGGGTGTTAGGAATTAAAGTTCTCTACAACATTGCCAAAAATCTGTATGAGAAAAAATTCAAATGCATATGCCAGTACAATGGATGGACCTTACTCACTAATGGAGGAAAAGAAAAGTCAGCAATCTTGCAAGAATACATCAATACATTTGATATTCATCAAATCCATGGAAGTCTTGCCACTTTGCAAGAGGCGTGCATAGCTAGGAATTGTCCCACATGCCAAAGGAATTGATGGACAGGTGGAAGCTATTTGATAAGTCTGCTTTACATACCAACAGAAGTGATGGACAGATGGAAGCCAATTGATAAATCTGATTTAATGGAACAAGACAGCACAATGTAAGGGCCATGAGAAGACTGAAAATAGAGGGATAGGTGTCCCTATAATGTAGCCATGTGAAGAAATAAAGGGACAGCTGTATCCTTGTAATAAAGAATAGATGGACAGGTGTGTCCTTGTAGGACCTTGAAAAATTCAAATTATTGTATCCATTACATAAGCAATGATGTAAGAGGTTGTATAGTAATACCTCGTGAAGTTGTATAAATAAGAGTCTTCTGATTAGAAAAAGAGGCAGAACTCTCTTGAGCACTCAGTTTGTGAGAAAGCCAAAAAATTTCTGTCTTTGAAAAAATTCTCATACCAATCCTTTATCAATCTTCATATTATCAATAAAATCTCAATTTACTTATCATATTATGATGAGTTTCTAAATTCTTGTCTTCTAAATCCTATTTCCAAAAAGAAGATATATTATTAAGAAAACTCCCTACACTCTATCCTAAAATATTTTTCATCTAAAGAGTTATACAGTGAAGCATCCAGGTTTAGCTAATAACCCGTGAAGGCAGGAAGCCATTGGAGGGTGTGAAGCAGAAACCTATAAGCCTAAATGTCATTAACAATAGAAGGAAAATACAAAGGTACTGAGAACAGGAAAAGATGTTAGTATTCTTAATATATCTATCTTTACGGAATTAGGAGGAAGAAGAGCTTTTAAAATGACAGGATTCAGAATTGTTAAATTTAATTATCAAAACAGTCCTTATAATGATGAATATCATAACATAATTGAACATTTATTCATGCATAAACAGTTTACTAGACCAAATAATGAAATAAAAAAGTTATATCATGTCTATATGCCATGTTTGTTAGCTATTTTTCCAACATTAAAAGGAATATTAGGATTAGAAATTACAAAATCGATTATTTATTTTTGGCTTGATAGTGATAATACTGAAATAAATAATGAATTGTATTTAGGATATGTGTTTAGTAGTGATAATGATTATGATCCTGTAATAGATTATGACAGTGATGGAAGAGATGAATATTTCTTTACCAGTTTTTGAAAATCTTAATATCATGAATAACAGTAATTATATCATGAAAAAATCCAGAACTAAAAGAGGTCCATATAAAGTTCAAAAGTATATTAAAAGTAAAAAAGGAATTGAATATGAAAATGAAATTGATAAAATCGGATACCAAGAACAACTCTACGCATCATAAGAGATATTAAAAAATTTTAAAGAAAATTTAATAGAAAACTTTGCTAGAGGAACTGTAAGATCTATAATGATACATGATATTCAAGATATAATTGATAAATTAGAAAAGAAAAAGAAAAATATTTCAAAATATAATATACCATTTGAACCAAGTATAGATATCATGACTGACATAGATATTATCAATTCTCAAACACTTATAGAATTTGAAAAATTACTTGAAACTTTATAAATTATTTATCTCTGTGTTTATAATACCTGGATATACTATTGAAGGATTAGACAATTTGTTAGAAAAAATAATGGAAAAAATAGATAACATTATATCTCATTTAATAGATATGAATGAATCATCTGAACAATATTATATACTTTCAGAGAATCATGATCAATACATTATAGATTATTCTGACATATTAGAGATTAAAATAGATTTAGAAAATAAAATAATGACAAACACAGTCCAAACATAATGCCAGAATATACAATAGAAGGGATAGATAACCTTTTAGAAAAATTAAAAGATAAAATGGAAAATATTAAACGTCAAATGAAAAATGAAAACATATCTTCTGAAGAATATAATAAACTCTTGAAAAAATACGAACAATATATTGCAGATTATTATATTTTACTAGATCAAAGAATGAACTTATACCAGAGAATTTTGTATAATAATTTACCAACCCAATAATTTATGGATACTTCACAAACATCAACTTCTAATAACTGTGATCATAAACTATATTTAGATAATAAAGAAATTTCATTTTTATTAGTTATTGCTGAAAAATCTAAAAATATACATTCTGTTGGACAATCTAAATTAAAAGAAATATATGAAGATATAGATTATGTTATTTTAAATAGAATAGAATTTAATTCTGTTGAAACAGCAAAAAATATAAATACTGTTCATAAAATTATAGAAGAATACGAAAATATAGAAGATGAAGTTTCAGATGGAATAGCATTAAGATATATAACAAAGAAAGAACATCCTAAATCTTTTAAAAAATTATCACAATATAGAACATTTTTAGAAGAACTTAAAAGATTAAAGAATATGAATATGATAAAAAGTATTGAATTAAATCAACCTGACTAATTCATGAATATATCTTACAAATGAAATAGCTTATTTCATTAAGGGTAATAAAGACAATTTGTAAAAAATGAGCATTTTGAAACATTACGTTCCACTATTTCACCAAATCCCCCAGAAGTCACCTAAATTCTTCAGTAAACTTTTTGTTTTGCTGTGATTCAGAGTGAAAAATGTACAAATGCAAACTGCAAGAATTGTGTCAGAAGAGGGGTTGGAATTTGCCAGAGTATACGACGGCAAGAGATGGCCCAGCCCATATCCCTCGATTCAAATGTGGTGTTAACGTTAATGGACAACCTTTCGAGACTCCGAATCAGTGCAAGTCTTCCAAGGAGGCTCAGAATCTGGTCGCACAAATTGCTTACCAGCACTTTGTTGCCCAACCCTTTCAATTTGGTCAACACCCGTACCCGCAGCCCCCCTACAGCTCTGGAGCTCATCCTTGTGCTGGTGTTCAAGCTGTGGTTCTAATTCCGTCATGGGATAAACCTTCAATAGCTGCCACAGTTCCAGCAGTTGTGCCAAGTGCTGCAGTTCCAGTGTCGGAAGCTCCTCCTGTAGCAGTAGCTCCATTTCTCCAGATTTCAGTTCCTGAACTTCCGCCGGACATTGTAATCCCGCCGCCACCCATGCCACCTGCTAGTAAGTTTTTTTTTTTCTATTTATGGTGTGTTTGATTGGAGGTTGAAAAATGGTCAGTATATTTTTCAAGCAATTAATTTGTCTGTCAAGAAGTAATTTTCGTGAAAAATAGCAATTGGGCTGTGGTCGGGTATGGAATTAAAATGGAAATGATTGCATGTTTTAATTTACACGATTTCTCAAATTATTTTTTATTCACACATATTTTCTCATTTTCAATTTTTAACCAAACATCTTACTTAAAAAAAGTCAAAAAAATCAAAATTATAATTCAAATTCTCTTTGACCGGCCATCGAACACAACCTGAAAGTGTTTGATTGGTTTAATTTTTAATGTGAAAAAAGTGAATTTTTTTAAAATTTTAGTTATTTGATTGACATTATTTTCATGACAAATTCAGTAAAATTTTGTTATTTTAATTATTATTATTTTTTTTTTAACTTTTTTAACACATTTGTACTCAATGAAGATGATGATGATTTTTTTTTTTTGAGAAAAAAAAAATTAATTAACAACAACAAATGCAAAACCATTTTTTGTAAAACAATTTCTTACCAAAACCTAGATAAAATGTTTTCAACCAAAATGAGGAAAATAGGCGCTTGAGACAGCAATGAGGAAATTGTTTTGTTGGAAATCAATCTACGTAAACTTAGAAAGTAGGAAAAGATTTTGATTTTCCTTGAAAAATTTCTTGCAATCAAACACAACACATCTTACGTAGAAAACTCAAATAAATTAAAATTATAATTCAAATTCTCTTTGATCAGCCATCGAAGCATGAAAGTGTTTGATTGGTTTAATTTTCTAGGTAGAAAAAGTGAAATTTAAGTTTTTGTTATTTGATTGATATTATTTTCATGATAAATACAGTAAAATTTTGTTATTTTAATCATTTTTTTTTTACTTTTTTAACACATTTGTATTTAATGATGATGATGATGATAATGTTTATTTTTTGAGAAAAATAAATTAATTAACAACAACAAGTGCAAAACCATTTTTCATAAAACAATTTCTTACCAAAACCTAGATAAAATGTTTTCAACCAAAATGAGGAAAATAGGATCAAACAACCTAAACTTAGAAAGTAGGAAAAGATTTTGATTTTCCTTGAAAAATTTCTTGCAATCAAACACAATCTTAGTTTAAAGTAATAAAATATATGCATATGCATTGTTCGCGTGAAGATATGGAATTTTATGAATCTGATTCCTTTTAATAAATGTACGGACTGTTAGGTAACAGTTAATAAACCATTTTTTTACACAATTTTTCAAACCACTTTTTAACAACACACAATTTTTTTTTTCTCCAATTTTTAACCACACATTTTACCTAAAAAAAAAAAAGTGCACAAGCAGCCGAACACATTGGTATTTTTTTTGATTCACAATCCCCTGTTTGCTATAGATTAGTTGTATAATTTGATAAAAGTTGATGAAATGTGTGCTTTAAAAGTTGTGGGTAAAATTAATAGTTGACTTTGAACGAAATTTTTTTGGAGATGAGGCGCGGCTATGTTTGGAAGAATAAGAGAAATAGGTCCGCGCATTGTGACTTGTGTTTGTGCCTTTAAATGCTATTTTTTTTTTTTTTAATGCAACAAACGGGTATGCGGGTTGGGTATGAGTTTTGTAGGAAATACATACTAGACCCATACCCATGTCGAGTTTTTACATTTACCTCCATACCCGACCCGTAAACTTATTCAGTCGGGTAATCTCCACCATTTTTGTCGGGTCTTCAACGGGTATCGGATCCATAGGTATTATTGCCATCCTAGTTCGGATATGTGTGCAAGTTTGTAAATTTGTACATGCATACTTGCATAAGAAGCTTGTTCAGTCATGGCATCTTAGCCCTTGTTTGGTTTTTCGTAAATTTTTTCTACAGTACTCAATCTCAACCATCCATTAAAAGTCAAGCCCACAATATTTGACTTTTCAACCAAATTTCAGCCATCAATTCTCTTAAAAATTACTATTAATTTAAATAATTAAAAAAAAAAACACTCTTTTAAAACAATACAAAACACACACTTAATAAGAAGAGAAACATTAATTTGCTTGACTGGCCAACAATAGTGGAGCTTGGTTCAAGTTCTTTTAAGACAGCATCAGTTGTGGATGCTTATAAATACAAGTATGTTTAGGTCTCATATTGATTTTCTTCAAATTTTATTGAGTTGTCTCCAATGGAAACAACAACAAACACAATTAAGGTGTTGCTGGGCCCCTTCACCGTTCCAATGGGGGAGTAGGGTGAAAGAGTAATTGAACACGAGTTACTAATGATCATAGTGAAATCCTGTATTGACTTTGGAGTGATGGTGTAGATCATTTTGATCCCGAGTAACTTGGGTTGTAGATGATCTTGATGAAAACCTGGATTAGCCCTAGCATGAAGTTGGAGATATTTTGATGTTTAGTATCTTGGTTTGCTGTTGGTCCGAACCTAGTATGAAGCTAGAGTTCATATTGATTAGCTTGCATAGTTGGTATTCATGGTGAAAACCCAGATGAACTGTAGTGTGAAGTTGAGGGATCATTTTGATCATGAGTACAGGTCGTTGATGATCTTGTTGAAAACTTGGATCAATCCTAGTGTTAAGTTGGAGATCATTTTGATCCTAAGTATGTTGTTGAACACTCCCTTAATAGGGTTTTTCTACTTTTAGTAATCAGTAGAACAATTTTGTTACCTGATTACTAATTGATCTATCTTATTTTTGGTTTGCAAGTTAGTATTTTTAATTTTGGTAACATGTTTAATTGTGGATTTTCAAGATGGTTCATTAGCATATTTTGTACTTCTATATTTTTTTGGAATTCTTCCATTGTTCTGTGTGGAGGTTTACGCGTCAAAATGCCTCGAGGTTGCGTATGCCACGCTCCCTGTTTGAGCATTTATAAATATTAGTAAGTTCTTCATGATCTCATGAGTATTTGTACTTCGTGCAAGGATTTGTTTCCGGGGCATAATTTGCATATTTTTTAGGCTCATTCTTTTAGCATGACGGAGGGAGATTATGAGGACTTGTGGCAGTGCATACCCTTGCCTTCCTTTTCCTTTGCCCCTGTTGACCAAGCTTTCCAGTTTAAACTGGATGTGGGATCTTAATTTATGTCATTTGTTGAAGTTAAATCCTCGGCTATTAATCATTTTTCTATTTTACATGGAGAAGCATTTGGTGTTACTTCTAAAAATGGATTTAAAGTTCATCACTTTTCATCATCTATGAACCCTTTTTTCCTACGAATAAAAAGAAATAAAAAAGAAAAGGGTTTGTGTAACTGTTTAATTCAAGTGCTGAGAGGTGGGCTTGTTTTTGATAATTCTTAAACTAAATTCTGATGCAAATTGCTGAATGACATGCTCTGCCCAATCTTTATATTATGGATCTGAGCGTAACTTGTATTTGCTTTAATAGTGTTGCAGTCATGTTTGATCACAACTCTATTAATTAGTTTTTGCTTTTGTTATTATGTTTTTTTGGCAGCACTGTTTCAGTAGGGAAAAAAATAGATAAATATATATGACATTTCACTATAGGATTTTCAAATTTCATATAATATTGAATATTGAAACTTTTTCTTTCTTTTTTTGTGCAGGATTTCTTACGGCGAAGACTAAGTTGGATGTCCAACTTGCTAACAAAGAGATAATTCAGTCGAACTACAAAGATAATTCTCAGAGTTCTATGACTAATTTGGATAACCAACCTGCCAACAAAGAGATAATGCAGATGAACTATCAAGATAATGCACAGATTTCTATGGTTAATACAAGTATGATACTTTCCAATGATAAAACTTCTAAGGGTTAGAAAAATAATTTTTCCATATTTTATTTGGTCAACTCTGTATTTAAAATAATATCTCCTAACTGTCAAATTTCGGGATTTGGAGCAACACCTGAGTTCTTTTGGTAAAAAAATTATGGTTGACGTCTCTCTCTCTCTCTCTCTCTCTCTCTCTCTCTCTCTCTCTCTCTATATATATATATATATATATATATATATATATATATATTATTGGGCCATTCTCCGTGTTAATTGAAAGATGTACATACTTTGATATATGATTATAGACTGCTAAATTAGACAGAGTTTTAGCTTTAGGTCCTTAAAAAGTTTAAAGATGACATGGAACTGAACAACTTATGACAAAATGTTAGATATCTTCCAAATATGATGTGGCAAGAGAGTTATGTGGAAGGAGGAAGAAAATAAAAAATATAGGAGAGAGATAGACACAAAATCTCGAACATTTATTATAGAAGGTATCTAAAAGGATATATAAAAATAAACATCATATTAGATATTCTTCTATAATAAATACTGTCACATAGGTTTTGTCCCCTCCACATCATCGTCACGCTAACTAGACATCCAAAGTAGAATGTAGCATTGGAAGTGCTCTATAAGGTATAGCGTTCATGTTGAATAATGGAGATGATGTATTAAGTTTGAGAAGCAAGAAACGAGATGACTTATATAAAGCTCAGTCATGAACAAATTACAAATTTTGTTATATGATAAAATTAACAAGAAATGAGAAGGTCCATAACTCATTCTTAATTAAAAAATCATTGTGTAAATTACTTAAATGATTAAAGCGGCAATACCAAGTCATGCTTAAACAATTATGAACAAGCTGGATTAAATGGTCCCAGAATTGTTACAATTAGTTGTAACAGAGTAAAAATATGTTTCATAAATGGAGGAAGAGTGTTATATCAAAGGAGATACTCAAGATTGTTACAAATTCAAAGGTATTAAGCTCATGACTCATGAGCATGCTATGAAATTATTAGTGTGATGATTAACTACGAATAAAGGTGTAATTCAAAGGTATCAAAGAATCAATTTGGCTTTACGTAGGAAAGATCTACAATCGAAGCCAGTTTCATGCTTAGGAGATTGATGGAGAAGTATATCAGAATGAAACTACTTATAATTTCTACTGATTGTAAAAAAAAATAAAACTTAGCCCTTGTTTGGTGGAAATTAAAATCAGATTTTTAATAGATTTTTATAAAAGTTGATGAGATGTATGGTTGAAAAGTTGTGGGTCTCATTAAATATGTGATTGAAATTGATTGTTGACTTTGACTTATATTAAAATCTAGATTTTAACATGGTAGGTGCCACATAGAAGGAATTTATAATAGATGATCGATATTCTTAAATCTATGCATAATAGAGCCGGTAGTGAGATATAGTGGTGGTAGTAGTAGAAAATTTCCTATCACTATAGGTTCGTGTCAAGGTTTTGCTTTAAGTCTGTGTCTCTTCACTTTAGTCATGAGCAATGTTACATCTCAAGGAGAGGTTTGATCAAGTTTGCCAATGACATAGTTTGGAGCAAGTTTGCCAATGTTACATTTTATGTTACAGCTGTGTTGCACTTATATGCTGATCTTCTTTATGTTATAGATGTGTTGCACATATATAAAAACCGGTTGCAACAATATGCTCAAAAGAGAAGTCTTAGTTTGCCCGTGTATACTTGTGAATTCGAAGGCCCTCCTCACGCTTGCCGCTATAAGTCAAGTGTCTCTTTGGATGGAAAAATATATGAAGCACCAGCATTTTTTCCCACAATAAAAGATGCTGAACATGCAGCAGCCAAAGTTGCTTGTGAAGCATTATCTATTGTTGAGATTCAGGAGGCCAGTATTCAAACCAACTAATTCTGATATTGTTATCGTTATTTCTTTATTTGTTGTTGTATCACATTTATGCATTTTAGTTACCTCAGGATAAAGGTTTTTACAAAAATCTTCTTCAAGCAATGGCCCAGAAAAGAGGACTTAAGCATCCGACATATGAGACGTCCCCAGTAGGTCCTCCTCACAAGCCTGTATTTGTGTCAGCTGTGGTGGTGGGAAGAGACACTTTCCAAGGAACTGAAGCCAAAACTAAGAAGCAGGCAGAAATGAATGCAGCTGAAGTGGCTTATGTCGCTCTAACCAAGGGTAAGAAACTAATTATTTATTGGGTTTGTGTTTGTTCTAGTCTCTCAAAACAAATACTTCAATTGTTCTAGTCTCTCTAAGCAAATACTCCAATTATTCCTTTTTTCTTATGCATAACAATATGAGTGACTACCTTCCATAAGGATATGATGAAAAAGCTTCTGGCTGCTACATAGTGACTATATAAAATGTAGGGCTTCAAATGACAGTTGAGCAGGTTCAGTTGATTACCCTTTCAGTACTTCACATGCTTTTTGAAAGTTAAACATTATCTTGTTAAACTGAATGGAAGTTGTTGGATCCACATTTTCTCGTCATGGAAAAACCTACGCAATGGTTTCTAATCTACATTTAAATTCTATGACAGCTAAGATATAGACATGAAGTTCATAAATATACATGTACACACTTTGGTGCTGTGGTCCTCTGTAAAACAAATAAAAAAAGTTTAATCTTCATTTGAATTCTATGTTAACGAATGTGAACTCAATGTATAGTTCACTAATGTACATACACACACACAAATATTTCTTTTCGGGAGTGTGTCTGCGTTCTTTCAGTTGACTCCCTAAAAGTTCTTTGGACTTTCTTGTTATTACGACCTGTCCTGAAAATATACTTTTACTATCTTCTTTTTTTGCAATTGAAAAAGGTTCCTTGGTCCCCTCAATTTATATCTGTAATTTTGTGTTGAATTGAATCTCATTTTGTCTATTTGTTCTGGGATCATATTTCTGTGAAGTGGTGGTTCATGCCTTTGGTCCTTGGCATACCTATAGTTTTTACCCGCCTTGTTAGTCAGCTAGCTACTGCATGCTACCTATCTAGACATCGAGGAACCCAGTATTTATCTTAAGCAAGTAAACGGCTTCCATAGTAATCTTAGTGTCATGAAGTCAAACTAATTTTCTGAAACATTGGAATTACACCTTACCTGATGTTTAATTACTTTCACATGTAAGTTCATGGTATGACTCATGAGCTCAATACCCTAATAAGTATGGAAACGGACACTTGATGTAGGCATGTCGGGTACACACCAATTGAAATTCTTTGCAATTTTACAAATATATAATGTATTTTCATTTTTCTGGGACAAAACACATGGCATGTTTTACGCTTGTTCGAGGAGTGTCCCTAACACATCTCTCTATTGACGAAAATTTAAATTATAAAAAGGTAGGAGGTTTCTCATATGTGTGTGATGTGTCCTAGAGTGTTCAATGGTTCAAGGAGTGTCGGCGTCACCATATGTGGTGAACAACCGTGTAGGATTGTCTGTGCTCCATAGTTAATACCTGTATAATTTATAGATTCTGTTAATAGTTCCATTATTCTTATTAATAAACACCATAAGACACTTTCTCAACTCATTCAGCATCTTTTTACTCTTCAAGATCTCATTAATTAATTTTGTCAACCATATAATGCTCACTCCACCCAAGCACTTCCATACTTTGATAGGAATTCCATCCTGGCCCATTGCATTTCTTATATGCATCCTCTTCGTTGCTTCCTTCACTTTTGAAACTTGAATTCTTCTTGTGTAATCAACATTCTATCTATACACAGTTCAACAGGCCCCCAATATCCACACAGTCTTTATAAAATGGCTTGCCTAAGTAATTCCTCTATTTTCTGTGGATTGCCTGTGAATCCTTTTTGGATCCTCGGAATTTATGGTTTCAAAGCTGGTGCACTGCCTTAATTCATTCTATTAATGCAGGTAATATGTGAGTATAATCTATCAAAAGTTGCCTGAATTAATCAAAAGCATAAATAAGGTTCAGTTTTAAGGGAGCTTGGATATATCTGCATTGCTCACTTGTCCGTTTTAATGTATTCACACACGCACTCATAATTTTTTTTTTTTTTTTTGATAGTATATTTATTATCTCTATGGAGTTTTCCCTTACCTAGACAAGTATACATCCTTCTTTCTGTCAATTCCTTTCCTGTTCTTTTTGAAAAATTATTGTGGTTACCTTCTTGTATCAAGTCCTGTGTGCAGAAGCTAATATTAAAATATCTGCTCTAGAGCTTTTATTTCATGTGCAGTCTCCCTCATCCTGTTCTTTTAAATGGTTCTTTATTCGTATAAATGTTACCCATATATATATTTAGCTCATGGCTTTATGTTCATGCTTTGGCCTAATAATAAACGGAGCTGATGTTCAAGATTTATATAGATTTCTGTTTTATTTTTGTGGGTGTGGTCAACAACAAATCTACTATCTTTTCTCAGGTTCTACACAGAAGAGAGCCTTGGAGGTCTCATCCAGCATGGGATCTACTGCTGCTAATAATTTGAAAGTGGATATGCAGCCTACCACCATACTCAAAGATGAAAATGAAGGTGATAAACAAGGCACTGCTACTATTAATATACTCTTCCATATTACGCTCTTTATAATGCAAGTGTCAATAGGAATGCAAAGCAAAATGGAAACAGAGGCTATAGTTAATAACATTTATTTGCGTGCTGATTCAGTTTTACAGTAGTGTTCCAGACGTAGAAATGTTCTCCATGGATAAATATTTTGCATTTCTTACCAGTGCATGGATATATATGTTCTTGGCAAGGGGCTTGGGTAACTAATTTACTGAAGATAAAAAAAGGCAAGTACGAGATTAAGATAAAGTCAGTTTCTAAGGTAGACTAGTTTGGGAGGCCTTATGAGCATATAAATGAAACACTATGGGCACATTTAGTACTCCGTATAGGATAAGGCGGGATAGGATTGGGGAGGATAAGATTAGGGAGAATAGGATTGAGGTGGATTATTGTAATGCCGCGTTTGTTGCTACATTGAATTAGAATAATGTATAAGTATTGAACAATTAAAAAGTAATAGAATATTTTTTATTTATAAGTAGTTTTTCTTACTAAGAAATTTACTCTAAGTGATTTTGGTTTATTTATAACTAAATTTTTGACTGAGTTATAAGCTCACAAGGGATTTTTATAACTCATAAATAAATATTTTAGTATATGTAAGTTTTTTTTATTTATAAGTGAGTTTTTTACTTATAAGTGACTTTTTAATTAGATGTACATTTTTTTTTTTTACTTATAAGTGAATGTTATTAAAAATTACTGATTTGTAAATAAATTTTGCTTCTTCTAAAACTTATTTTATGTAAAGAAATTTTATTGTGTTATTGTGTTAACATGTGAGCTTGAGGACTGAGGTAGGGTAGGGTGAGGGGTAGGGGTAGCGGGATTACAGTTTCTAACAAGTAGCATATAAGTGACGGATGGGGTGGGATTAGTGTATTTAAAACTTTGTGTTAGTACATGACCACATATTTATCTAGTTTTAATCTTTCTTAATAGGGATTAAATTTATCGTGTTGGGTTAAGGTAGGATAATTTGATTAGGTTAATTTAATCTGGGTACTATTTATGCCAAACATACGATAAAAGTTATCCTTAGAGCATTTCCAATGGACTCTTTATATTTAAAGAACATATTCTATATAATAGAAAGCATCTTTAAATTTAAAGTGCAAAATTTTTTACAAACTCTTTATTTTTGCCTTTTTATTTTACTTTTTCATAAAAATATTTATTGTCTTTCTTTATTTTTAGTTAATATTTATTTTTTTAAAGTGAATGATCAATGATATCAAATTTGTAATAAAGAAATATAATGTAGGAACATTGAAAATTGAAACTTTTTGAATGAATTTAATAATCCCAAATTTGGAGAGTCAGAGTCACTCTCTAAATTAAAATGTTAAATTAAAGAGCTATTGGAGTGGAATTCTAAGGGTTGACTCTCCAAAATAAAGAGTATCTCAAGTTTATAGAGCCTATTAGAGATGCTCTTACCCGGTGTAAAACAGCCGACCAAATGCACCTTACATTTATATGTTATGTTGATATTTGGTTCTTGATGATTTTTACAATTGAATATTCCTCGGTAGCCTCTTTAACATGCTGAATATATACAAAATGTAACAAGGGCACTGAAATCATTAGTATTTCTGCCAAAGATGAGAGTTTTTGACCATGATTGGAATAGGAGATATGGGTGTTGAATGAAGCTGGAGAAGATGCGTACGGATGAATTCCCACACATCCTTTTTGAGCCATAATCCAGTTGATCAGCTAGTGAACAAGTCAAAGCAAATTAGTAAAACTAAGGAATGCCCTTCCAATCTGTCGAATAATCAGCAGCACCCGTCAAGTGTCACCACTAAATTGTTCAACTGGTGAATTGAAGACTTTTGGATTTAGATGTCTACGTAGACTTCACTGAAATCAACGTAGACTTATCTTTGATTTATTTTTTCCATTATTTTAAGTTAAAGGGAAGTCCACGTATACTTCCTGAAGTTCAACGTAGACTTCTCTATGACTTCTTTTTCTTCTCTTTTTCCAATTGAATTATTTAACGAACAACAATCATGATGTTGACATCTCTATGATACTTTTCCCCCCAATTAAATGGATGTCTACGTAGACTTCACTGAAATCAATGTCGAATTCTCTTCGATTTCTTTTTCCTTCAAATTGAAGGGAAGTCTACGTATACTTCGGGAGTTCAACGTAGACTTCTTTGTTCTTTTTGCAATTGAATTATTTAACAAACAACAATCACGATGTTGACATCTCTATTATACTTTTTTTTTTTTCATTTATTTCAAATTGAAGGGAAGTCTACGTATACCTACGGGAGTTCAACGTAGACTTCTCTGTGACCTTTTTCTATTCTTTTTCCATTCTCCTCAACCTAAGAAAAGTAGGTCTCCCAGGTCAATTCTAACCTCTTAGACTAAGGAAAACATAAGTGCGGTTTCAAGGATGGTTTGAAGATTATAAAGGTAAATTTAAAGTTTGAAAAAGCTATTTAATGAACGCAAAGATCTTAGTTCCTCGATACGGTCTGTTGGACAGTTTAAGAAGGGATTGTGCATTAGGTGGTGAAGGTTACAGCTGTGATTTGATTTGATTTGATTTTTCGTGTTCATATTCATCCAAGATGTGGGTATATTCTTCTGAAATAGACTTTTCTTATATTTCATTATTCTCATGGGGTGACCAGGATATAGCAGTAAAATATAAACATAAATGATTTATACTAAATCAAATGAAGTACTACTGTAGAATCGCATAATTGGTTGTCGGATTAATGTTTTGATGGGTAAGTTATCACTCTTTTGTTTATGCAGGAATGCATTAACCAATAACCATCAACCTGAAATGTCTTTTATGATTATATGCTTTTTTTCTAGTCGACAACTGGTCTCACATATTTCTTCCCTGTTCGTACAAAATCCCGTGTGAAATTTCTTTGATCTGCCAAAGATTCTCGACTTTTATGGCATGTATCAAGTTGTTTTCCTTGCTTGCTTATCTCGTGATGTACGTTTGCATGTGATCATGGAGTTTCCACACTCGTTTTTTGCTTCTCATGTTACACAATTTATCAATAACATTATTCTGTCTTAAATCTCCAGAAGGCGATATGAATGCTAAAAGGCAAAAGACTCCATCTGAGAATGTGAATGCAGATATTACAGGTTCATCGGCTCATAATTCCTTACCTCACGGGGCGTCTTCACCTTCTGTATCTGTAGAGCATTGGGTTGACATTGAACCTGCTACTGATCAGTCAGTTGAAGGCACGCTCTCATCTCGTAGGAAGACTGTGGTTCTTCCGCGCAGCTCGAATATGCCAATCCCTGATGGTGCCACAGTAATGTCCTATAGTGATGATCAATGGATCGCATATAAATTGGGATGAACCAGTAACTAAACGCGTCTACATGTCGAAAACTGTTATCTATGCTTTCTTCTAGGATTGTGTGTTTTGGACAAACAGATATGTTTGTGCTAATGTTGTTGTTCATTTATTCTCGATTAATGTATCTTCATATTCAGAATTTGACAGCCACTTGGGTTGTCCTAATCCAATATGAATATTAGATTATTAGAGCATTGAAATGAATGTATTAATTCGCATGTTAGCATCATATGTTAGGTAGGAATCAAATTTATGTCTATAAGATGTGTTAGTATGTTAGTTAAGTGCATTTATTGTACACACAGTTTAAATAGTTTGCTATCTTTAGCTAGCCTTTTAACTTTTCGATGTGAGAAATTGACAATTTCACTATAACTTTCTTTTTCATTTTAATTTTATTTATCTATTACTTTTTGCCTTTTGCATTTCACAATAAACCACTAAATTTAACTTGTATAAATGTAAATTAACATTCATTTTATTACTTATGTGACAATATTTAGCTAACTAGAATTAAAATATCCAATGCAGATGCTCATACTTGAAGTGGTCACAATTCATGTTACTCCATTTTAAGGGCCAGTTTGGTCTCATCTTCACATTTATTTTCAACCACATATTTTTATGTCATCTATTACTTTTCACATTTTTCAATTACCTCTCAATCACAAATTCTCGCGAAACTCCAAAACTCCTCAAAAAATTTTAAAAAAAGACATGGGAGCAAATGAGCTTTAAAAGCCTTGGACGTTAAAATTGTGGCATACCATGAAAATGACCCTTTGGAAAAATGACCAAAAATTTTACCAATTCATCAAAATAGCTTTAAACACTATAAACTACCACAAATATCCTTAAATATCATATTTCAACTAAGTCTCTTGGAATTTAGAAAAGTTGCAACTTAGTTCTTAAAACTTTCCATTTATATACTTTTAATTAATTTATATGATTTTATTTGATTTTTGTTCGTTCATAGTAGCGCCCCTCACTTGGTATCAGAGCCATATGACAGATCTAAAAGATAAATATTATATAACACAAATTAAAAATAAATATATAATATATACATCAAGATTTATGATTATGCATACATTAATACTACCCGATAATTATAAAATAGAAATCTTGAGAACTTTAAAAGGTTTAGACGAAGATATAAGAAAATATATTTATGATCTAATAAATTTCTATATAATAAAAGAAGATTTTATCATAAGCGAAATATTAGATTTAATCCACAAAGACATACTAGAAGAATTATACAAAGATTATAGAAATGAATTATCATAGAGGAGAACCCTTATTAATCAAATATCTAGATATGAAAACAAATGAAAAATTAGATTCAATAATAGAACAAAGAGGAAATCTATTAGACCAAATGATAGAAGAAAGAAATATAAAAAGAAAAGGATTTCTAAGACTAAAATCATTAGAAAGTAAAAGAAAATATTTTAATACAATTCTAAAACAATTACCCAATATACTTATGATCATAAATAATAAAGAAAAAATCAATATGGAAAAATACGATATAACTGGAGAAATAAAATATTATATAAAAAGTTATAGAGCACAACAAAGAAAAACGATGTTAAGATCAATTGAAATTTTTTGCGAATATAATATAATGATATGTAAAGAAGTAAAATATGATACGGAATTAAGATTATAAGTTGAGCATATCAAATGAAGAATTTAATGACAGAATTTTCAGAAATAAATTTTGAAAAACAAATAATAGAAAATATTAATCTACCAGTAGGATTTTACCAAATAAAATGAGCTAATACAACTATGTTTCAACCATTAAGCTCATGGGGAGAATTCGATGGATTTCTTAATATGCAATTAAATTGGATAAGTGCATTTTTATGGCAAACATATAAAAACATAAATTTACAAGATAAACTAGCCATTGAAAAATTACAACAATTAAATATACAAGATATGAATATCAAAGAAAAATTACAAAATATTCAAAATAAACTAACAGTACAATTCAAAGAATTAAAAGAAATGATAGGAGAAGTTAAAAATATAGATGAAGAAATCTTAAAAAATTTCAAAGAAAGTCAGGAGAATTAATTAATCAAGATAAAATTGGAATAATTATAGAAAAGATAGATAAATTAAATGAGAAAATAAAAAAGAACGAAAACGAAAAAATCATATTAATAGAAGAAAAAATAAAAAAGATAGAAATAAAAATTGATGATATGTATGCTAGATTATTTAAGGTACAAAAAACTCAAAAACCAAGAGTATAAAATGTCAATAAGCGAATATATTGAAAATCTAAAAATATTAATAAAATCATTAATAAGTGATGTTCAAGAAGTAAAAAAATGAATTAAAAGAAGTAAGAAATGATATAAATATACTAAAACTAGAAATTAAAGAATTTAAAGAAAATAATAAAACAAAAGATAAGATAATAGATAAAAAAACTCATAGAAAAAGAAATACTTAGAATAGGAAAGAAGCATTTCGAACAAGAAAAAATTATAATAGAAACATGAAGTATGAATGATGAATTTAGGAGAAACATATTACCAAAAATACTAGAGGAAGAATTGAAATTACAAAAATCTATAGAAAAAACTTTAAGAAAATTAAAAGGTGAAGAAAAAATTGAAGAAGAACAAGACAAAAATGAATGAAGAATTAGATTTGCTTATAGAAAATTTTGACCAGTTAAGCATAGAAAATTTTAATGAATACCAAGTTTTAATGAATACTGGAGGAGCACATAACCCTGCTCCTATAGGAACTTCTAAACAAGAATTACCAGATCCAGATGAAAGTTATGCACCCTTATATAGTAAACCACACCGACAATATTATGATAAAATTAGAGATAGACAACCACCCAGAGGGAATAAATATAAAGATAAGTTTGAACTAAATAATAATTATGATAAACTTATTAATCATGGAGGAACAAAATTAGATTTGGATTGTAAAATAGATACTAAAAATGCTTTATTAACTTGGTCAGATTCAATGATACTATTCTTTTTATACAATAAAGATGATACATGTGAAAGTACTGATAGAATGATAATTTTTTTAGTAGCATCTTTTGAAGGACGTGATAGAAATTTGTGGGAAGGAATAAGTAGTGATACAAAAGCATTAATAAGAAGAAATGTATAGACGGAACTGATAAAATCTGATAGAAAGAGAATAGAAAAGTTAGTAGATTACATTGCGGATGAATTTTTAGGAGAAAATTGGATAAGTAATTTTGAAGCAGAATCAATAAGAGAAAAAGATAATGCAAGAGTAAGATTAATAAATTTAACAATATGTGATATGTGTAAAATCAAAGAATATACTTGTGAGTTTAAAGAATACTATTACGTCCAATTCTATAGTAATGAAAATCAAGAAGTATACAGAGATATGTATTACAATAAATTACCAGGTTCATGGGGAATATACTTTAAGATAGAATTTGAAAAATTTATTAGAGATAACCCTGGAACACCTAGAACATTAGGATCAAGAATAAAATTCATATTTGAAAGATTAGCATATATATGTCAACAAAGACAATTATTAAAGAAATCAGGAAAATTAACCAGAATATGTTGTGAAGATATGGAAAAACCTACCCAATGGAAATGTAACCCTGAAAGAAGAAAAAATAATAATAATAAAAAAATATAAAAATAGAAAGTTTAAAAAATTCAGAAACTTCAGGAAAAAATATATAAAACATAAGAGAAGATATTACAAAAGAAGATATAATCCAAATAAAAGACAGAAAAACAAAACTTATAAGAAAGACAAAAGTCAATGTAAATGTTGGAATTGTGGAGAAATGGGGCATATAAGCCCTGATTGTAACAAAAAAAAAGTTAAAATATTACAAAAAGAATATCTAGAAATAGAAAGTGAACTAAGTTAAATATCGGATATTGAAGAATACCATGATCAAGAAGTCTATATAAGTGAAACAGATTCAGAAAGTAATGAATCAGAATAAAGAAATAGAAGCAAATAGAAGCAAATAATAACATAGATAAACAAGAATATGAAGGAATAGAAGGTTATGGATTAAATGTAACTTTTGATAATAATAAATTCAGGAAGATACAAAAATTATCTTTAGATTTGAAAATAGGAAAATGGGAAATATTAGACAAAATATGGAAAAGAGAAAAAGTAGCAATAAATGAATATCATAAAATTGAAAGGGTAATAGATGTTAGGACCACTCAAGGAACACACAAATTAAATCTTTTAACAAAAAATACAGTTGCAGAATTATTAACAAAGATCAATAGAAAACAAAGTGAAAAGATTCAACATGTTTACTTAGTAGGTATCCAAATAATGTTTAAATCCCTGTTTAGAGAAGGATTAGATTTGCCTTTGACTGTAAGTTTACACGATGGAAGAATTGTAAATTTAAAAGACAGCCATTTAGGAACAGTAGAAGGAAATCTAGCATATAAGAAACTAATATTTACATGTTACCAAAAATATTGTATATCATTAAAAGATAGAAATTTTAATGAAGTTTTAGGACTACATTTCAAATTACATAAAGATGATATAATGGAACCAGGAGATAAAATTATGACTATAGAATACAGGGCATTATACACATTTACTAATTCTAATTATGGAAAATCTACTAGTGAGGAATAAATCTACTAATGAGGAATAAATCTACTAGTACCATGTCATGTAGATAGTAGTATGGTAAATCCTCATGTATTATTAGGAATGAGTTTTCTAGATGGACTAGAAGATTATAGTATAAAACGTGAAGGATTATATATAACTCATAATGGTCAAACTATACTATGCAGAAAAGCTGAATAAATGAATAACCAAATAAGTTTTCCATTAGCCGTTTATATACAAGTTACAATTGTTGAAACAAATATAACAACATGTGCATTAATTGACACGGGAAGTGATATAACAATATTCAAAAGTTTCTTAATAAAATCATGGAATATTAATGGAAAGATAAAAATTACAGGAGTAACAAGAGAAATTACTCATATAATTAATAGTGTTGATAAAATTGATATAATACTTGGGAGTAAACAAATAGTTGTAAATAAAATATATAATTATAACAAATTAGAATGTGATATATTACTAGGAAATGACTTTATACAACAATTTCAATATTATAAACAAAATAATTATATGATAATGTTACAAACACCTTGTGCACATTTACTAAAAATACCAAGAGAATTTAGACCTTACAGAGTTCAGCCAACACAGCGTGGTGACAAATGGGAGAAAAAACCAATTACACAAAATGAAATAAAAAATAAAAGAATAATGTATAAAAAAGTCTTAAAAACAAACATACAAACAAACATGGAAAAAATCATTGATCAACTAGAAAAAATTTGTGGAGAAAATCCATTATCATTTTGGAAACCACATCATCCAAAAGCTAGAATAGAATTAATAGAAAATGTTATTATAGGAGTTAGACCAATGATATATACCATACAAGATACACAAGAATTCAAAACTCAGATAAAAGAATTACTTAACCAAAAATTAATTAGACCTAGTAATGGACCCCATAGTAGTTCAGCTTTTATGGTCATGAAACATTCTGAACAAAAAAGAGAAAAAGTTAGAATGGTGATAAATTATAAAGAATTAAACAAGTATACTAAATTTGATGGATACTTTTTACCAAATAAAGAGGTACTAATAAATCTTGCAAAAGGAAAGCAATATTATTCTAAATTTGATTGCAAATCAGGATTTTGACAAGTAAAAATGGAAGAAGACAGTATTCAATATACAGCATTTAGTACACCCCAAGGTAAGTATGAATTGATGGTTATGCCATTTGGTTTAAAAAAATGCACCACAAATATATCAAAGAAGAATGGATAACATATTTAGAAAATTTAATGAATTCTTAATTGTTTATGTCGATGATTTATTAATATGTTCTAATAATAGAGAAGAACATAGGAACCATTTAATTAAATTTATAAATGAATGCAAAAAAGAAGGAATTGTTCTTTCAAAAAAATAAAACTATAATAGAAAAATAAGAAATTGATTTTCTTGGATTATCAATAGATAGAAGGGGGATAAAATTACAAACTCATATATCTAAGAAGATAGAAAGTTTTCCAGACAAATTAGAATAAAAAAAACAAATACAAAATTTTTTAGGATGTTTAAATTATGCAGAAGGATTTATTGAAAATCTATCAAAAAGAGACATAAAATTCAAATTTTACTCAGGAAAACAAATACCAAGGGATGGAGTGATGAACACACAGAAATTGTCAAATCACTAAAAGAAGAATGTAAAGATTTACCAAAATTAAGATTACCAGATGAAAGGGATAATCTGATAGTTAATACTGATGCCTCGGATAAGTATTGGGCAGCAATATTAAAAACAGATCTTAATGAAATTTATAGATACTCAAGTGGAACGTTTAATCAAGCAGAAATAAATTATACTACTCATGAGAAAGAACTGTTAGCAATCATCAGAGGAATAAAGAAGTTTTCATTGTTTTTATTATCTAAGAAATTCATTGTTGAAACTGATAATTCTCAAGTTACAGGTTTAGTAAAAAATAAATTACCACCAGAACCTCAATATAGAAGGCTCCATGGATGGTAAGCCTATTTGGCATTTTATAATTTTGATATAGTTCATATTAAAGGTGTTAATAATTATCTTGCGGACTTTTTAAGCAAGAAAAGAGATGGATAATATCAAAAAATCCCTGATAGACGCCAAAAAGCGAATGAACTTCCTCATGGAGGAAGCTGAAGATATAAAACTTGGAATTGAACAACTTGCAGAAACTCTCCAAGGAAGTTTCAAGCAATTGATGGAAATCTCAACATTTCATCACAATTATACTGAAGAATTGAGCGATAACATAATTGAGATTGAATCTGAGTTTGAATTGTTGATTACCAAACAGGCTGATACCAAACAGGTTATATCAAAAATACAAACAGGTACATCTTCTGGAAGCAGTGGTGGACCAACAATTAAAAGAGATGAACCAAGTCCCAAAAAAGTTGTTATAAATGAAGTCAGTCCTCGAAAAATCACAATCAATGCCAAAGATGAACATACAAGGGTAGTCAAAATTCGTGCTGAAGAGGAAGATGATTTCCTTTTTTTACCAAAAGAAAATGAATATAAAACTACTATTGAAGTTATATATGAACTTCAAGAATGTGATTTCTATTACATTTCGTCTGGAGACCATGTATACCCACGATTGATCGTTACTCAGGGAGGAGATCCCATTATGACAAAAATGACAGCTGATTATGGATTCTTGAATCTTATCTATCCAGGAAAAAATCTAAAAGAAATCGAAAAATTTGATGATTTACTAAAAGGAGAAATCTCAAAGTTTGCTCAAGGAAAACCCATATATTTAAAATTTTATTCGATCAGTCCTGAAATTGATGGAATGATATATTATCCTGCTGAGCATATTATCACGATTGGGTATGTTGCTCGAAATTTTCAAATTGAAGTTGGAAAAAATACGAAGCCAGTACCAAACATTACAAGATTATGGTTTAGATCCCGAAGGGTGTTGGGAATTAAAATTTTCTACAACATTTCCAAAAACCTATATGAGAAAAAATTCAAATGCATATGCCAGTACAATGGATGGACCCTACTCACTAATGGAGGAAAAGAAAAGTCAACAATCTTGCAAGAATACATCAATAAATTTGACATTCATCAAATCCATGGAAGCTTTGCCACTTTGCAAGAGGCGTGCATAGCCAGGAACTGCCCCACATGTCAAAGGAATTGATGGACAGGTGGAACTCACTTAAAGGAACTGCTTTATATACCAACAAAATTGATGGACAAGTGGAAGCTGTTTAATAGATATACTTTAATTCAACAATGTAAAACAATGTAGGGGCCATGTCAAGACCAAAAAATAGAAAGATAAGTGTCCCTATAATGTAAAAGTCATGTGATGTAATAAATAATAGAGGGACAAGTGTGTCCTTAGCTGTGAAATTGTTAAGCTGATGATGTAAGCAGTGATGTAATTGTGTCCAATGTAGTATTATAAATAGAAGCCTCCGAGCTAGTTGAAAGATAGAACTCGCTTGAGCACTCAGTTTGTGAGAAAGCCAAAAATCTTCTGTCTTTGAAAAATTCTCATACCAATCCTTTGTCAATCTTCATATTCTCAATAAAATCCCAATTTACTTATCATATTATGAGGAGTTTCTAAATTCTTGTCTTCTAAATCCTATTTCCAAAAAGAAGATATATTATTAAGAAAACTCCCTACACTCTGTCCTAAAATATTTTCCATCTAAAGAGTTATACAGTGAAGGCATCCAGGTTTAGCTGATAACCCGTGAAGGCAGGAAGCCATTGAAGGGTGTGGAGCAGACACCTATAAGCCTGAAGGTCACTAATAATATAAGGAAAATACAAAGGTACTAAGAACAGGAAAAGATGTTAGTTTTCTTAATATATCTATCTTTACGGAATTAGGAGGAAGAAGAGCTTTTAACATGACAGAATTCAGAATTGTTAAATTTAATTATCAAAACAGTCCTTATAATGATGAATATCATAGCATAATTGAACATTTATTCATGCATAAACAATTTACTAGACCAAATAATGAAATAAAAAAAGTTATATCATGTCTATATGCCATGTTTGTTAGCTATCTTTCCAACATTAAAAAGAATATTATGATTAGAAATTACAAAATCGATTATTTATTTTTGGCTTGATAATGATAATACTGAAATAAATAATGAATTATATTTAGGATATGTGTTTAGTAGTGATAATGATTATGATCCTGTAATAGATTATGACAGTGATGGAAGAGATGAATCTTTCTTTACCACTTTTTGAAAATCTTAATATCATGAATGAAAGTAATTATATGAAAAAACCTAGATCTAAGAGAGGTCCATATAAAATTAAAAAGAATATCAAAAGTAAAAAAAGGTATTGAATATGAAAATGAAATTGATAAAATAGGGTACCAAGAGCAACTCTATGCATCAGAAGAGATATTAAAAAGTTTTTAAAAAAATTAATAGAAAACTTTGCTAGAGGTACTGTAAGATCTATAATAATACATGATATTCAAGATATAATTGATAAATTAGAAAAGAGAAAGAAAAGTATTTCGAAATATAATATACCATTTAAACCAAGCATAGATATTATGGCTGACATAGATATTATCAACTCTCAGACACTGATAGAGTTTGAAAAATTACTTGAAACTTTATAAATTATTTATCTTTGTGTTTATAATGCCTGGATATACAATTGAAGGATTAGACAATTTGTTAGATATGATAATGGAAAAAATAGATAACATTATATCTCAATTAATAGATATAGATGAATCATCTGAACAATATTATATACTTTTAGAAAATCATGATCAATACATTATAGATTATTCTGATATATTACAACTTAAAATAGATTTAGAAAATTAAATAGCAACAAACAAAGTCCAAACCTAAATGCCAGGATATACAATAGAAGGACTAGATAATCTTTTAGAAAAATTAAAAGATAAAATGGAAGATATTAAACATCAAATGAAAAATGAAAACATGTCTTCTAAAGAATATAATAAACTTTTAGAAAAATACGAACAATATATTGCAGATTATTGTATATTACTAGATCAAAGAATGAATTTATACCAGAAAATTTTGTATAATAATTTACCAATCCAATAATCTATGAATACTTCACAAACATCAACATCTAATAACTGTGATCATAAACTATATTTAAATGATAAAGAAATTTCATTTTTATTAGCTATTGTTGAAAAATCTAAAAATATACATTCTGTTGGACAATCTAAACTAAAAGAAATATACGACAATATTGATTATGCTATCCTAAATAGAATAGAATTTAATTCTGTTGAAACAACAAAGAATATAAATACAGTTCATAAAATTATAGAAGAATACGAAGATATAGAAGAAGAAGTTTCAGAAGGAATAACATTAGGATATATAACTAAAAAAGATCATCCCAAATCTTTTGAAAAATTATCACAATATAGAACATTTTTAGAAGAACTTAAAAGATTAAAAAATATGAATATAATAAGAAATATTGAATTAAATCAACCAAGCTAAATTCAGGGACATATCTTGCAAAGTAAATAACCAACTTCATTAAGGGTAATTTAGACAATTTACAAAAGATGGCCATTGTAAAGAATTACATGTTTTGGATGGCTAAAACAATAAAACCCCCGTTAAAATTTTACAAAGAGATTTGAAAGGATGAGAATCGTACAAATATTGAAATGTGACTTCCAGATGTTACGGTTGTTCGGTGGAATTGTCCAAGTATTTCATAACTTTATCATCAAAATTTTAGCAATTTGAAATGGAATTGGTAATGTAAGCATCTTGTATGGGTTAAATCTGTGACGTGTGTAGCGCCCCGAGTTCTAAATACCCGGTTCACCACGTCATCGTCTGATCTAACTTTTAAAATGATATTTTAGGGGAAGAAATAACTGAAATTCATTTTTGGCAATATTAAATAAACTGTAATGGTCGATAAAATCTAAAACATTTATGAAACAATTCGAAATAATAAATCGAGTCATTAATATTGTAAAACAATTGACAATGTCATAATTTCTCAAATAATTGAAATTCTCAAATTATCCAATGTTTGGAAATACGGATCGTTAAAATAAGATTTTCAACCATTTAACGACTATTGCCACAATCATCCATCACTTGCCACCCTCTCTGAAATCTGCAAATGTTGTTAAAATAGACATGAGCATTTCATAGAAATACTCAGTAGACTCATCGCCAATTAATTAATCTACAATATAATTGAATATATAAATGCAGGCTCTTTAGAAATCATAGGGTGTGGGTTGCTCTTCTCGTGCATTAAAACACATGGCTTCTTCTTGAAAAATAATAGGCTCTTTAGAAATCATAGGGTGTGAGTTGCTCTTCTCGTGCATTAAAGCACATGACTTCTCTTTGAAAATCATAGGCTCTTTAAAATCATAGGGTATGGATTGCTCTTTCTTCTCGTGCACATAAGGCACATAAGTTATGCATAACATCATCATTTATCTTGCAAGACATTCTCTTCTTTCTTTCTCATGCATAAAAGCACATAAGTTATGGCAAGCATAACAACATAAATATTTCATAAGAAATATATTCTCATCTCAACATAAATATTTTCGAAGAAATACATTCTCGTCTCTTTTCATAAAAATGACTTTCACATAAGTCACATAACATACACATTCACATGCAATCATAATTTAAATCAATTAATAGGGGCGAGTCTACCTTAAACTTAACGAGTGTGGTTGAGCGGGAATGACTTCAATCTTTCAAATCTCCGTACGTCTCGTCTAGCCAATTAGAAGATTAAGTCGAATTAGTCTTTTGAAATTTATAGTTTAAAAATGATAATTTACAATTTGGGACTGAAATTGATGATTTGAAAGTTGAGGGGTTAAAATGAGTAATTTGAAAGTTGATGGACTAAAATGAATACTTTGAAAGTTGGGGGACTAAAATGAATACTGAAAGTTGAGGGACTAAAATGATAATTTGAAAGTTGAGGGGCTAAAAATGAATAATTTGAAAGTTGAGGGGCTAAAATGAATAATTTGAAAGTTGAGGGATTAAAATGAATACTTTGAAAGCTGATGGACTAAAATGAATACTTTTGAAAGTTGAGGGATTGAAACGCAAATTTTCAAAACATTGGGTTGAAACTCAAAATTGAATATTAAATTGTGGGGATTGAGACAAGTGATTTTTAAAATGATGGGCTGATTAAAAATCGTTTAAAAACTCAAGGGCTGAAATGATTAATTTTAAAATATAGGGACTGATTTGAAACATTTCAAAACTTGGGGCTAAGCTGCAATTTTCCAAAAATCAAAATATATTTAAAACCAAAATCTTTCTCTTTCTTCTCGTTCTGCAGAGACGCGAGAGAGAGAGAGAGAGGAAGGGTGCGACCGGAGGAAGAACCGGTGCTTCAGCCGGCGATGTGCCGGCGCAACGTCGCCGGCAGGTGACGGCGAGCGACGGCAAGGGAGGGATTAAGGTTTTTTTTTTGTGGATTTTGTGCAGCTATGGTGCGAGAAGTGGGTGCGAAACCGAGGTGAAAGGTAGGGCGATCTCCGGCGAAAAATCGGTGAATATGGGTCCGGCGGTCAAGGTAAGGTTCTAGACTACCTCTATTCCTTGGTTTGGGGTTGGATTTTGGCTTATTGATGGGGATTGGAGAGGGAAGTGGAGGCGTGTAGTTGGTGGTGGGTTTGTGGTGATGATGATGATGGTTTGTGGCAGTGGGGTTGAGGTTGTGATGAAAATGGTTTGGAGGTGGGCTGGTTTGCTGGAGGTTGGCCACCTGTGGAGGGTGGTGGCGGTGGTTGCAGGTGGGTTGACTGGCTGGGTTGTAGATAGTGTATAAGAGAGTTTGGTAGGTATGGTGTAGTATTGGATTGATGTGATGGATGGGGGTTGGTGGTGTGAAAACCTAGACAAGCAATGAACATAGTTCGAGAAAAATTCGCACGCGAAATCAACTGGGTCGGAAGAATTAAACTAATAAAAATGAGATTGATGAAATTTGGAATTTAATATGATTTTGAAAATAATAATTTAAATAAGTAATTAAAAAAAATAAAATTTTGGAAATTCGGAAATTCGGAATTTAATTTAAAATTGAATTAACTCAATATTTCTCGATTTGGCTAGATGAACACGTCATGACGTTAGCTTAAAAATGGGTGAAATCGTAGCGGCTCGTTTTCATGATTTTAAAATAATTATTTAATTGCGTACAAATTCTTGGTCGCTACAACATGTACATAGAAAGTACATAGGCTCCTGCTGGTTGTATCGGAAATGATGGAAGTAGGCAAAATACTCTTAGATAACAAAAATGCTACTTGAACCACTGCCCTGGACAAACGGTTGAACAACTGAGGAAGTGTCACGGTATTTTCGCTCCATTTTCTCATGAGATTTTGACTTTAAGACCAACAAAAAAAAAAAAAAAAAACAGAAGAGGACCAAAAAAAAAAAAAAAGATCACGTTCAATTATTTTCAGATCTCTTCCCTCCCAGCTGAACACCCTCCCAGCTGCGAAACACACCTGTATCTTTCCATTTGCTCTAAAAATCAGACCGCACCTCTCGTGAAACCCGGTTGCAACCTAGCAAGCTCACACCCATGTGATTCATCAGTTCGATTTCATAGATGGACATCGATCTTCGGCGATGTGAGCTGCAATCACTCAGTCCAGCTTAACCATAAACAGCTTCCAACGTGAGTCCAGTTTCCATATCTAGCAAAGGCCGAAAGAGCTTCCAACGTGAGTCCTACTTCGAACCAGTCGTTGTGAGTTGAATCCTGTACAATACTTATTTTTGCCTCAAATATTTCGACATTTATTTATTTATGGCAGATTTACCTATCCAGTTTGTTGAGTATCAGTACAAGATCTCATTTTTTCCTCAAATATTTCGACATTTGCATTATCTATGGTTAATGCATATAAGAACTGATTTTTAGCATATTCATTCCACGGATATAAAAAACATGGATTCCCTTCAGCATGATGAAATTGTGGTAGATGTTGACAGTGTGGACGCAAATGTTGTAGAATTGGAGAACTGTGTTGTTGTTAGTGACGAGATAGCGAGCGAGGGAAGTCAGAGCGTGCCTAAGGTTGGCATGAAATTTGTAAGTGTTGATGAGGCTTTAGAATTTTATAAAATGTATGCTTTTAATATGGGTTTTCATGTAAAAATTAGAACTTCAAAGAAGAGTGGTGATGGGTTGTTGAGATATGTTGTATTTGCTTGTTGTCGAGAAGGGAAGAGAACTAGTGCGACAAGCAAGTTATTAAAACCTCGTCCAACCATTCAGATAGGATGTGGTGCTAAATTGGCTATATGTGTGGATGCAGTAGGAACATGGCTTGTTACTAAGGTCCATCTAGATCACAATCACAAAACATGTCCTTCAAAATCACGGTTGTATCGATGTAACCGTCAGTTGAGTGATCAGGTGAAAAGGAAGCTTGAAGTGAATGATGTTGCTAGGGCTGGACAAAAACCGACCCAACCCGCCCAAACCGACCCAACCCGATCGGTTTGGGTCGGTTTTTCATGAAAATTGGGTTGGGTTGGGTTTTTTTTTTTTTTTAAATTTTCGGGTTGGGTCGGGTTGCGGGTTGGGTGCCCAACCCGACCCAACAAAAAAAAAGACGTTCTTTTTTTTTTTTTAAGTAATGAAACTTGACTTATTTAAATATTGATTGAACATATTTTAATTTTATTAGCAAGTGTTCAATTTATTGTATTTTTGGTTATTGTAGTGTACATAATTGATTTGAATTAAAGATAAATTCATAAGTTTTTTTTTTTTTTTTTTTTTCAAAAATTTTACTAATTGGGCCAAAGCCCAAACCGACCAACCCGACCCAACCCGACCGAAATTTGGTGGGTTGGGTTGGGTTGGGTTTGAATTCGTAATTGGGTTGGGTTGAGTTGATTTTTTATCAACCCGACCGTGGTGGGTTGGGTTCGGATTGGGCAAAAAACCGACCCAACCCGACCGACGCCCACCCCTAGATGTTGCTGGAATTCCATTACATAAAAGTTTCAACTCATCTGTTGTGGAAGCAGGAGGATATGAGCATCTAACTTATGTGGAAAAAGACTGTCGGAACTACATTGACAAGGTAAGAAGATTACGGCTTGGAGAAGGAGAAGCTACCGCTATTCAGGCGTACTTTTCCAAAATGCAAGCACAGTGTCCAGGATTCTTCTTTTGTGTGGATTTAGACGATGAGTGTCATTTGAGAAATGTGTTTTGGGCCGATAATAGATGCAGACAAGCATACAAGGAATTTGGTGATGTGGTCACATTCGATACCACGTACCTAACCAATAGGTATGACATGCCCTTTGCACCTTTTGTGGGTGTCAACGCTCCGCAAGTGCACGGGTCGCGCAAGTAATAAAGTGGATTTTAAGTCCGAATATTCCTTCCCACAGAGATTGTTTTAAATCGTATTTTAGACTACTACCTTAACCGGAACTAGAGAAGCCTAGGATTTGGAAATTTTGAATTAAAATTAAACTAGAAAGAACGAGGAAATTTGATTTAGAGAAAATATGAGAAAAACATGCTAGAATTGAGAATCCACATTTATTCCATTAATTATGCATTAAATTAAACATCTGACAATAATTCACGAGGTTTTGAAAATCCATATTCCTAATATTGTCAAGACTCCCTTTCGGACAAGAATCAACACCTATTTCTATACACAATCCGACTATATTTCTATGACGAATCTAAATGTATAGAAAAGCATTACAAATTTTGTGAATACTATAGCAGATAACACAAAGCATAGGGGTATATTTCTATCCCCTATCGGACTTTGTGGCAATTGACACAAGTCTAATGAAATCTCAATCTTTCGAACTTAAGAAATCACAACCTAAAATCATACAACTAGTGATCAAGTAATTGCATGATAAAAATAGTATATATCAATTGCTCAAACCCATGAATTATGAAATTAAATGATAATCAGTACATAAAATCCGGAAATAAATGTTTCATCACAATTCTAACATTGAAAATCTATCCTAGATACATAATTGAATATAAATCACAAAAGGAATGGATAGATGTCACCCTATTCATGCCCTTGATCTTCGTTCTTCAATTGTATCTTGGCTTGGAGTGGATCCCTCCGCAATCCGACAGCGTTTTGGCCTCTTTTTAATGAATTGGGAACATTGGGAACCCTTAATTTCGTGCCCCAAGCCATGTATTTATAGATGTTCCTGAGAATTAGGTTAATTGTGGGGAACACTGCTGAATTCCGCGCAAAAAGCCCAGCTGAGGCCCAGTCGAGATTACCGTGCGACCGCACGGTTCAAAAACACGCGATCGCATGACTCTGCAGGTAAACTTCAGTCGTCGAATTTTTTGACCGTGCGACCGCACGGGTATACGGTTTAATGCAATTTTTGACTTTTAAATGTTACAAGTTGGTCCCTGTCTTTTAATTTCACAGCAAGTCCTTTAACTTCCGATTGTTGCAATTTAGCCACCGAACTTCTGATTTCTTCCAAATTCGATTTTTTCTTCAAATTAGCTATTTGATTGACTGCATCGATTCTTGATTTGCTCACTTTGACACTTTTTACATCCAATTGCTCAATTTTAGCTTCAATTCCTTTGTTTTCTCGAATTTGGGATTATTTCTGAAATGTAAACAAATAACGCAAAATAAATAGCAAATATTCCAAAACAAACATATAAAATCCTACTTTTAGGATATAAATAAGTGTATAAAATACACTTATCAGTGGGGGTCAACCATCATGGACAGTCAACACTACTTAGTTGTGGTCTATTATCCAATGAGGATACCATGACATTCATATGGTTGTTCAAGACTTGGCTTCAGTGCATGGACGATGAGCCCCCGATTGGAATAATAACTGATCAAGATAGGGCAATGCAAAATGCCACAGAAATTGTTTTCCCAAATACGAAGCACAGATGGTGTCTTTGGCACATTTTGAAGAAGCTGCCTGAGAAATTTGGGTACCATACTGATAAGGGATCGATCCTTTGGAACGTGCATGAAGTGGTGTATGAATCACAACGCCCTGAAGAATTTGAGTTGGATGGCATGAAATGCTTGATAGGTATAGTTTACATACGAATGATTGGTTATCGGGTCTGTTCAGAGAAAGAGCACGTTGGGTGCCATGTTTTTTCAAGTCATCTTTTTGGGCGGGTATGTCGACAACACAGCGCTCTGAGAGCATTAATGCTTTCTTTGATGGCTACGTCCACTCCAAAACTTCCTTGAAACAATTCGTCGAACAATATGAGCGGGCTTTGAAATGTAAAGCAGAGAAAGAGTTTCAAGCTGATTTCAAGTCATTTTCTCAGATGCTTCCATGTGCTAGCCATTTTCTAGTTGAAAAGAAAATCCAAGAGGTTTACACGATTGCTAAATTCAAGGAATTTCAAGAAGAATTGACTGGAAAAGTCTACTGTGATGTTATTTCGGCCGAAGCGGTATTCCGCGGAAATAGGTACGAGGTTGAAGAGGTTACAGTGTTGAGCCAATTTGAGAAGAGGAAGACTTTCATAGTCAATTTTCAAAGACAGGAATGTGTTATTCAATGTAGCTGTCAGCTATTTGAATTTAGAGGTATAGTGTGTAGGCATTCGTTGGCTGTGTTGATTCGAAATGGGATTAAAGAACTCCCGAACAGTTATATATTAAAACGATGGCGGAGAGACGTACCAAGAGCGTACACACGAGTGAAGACTAATTATGCCGGTTGGGTGAACACAATAGAGCAAGATAGATACGATGCACTTTGCCATAAATTCTATACTCTAGCGAATAGCGTGGTCGACAATGAAGTAAGGTACAATGAGTTACTGCAGTGGCTGGAAAGTCAATTGACTGATCAGGGACCGAGGTCAAGCTTAGGTAGTGTTCGACCACCCCTGCAAAATCCCGACATGACCACGCCAGTAGGAGGAATAGTTGATTTATCGACCGCTCCTATTTTGGACCCGAAAACCTCAAAAAGAAAGGGAGCACCAAGGAAACTTTGTCAAAAAGGGCCGTTGGAGAAGATGAAGAAAGGCAAGGTAAAAATCATAAGTTTTTTTCTAACTCATTTATAGTTGTTTTTATTCATTGTGAAGGATAAGTGCTTCCATCGATATAATCTTATTTTCCTATGCATTCTTGTAGGGGCGTTCAAAGGCCAGAAATGGGCATGATCCGATGGGGATGAATATGCAAGAAAATCAATCCCTCACAACAGCCCCAGAAGATCCACAATACCAATTGCTTCATCTTGTTTCGTACTCACAACAGCTAATGGTAAGTCGTCCTTACTTATTTCATCTTCGGTTTCCATTTATGAATCTCACATTGTAATCATTTTTGTAGAACGCTCACTACCAACCGTGGATAGAACCGTATGGAGTTCATTGGGTGCCAACTTATGGGATTGCTCCAACATCGGTAGCTACAAACCCGCCCGAGGATGACGATGGAAGATGTAGCTAGAGTTGTTGTTGTAAAAGAATGATGAAACAACCTTGAATTTGCCAGTGATTGTTTACCACAGTTTCATCACTGTTGATTTTCAATGTATTAGTAATGGTTACACATCTAGTTAGTTGTGGTGGAGTTTGGTAGCAATTGTGTAATTTGAACTACATTGTGTAATTTTAGTTGTGTTTATTTTATGAAGTGGCTGGTTGGACATGTTACATAAATTTAATTTCTGAATGTTACAGGTTTGAATTTCATACAATGCCCTGTTATGCTGCTGAAATTATTACTTGCAAGTGTTACATAAGTCACCATTCTTTCATCAACTCTTATAAAACTGAAACTCGTAATTGAATGTCAAGTTAGTCACCATGAATATGCTAAACAGGAAGTGGAAAAAAAATTACAAGTCAAGATACCAGCTTCTATTTTACAATGTCACGCAATTGAAGACAAGGTTTCCTAAATTTAAAAGGGATACATCATAACACACTAGGAACCATCAAAACAATCCATAAGGTCTCAAATTACACAACTTGCCATTCAACATGAATGACACAAACATACATAACTAGAGTAGACATTTCCTTCCTACAACATAGCCTATTCAACCTTCTTGATCTTATCCTTGCGGATGGTTATTTTGAGGGCTACCTCGACATCTTTCTCCTCCACAATTCTGGAAGCCGAGTTGAAAAAATGCGTCAACTCATCCATTTCACCAGTGTCAGTAGCCTTTGTTGAAACTGAGTTCGAAGTCTGCCCTTCATCAATTTCCTTCTGCTTCAACGCATTAACCCAATCGAAGAACCTGCAACCTTTCGTAGTGCATGAGTAGAATAACTTTCCTAGGCTTCTTTCAACGTGGACTACCTTCATCAACTTGAATAAACCCGTCCCACAAATTGGGCACCTCCGCTTCGTTGTGCAATCCCATAGGTAGTGCCCAGCACTTCGGCATCCCCAACAAACATCTTTGTTTGAATATTCCATTTCAATGGTGGTGTACTGCGATAGATAAAGAATTTAACATTAATAGTTACTACATAACATTCTCCAAAACTACCAACACAAAGTAAATAAAGAATTTAATATTAATAGTTACAAGGAACAGAATTTGAAGAAAGAAAAAACACAAACTCTTCCTTTCACAATCTGTATATATCAAAGCTTCAAGAGTATATATTTAACCATCTGAAAGATCAACCAGGTGAAAAATTCCAACTGGTGTTTTCTTATTTTGAGCACGGCTGTATGGATACAGCTTCAACAATTTATATTTGTAATCCAAGCTACACAGGGATAATAGAATCTAAAAGATAATGCCGTGAAGAATTTCAGCAAGTGTTTTCTACAACTTAAATCAATACATGAAACCATAGATGTTCACAGCTCCAAATTATATCACAAGATAAAAATTCAATAAATTAATAAACTTTCAGATGGGATTTTAAGAAGAAAAAAAAATCATGTCAATTTTTACCAATCATGGACTACACAAAATAAAGAACAAGCACCACCATTGTCTGAATTCCAACAAAATTGAAAAAGCAATTACAATGATAAAATAACATATTTCAAATCTGCAAATTTCAAGGACTGAACCCTAATCAAAGACCTCGCACTACCCATGACAATGTATGGCTCGATCACGCAAAATACCTACATCTTTAGCGAAAAAAATTAACACTACGTACCATTATCAAACTGAAAGCTTGCGACACCATTATTGCCAAAACTTACCTTTTTTGCAGCCAGCTAACTACCTCTATGTTTTCTTCACCAGGTGCTGTGGGTCGAAGATGATGTGGAAGAAAACCCAACGATGACGATTTCACCAGCTGTAGTTTTTGCGAAGTGGGTTTGTCTGAAGAAGAGGATTGACTGCGAACGAATTGTGTTTCAAAAGGGAAAATGAAGTCACTTGGTATTTTTGAAATATTTGATGTAAGTGAGGGTATTGTGGTCATTCCGCAACCGATAGTTCA
Source organism: Ligustrum vulgare (assembly GCA_963555705.1). Classification (NCBI taxonomy): domain Eukaryota; kingdom Viridiplantae; phylum Streptophyta; class Magnoliopsida; order Lamiales; family Oleaceae; genus Ligustrum; species Ligustrum vulgare. The sequence goes on from OY743185.1 coordinate 2,774,165, forward strand.
CTCATTTTTTCGGATCCGGTTGTTCAAGTAGCGCGATTGCTTAGATAATCCATACTTGTAATGGTTGATGGTGACAGATATCCCTATGAATCTGATCATGTTGATTTTAACGAGCTTATTAGAATAAATAGTTTTGAAGGGAAATTGGCACATTTAGTTTATAAACGTTTGCATTTGTGATCAGTTAGTCCCTAACCTTTATTTTTTTGTGCAAAAGTCCTCAAACGTTACATTCTTTGATGCAGCAAGTCTTTTGGATGGTTTTCATCCATTACAACATTAATTTTTTGGAAAGGACTAAAATGCCCTTATACATAATTAATACAATTAGTTCCCGAACTTTGACATTTTGCGTAATAAGTCCTTAACGTTTCAATTTTGTGCTTAAATTTCAATTTTCCTCCATTCCACATTTAAAATTTCAATTTTCCTCCATTCCACATTTAAAAATTCAATTTTATTTTTATCAAAAATATTAAAATATCCTTAAATTAATAAATAAGTCTCTATTTGACAACTTGAAGTTTTTGTTTCTTGTTTTGTCATAATCTGTTTGTACGATACGTGTAATGACCCGAAAAGTTATAACGTCCCTAATCACTCATGATTACGTAATAAACGTGTTTTTAGAATTTATTTAATTATGTTGGAATTCAAAGAAAGAAAAACGGAAATATTAATTAAATGAAAAGTTACGAAAAACGTGTTTAACGCCTCTCTTCAAGAGACTAGTTTAAGCACTTCCGACCTCCGTTGAATGCATGTAATGTATGCGTGGATAAATTCTCGAAACGATTTTCGAGAATATGAGATCAACCTTTAAGTTCGATCAACGGATAGTTATCGATTAATTTTTAAATTTAGCATTTTACAAACAGTTAAGAAAAAATAGTTTCGAATTTTCTTCAACAAGTAATAACTTCCTCCTCGGTTAACCATTTCTTGCGTGATAAGTTGCGCATAGAAATATACCGTGAGTATTTCGAAATGATACCAATATTTCTAGATTTGCAATCCCTAATTCGGGCAAAATCAAAAATTTTTGGTACAATTTCGAAATACTCACGGCTTACTTTCACTTGCAACTTACTACCCAAGAAATGGTTAATAGAGGTGTATATATTAGTATATAAATGTGCCAAAAGTGTGTGTAAATGTTGGAAATTTTGTTAAAGAAATATTAAAAGATTAATTAAAAAAGGAGATGAAAATTCAAAAGGAAACATTTATAACTACGCGATCGTAAGTGATTCATGACTATGCAATCGAAACTGGTACATATTTCAAAACAGACTCAAAATTAGTAAAGTCATGCGATCATAAGGTTCACTTTTGACAAGTAAATTTGTGTTATGCAATCGTATGGTGGTCTGAATATGACCGTTGGGAATCGAAGTTGTAAATTTGATTTTCTTAAACCTTTTGGAGGAAAGACATGACTTTGCATGATGTAGCTTGCACCATTTCGTGAAGATGTTTGGAAATTTATAAATAGGTGATAAATTTCAAAACAAAATATATCATTTTATCAAGATCAATCAAAGATCAAAAGCTTGTCCGAACTATACCAAATTCTATTCCAACTTTTGTACGTGTTCTTTAAGTTCTTAAAAGAAAATTTAAGTGCTTTGATCTTTCTTCTACTTTTTGAATTCATTAAATCCTACAAACCATTTATCAAGTAATCCTTAAATATTCAAAATTATCAAGAGGAGACAAATATCGTTTGAGGACAATAATTTCCGTGGTCGAGCATTTTCGATTATTTCCGTTATAATCTTCTTGTTTTTCTTTCTTGTTTGATTATTTTCTTTCTTCATCCTACTAAAAGTTTTAATAGTAAATGGGTTAGATTTGTTCTAAATACTCTCTTAACGCCCAAGTATGAGAAAAAAAAAAATTACCAATCTAAAGTAAAACAAAATGAGGCATCTATTAGGCATAAGCCATAGTACTTGTAACAATTTACATTCATATTGTCATTGCTTATTTTATCTTCAATGGCTAGAACAAGAGCGATTGTGAATTTGATTGTTCTTTGATGAATTAGGAGTCTTTTTACAATCATCCGTCCTACGTTCAACCGCAAGTATATGCTTCAATTCACACAAGGCACTACAAGAAAAATGACCTTTTGCAACATACAAACGGCAATATTCGCTAATTGCATGTTGCTAATGGGGTCTACCGCAACATTCAGTGGTTGTATGTTGCTATTGGTTGATTTATTTGATATTTAGCAACATTCAGCAAGTGAATGTCGCTAATTATAGCCTTTGGCAACGCGCGATGCGCATTGCCAAAAGGGACCTTTAGAAACGCATAGCGCGTGTTGCTAAAGGTCCCCTTTAGCAACGCACGCTGTACGTTGCCAAAGGGGCAGGGCAGGTGGGGACCGACAAGATTGCGGCTCAACCTTTTTTTAAAAAACGTCCAATAAAATATCAAGTAAATAGCTTGTCACCATTTCAAAAAAGTAATTAGAATTTTACTTTTGACCTCATACACGCCCGCTTTTCTAATGCTCAGTTTTGCTAATTGCTTCACTTTAGAGATTTCACATCAGCGCAGCAAAGTTGGTTCGAGTTTTGTTCCGCATATATCATTTTTTACTATCATCATCAAGCTTGATGATATATATATTGCTATTTCCTTCATGCTACATATATATATATAACTGAAAAGTATGTATGGAAAGTGTGTATGAATGAATGAATTAAATAATAAATAGATAGAAATGAATGAATGAATTAAAGAAAGAGAGATGAAAGTGTGTAGTACTATTAGTGGATCTCTCGAAATTTCAAATAAAGAACGACTTAAGCATTTATAAACAATCAATGAAATAATAATCTTATAATGACAAGTATGGAAGTAGTTCTTGTCCCCTTCTCGGCATGCTTAATATTCCTCGCTCCCCCCATTATTTTCAGTGCTAATCTCGTTTCCACGAAGATATTAACCTGTTAAAAGTTTCTGCCCACACTCTTTCTCTCTCTAAAAAAGCCTTAGAACATGACAACACCATACCTCAAAAACCCACAAGCTTTTTCTTTATTGTAAGCTTTATGTGACCTGTCTATCATGTGCTTGTCGGCATGGATTTATTTTTTTATTTTAATGTCCCCTCTTTTTCTCTCTCTCTCTCTCTCTCCACCATTTGATGTGTGAAATTGAGTGAATGTGCCCCCACGGTATAGCTCAATGGGTGAAAAGTAATGGTGGAAAAATTCAGTCTCGCTCGTAATTATGTGTGAAATTGAGTGAATGCACCCCACGACATAGCTCAAGTGGTGAAAGGTGGAGATTGGAAAAATCCAGTCTCGCTCGCAATTATTTTGAGGGTTCAACTCCTGAAAAAATGAAGAGGCTCTTGGCAAATGAATATATCCTCAATCCTACACCGCTTGAGGCACATATATATTTTGCGATTTACATCATTTTATAAATTCCCGGAGCGGGGTAGACGAGAGCAGTCGGTTCAACCTTTTGTGAAATTGAGTGAATGCAACTTTTTCTTATGTAGGGTTTTGATTGCACCTTTCTTTTGTAGGGTTTTGATTGCACAATCACAGATTCACAATTTCACAAGCCCACGACACACAGAGATAGAGAGAAGAAAGTGCGGCGTTTGGAATGAAGGCTGTTCCAAGATCAACAGATTCAACACCAGCTACTTCCATTAATTTGCATGTTCTTGTTAATTAATGGGATTAATGATCTCGGACCAGGCTTCATTTCTCACGCTTCACTTTCCATTACTGGATGGACAAGAAACTACCTTCGTCAGCTGAATTGATCCTTAGATCAAATTGTTTATCAGTTATCTTATGTTCAGATCAATGAAAACCCAAGAAATTAGCAGGTAAACTTTGATCTTCTGGTTAAACATAAATTATTCAATGAACATGGTAGCTAGGTTAATAATCAACTAAGCAGCTGGTGAATTAACTTTCTTTCTTAATCAATCTATATTTTTCAAAAAACAGCTCGCTAGATCTTATCAATTCACTTACTCTCAGCTGTTTGGCCATACTCAAAAGCGCGTTTTTAAGCTATATTTTTTTCTGGGTAAGATGTCTCTACATGATGCCGGAAAAAACAACTAAAAAGCTGTTTCTAAGCACAGACGAGTAAGTTTTAGGTTTCAATTATCATTATCAATTTCCCTGCAACCTTAGAAAATCTGAGATTTTCTGTAATTTGTTTACCATCCCAGAATTGCATTTTCATACAGACTTCCCTATGAACTCTTTAATTAATTTAAAGTTGGAAATGTACAAAATTAAAGAAACCCTGAAGAATCCACATTTCTTTGTCTTGCTCTTTCCCCACATAAAAGTCTGTTGATATGACATGCACAAGTCCTTTAGAAACAGTTTATGTTCCTCAAAAACTTTGATTAATTGATACAAATTATGCATTAAATGTTTTGTCTCCCACAGTTAACATGTGTAGCAGTGTTAGTTTCTGATGATGAATGAAAAAGATTGTCCCTCGAAAACTGTTTCCATTGTATGATGAGTTTTGAACTTCAAGGAACCGTGCAATATGGCGAACCTAAAGTTATTAGAGACTCTGCTAAAAGACTTCCTTTTGTGTTTTGACGACTTGCTATTTCTGTGTGTCATTAACTTACGTGCTATTCGTTAGAAGTTTGGTCCTAGTGGGATTTCTAACGCGTCTCTAGCGATTTTAACTCAATACATCGATCTCCTTTAAAAGAGACTTAAGTTGAAAGAGTGTTTCGATGAATATGATTGACACGTGCGTTTACTAAAGTATGTACTATGTAATTGGTACGAGAATTTTGGTTATCGTTATGCTTTATAAGTTGTTGACAAACATCCTACATATGAAAGAAACCTTCGTGATGTTGAGAATCAAGAAGACAAGTGCACCAAATCCAACAAAGTTTGGAGCAATTTGAACTATTTAATTTCGACATGTTAATCCTTATGACCAATAAATTGATTTTAATTTGTTAGAATCGTTAGCAAAAATAATAAAATGATTCAATTGATACATTTGAGTAATTATCTGCTCGAGAGTTTATGTGTCTAGCAATCTTGTTGATGTGCTCATATAGGTGGCATTAATATTGTTGTTGTGATCAAAGAAGCAGTTCCAAATATGTCACTAGAAAATTAGTAGTCAGAGCTGTAATTTTTCGTAATTGTGAAGAGCTGTTATAAATCATGCGCATCATCTCATACAACAATAGTTGATGGTGCTATGACAGTCGGTGATTGATAGTGTAGCGCTAGCTGGCAGCTCGTCCAAAAATTAACTCCTGCATCTCAAAGCGAGGAAATTTTAGTGCTCGTGTTACGTACAAATAATTAAATGATGTTATTATTAAAAAATAAAAAATAAAAAATTATGGATGGTTTTTGAAAAGTTTGATTTTAGAGTTTGTGGATAAATTTCTTAATATAAAATATCTAAGTATTTCTCGTAGAAGTCGTGTTTGGGGAGAGAATGAAATTATGAAAACCGGTCTTCCTTCACATATAACAGATAGTTTGATAAAATATTGTGATTCAAAATGCGACCATTTCCTCAAGCTAGTCGAGCAACTCAACTATCGGCTATTAAGCCGATTTGATCACTGAACCAGCTCAACCTTAGAGTCAAGTAAGTCAAATTCAGAGACGAGCTAGAGGGGGCGGGGGATGACGACACACTCCCCCCAACATTTTCCGCTGATAAATTACTCTTTCGCCCCCCGCAATTTTTTATTTTTTTTCTTCATTTCATTTGGCAAATATTGACCTAATAACTTAAAGTCTAAAGCTTAATATTACAAAAGTCTTAGACTTACTTAAAAACACTAGACGACCCATTATTTAATTTTTAATTTATTCCAATGAATTCATTCAATTTAACTCTCAATTTAAAATTTTGATAACAATTCTCGATGTGTACCAACTGTTGACATTGACAAGAAAATCAATGAGCTATAATCTTGTTGATAGATTGATTCTTCATGTTTTAACTCTTCTAATTTCAACAGCAACTACAGAACGTGCATTTTCAGCTATGAGTGTCATTAAGACGAGATTGAGAAATATAATGGAAGATGATTTTTTGTCCAATACCATGCTTTTGTATATAAAGAAGGAGATTGTTGAAAAAATTTCAGTAAATTCTCTTATTGACGAGCTTGAAGAGGTGAGGATAAAAAGAGACCAATTTCATACGTCCAAGTCATTTCTACCATTTGTTATATATATAGGCAGTTTGTTTTTTGTCTTTTTAATGTCCATCTAATGTTCATGTTTATTTTTAATTTATATAGCGTGAGACACATAGATGGGGATATTATTTTTGTATCGACAAACTGATTTTGTCTTTTTGGTCAATCAATATAACTACCTATTCGTTTTCAATCCTTTCGATTAAAAAAAAATTCGGGACGCCCCCAGGAGGGGGGGGGGCTCCCCCCACCCCCATATTTTTCGCCCACACAAGATCGAGAACTTCGCTATGTCCGGTCAAATCAAAAGGATGTTACGAGTAAAAATGGCAACAACATGTAATTTATTTTGATATGGTTAAATTGGATATTCAACTTAATAAAAGGACGTTGTGTTATAAAATCATTACCTAATTTATAGTGTTATAAAATTCTTTACCTAATTTATAATATAAATTAATGTATTAATGACTTGTTTTTTTCCCCTATATTTTCCTATAAATAGGGCTATATTCATTTGTAAACTTGCACCATTCTTGATCAAGAAGAGAATTCTCCTCCTTCTCTCTAGCTCTCAATCTCTCTCTCTCTCTCTAATTCTTGTTATTAGTATGTTAAGATTTTGATAGTTTCACAACACGTTATCAGTACGAGTCTCTACCCTATTGAGTAATATGACGGGAGTATGCTCTACAGTTGCATTTAAATGATGAACCTCTGTATCAGAAACCAGATTATTACTAATCAACATTTCATATTCCAAATCCAGTGTTTTTGTTGTTAGAAAATCATTTATACATCATAGATTTGTAGATCAATTTCAAGTCCATAGAAAAATTGAAGAAATTGTGTAATCCGAAACTTCCAAACCAAATTCACGCCAAACCGTATATCCAAATGATGATCAGAGACCGGATCCATGACCAAGACGACGAGACGATTCTTCCGAACCGGCGCGTGTCGACAGCTCCGGCACCGGCGCGGCGACGAGTGAAGCCCACGCGCAGACGTCGAAGAGGCGCGTGGCGGCAGTTTCAGGCGATGACGTCAACAGGCAGTTTGTTCATATCGACGATCTTGATTTTTCTATGATCTTACTTTTCTGTTTTGTGCAGTTTTGAGATTTTCCGGCGATCGAACGTGGCGATTTTCTTAAAAAAAACGTTTTTGAAGTACTTCCGACGAGATTTTGAACTTCGGACCAAAAGTAAGTTTGTTCTAAATTAAATTTCAAACCTATTGACGGTTTCGATTTATCCATATGAGCAACATATTAAAATATGGACTATTTTACCCTTGGTAATACATAAAAGTAAATTAATCGAAAATCAACGATTAATATGTGATCAACAAGATAAATTAAAGATTTTAAACAAGGTATAAGTAAAATAATTATTGTCATACCGTGACGGATTGAATTATTATGGACTGGATTTTTACCTTAACTGGATATGACTCATTATCGTAACGGATTGGACTATTATGAATACCTTGACTGGATTTGACGATATGACTCGATCACTATTATGAATACCTTGACTGGAAGATATGACTCGCTCACTCATGAAATGTAATTATTTCATTATGTTGACACCGTCTATATGGTCGGTCTATTGATTGAATATATGGAATACTTTACATATATTCAAATTTTATATTATTTCAGAAACAACTCAGTTGTTGGTTAATTCTAACATATTAGAGGTTGTTGTTAACATATATACGTGGTGGTAAAATCCCAGTATTTATTGTTAATATATATACAATATTATTGTTATTTATTTCATTTAATGATACCATAAGTTATCAATACTCAAGTTAGAAAATATTTTATCAACTGATACCAGAAGTCATCATTACCAAAAGTTGATAAATGTTAATAAAAATATTTTATCAAACGGTACCAGAAGTTACCATTATCTGTATTGAAAAGATAGATAAAAATGGATTATTCAATAAGAGAATGTTGATGTATGATAAGATAATATCACATGATAGCACGGATATGGCTAATGTGAAAATAATCTCATCAGTATTATGAGATGAATATTAGATGATAAGTGTCTGGAAAAGTTCTTCCACGAGCACTTATGTATTCCAGAAGAAGTACATATTTACTCTAGAAGAAGTAAAAATTATCATCTAAACATACTAAAATGATATTATTATTATTGCTCCTGAAGAAGCATAAACAAGTCATACATGCAAAATACAAAAGGGGGAAACATTTATGATCCTCAAAAATTAGAGATGTGTTTCGGGAGTTGCCGTATCCTACCACCTCTGATCTTTTGATGAAATAAAGAAACATTGATAAAATCCTAGAAATTTAAGGTGTGTCTCAAGAGTAAGAATACTCCGTACTCTACCACCACCAATTCTAGGGTTCACAAAGTTAAGTTTACATTAACCGGACTCCATTTTCGCTTGATTCTCCTTCCTTGCGACCAATCTATCTTAACTCCTGCTGGATCTTGTATGGGGACATATGATTGCAACTTATCCAGCAGTTCTTCGATAGTAGGAGCAGAAATAAGGATTCTCCTAGAAAATGGAGAGATGAATCCCTGTTCCACAGCATAATCAAGAAATGTTAGCAAACCATCAAAGAAATTGTTAACATTTAAAAGCCCAATAGGCTTGGTATGGAGATCTAAATGATCCCATGAGGTAATATTAAAGATTTCTTCTAAAGTACCAAAACCTCCGGGTAGGGCTATGAAGGCATCAGAACCATATAACATGCAAGTTATGCGTTCATGGATAGATAATGTTTGTACTTCATGCCCTCGTGTTTTGCCTGCGATATCAGCTAAAGGAGTATGTATAACACCTATCACTCTTGCTTTCTCTGCTTGAGCAGATTGGGAAACACAACCCATCAATCCACTGCTACCCCCTCCATATACGAGATTGATACCTTTCTCTCCCAACTTCTTTCCTAAATCCACGGTTGCTTCTAGATACCCAAAACATTTCCCTACTTTTGATACACAAAATACACAGATAGTTTTGATCTGTCGAAATTTTGATCCTTCCATCTTTGAGAATATAAGGAAGGAAAAACTTATGAGAAAATGATATTTTGGGATGCATGAAACTGTGAAAGTCATTGGCTTTTTAAACTTGAAAAACTTCACTATTTACTGCTCATCTTTTGAAAAAGTGAAAACATAATTCTGACTAAATTACACTACTTTTGATAAAGCTTTCCTTTCGGTGATTTTTCAATACACTTTATCAATACTCAAGAAATGAAATATGAAAATATTTTATGTGCAAATATATACATACAATATACTGATTTACCTTGTATCAATGCTGAATAGCCAAAAAATCATTATTTATAACAGCCTGACAAACATGATCTTTTGCTTCTATATTTTCGAGACTATAACGATTTTTATCCTCGTTAAATTGAGCATATAAGGAAAGGACTTCACGTTGCACATACCCACTTGGGTGCATCTCAAGAGTCAATCGGATATCATCCAATGACTCCTTACTCAGTCCACCCTTAATGAAATCGATTTTATCATCCCAATTTCTAGAAGAATATCCTACTGATTTGCAACGAGTATCACATGTCCAACGAGCACATTTGTAACAACCGTTAAGCCTTTTTGCTCTTCGTTTCTTTGCAAAAGTACTTTTGCCTAAACCAGGCATGTGTTTAGAAAATGAATCTGGTAATTCACCAGCTAATCGAACTTTTGCTTCGATCAACCAACGAACATCTTCTGGAATGCCTTGATCCATCAGTAGCCTCAATCTCTCAAGTCGAACTCGGTAAATCTTTTTCAAAACATTTACCGGAAGATTAGAATAATATTTGCGAATATTTGATAATATAACATCCATTTTTTATGGATCTAATCTCTTCCCAAATGATATATTTAAACGCGTAAAGGAGCACTCCGCGTGTCAGCTATATCGATTCCATTAAGAAATAATGGAATAAATTATTGAAAATGTGGGAACAATGAGATAATGCGTCATTACCTTTTCGAAATAAGGGAAGATTTGGCGACAAGATTGAGATCATGAGATATTTCCTTGGATATTGTACCTGATTTTTTCGGTATACTAAAAGTAATAAAGGTATACTGATTTGAACTATACAGAAATACGTACTGATTAAATGAATAATGTATTGAACCAGAAGTTCATACATATGTACAAATGAAATATCTTGCTGAACCAGAAGTTCTATAATGATTGGTTAGATTTCAATTCAATAATGAGATTTATTGAGAATGCAAAATGACATTCATTGAAGGATCAGAAGATTGTTCAGGTTAACAAGTTATCATTGCTGCTTGTTCTGAAAAGCAAATTAATTATCTCACTAAGAAAATGAATGACTGATTATTTGCTCAAGTAATGATATTACGAGCAAAATGATAAATGCTAGCATGAATATATCTTAAAGTCATTAATGATTTTACGAATTAGTTGAGATAATAGAATATTATATTGCTAATAATTTAGCAGATTAAAAGCCTCAAGTTATTTGTTATGAGAACAATTTGAATATAAATATTTCTTATGACGCAATATTCTACATACAAACATGTCAATACGATGAAATAAAGATTTGCTTGTAAAGCTTTATGATTTCGAAGAAGTGCGATATCTATATACACTCCAACAAAACGCACTTAGATATAATATTGTGATTATATCCATAATTATGAATGACATGTGTTGCGGCATTGTTAGCCGACTGATATAATACAAGATTCTTGAATATTATGGGGAAATTAAACAATAACACACATGTAGCGTGATCAAGCTTAAAGCGTAATTATGCCTGAAGCATAATGACTATCGATTCCAAAAAAATAAATATCTCTTGAATGATTAAAATGATCCATTTGAGGCTAAATACTCATAGTGAGTAAAAGGGACATAGTTAAATGATAAGAGATTCAGGCCTGATGATAGAACATATACAGAGATCTCTCTATGTTATATTGAGATGAAATGGAATCGATAAATAAGTCGACTGCATACATACAACCCTCTTATGAAAATGAGGTTGATGAAATTATAATACTTTGGCCAAGTATAAAATCACAATGTAGGGATTATTGTTATAAGACCTAAAGTCAAAACACTTAAATGTGTAAAGCCAGTAATTATGTGTACAAATGAAAAATATTTCACAGTCGTAAAAGACGACTCGTTGTGCGCGAAATTTTTCAAAAAACTGGCATGACATATGGTGGATAGACTATAGTCTAAATCACTAGTTTGAGCTCTTTGATATATCAATGAGTGAGATCAAAAAGTGTGATTCTCATCTCGGTACTTTGGGAGTTTTCTTTTAGGTACCAGTTGATCGCGGTACGTTGGGATTTCAAGCAAAATGATTATAGATTATATGTCGAAATTGATATCTATTTCAATGATTGATTATACTCCTGCAAATTAGAAATTGCAGTTTATAAAATGTAAGAACATATATGTATAAATCATTGAAAGATTCAATTTGCCCAGAATAGTATCATTATAGAATGAAGTGTGATTCTTAAAATAAAATCACATGAAGAATGATACATATGACCCCATAATATATGATGAAAATGAAATTGGAGTGTACTATTATTATAATTGAATATTTGGGCATGCAATTGATTTTCAATATGCAAAATTATATTATCCATCGAAAAAATGAATATTCACCAGAAGTGAATTCGGAAAATGAATATTCACCAGAAATGAATTTGAAAATAAATATTTAATTATTCATCAGAAGTGAATTCTAGATTTTGATAGAAGTGAATCAATTCTAGATTTGAGTAATGCAGTCAGTCAACTAACTAAACATTGCTTGGTATAACATGTTCAGTACATCATAAATGAGCTATGACTTCATAAATGAGTTATAAACTATTTATAAAAGCTCATCACAAACTATATGTTTGATGAAATGATTTAAGATTGCATTAATATACTTGTGATATTCCTATGAAGGGAACAAATACTCTCTGCACTCTTTTTCCCTTAGCTGAGGTTTTGTCCCACAGGGTTTTCCTAGTAAGGTTTTTAATGAGGCAGCAATTATGGCGTATCAATGAGAATAATGTACTCTTTTTCCCTTCGCTAAGGTTTTGTCCCACAGGGTTTTCCTAGCAAGGTTTTTGAGACATTATCACAGCTATCTGCAAGTAATAATTCAACAACAAGCTCTCTCTTTAAATTGTGCTGGAATGATATCAACAAATGAAGAAAATCATACACATCTTATGAAGAATGTTATGATATCGGCTACACACAAGAAGATTTTCATATATACATATTTCAAACGAATGATGATATCATTATTCAAAAGATCCATGAATACTTGATTGCACACTTCAGGGGGAGAATCATGCTGTCATGCTGTACTCTTTTTCCTTCGTCCAGGTTTTGTCCCATAGGGTTTTCCTGACAAGGTTTTAACGAGGCAGCGGCTGTACTCTTTTTCCTTCGTTCAGATTTTGTCCCATTGAGTTTTACTGACAAGGTTTTAATGAGGCAGTACTAAAGCACTGAAGTTTCCAGTACATGATTTGTACTACTTATCATTGATGTCATTTCGGATATTAGACTCAATGATTAATGATGGCCAACATAAGGGGGAGCAGCTGTACTCTTTTTCCTTCGCTCAAGTTTTATCCCACTGAATTTTCTTAGCAAGGTTTTAATGAGGCAGACAATTGAGCAATAAGTCATTAAAGGCGGAGTGTTATAAAATCATTACCTAATTTATAGTGTTATAAAATTCTTTACCTAATTTATAATATAAATTAATGTATTAATGACTTGTTTTTTTCCCCTATATTTTCCTATAAATAGGGCTATATTCATTTGTAAACTTGCACCATTCTTGATCAAGAAGAGAATTCTCATCCTTCTCTCTAGCTCTCAATCTCTCTCTCTCTCTCTCATTCTTGTTATTAGTATGTTAAGATTTTGATAGTTTCACAACACGTTGTAACTTGTAAACTAGAAGTCTTAATATATATATAAAAGTAGAATAACCGTCACTAAAATATACACATAGTTTTTCGCCAAATTTTTTTTCTAAATTTGAAATTTTTTTTCTAAAAAATAGTATATTAAATATTTTAGCAATTATTATTTTACATGTGTCATTAATTGTATTGAAATCCGTGCTATGCTATCAATAACATCAAAATGCTATTTTTTCTATTTTATTATTATTTTATTATTATTCTATTATACCGTAAATATATTGTCTGTAAAATTATATAAAAAATTAAAGGTACAGTTTTATTTTTTTATTTTTCCTCAATATTTAATTCATTTTAAATTATATCATTTAAGTCATATAATATTATCTATAATTAGTTAACTATTTTAGTAATAGAATTTCTGTCCTGATTTTTTCTCATCAAATTAAAATAAATAATAATTATACGAATTTTAAAGGCAAATCCAATTAAGTTGAGTTAATTTTACAAACTTAAGATTTCTTCAATTTATTCATCATCATATTTACATTATTTTTATTTATTTTCTGCTTCTATTCATTTTTCTATTTTTCATTATAAATTTAAATAACTAAAATATGTAAAAATATATTACATGTTTTAACAATTAGTTCATATAATTTCTATAAAAAATTAATCGATTATTAATTTTTATTAAAATAATAATGTAACAATATGAATAAAGAAATTGTGAGTATGAAGAAAAATGAATCAATTAATGTAACAACTTTTATTAAAATTAATGATTATTTCTTTAGAAAAACACTTGAAATTAATAATTAATACTTAAAAAATTAAATTATACCAAAAAAATATATCATACACCTCTTTTTTGGAAGAATATAATGATGAACAATATATGAAAAGAAAAGTATCGATCTTAAGGAAAATATGTAAGTTGAGTTTTGCACATATTGTATGAGCCTAATTTTGTAATTCAAAAGTTTTTTTAGAAAAGAAAATTTCATTTATTGAACGTTAATTTAAAAAATGGAGTTGATATGTTCACGGTACAATCTCTAAAACACTTAATTCATGTTATGTTTTCCCGTAAAAATGATAAAACAATTCAACTGTTTAAAATTTTATTAAATTATTAAAAAAATAATAATTATATGCTGTAAAAATGGTGAAACTTTATTTCTTAATTTTATTAACATATATAGACAAAAAGACTCACTATATATATTTTATTTATATTTTCATTAATAACTTTTTTATTGACATATAATTAAATATGCATTTAATTATGTTCAATTAAAATAATAATTATATGCCGTAAAAAATAGTGAAACTTTATTTCTTAATTTTATTAATATATATAGACAAAAAGACTCACTATATATATATTTTATTTATATTTTCATTAATAATTTTTTTATTGACATATAATTAAATATGCATTTAATTATGTTCAATTAAATGCATCGCATTTAAAAATTAAAAAATATTAATTATGCGAATGATCTCTTGAGTTGAATTCCACATTCGTGCACCACAAATCTTAAGGTTAATTTTCACTTTCGTGCATCGTCAATATTGCTTAATTTTTTACATTTATTTATATGTAGGACCGCATATATTTATTTGGTACAATTACTTTATTTTATGTAAATTATAATATTTTGAGGGTTATTATTTCTATTCACGTTAGTCAAAAATATTTGGACGAAATTTTTTATTTATTCTATACGACATATATTTGAAAAATTGTATTATTTAATTTAAATTTGAGCAATTGTTTAAATATGTTTTGTCTATAGCAACTTTCGTGTATAACACGAGTGTGAGCAACTACAAATTGTACAAACAATGTATTATTTAAAGTGATTTTTCAAAATTGATGAAAATTGTAATTTATTTCTATTTTGAACATTCGTTGATAGTCTGTATCATTAATCAACGCAAATTATGTGTTCAATTTTTTTTTTTCTATTTTGTAATGATATTTACAATAAAATCATTTTATATCGTTGTTACGTATAACGCTGTGATACTAGTTGTTAAATAAAAAGGACATTTGTGCATTCTTCTCACCGTTTGGTGTTAGGCCTGAACTTGATCAGTCCAGTTCCAGAACGCTACCTCGCTCACAAATCCGTCAAAACGAGAGTGCACGTGGCATTCTATTTGCTTTATTTATTTCCTGTCTATCCTCCTCCTTTTTTTTTTTTTTTTTGAATTATACGTAAGGATGTAAGAATTCTGATTAGTTTATTTTGCTCCTTATTTATTTATTATTTATTTATTTATTATTTTTGGCTAGGCTGATTAAATTCTACCTTTATAATGAATTGGAAGCCACGAGTTCAATCATCTACATATTTTGTTGTAACAAATTTCAATTTTTTTTGTTAATTTGAGAATCGATATTGAATAATTCTTAATGTCTCAATATTTTTTCATCACCGTTGACTTAAGATATAAATTTAGCGGCTCAAAATACTAGTCGAGACATGAAAAAGAACTTAGCCACACGACAAAAATTAGATATAAATTGCTACATTTATCTAAATAAGTAGTATGTTGTAGATCCATGTCATGTTTGGTCGTAATCAACATTACCCATAGTATTGTAGTGATCATCTTGAGTGGCGTCGTCGGAAAATTCTGGGCGATATGACTCATAGATCGAATTGGATCTGTAATGGACATGCAATATTTCACATTAGCGTTTGAAAATGAAATAAGGATACATAATAACAATAATTAGCATGCCTAAATTGTAGTGTCGAATGGTAAGCCTGGTAGCAACTTATACAGCTCATGGGAGTTTATTGATCATCTGAAGTGTCATCCGTAGATCGCTCTGGGTGATCGGGCTCGTCTACCAAGCGAGACCTATAATCGTTAATTAATATAACACCTCGGGCATTAGGAATAATGATTTCGAAGTGGCAGATTAGTTTTGTAAATGAGGTAATTTAATCAGAATTTTTCTATATACAAATTCTACGAAAATTTCGACAAAGTCTTCCTTGAAACTTGTACTTAATCTAAACTTAACACATTCAATATTCCATTGAAAGCTAAAAAAAACCAATGTCATCAAACTAATAATTTGCACGTGAAACAAAATAAAATGTAACCAACCAAATTCAATAAAAGGTAAATGATCACAAATGGATACCCAAATGAAAAATTCACTTCTCACAAAACTCCAAATTAGCACTCAAAACTATTCAATTTCATGAAGTCACTAATATCTTTATATTATATAATATATAAAAGTAAGTCACTTCTCAAAAACATATTTTGAAACTTTTTTCCACTTAAATTCTCTTTCCTAAAATAGAATTATTTCAATGAATGAAAATACTTTTGATAATTATACTATTATTTTGAAATCGAAAAATATGCAATATAGGTATCAAATCAAAGATCTCAACGAGAATTTTAATATGAACTCACAAGTTAGAGTCAATTGTAAAAATATCGTCCTTAAAATCACGTCAAAGATTAAAGGTAAAAAATTCATTTTGTAACTTTTTATTTTTTCTCAATGTCCCTCAATTTCAAAATTATTTTATTTAAGTCCTATAATGATATTTATAATTCCTTAACTATATTTAATTTGGTCATATATAATTAATTTCAATTCGGGTTGCGTTTCTTATATCAAATTAAAAGAAATAATAAATATCCGAACATTTATGTAATTTAATTAAGTTCGAATAATTTTTGCAACTTCATATATTGATCAATTCAGGTTGCTTAATTTGTTACATTCATTTAAATATAAGACCACATGTATTTAATTTATAATGTCAAAGTAAATATGAAATGAAATATTTGTTTAATATATTTAAATATCAAATATTATATTAAGATAGTTAATATCAATTTTAATATTACTATTCCATTATTCGAGTAGAGATAAATTTATTTTTTATAATATAGAAATTATATTTTGGAAAGATTAATTACGTCAATAATCATTAAAATTGAATAGTTATGCAAATGGTCGTTGATTTTTTTTTAATGGTAAGTTATTCAAGTTTCAAACTATTATAATTGTAGTCACTTAAGTAAAGATAAGAAATCGATTTCGGGTGGGGGGGGGGGGGGAAATAGGTTAGGGTATTGCGGGTGAGGGGTTACTGAGCAAAAGTAATCTGAAAAGGGTGAAATAATTTGTTTTTATCCAATAATAACTTGTGGGTCTAGGGATGACAATGGGTCATGTATGAGTCGGTTTTGTCAAACCTATACCCTATCCACATAGATTTACAATATTTATACCCTACCCATTACCCATTTAAAATTGGCAAGTTGGGGATGGGTCGGAGGTGAGTCGAGGGCGAGTACGTTGCCATACCCATTTGAAACTCATTATCTATTATTTATTTATTTATTTAATTTTTTTAATGCACGTGTTTTTCTGACAAACTCTAAAACTATATATATATACTTCCATGATTCACGTTGATATATAATGGCCTCTGCAAGATATTAAGAAATGAAATTTTGACTATTTTTCACATGTAGCAACTATCGTTGATAAAAAAATATATATAATATTTTCTTATAAAAACTATCAAATTCTGATAGAAATTAGCCAAAAATTTACTACCAGACACGGCATATTGAAGATTAGAGAAATTGATCTTACCTGTAACACACTTGCACTTATTTTTTAACGATTTTACTATTTCAATAAATTACTTCCCAATGACAATATATGGTCATATCTCTCCCTTTTTTTTTTAACGAATTTTTTTTTACACAATCATTTTTATTTTAAATTCTATAATTTTTTAAGGGAATTAATGAGTATGTGGTTCGGGCATGAGTTTTGTAGTCAAACTCACACCATACTCATACATATGTTGGATTTTAACATTTACCTCCATATTCGATCCACAAACACATTTAGTCGGCTAATCTCCATCCGTTTATGTTGGGTCTTCAACGGGTATCGAGCCCGTGGATATTACTGTCATCTCTATGTGGGTCTCATCCTTGTTGCTTAAGCGAGGTCGCTCACTTGAACAAAATCGGTCATTCTTTACAGGATTGTTCTTACACATCGACTCGATCTCTCGAGTTTATGGATATGGTTGGATTCTTCTGTTAGGTTTATTACGTCATAGTTGAAGGAGGTTCATGGTCAATCAAAGCTACCCTCATTTACATACATAATCTCCTTCAATCGTGACACTATCTCTCATATTATGAGAAAAATTATGTAGCTGACTTACTAGCTACAAGAGGGACTTTGCTATCAGGAATATGGTCACTTCATGGTGTCTCCGGACTCTCTTCCAAGGGGTAAGGGAGTAAACTACAAGAGGGACTTTGCTATCAGGAATATGGTCACTTCATGGTGTCTCCGGACTCTCTTCCAAGGGGTAAGGGAGTAAACGGTTCGATTCGGGCTGTTTTTGACAAATTTTCGAATCAAATCATTTAAAACAGTTAAACTTTTTCCTACCCAAACCAAACAATTTAATTTCCTAAACCAAATCAAACCAACCAAAAACCATTTTTGCTGGTTTGGTGCAGGTTCAAACCACGATTTGCAAATGAAATCAAACGAAATTAATCAAAAAAAGTTTTCAAACCACGACTGGTCACGGGAATCATATAAAATCTTGTTAATATGTTTTTCACTACCATAACATACTGTGATAAAGCAAATAGATAAGTTACAGATTAATTTGGAACCAAACATCAAGAAGAATACTGTAGAAAAGAAACTGAGTCTGGATTAACAGAAATGTGTGTTACATTTATAATTGGATTTTGTTTTTTTACTAAAAATTTAGAAAATAGTGAAAAGAATAAAATGTTTTCAACTTAAATCTCATTCACACAATCACATACCTTCATTCAAAATTAAGGTAGAATTAAAATATTTTAAATGTCCATTGTCCACAGCAATATAGTATGATGGCAGTACTAAAGTTTTCCCAATAAAATGATAAATCGTACAAGAATCAAAATGATAAAATTGGGTTTTATGTGTTAGCGATTTGAAACGGGTTTAGAAAAGTGAAAATTAAACCAAACCATTTGAAAGCATATCGGTTTGGGTCAAAACCAAAACTTTGATGGGTCGAGTGGACCCGAACCAATGGTTTTAAAATTGTGGTTTTAATTCGGCTTAGCGGTTTGGCGGTTTCAATTTACAACCCTACCAAGGGCTACTTCCTTTGAGCACCGGCCTCATACTCATCTTGACTTACCTCGAGACTCAGCATACTAGTATATATCAGTGTCTAGAAAATCGAAAATCGGTTCAAACCGAAAAAGGTAACGGGTCAAGGATCAGAATGCTCTATGGGGTCAAACAGAGGTCGAAACAGTTTCAATTAAAAAAAATTAAAAATATTCTAAAAATCACCAAATTTTCTAAAAAATAAGTTATTTTACAAATAAACTAACATTTACTCATTTAGGAAATAAAATCATAAACAAAAATAACTTAAACAATTAAAGAAAAACAAAAATAACAAAAAATAAATAAATAACAGGTTTAAAAACCGGCCAATTTTGATTGGTTTTCGATTTTTCCGATTGAACCGATGGTCCGGTCCAATTTTCTAAATATTGGTACAAATTGATAGACGTAGACTTCCTACTTTTAGAGCCCCTTAGTTTTTTTATATATATATATATATATATAGATTTTTCAAAATAATTTTTGGGATAACTGTTTCAAGGAGAAATTCCTCTATAAATTTGAGAGATTTCGAGTGACTGAAAGGCCACCCCAAAAGAGTGTTCAAACAAAAGGTATCAAGATTGATTGGTACAACAAAGTTCTTGAAGACATGGCTTCCTCCATGGCCAATTCCTCAAAAAACAAAAATAAGGACAAAAAGGTTGCTCTTACTCCTCTTCCTTCAATCGAAGATTTTGTTCAAACTTCCAGCAGAAGTGTTTCTGTTTCAAACATTCCTCAAATTTCCACTTCAAACAACTTTTCTGTTCTTGGCAAAATTCCTCAAACCCCAGAAAAGCCAAGACCTTCAAACTACAAAAAGGCCGTTCTTACTGGTTCAGGAAAACTTCCTGAAATCAATAAAAGCCCTTTTCAATATACCATCAAAAATCCCTTTCTTTCTGTTCTTACATTGGAACCTTCTTGGATTGAAAAATATTCTGATTACAATGATTGTTTATCAAATATTTTTCCTTCAGGTTTCCATTTCATGCCAACATCAATTCAAAAGAACCGTGAGTTTTATGAAAAGATCCTTCTCAAAACAGGATCAGCCATTATTACTCATACTCAAAATAAAGAAAATCCTCAAAATATTGATTTTTCAAAATGTTCAATTGTCAAGGTTTTGTCATATGATGACTGGGGACAGCAACCTTGGATTGAGAAAAAGATGAACCTTGCAAAAGGTGAAACTTTCTCTTCAAAATTCAATTACTTGGATTATCAAGATGCCTGGTTTAATGCCTTTTTGTTTAGACCAGTGAATCATTCTTGGTTCATCCTTTTTCATCAAAATTGCCAAAATAATTTTCCCCAATGGTTTCAAAATTGGTTTAATTATTTTGGACTTGAAGAAAGTATTCTACCCAGTCTCTCTCTTCAAGGATTCAAACATTTCAAAAATGAGGCTAAAGATTTGCTTAAGTCTCAGGAGAATCTTCTCCTTCAATTTTCCTTCAATTTCAAAGTCTCATGGAAACTGAAGCCAAATTCAAAATTCCCTCTAATGCTTTTTCTTCCATTAGAGATTCTCCTTCTTCATCTTCCTCGAGTAATCAAAGGTTTTGAAAGTTTCGTTTCCTCAGAAATGAAGGAAACTTCTTCTTGTTTTTTGAAGAGGGAGGAAGAATTTTTTCAAAACCATATTGTTCACAGAATGAACCCAACTCATGCTTAGACCCAAAACTTTGAAGATTTCTGACATCAACAGTTTTGGCTGCTGCATTATCAGTTCTATCTTCAGGAATTTGTTTGAAAGGAGACGCAGTAACTTCTGCATTCCCATGAGGAATAACGATCTCTTCAAGAGGAGGATATTCCGATTTGAAAGTTTGATTGGAAGAAGTTTTCCAAGTTTTTTTTTTTGAAGATGAAGCTTGAATGGATTTGGGTTTCGAAGAGGATTTGGGTTTGGAAGAAGATTTTGAAGGCTTCTTTTGTTTACCAAAAACTTTGAAATTAATCCATTTGAAAAATGAAATATCTTCTGGTTGAGCGAAGTACTCATCCCAGTAAGATTCAATTTCTTCTTTTGAAAAAGTTTGACGAAAAAGTTTCCTTAGGTTTTTGACCTTAGGAGACGGATTAATGTTATTAATCGAATTCAATTTCAAAAATGGTACTGTCAAATGACAATCGTCGTTGACAAGTCTTTTCAAATTACCACTAGAGTATTAATTGATTCTGGAGCAGATCAAAACTGCATCAGAGAAGGATTAATACCTTCAAAATACTTTGAGCAAACTACCGAACGTCTCTACGGAGCAGGAGGCAAAAAGCTCAACATTCAAAATAAACTTTCAAAAGCTCATGTTTTCAAATAGTACTTCTTCGATTGGAGGTTCGATATCTCTACCCTCCGGTAGAAAAATTCTAATTCCCTTATCTTGTCTCGTGCCTAAAATGTAGACCGCGAATATGATGGTGCTTCATTGCAAAAAATAAAAAATAAAAAAGCTGAAAATTGCAGACTGACGAATTTTTGAAGATGCAACTTCGTAAATCGAGTTTGTACTTTAATATTACAAAATTTAGATGTTAATTAGTTTTTAAAATGTATTAAATTAAATTAGTTTTTAAAATGTATTAAATAAATTATAATAACGCACTCCAAGTCTCCAACTCCTATCCATCTCGTCTCAAAACTATTAACCTATATCCCTAAGAACATATCCAAAGCACTATGTGAATTGGGGATGACGTGATAATGAAATAGACGAACTTTTAGAGAACGTGAATAAATTGACAAAGAAATCTTAAATTTCATCTTCAATAGTTCCTTCTAATATTAAATATTGTTGATTATGTGACATTTTTTAAAATTTAAAAATAATAATTTATTCACAAAATGATTAATATAATATTGAATTTTTTGTTATTATAAACTATAAATGTTATTTTCTTGGACTATATTTCATTTTTATATTTTATATTGGTAGTTAAATTTATCATGAGATTTTTTACTAATTATTACAGACAGAAAAGTATTTATTAATCTTAAATTATTATTTTTTATTGTAATTTTGTTAAGATATTTCAATGACTAATATTTTTAAATAACTTTATTTAGCGATAGTTTTTTATTGATAAATTAAATTTATTAAAATCCATATTTTTCAATTATTAATCTTAAATTTAATATAATTATGAAAACTTTGAATGAAAGTAATCAAAAAATGCTTGATTAGCGATAAATTTCAATGAAAATCTTCATACCATGACGTCCACATCTCTTTTTAATATAGTTAAAATAATTATAAAATAAATGAATGCTGAATCATTCAATCAGACGGAACATCAATATATAGATGGAGTACTCGACGTTGTTAGTTTTTTTTTTTCAAGTCACGTCAGCTTAACAATATAATTGACATTGTGCATACTATCTTAACATTGTAATTCACATTGTACACTGGAGATTCATTTTTAACTCATTTCGTTAATTTGCTGACGTGTTTCCCTCAATTTACTCACTTCTCTCTCTCAATCCAAGGACATCAGATCTCCAGCCTCAGGCACAGCGCCACAATCAGTATCCACAACCCCGACACTGACAATCATCAATGGCAGCATCGCGGTGGTGCCTTTCGATTTCTTTATTTTTTCATTTGGTTAATTTTTAAACCATCTGTGATGAGGTCATAGACATATTCGATGTTTATGTTCGTTTCATTTTGTTCCTTGTTTTCTTAATTAGCCTTTTTTGAATTTTATTGGTGTATATACATTTTCAATAAAAAATTTATGAATTTCTGTTATTTAAAAAAAAAAAAAAAACTTGGCACTTGGTTCGACTCGAAAAACCTCGAGTTTAAAGCTCGAGTCGAGCCTTATTTTTGGGGGGACGAGCTTTGGCTCGACTCGGGCTAAAAAACTCGAGTCGAGTTCGAGTCTTGATCTTCGGCTCGTTGATATTCCTAGAAGAAGTGTATCTAAGACAATTTTATTACTTTCTTTGGTTCTGGGTGCAGGTATTTCCCTTTATATAATTGATTGATTGATAAGCTTGATTTACACATTAGACTTGGGGATTGAAAATAAGCCAAATCATAGATTTTTCGTTTGTGTCATTTTTTTCATGTCCACTTTTATGGTTGCACCAGTTTTTGGTGCTAGACAATGTGATGGAATCGGAAGAATTGATCTAAATTGAAATAAAATTATAGTGATCTAGTTGATACAAAATCAAAGTACAGTGATCTAATTGTCAGTTTTTTCTTTTAAAAAAAATAAAAATCAATCGGGACAATGCAATATACCTTATCTTGCTTCTAGAGTCTATGACACGAAACATACTATGAAACAAACTACGCCCATGTTTGTACTAGTTAAAATCCACATTATTATTATTATTATTATTATTATTATTATTATTATTATTATTATTATTATTATTATTACTACTACTATTATTATTAACTGTCAAATGTTGAAAATTTACGAACGTTGATAGCGCATTGATCACAAGTTTGAATCCTCATAGCTAGGCTCTTTGTCGTTTAGTGAATAGTACCCAAATCATGACCAGCTTGAGAGTATAACCTTCTATTTACATCATCTATCAATTCTCAGGGAAGGACGTTAGGAGCACCTAAGGTTGGCATTCAACCTTTTTAAAATAAAAATTTAAATTTAAATCAAAGTCTACAATTAATTTTAATCACACATTTTATATTACCAACAATTTTTTGTTGGAAATACGGTGTAGGAGAATGAAGAAAATGATATAAAACAACAAAAATTGATGAAAGAAATATAAGGCTCAAACACGTAAAACACGTTATCCTCAAACTATATTTGCACCCACCGGGATTCAAGTTTGCTTTTGGGATTATTGCAAATAGGTTTGAAGGATTAATCAAACATTTCCTTCAAGTTCAAATAAAGCAAAATAAGAACTTGAAATAAAAACAAGAACACTAAAATTGGAATGATGAAAATGGAATAATTTGGATATCAATATAGATTCAAAATTTGTTAAAAAGTGATTTAGTGTGAAGAAGAATCACTTATTTATAGATATACAAGCACCAATTACGAATTGGTGTCAACTTTTCATGAAAAAGTGAAAAGTTTCTTCAAAAGGTGCCAACTTCAACCAACTTAACGGTCGGATTTTAACATTGTGCGACCGCATGGTTGAACCATCGTGAGGTCGCACGGTTCTACCAACAAATTGCACATCAAAAACGACGTGTGGTCGCATGGTTTTTGTACCGTGCGGCCGCGCGGTTATAAACGATACCACCTTTGATTTTTCATTTCCGTTTCTTTTCAAAGTCATTCCTTTATTTATCATTAATCATTTTGAACACACACACACACATATATCCAACAATCCCCCACTGTTCAAAATGCATTTTTGATAAATTTTCAATACTTATGCATAAGGAATCGATATCTTTCGATTTAAATCTATCCATAGTGTAATCAATCACAAGGTATCATTGAAATCCTAGGTGGCATAAAAGTTTTGAACATATTATTCCTTTGTAATGAAACCGGTGAGATTACACACACAAGTATCATTGTGTTCTATGTTTTTCATAACACGCTTAGCACTTTTATGGCCTTGTACTCATCCTATTCATGAGTTTTTAAGAGAGAAACTTCGAACTCTCTATCGAGACGGCACCATCTCTAAATTCATATAGGTAAAGTTCTTCCAGTATCTTTGTCATATTTACAGATACTTGATCATGTTGATTAGAACTTTATTAAAAGTTTAAAAACTTATCCCTCATTTTCTATGACAACCAACATTTATTTTATAAATGTTGAATACTATCCACTTATCGAATGACTTGTTTTTACCCTTTGAACCTAAAATGTACTTTTTAGTAAGTTTAGGTAGGGTTGCCATCATTGGTGGATCTTTAATTAAGAAGTTTTAACCTCATCCTACTCGATTTGGTTCTCACTAATTCCTTAGTGGGTGGTTTTGTTAGTGGATCCGCTAAATTATCACTTGATTTTACATAAGTGATTGAAATTGTTCCATCTTTGATCAATTTCCTTACATAGTCGTGTCTTAGACTAATATGTCTAGACTTTCCATTGTATACTTCATTGTAAGCTCTTGCTAAAGTGGCTTGACTATCACATAGTATAGGAATAGAATTTAAATTCTTATCTCCTATTGGAATTTCATACAAGAGATCCCTTAGCCACTCAGCTTCTTTTCCGACTTCTACCAATGCTACAAATTCGGATTCCATTGTTGAGTGTGTTATACATGTTTGTTTCTTGGATCTCCATGAGACTGCTGCTCCTCCAAGAGTAAACACCCAACCTGAGGTGGATTTATTCTCACCTGTACTAGATATCCAACTTGCATCGGTAAATCCTTCTAAGATTGTCGGAAACCGGGAATATTGGAGGCCTATATCTTTGGTTTTCTTTAAATAACCAAGAACTCGTCCAATTGCCTTCCAGTGTTCCTTACTTGGGTTACTAGTAAACCTACTAAGTTTACTAACCGCATACATTAGAGATCCGATAGCACTTGCATATTCAAGTTGTGCTATTGCTCTTCCATCATTTTTTACAAGTTTAATACTTGCATCAAATGGGGTATTTGCTTCTTTAATGTTCAAATGTTTGAACTTATCAATCACATTCTCAATATAATGTGTTTGATTAAGCATAAAACCCTCATTTCTTCTTGTGACCTTGATACCTAATATGGTATCCACTTGCCCAAGATCTTTCATTTTAAATGTGGAAGATAGAAACCTTTTTGTTTCATTTATGCCTTCCATGTGATTACTTATGATCAACATATCATCCACATAAAGGCATATAATCACAACATGTCTTTCATGTTCCTTCGAATATAAGCACTTATCAACACTATTGTGTTTGAATCCAAATGACATAATTGTCAAATCGAACTTCTCATGTCATTTTTTCTGTGCTTGCTTTAAACCATATAATGATTTAACTAATTTGCATACTTTTTTTTTCATTTCCGGGGAGAACAAAACCTTCAGGTTGTTCCATATAAACCTCCTCATCAAGGTCCCCATTCAAGAAAGCTATTTTAATATCCATTTGATGTATATCCAAATCATAAATGGAAGCTAAGGCAAACATTATTCTTATAGATGTAATGCGTGCCACGGGTGCATATGTGTCAAAATAATCTATTCCTTCCTTTTTTCGATATCCTTTGGCTACTAGTCGGGCTTTAAAGGTATTGAGAGTACCATCCGCGTCGTACTTCTTTCTAAATACCCATTTACATCCTATAGGTTTAGAGCCATTTGGTAAATCAACAAGTTCCCAAGTATTGTTAGACATTATTGAATTCATTTCATCTTTTATAGCATCTTTCCAAAAAATACTATCTCTTGATGACATAGTCTCTTTATAAGTTTTAGGATCCGTTTCGGTTTGTAGAACATATGGTGTTGTTCTAATGACACTCTTTATATTTCCTTCAACAAGATAAAGAGAAATAAGTTGAGAGTTTATTTCATCCGGTCCTAATACTTTTTCTTTTCGAGTTCTTTTTCTTCTACGAAGTTCATTAGAATCATTAACACCTTTAGAGGATGTTTCTCCAAATGATCTTGTAGAGTTTGGAATCTCTTTATTTGATTCCTTAATATTTTTATCCGAAGATAAAGAATTCTCAAAGAACTCTACTTCCCTTGATTCAACTATCACATTGGCCTCCAAATTCAATAATCGATATGCTTTACTATTTGAGGCATATCCAACAAATACACATTTGATCCCTCTTGGACCAAGTTTTGTTCGTTTAGGATCGACATTTTTGCAATAAGCAAGACACCCCCACACTTTGAAGTAACCAATATTTGGTTTTCTTCATTTCCATAATTCATATGGAGATACTTTTGTAAATTTTGAAGGAACTCTATTTAATATATGACATGCACTAAGTAATGCTTCACCCCAAAGATTAAATGGCAATTTAGAATATAACAACATTGCATTAATCATTTCAACAAGTGTCCTATTTTTTCTTTCCACCAAACCATTTTGTTCGGGTGTTCTAGGTGCACTACATTGATGAATTATGCCATGTTGTTCACAAAATAAGTTAAAATCACTAGAGAAGTATTCACCTCCTCTATCACTCCTAAGAATTTTTATTTTCTTATTCAAGTGATTTTCAACTTCATTTTTATATGCTTTGAAAGTTTCTAAAGTCTCATCCTTATGTTTTAATAAATAAACATAAATAAATCTAGAACAATCATCAATAAATGTTATGAAATATCTATTTCCTCCCCTTGTTAACATACCATTTAATTCACATATGTCGGTATGCACAAGATCTAATAATTGATTTGTTCTAGTTACACTATGAAAATGTTTCTTAATCATCTTAGATTCTACACAAGTCTTGCATTTATAAACTTTATTTTCATCATAAGTTATTAAGTCACACATTTTCATTCTTTTTATATAATTATTCCCTATATGCCCTAATCTACTATGCCACAATGTAAAGGAGTCAAGCAAATAAGCAGAATTCACTTTATTCATATTTTTATTGTCAACGGTACATAGTTTGACCATTCCATCACTAGAATAGCCCTTTCCAACAAAGATCCCATTACAGGATAATACAAGTTTACCAGATTCATACACACTTTTTATTCCGGGTTTTCCCAAAAGATCATCACTAACTAAGTTCTTATTCATGTCCGGAACATGGAATACATTAGTGAGAGTAACGGTTTTTCCGGATGTGAAGATGATGTCTACACTTCCTTTTCCAACCACTTTGGAGTGGCCTTCATTACCCATTTGTATTTCATGTCCATCTTCCAAGTCATGATAAATTTTAAATAAAGACTTATCATAACACAC
Organism: Ligustrum vulgare; assembly: GCA_963555705.1. NCBI lineage: Eukaryota > Viridiplantae > Streptophyta > Magnoliopsida > Lamiales > Oleaceae > Ligustrum > Ligustrum vulgare. Next base: position 2,802,378 of record OY743185.1, read on the forward strand.
GTGTATGGTCGCACAAGTGTCATACCACCATCCTTGAACCTTTCCTTTTATAGTGTTGACTTCACATATTGTAGCCACGATGTTGTCATCTTCAATGGAGTTTATTTTATGTTCACCATTGGATTTCTTCTTATGCCTGCACACATTGGCCCAATGACCGGGTTTTCCACAAACATAGCATGGGCCCTTTGGTTTTGGTTTAAACTTCCCTTTGTCCTTTTTGGGACCAAGAGGATTAAACTTTTCATTGTTGGAGTGTTCGGCCCTTTCAATAGCATTTGCTTTTGATTTGGCTTCATAGGAATTCTCGTTCTTATCCCTCATTCTCAATTCTTCTTCAATGCGTAGATGCTTTTGTAATCGTTCCAAAGTAAAGTCTTCGGAGTTATGAAGAATCTTCTTCCGGTATCCTTTCCAAGCACTTGGAAGTTTGGCAATAATTGCCCCCACTTGAAAGGATTCCGGGAGTTTTATTTTGACCGCTTTCAATTTGTTGACAAGTACTTGTAATTCATGTACTTGAGGGAGAATAGGAATATTGTCCAAAAATTTAAAATCAAAATATTTTGTGATTAAAAATTTCTTGGTACCTTCTTCTTCCGCCTTATATTTGTTTTCCAATTCGTTCCAAATATCTCTAGCCGAAGAAGTGTTGATGTAGAGATCATAAAATCGGTCCGACAAAGTATTCAAAATATGTCCACGACATATTAGTTCATCTTCTTGTATTTTCTTCCTTTCGGCCCTTATTGCCTCCGTGTCCGTTTCTGCTGGTTCTGCTAAAGGTTCCAAATCCGGATCCAAAATGTAGAGATCTTCAATGCGGTGAGTAGGAATTTTAACTTGTCTTGCCAACGCATGAAGTTTGTTCCATCAAATCTATCGAGCCTCACAAGATCTTGGTTCATCAACTTGATAGTTGCAAGAGTTGTTTCATTCTCCATGGCAAATATAGTTTGAGATTGTTGGAAATACGGTGTAGGAGAATGAAGAAAATGATATAAAACAACAAAAATTGATGAAAGAAATATAAGGCTCAAACACGTAAAACATGTTATCCTCAAACTATATTTGCACCCATCGGGATTCAAGTTTGCTTTTGGGATTATTGCAAATAGGTTTGAAGGATTAATCAAGTCTTTCCTTCAAGTTCAAATAAAGCAAAATAAGAACTTGAAATAAAAACAAGAACACTAAAATTGGAATGATGGAAATTGAATAATTTGGATATCAATCTTGATTCAAAATTTGTTAAAAAGTGATTTGGTATGAAGAAGAATCACTTATTTATAGATATCCAAGCACCAATTACGAATTGGTGTCAACTTTTCATGAAAAAGTGAAAAGTTTCTTCAAAAGGTGCCAACTTCAACCAACTTAACGGCCGGATTTTAACATTGTGCGACCGCATGGTTGAACCATCGTGCGGTCGCACGATTCTACCAACAAATTGCACGTCAAAAACGATGTGTGGTCGCACGGTTTTTGTACCGCGCGGTTATAAATTATGCCACATTTGATTTTTCATTTCCGTTTCTTTTCAAAATCATTCATTTATTTATCATTAATCATTTTGAACACACACACACATATATATATATATCCAACATTTTTCATCCACACATTTTATCAACTTATATCAAATTTTATTAAAAATCTTATTTTAATTTCCACTATTGAAAATGTGCCCTAGCACGGTAGTTCACCAACTCGGTTTGGCAGACCCCAAAAAAAAAAAAAAAATTTAAACAACACAATTTTTCAAATCATTTTTTAACCATATATATTTTTCTCTTCACTTTTCAATCACACATTTTATCTCGAAAATATAAAAAACATATTTTTAAACATAAAATTTTTAACAAACATAGCTGAGCGAGGGCAATACAGAAACTATTTTATTGTGGCATTATATATAATACCCATATAACAAAACAGACAGGTGATTACACACACATTATAAGTACTAAGCTCCCTCAGCTTCAGCCAGTGCCACTGCCCCGTCTAGAGAATTATCCTCTGAATCTTTGGTCATCCTAGTATGAGCATGGTTCTTATCCTCAGCTTCCTTTATAAGCATCAAGATGTCAACTTTTTTGTCCAGAAGAGATTCTATTTTAGCATTGATCTTCTCTAACTTCTTCTTCAACTTGTCGAGATCCTTGACATTGTTCTTCTCTTCGAGTTTACGTTTCTTCTCATCTTTCATTTTCTTCTTGTCTTTCTCACCCTTCTCTTTGTTTTTATCCTCGGCTTCAACGTCTAAGGTTTCCCCACTTCCATCTATTTTAATCTCTCTAGACGAAACTTTGGCTTTAACAGCATCTTCATCTTTCTCATCCTTGTTCTTAAGTTTCTTCTCTTTCTTTTCCTTGTGTTTCTTCTTCCCCTCCTTTTCATCTCCAGTATCCTTGCTTGATTCGCCCTCATCTGAAACTTTCTTTTCTTTATCCTTGTGTTTCTTTTGCTTGCCTTTCTTCTTTTCTTTTTCTTCTTCAACTGCCTTTCCTCTACCCTTCTTCTCTCCCTCCGATTCCTCATTCGATTTTTCCTCTATATCACCTCCTTTCAATTTGTCCTTATTTTTGTGTTTCTTCTCCTTATCCTTCTTTTCACATTCTTTTCCCTTGCCCTCTTCATTGGAATCCCCTTCAAACTCATCAGCATCTTTGGATTTCTTCTCTTCCTTCTTCTTTTCTTTCTTGTCTTTCTTTTTCACTTCATCTTTCTTCTCCTTTTTCTTCTCTTCTTTATCTTCATGCACCTCTTCGCCACTCTCCTTCTCTTCAACAATTTTGTCCTTTTTATCTTTCTTCTTCTTTTCTTTTTCCATACCATTGTCATTTTTCTTCTCCTTCTTCTTATGTTCTTCAGATATCTCTTCATTGCCACAATCCTCACTCTTCTCATGTTCCTTCTTCTTTACCTTTATTTCACGCTCTTCATTGTTAGAATCTCCATCCTTCTCTTTACTCTTTGATTTCTTTTCATCGTCGTCGTGTTTCTCGTGATTTGGCTTTTCCATCTCTACCGACTTGGTTTTTAGTTCTAGTTCAACTTTAGTCTTTTCTTCAACTTCGTCAGGCTTCTTAATATCACTCACAACCTTAAGATGAAGCTTTTCCTCCTCCAACTTCTCTTCTTTAGTAAGGATTTTATCAGATTTTTCTTCCATTAACTTTCCGGTCGACGAGTCCGCCTCTCTTGCTTAACTCCGAGCAACCTGATAGAATTATAACTCAAAATTTACAAAAACAACCAAAAATAAATAAAAATGAAAACGCTACATGATGCACTTAACATCTTGAATCACGGTACTTTCCAAATTTATCAACAGGACAATTTTCCATGTGGATTTCCTTTAAAGGAAACAAGTGCAAAATTATGTCAAAAATATACTTTTAGGACAATCACAATTTCAAGAACATGTCACATAATTAAAAGTGCTATATCAATATTTCAATAATCTAATTAACCTGATAAAGTAACCATAGAAGAAGATCGAATCCACAGTACTGAAGTCCTGTAACTCCAATACACTTACAATTTTGCAAGACACTAAAAATTTGCCTTTTTAACCAGATTCCCACATAAAATTTCTCTTTGATAGGATTTTTTTTTCCTTCAATCAACCGAATACAACACTATTTCAATACTTCCATAAACAGATTACATTATCTGGAGAATTTTCAAACGAAGCAGAGAGTTAATACGATATCACAAAAGGATATAAATTGAATATCCCACCATATTATAAATTTTTCAAGATCAAGATCATGATCATGGTATCTAAATCTCGAAGAAAGCATGGCGAAGAAAAAACTGAGCTAAATCAAATTACGATACAGAATACTAGAATTAGATGGGCGAATTAAATTAAATGAAAAACGAAAGAATTGTAGTAATACCTTTATACTATATCTGATTCAATTAACTAAGAAGCTTCAAGAAATTTGTGCCCAGAGTAATAAAAATCAGGTTGATTCTCGAGTCGATCTATTATAGATTTTTGAGAATATATGGGGCCTTGGCTATTTATTGTAAACCAGGATAGAAGAATTGCTGGTGTTACCGCGTGGGAACGTTAACACGGTCTTTACTCATATAATGCATAATATTGGAGTCGGTCTGGGTCACTTGTCACTCAGAGACGTGGCCCACCAGGCGAGTCGGACAGTCGGTCGTTGCTTGCCCCGTAGGATGCTAGGATGAGCGTGATAGCAAAGTAAGAGTCCGTTTGGTAACGATAAAATTTTTACTTCAACTTTGCATACTCAATTTTAACCCTCAATTCTTAGTCAAGTTCACAATTTTTTTACTTTTTAAATTTTTTTAAAGCACACATCCATATAAAAAAAATATATATATATATATAAATCAAATTTTTTCACATTATCAAACAGGCTCTAAGATTCAAATATTTTTCATATATTCAATGAAAATACAAGAGTATTTATATACAAGCTATTCTGCTAATATTTGGAAACTAGAATATACTATCTATAGAAGATTTACTCAATAATAAAATATTATACAAGAATATTGCAGAGATCACAATTACAACGATTCTGATTTATCTTCAATGGTAGTTTCCTTAAAAAAATCCCGTAAGATGGAGGATCCATTAGAGACGCTAATCTTGGACCGTATGTGCTCAAATTTGGATGGTGGTAATGACTTTGTGAGGATGTCTGTCAATTGATCTTGTGTGGGAATATAGGATACACGAAAGGATCCATTTGCAACATGAGTGCAAACAAAGTGATAATCAATAGCAATGTATTTCATGCAAGAGTGAAACACTGGATTGTGAGATAGATAGGTAGCACCTAGGTTGTCACACTAGATTGTAGGAGTGGAAGGAAGAGAGATACGACATTCTAACAAAAGGTTGCAAACCAATAGAACTTCAGAGGAGCAAGAGGTAAGAACACGATATTCAGCTTCAGTTGAGGATCGTTCAATGGTTCTTTGTTTCTTTAAGCACCAAGAAATAGGAGAGGAACCAAGATATAGAATATAGGAAGAGGTGGAGGAACGGTCATCAATGTTGCCAGCCAAATCCGAATCCGTGAAAACAATCAAGGAAAGAATAGAGGATTTGCGAAGTAGGAGATCATGATGGATGGTGTGTTTGAGATAGCAAAGAATACGCTTGACTGTCTACAATGCATTTTAGATGGGCTACGGATGAATTGGGACAATTTATTTACAGCAAAACAGATGTCAGGGCATGTGAGTGATAGATATTAAAGAGCGCCAACTACTTGTCTATAAAGTGTGGCATCAGTAGAGGGTGAACCGTCATGAAGGCATAGAGTTGAGGAATTGTTGATGGGAGTTGTCAAGGGTTTAGCATCAGTCATTTTGACTTTGAGAAGAAGGTTTAGAGATGTATTTATTTTGATTGAGGAAGATGAAGGAAGGAGTGCGAATTACTTCGACTCTAAGAAAATAGATTAGATCACCTAGACTTTTGACTGAAAATCAAGAGGATAAAGAGTCTAGGAAGGTGTGAACAGCAGTAGCGGAACTCCCAGTGACTAGAAGATCATCGACATAGACCAAAAAGTACATAGTAATATTAGTGGAGGAATATAGGAATAGAGAAGAATCACTATGGGAGTTTTGAAACCCATAATTGATAAGGAATGTCTTAAGTTCAGTATACCAGGCACGAGAAACATGCTTGAGACCATAAATGGCCTTATTCAAGCAACACACATGTGAGGGAAAGTGAGAGTCAGGGAATCTAGGTGGTTGAGACATGTAAACAGTTTCAGTCAAAGTACCCTGAAAGAATGCATTGTTTGACACCAAGTTGATGTACTGGCCAATTGTAATGAAGTGCAAGGGTGAGAAAGATTCTGATTGTGGTTGGTTTAACAACTGGCCTAAAGGTCTCATGAAAATTGATCCTCAGTCATTGATGGAAGCCTTTAGCCACTAGGCGCGCTTTGTAGCACAAGATAGTGCCATCCGAATTCCTTTTAATACGGAAAACCCATTTGCAACCAATGGGTTAGGAGGAGGAGAAACAATATTTCGTGTACAATTTTCAATCAAGGCATTGATTTCATCGACCACGGCATTTCGTTAATGTGATGATTTCATGGGTTGAGTTACACAAGTTGGTTCAATAGATTCAGGGAGAGGATGGAAATAAGAGGTATTATTCACATATTTTGGACGAAAAATATTGTTCTTTGCACGAGTTAACATCGGGTGAGAATTTAGAGGAGGAGGAGGTAGTGGATTAAAGTTGGAGTTTGCTGGAATTAGTTCTGTAAGTGGAGTGGCTGGGTCGGTGATGGGGCAGCTGGAACAGAGACAGGTTCGAGAGAAGGATGTTCTGTCGAACTATTTGCAGCAGCTGGTACGGCAGCAGGGTTGACTGCCAAACCAGGAGTAGGTTGGGCTGGAGCACCTACTGTCGAGTGGAAGTTGGACTCGACAGATTGAGGTGCTGCCTAACGAAATTCTGCCTGGGTAGATGGAGATGATGCGAAGAGTGAAGGCCGTAAGTTATGAGTATGGGGTGGGGAAAATTGGCAAAGGAAGAGGATAGGAAACGGGAACTGGAACTGGAGAGGAGAAGGAATTTGAAATATTTGTTGGGGATTGAGTGCAAGTGTTAGAAGAATGAGGAAAAATATGTTCGATGAATAGAACATGTCGGGAAGTAAGTATTTTTTGGATTTTGAAGTCTTGACATAAATATGCATGATGTGTGGTATCATAACCAGGAAAGATGCAATTTTTGGAGCGAGCATCAAGTTTGTTGTGTGCATAGGGCAAAGCCATGGGTAGCATAGACAACCAAATTGACGAAGGTGCATGTAAGAAAGTTTAGTTTTAAAGAGAAAATAGAGAAAAGACTATCATGTCCTAGAGTAGAGGTAGGTAGTCTATTAATTATATAGGTGGCGGTTTTATAACCAAAGGGCCATAAGGAGTGGGAAGAAAGGCATGGTGAAGTAAAGTGATGCCAGTCTCTACAATATGTCTGTGTTTGCGCTCAGCGAAGTCATTATGTTCACGAGAGTAAGGAAAAATGATTAAATGTTGAATTCCGGATGAATTAAAAATGGGGCAAGAGATTAGAACTCACCACCACCATCGGAGTAGACAGTTTTTATTTTTGAATTAAATTAATTATCAACTTGTAGTTTAAAGATAGGGAAGATGGATTGAACATCAAATCTTAAATGTAAAGGAAAAACCCCATATAAATCTAGAGAAATGATCAACAAAAATGACATAATATCGAAAACCATCTAGAGAGGTACCATACTAGGTCCCCATACATTGGTAAATAGAACTTCTAAAGGTTTATGACTCTTAATACTTGAAATACTAAAAGGGAGCTTATGACTCTTATTACATTGACATGAATGACACGAAAAATTTAAAGTAAATTATAACTAGAATCCAGAAGGCCAGAATACAGTAGAAGTTGAGAAGTCTTCAGGGATGGATGTCAAGACGGCCATGTCAAAGAGTTGAGGAGACGATGGAAGCAGAGTGGACCATGGGAGGTGTGGATGGAGGAGAAGTGGAAGGCCATTCACATAGATCATTGATTTGCTGACCTTGAAGAAGAGTTTTTTTGGAAGTGAAATCCTTCAAAATAAAATAAGAGGGAAAAAATTCAATAATTTATGGTTGGCGGACAACCTAAGCGTGATCTAATTCGCTTCACCAATTTTGTGATTCGACTTGCTTCGTCGATTTGTTTTAAGCTCACCCCAATTTGTATATACTTAGTATTCAACATTATAAATTCTTTTAAACATAAAAATCAATTGATCGAAGCCCTTATTTGATTTTGATATTTGAGAAGTAATTTTGTGAAATATTTTACTAGAACGTAGGGTTAAAAATAAGAAAAAATTATAAAATATGTGTGTTATTATTTTATTGAAGGAACGTCTAATTAAAAATGAGTTTTAAGGAAAAGTGATTTTCAAAAAAACCAAATATGAAATTGAATTTAGAAATTTATTTAAAATTTTGTACTTTTAGAATTTTTTTGATATAGCAAGTAACCTAAATTTGTGAAAGCTTGTGAATTAAGTGAAACCATTAATTAATAAGCATTAAATAAACAGATTAAATTAATTTAATTTAAATTAATCAATTTTATAGAAGAGACCTGCCTTTCTTCACGCTCTTTCATTCAAATCTCTCTTTCTTCAACACAGAATAACACTCTTTCTTTCTCTATGTTAAACACAATTTAATCTAATAAATAGAAAAAGAAGGAGAAGAGAAGAAGAGAGAAAGAGAGGGAATTCTTCAGAGAAAATCTCTTTTCTTCTCGGGTCTCTCGAAGAAATTCCCAAGCTTTTCAGTTTTCAAGATGAATGATCTTTTATCAGTAAGTTTTTAAAAAAAAAATTGTTTCGGAATGGAATAGAATGTGATGTAATTTAGCTAATAAAATATCTTAAAATTTTAATTTGAAATTCGTGCATGCAAAAACGTAGCTGAAGATAAAAGAAAATAAACGTTTTGTGGTGAATTTCGGATATTATTTTCTGAAGTTAAAGGGAACGATAATGCAGAACGTGTTATGGACATCTTGTGTGAAATTTGAGCAGTTTAGGTTTTCTAATTTTCGATTTAATATTTTGTATCAATTTGTTGGTTTTGAAAAGGCAAGATGCTTATATGGTATTTTATTATGTTTAATGTACGTGTGTATTGAGGGAAGGTGTTTATGTGCAAAGTTGGGAGCTAGATCAAATTCTGCATTCATGACGATTTAGATTTGCAGGTTTTAGTTCAATTCGAGGCGACTTTAGCTGAATGTATTGATAGACAATGTAGCATATCCATGCGGCTTGTTTGAATGATTTTATCAATGTCAAGTTTTATTGACTATGTTGCATTGATATGATTCAGCCTCTTGTAGTTTCAAATTTTATGCAAACAGTTTGTACATTCTTCAACTTTTTTGCCATTATTCAAGCAAACCAGTGGAGAAATTAATCATATTAAATTTTTGTAGAGTTTTTACTGGTCCTTGTAAGCCTTCTGAAGCAAACTATAAGTTTATATGATCAAGTTGATTAATCTAGAACAGTATAAGTGATTTATTAACCGTTGAAAACGAAGAGGTAGCAGAGTACCTCATAAAAGCTCATTTGGCTGAATAGAAGCTTTAAAACCCACTTGGATGATTCTCATTCTGTACCTTGAATATGACTTTCAAATTTATTTATGAGGAGATAATTCTAGTGCCCTGATTGGACTATGATTCTGAAAATTGACAACCCAAAAATGAACCTTATATGAAGGATCATTAAGCAAAAGAGTACTTGGTTACGAAAAACACCGGTAGTTAGGTAGAGAAGACCTAGGGGTGTAAGACACTCTATCTAGGAAACGGGTAAAATAGCCCATATTGCATGACCAAGCCAGTCGAAGTTATACGCTTTCTTCACGGAATGAGATAGAAGTGGTCCTTTTATCAAATATCCTTTGAATTTGCAAAGAGGGACTTATTAATGCACCGCTCTTCAAAGTAAGTTTCAAATGAAACCAACTCTTATCAGTATTGCTCGGTAAGGGCTTTCATTAACGTCAACAGTGAAAGGGTATTCAGCTACGAATCACTTATACAGGGCAACTATAGGGCTCGGGAGCCTCTGGAGGGTGTCGGATTAATCCCATTATACCCATAGCATCCAGGTAGGCCATGGGTCCGAAAGCTCTGGGATGGAGACCTTGATTGGTGAAGGGAACCTAAGCGCCTTAGGTAGCTGCTATCTATCAGATCTTTAACTAGCTAGTGCTAAATATATGGATTGAGTCGGGCAAATTATGTTAGATATTGATCGAGGAAGGCTACTTTCTAGTTTAGAAAGGCGATGGCGCAAGTGGGAAAGCCCACAGCTAGCATTCGAAATCAGAAGAATAGCGAATTGGGGCGAACCTATCTTATGTAATAAAGCCAATTGTTTTGCTCGCTATATTCATGAAATTCATCAAAAGCCCACAAGTCATAAAAATCGCTACCATCTATCTACATTCTATTTACCATCTATCTATTTTGGTGGCCTAATCCTCTGTATTAATATTTGATTCAACAAACTTTGATTGTGAGGTTCAAGCAGTGACTTTGGATGTTATGTTATCATGTTAGGTAATATTTTATATTGATTTCTGTATATCCTGTGGGTCAATCTTTTCAGGACAGTTATTTATGGTTTATTTATGTAGTTTTAGAAACAAATATACAATTGAGAGTAGTAGTGACACACCTGGCTGAGAGTCTGGCTGCATTTGTGTTATTCGGACATTATCTTTTTACTCAACTCTTCTTTCACTTTTAGAATTATCTTTTACTTTATGAATCTTGGAAAGATTGAATTTGAGGTCTCTCCTCAGGCATGTCAATGCATAGTTTATAACCTGCAAATGTGAAGTGCAACTTGTAAATCCTTTTTTGGTTTCCAAATGTTCAAAATAAGTTTTTCTCTTGGCATGTTTGCTTAGCAGGTTTGCTAACTAGAAAGCTAAGTTTTTTCCTTTTCTTTTGTGCCATTTTCAGGGTTCATTTGCAACCTCTCGGGATGGATCTTCCAGAAGAGATATTGAAATGGGAACGATGAGACCAATGAATTCAGGAGAATTAGGCCTGGACAATTTCTTTAACCAGGTTTGCATCAGAGGACGAGAAGTGTTGCATTACTTTATTTTATTCAATTTAAAGTTCTGATTTTCCTCTTATTCCTTGTTACTAGGTTCAAGAGATAGAAAAACAATATGAAAACCTCAATAAGCTACTCAAAAAGCTTCAGGTATTGGTTTCTCTCCTGCTCCAGTGGTCTTTCCTTCTTACAAAAATTGTTTCCCATTCAAATATTTAGCTACTGAATCATCCTCCATTTAGTATGGAGGTGGATTATTCTTCTTGTTTCTATAACTTATGAGTTCAAAGGGCTAAACCTAAATGATGTGATAGTGGAGTAAGGCTTGTATTCTGTGTGATTTCTACTGATGTAATCAAAATTTACTGATGTGATATAGGAATATCTAACATGTGCATAAGAATGGACACCATAATTCTTACTCTCTCTTGTAATTTCACACTTGAATGAGGAGAAAATTTTGTTCTCTTTGAAGTTTGGCATCGTCTTGATGGATATTAGCAGGTTAAGATCAATATGTTCAGCATCTCATGTCCTCCACTATTTTTGGAAATCCTGTTTCTCTTTTCTTTTAGTTTTGGGTAAGCTTTTTTTGTGCTATCTTCCTCATATGTCCTTGATATACTAGGAGCATACCTCCGAGTCGCAAATTGTACCCTTAATGACTATATGCCGTGAAACTAATCAGATAAACAGAAGTCAACTTTCAATTGGAAATCCCAATGTTCAATGTTTAAGACCTGTCATTTTCATCTCATAATAACGATAAGATTTGCAATTTCACCGCAGGATGCTCATGAGGAATCAAAGGCTGTTACCAAGGCTGCTGCTATGAAAGGTAGACTTTTTCCATTTGACCATAAGTTTGCTTTTAACATGTGTTCTTGGAAATAAGTTTCACATAATATCTCGAAGCTTCAAATTTTGCAAATATACATGATACTGAGAGTAATTGTTTGTTATTTTATGACTAAAGTCCTAGGATCCCCATTTAAAGATCAACAGAAAACATCACTAGAATGGAACATGCTAATTCATTTGTTAATATTTGGAATCAACTTAATTACTAATTTAACTTTTACTTGCCTTATTTTTTATTTTTTCTTTCCCCGCTTACTTTTAACTTGCACGTTCATCTATCAATTTTTGGTGGTCCTGTTTCTACCAATTTGTCTTTTGACATAGGACATTGGTTGTTAATGTTTGGGGCCTCTATTCTGTAATTATTAATTTTTCACAATTTACAGCGATCAAGCAGCGGATGGAGAAGGATGTTGATGAAGTTGGAAAAGTTTCCCGTTCCATAAAATCTAAAGTTGAGGAACTTGACAGAGAGGTGAGACCATAAATTGCCTGTGTTGTTTAATTTCAGTTCTAAACAGTTCTCGAGTAGTGATATGCTATTGTTCTTTCCTTCAGAATTTAGCCAATAGACAAAAACCTGGATGTGGAAAGGGATCAGGTGTAGATAGATCGAGAACAGCAACTACAGTGTAATTCTGACTCCTCCATGATGGCTGGCCTCGTTATTGTTATTTCATAATACTGTACTAATGTTGCATGGTAAAATGTATTAAAATTGGCTGTAATTTTGAGCTGTGTCGCATTTTGTGTTACTGTTAGTTTATAATATGGAGGATTTGCAATTATTCGCTCTTCCCTCAGAGGAAAATTGAATTGCGGACAACTCCAAAACCTTTGTCCCCATGAGTAGAAAAAGAACTGAAATGCTGACAATTTGTTCCAAATAAGAAAAATTAGGTTCACCAAGCAATAATGCCTGCACATGATACATGCACTCAGATGGATATTAACATGTTTTCTTCTATTATTTTCCCCTTCCTGTTGTGTGGGAGGTATGTTGGCATTAAGCTATAATTCTTTCTAATAACATCTGTTAACAGGCTCGTATCTTTATCCTTGCTTGCTATTATTCACAAAATATTTGTGGAAACTTACTGTTGAGGTCATATCAAATATTTTTGCGCATATATTTGGTAAGCGGTGTGTATATAGTACGCAAGGAAATAGGACAACTATGAAACTGATTAAGATTAAAGTTCAACTGGAACTGGATAAGGTTTATATTTCAATGAAAATTTGATTATTAAGGACCATATGAAGAAGGTCAAAGAAATCACTTGATGGGGTTGTCAGTCTTTTTTGCGATTTAAATATCTCTCAGGACTTAGACTGAAGACATGTGTTATGTGAGTACATGTGAAGTGAAGGAAGTGATTATATTTGAATGTAGGGCCTTGAAGAAGAAGTTCAAAGACAGGATGTCTGAGTTCCAGGTAAATTAGATGCATGATATAATGGAGATGTTTCAATTTCTTCCAATTCTTCCTTCCATTTTTCTCAGTATCTCTTAATAAATTTGTTTGTAGGCTTTAAGAGAAAACATTCATCAGGAGTATCGTGAAGTTGTTGAGAGGCGTGTGTTCACAGGTTTTAACCCTTACTAAACGAAATGAACTTGTGCAACTCTGTGCAATAGCATCCTTTCAGTTTATTCAATTTTAACAATTTCTTTTTTCATGCACCTTCAGTGACGGGAAATCGAGCTGATGAAGAGGTAAAACCTGCAGCCGCATTTTAATTTCTAATACCTCAGTTTGGTAACACTATGTGGTTTATAAACTGATTTATTTATGATTTTAAGTTAAAAACTAAAAAGTCGTGGTTGAAAATTGGAGAGAGAGAATGTGTGGTTAAAAAGTGGTTTGGAAAATTGTGTAGTTTATAAATTGGTTTTAGACTAGTTTATTTTAGTTACCAAACACTTGAAATGTTCTGTACCTTTTTCTCATTGCTCAATTTTTTTGCCCTAGACAATTGATAGATTGATCGAAACTGGGGATAGTGAACAAATTTTTCAGAAAGCAATTAGTGAGCAAGGGAGAGGCCAGGTTTGTTCTACTGTTCTAATTTTTCCTTCTTTGTTTTCTTTCATATTCCCTTTCTTATGCTTTTGCTTGCAAAATATGTAGCAAAATTTGGGGTAGAGACATCACTTTTGATACCTATCTAAATATGCAGCAACTCAGATTCACCGAAATATACTAAATTGTACTGGGAGCTCTTTATAATGCATATTATTTTATTTGTGAAGCTCTTGTTATGTTTATTGGCAGATAATGGACACACTTGCAGAAATTCAAGAGCGGCATGATGCAGTTCAAGACTTAGAGAGGAAGCTTCTTGATTTGCAACAGGTATTATGATTTCTTAGTCCCAACAACTATTAGTGTACACTAATTTTAACGTACACTGATCAACGCTTTGCTGCCAGTTTTGGAACCTGGATTTTTGTCCTTTTAAATGCATAAAAGTTCTGAGGTTAATTAGGAAGTTTATTTTTTTCTTTTCATCGTGCCTTTGCTTGCTTGTTTGACTTTCTACGTCTTCATGGTCGACCACTTTCAACCTTTTTCTAATTCTATACTAATACCTTGTGAATTACACTGTTTTGGGTTCGAATAGGATCTGGCTTGGCTCTTAACTGAGGAACTGGAGAAAACCATTGCTTTGACCTATATCCATTATCTAAGGATGAGCTAGCTGTGTTTTAGAAAACATCATAAAGCAGGAAAACTTTATGATGTTTGGGTGTGCGCATGCGCAATCACTCTCGCACACGTATATAGATAGACACGCGCTTACAAAGAGAGGCATATTATCCCAAATGCACATTTGAGCGTGCGCATGTACAATCAATTCAAAAAAAAAAAATTGCCAGTCAGTCAAATTTTGTCCCAAACATGTTTTAAGGTTTCGATTTGTATTCTAACCTGGGTATTGACTTATTTATTGCTATATATGCTTTCAGATCCTCTCCCTCCATTTCTTGACCTTCTCCTCTCTTCCCTATTTCTGTTTTTGCTCCCAAAGATTGTACAGTTGAGATTTTTACATCAGTACAGTTGCCGGTGTAAATTTCTATGACATGCTTGTGTTGTGCACCATATTGATCTCCTTGGGAGTGATTATTCGAGTAATTTTGCTGCCCCACTCATTAAACTTCGAGTTAGGAAGAACGTGACAGGGATACAAACTACAAAGAAAATGATAGATGCCGATTCTAATTCATTATGATATTGCCTTGTGTAGGTTTTCTTGGACATGGCAGTTCTGGTTGATGCTCAAGGGGACATGATCAACAACATAGAATCACATGTAAAGAAAACTCATCCTCTCATGTCATGCCTCTAATTGTGTAATCTCTGTGTTTATGGTTCTTTGATCGACGTATCTCTACTGCCCGGTTTTCTCAGGTATCATCTGCAGTAGACCATGTGCAGTCTGGGAATGTTGCTCTTCAGAAGGCAAAGAGCTTACAAAAGAGCTCGAGGAAATGGATGTGCATTGCTATCCTCATTCTTCTTATCATTGTTGCAATTATTGTTGTGGGTGTACTCAAGCCATGGAAGAGCGACAAGGGTGCTTAGTTCTTCACCACAAAGTGAAATGTACAAATACAAGAATACTATTCGAATTGTTTTGTTTAATATGCTCGTAACTATTCTTTTGCTTCTGGCATCAAAACTCGGTCTTGCGTGCAAAATTATATTCAACTTGCGCGTATTCTTTTACGTGTATAATGTTTTATTTTGAGAATTATACACATTCATTGTTTTTATCTGTACTGTCAGATAGATTTCTCGTTCTGGAGATGATTATATTTATTCTTATTAAGTATCAATACCCTTGAGTTTATTGTTCAACACCCATATGGTCAGTAAATCTTAACAAGAAATATTTGAAATCCGTCTCTAAATTAATTTACTAAACTAAACAGCCCTTTAGAGAAGCCTTAGGACCCATATAAAGAATTTTTCCAAAGCTTCTTGAACATATTTGGTACGTTGAACTGGATAAGAATAAATAAGATAATGGACGGGTTCATGTTTTTTTAGTCCAATCCAGTTCATCCAGTTTTAACCTACCAAATATGTCCTTACACTAGCTCTTTAAGGACTTCTTCGGAACCATAATCGTACATATTAACATACCAAAGATGCCATTAGGCGGAAACTCTCGAAGAACTTCGTCGCAGCCATAACTCGTACATAACCATGTAAAACGCGTCATGATCAGCTGGCGAAAGGTGCCACTGGAAATGTTCTCTCACCTTCAACACATTCCTTTGTAAGGCTAAATGTTCTTCAATGCTTAGACCTTTAAGGATTTTCTTCAGAAGTGGGATGTCTAATGTGGCAACAACAACTGAAAAACTCCGCCAGTTTAATATGTCCTGAAAAGGAAGATCATAATGGTTGGCTATTATGATAGGGACACACCCATAGTATAGAGCATCGCCAATACGAGCCGTGTTGACTTCAAATCCTTTGACATGAAGGCAAAACTTGCTCGATAGCAGCTCCTCAGCATACGATGTTTTGAGGTGACCAAAGTGGACGGATATCTCAGAATCATATCTCCATACTTGAAGAAGCTTTTCGCGTACTGGAGAGTTCATTGATCCCGCAAAGAAGGCCAACTTTGTCCTGTATTTATCAATATAAAGTTGAGATATCTTCAGCCTATGTAGTAGAAGCTAGACAACAACTTTTAATGACTTTTACACGCAGTCCAGAAACAAAAGTACTGTCTCGAAAATCACTAGACTATGGCACACTTTTACCTTACCGAAATTTTCATTAAAATCTGATTTTAATCACGAGTCAAAGTCAACAATTAATTTTAACTACACTTTTATGGGACCCACAACTTTTCAACCACACAACTCATCAATTTTTATCAACATCAATTGAAAATCTGGTTTTAATCTAATACCAAACAAGGGTAAAGCTATTTTCACAAGTAGCAATTGTTAAAACAAATTTGTAAATCAAAACACAGCTCTTATGTGAGGAGCATATCATTGTAAGTCGTTCATTTCCAAACAGGAGTATAAGCCACAAATTTGCATTCGAATAGAAATCTCAATACAATTATCAATATAACCTCGACAAGTATCATGAATGTTTTTCAGATGCCTAAGAAGCATGTTAATTGTCGAGCCTATAGAATATGAAAGATTGAATTAATAGTTTTGGACATTCTGGATTCATGAGTAAGGCTAAAACAAAATTTGCTGTTAATGCACTATAAAACTAAGAAAAACATAATAATAGCAGCGTACCTTTCACGTGAAAGATTTGGAGGATCTCCTTGTCTTGGCCAAATTTGTGGCAAGGATGCATCTTTATGAGCAATATACGAAGAAAGGTAATAACTGGACGAGCATACGAGTTGTATGGCATTAAATTTAACTTCAACTGCTTTCTCCATGGCCGAACGTCCAATGGAGTGACAAGCAACGTAAAAATGGTCGGCACCTCCAGTTCGATTCCAGTAAGAGTATTGGTGACTAATGTTAAAAATGTAATCTCGGATGAAGTCTTGGATACCATCTATTCCTACTTGTGGGTCATGTCGCATCCTTGCAATTGAAAACGGTAAAAAGAAGAGATTTGCTTTGGAAGGGTCCTTCGTGATGAAATGACTCTTTGTAAGAACCTTCTTAAAGTAACTTTCACTCGCATAATTACCCTCGGGTTCAAAATCCACAGGCAAAAGCACATTGGCAAAAGGATCATCTCGTCCATGAGGATAAACATAAATCTTTAAACTTCTATTCATTTCCTTGTAATTATCTAGAAAGACATCTTTGTCATGAAACAACTTCTTCTCGTCATTAACATATGTCCCTGAACATAGAGCCAACAATTCCACAATCAAAAGGTTATACGATGAAATTCACAAGATGCAAGAATTGATCCCGAATTGCACTAGAGCCACTTAAATGAGAATGTCTAGTTCCAATAGGATTCTTTATATCACCACGGGTTCGAGCATAAAATGCATCTTCGAATAAACCAAAGAATACATGAATTCTGGTCAATTCATATGCATTAAGAGATGCATCATAATTATCTTTGTACAAATTAAAGAGATGCATCATAATTATCTTTGTACAAATTAAGGTACATTACCTAATCACTCTGTCACTGTCACTCCCAAGGTCTCGTTAAAATTACAAGGTCAGAAGACTAGATATTGAAGCTTTGTAAAATCAAACATCAAGTTTCACATCCTACATGATATTTTCCACGAGAATCCTTATTTAGACAGTTTCAAGAACTGGATACTATTATTCCTTCCGCATCAACCACCTATTCATCAATTTACCCATTAGAAACAAAACAAATCCCCCTATCTTATGCACATTTTAAATCAAACGAGTACGAGAACTAGAAACCTAGACAGCTGAAAACAATCTACATGCCACTTCTACTAAGAAAAGAAAATCAATAACAAATTACTTTCTCAATTGAATTTTCAAACAAACCTTTATCAAAATTGTACAAAATTCTTTAGTGGCTACCCTTTATCAATTACAGAAACAGTATCACACTTAAATGGGTAAAATTCAAGAATCAAGAAAGGCCCATAAGGCTGAAAACTTTACCTACCAGGTGAGGCTCATGATTTTTCAATTTCTCTTGACCCTCGGTTTCTCCAAGAACACCGCTATTTATGGCAAAATCAGAAACTCTGCTGGTAACATGTTCTGGAGGGGCCAAGGTGGAAAGTTCAGGTGGGTTTTCAAGAATTATGGAGGGCCTAATTGGTGGGTGGGTGAGATGGAGACGGTGTGGATGAATGAAGAAAAGATTGGAAGTGGAAGAAATGTAAAGGAGAATGAGGAGAGAGGTGGCAAGAGCTAAGGTCGTGGGCATGAGAAAGAAGAAGGATTTGATTGTGTGTGAGTGAGAATTGGAATCACGGCGGCGATTGAGCATAGCTTGGAGCAGGAACAATGAAGAACTGGCCATTTTGCTATTTGATTATGTACGAGCAAAGTTAGATAGTACACAATCTATGGCATTCAAGCTCAACGACGCTGTCTTGTTTCAGTGTTTTGTGTGCGAGGTAGGGGGTGGGGGGTCATGTGTGGGTGTTAATTGGGGTAGTTGAAAATTTAGGAGACTATAAAATATTGATTTTTTTGGAAAATACGAGGATAAAAAAAATGGATTTAATTGTATATTATTTTATTAATAGAACGTTTGGTTGAAAATGAATTTTGAATAATATGAATCAAATAGAGATTTAATCTTTGTCAGATTTTATTAACGATACATTTGTGGTGATAGTCATATATTAGATGCCAGACAGACTAAAATTGCCCGACGTTGGACTGGAGAAAAATTGCGATTTTATTAAAAATTACAAGAAGGAAAAAAAGAAGTATTGTGTGTATTTATGAGATGCATAGAACATTTGAACAAAGACTACCTCTATCTTAAATCTTGCTTCCCATTGTATCACTTATGGATCAAGCAAAATTTCCAAGTGAGTAATTCAACAGATCATAATTTAGCCTCCGTTTGGCAAACATTTTTTTAAACATTTTTTTTAACACAATTTCCCAAATCACTCTTTAATCACACATATTTTCTCTTTCTATTTTTCAATCACACATTTTATCGAGAAAATATAAAAAAACATGTTTTTAAACAAAAAAAATTTAACAAACAGAGGCTAAGTCTTAATTGAATACATTTAAACTTTTAAAGCCTCCAAAAGTTTTTAAAAGTTCCAATTGAATACACCCCCCTAGCCTCCGCTTGGCAAATCAACAAAAAACATGTTTTAAACAATACAATTCCTCAAATCAATTTTTAATCAAGCATATTTTCTCTTCACTTTTCAATCACATATTTTACCTCGAAAATATAAAAATATATTTTTAAACAAATAACTTTTAACAAACAAAACTTTAATTTCAAAATTGGTATTTATTTTAATAAGCCACTGCAAGGTAGATTAATGGCAATGTTTCAAGGATAAAAAAATATTAATCAATTGTCATGTCCAGATTTCTAATATTTATCGGACCAAACAAGTCATAAATGTAAAGGGACGAGTTTATTCGCATATATTTAAAAGAAGAATGCAATTGACTTCATTACAAAGTGCTTTAGCTCTCTGTCAATAAATTTAGCAATGTCAACCACAAATTTATTGGAAGTTACCTCAAATAAATGGTTTAAACTATAAATAGATAGAAATAAGTGAGTATTACTTCTGGAGTCCTCGAAATATATGAATAAAAAGTTACTTGAATGTTTATAAACTGTTACAAACATGAGCCAAACATCGGCTAAGTCATCCCTGAAATCGTGCAATCGTAAGCTCAATCTAATGTCTTCGGATAAAAAAGCCATGAAATCAACTAGCTAATTCTCATTTTTGCTCAAACCATTGTGTCACAAAGATAAAAAAATCCAACTGCAGTCTTTCATAGTAAAGGTTTGAATCGACAACCTGATGTCATAGCCCTTAATTCAACTTTCACTTCCAATCCATTGCCAAATGCCAAGCATTCTGCTGTCCAACAATTCAACTAGGAGCTTGAGGTCTAGTCTGATGGTTGAAATTTGGGTACCGAACTTGACATTGAGTCCAATGGTCAACATTTTGGTGTGGAACTTGAGGTCTAGTTTGATGGTCGAAATTTTGGTATCGAACTTGACATTGAGTCCAATGGCCAACATTTTGGTGTGGAACTTGAGGTCTAGTTTGATGATTGAAATTTTGGTACTGATCATGACATTGAGTCCAATGGTTAACATTTTGGTGTGGAACTTGAGGTCTAGTCTGATGGTCGAAAATTTGGTACCGAACTTGAAGTTGAGTCCCATGGTTAACATTTTGGTGTGGAACTTCAGGTCTAGTCTGATGGTCGAAATTTTGGTACCGAACTTGAAGTTGAGTCCCATGGTTAACATTTTGGTGCGGAACTTGAGGTCTAGTCTGATGGTCGAAATTTTGGTACCGAACTTGAAGTTGAGTCCCATGGTTAACATCTTGGTGCGGAACTTGAGGTCTAGTCTGATGGTCGAAATTTTGGTACCGAACTTGAAGTTGAGTCCCATGGTTGACATTTTGGTGCGGAACTTGAGGTCTAGTTTGATGGTCAAGAACTGGATGAGGAAGTTGGGCAGGGGTCTGATGGTTAAGAGTTTGATGTGGGAATTGAATTCCAGTCTGATAACCGAAAGCATTTAGAGGAGGTCGATTTTTAAGGTGATGGCTAAAAAGATGAAGAGGATGTTGCCCGAAGTACTGGTTGCTAGCAGCAGCAGCCGTGGGTGACAACCAGACATTTGATCCTGGTCTTGCGAAGTACTGGCCATTAGCTTGCGTTCCACACCATCCTTTCTTTTCTGTTGACTCCCGAGACACACATACTGTTGCTTCTGGCTTCTTCTTCTTCTTCTTCTTCTTTTTCTTGCGAGTTTTTGCTGACTTCTTGTTTACAGGGTTAGTTGCCACATCTTTATCTCTGGAATTACCCAATCCTCCAGACTAAAAAGTTCCATACACTTCATTACTTGATCAAGTCAAAAAATATTCCGAGCATCAACAAATATGGACCACAAACCTCTAAAGAGTTAACGCATTCTTCGGGAGGATGACCTCTGTCTCCACATTTGGAGCATACGGCGTTCGATTTTGTGCACTCCTACATAGGCATGCACAGCTAACTGGTAAGGATCGGATCACGAAACATTATTAGGAAAGAAATATGGTAAGCCTTGTCACTTACAAAACCCGAGTGACCCGACTGCCCACAGTTGAAACAGGAAACATGTCTAGGTCCTTCACTTTTATCATCAGCACAGCAGAGATGACCAAACTCTTTGCAAACATAGCACTGAACACCCTGTAAAGACCAAAGAATTTTGCTTATAAAAATAAAACCCATTAATTTATAGGAAAGATAATTTTACAGTCACTTGCGACTTCATGAAGGAAAACGCTTCTAGTTTTTTTTTTTTTTTTTTTTTTTTAAATATAAAAAGAAGTAAATCTCTTCTTGTTTAATGATACTCCAGAAGGGTAAGACAAAATGCAAGATTGCTTCGTTTAACTGTAGAACAGAAGAGAACTTCACATCCAAGCCTAAGCAACCGGATTTATATTCTAGTAACTAATATTAAAATGAGGTGTATAAATAAATAATATCATTATGGAAGGATGTTTTGGATTGTGCCACAAAAAAAAAAAAAAAAAGTGTCTCGGAAATCGAATGCTGGAAAGATTGATTACATAAGGACCAACAAGATAACAATTTTCAGAAGTTCAAATACCTTGAGATCCTCAGAACAATATTCATCGGTACATGAGAACATGTCATGCCCGGAATTTCCGCATTTTAAACAGAATCTATCCTTGTCTGGCTGATCCATTGGACAGTCTTTGGCCAGGTGCCCTTTGTTAGAGCAAATAAAGCAATTTTTAACCTGAAATTTTTCAGTAAGGCAATGATGCAACCAAATTGTGCAATAATTTAAAGATATCCAAGGAAAGGAAAAATGAAAATATGGGTAATAATCACTAATCTAAGCATCCCCAACATTCATTCAGGTATGGCTTCCTCAGGAAGGTTTTGAAGATAGATAAACAAAAAACGACATGATCAATTTCTATTAATTTAAATTTGAAGTTCGCTTCTTTTGTCCAGGAGATTTGGCTTCAAATAACTTCAGGGTTAATTTTAAGTACATCAAATTCTTTTCTGCATTAATGCATCATGAGTAAGAAATCATCGTCAATTTCTGTTGTTCTGAGTGAATGTAAAAGTTTCCTCAGTAAAAAATCAACCTTCTTTACAAACCTTAAGAATTGTAATAAATAGTTTTCTAGATTGGCCGGTATCTTAATCAAAATTACTGAATTAAAACAAATTATTGCTCCAAACGGAAGGATTTATGAACAACTGGCTTTTACTATTGTTGAATACGGACGAAAGAAGTGTATGTGTATTAGGATTTACCAGAAAATTGTGGCATTAGGTGTCTAGAGAGCAGTTAAAGTAAAGATTCTGAAATAAAAGAAAGGAAAGAGCGCTTAAAAAGGACTCGTCGACACAAGCCATGGAGAAAGTTAATGAAAATACATGCTAACAAACCTGTTTGCAACGCTTTCCCTCATGGCCTAAATCACCACAATTGTAGCATGGTTTTCTCTTTTTCTTCATTTTGCATTTCCCTTTATGATTATCTTCACCACATTTGTAGCATGCCTCCCAATCTGCGGACTCAAAATATCGTGGAGCTCGCTGGATTGTTAGTCAACCAAGTCAATAAAGCAAGAATAAGAGCACATGTTCACACACTTAAAAAAATCAAAGTCGATGAATTTTGAAATAAATTGCCAATCCCACTCACAAGAAGCTTCTGTAGCGCCAAGTTTTTGTTTCTGAAAACAGGTTCTCCTTCCACCATTAACCTTTTTTTCACACCTATACTTACTTCTTCCGGCTTATCTTCATCTTTATCATCAATCTAAATCAAGTAATTACGCTTACACGGCATCAATACGGGAAACCAAGATATTTTCTCCAAAATCAATGCCTTTTCTTAACTTGAAATAAAGGACTACCCAATCTGAAGTTTTTAACATAAGAAAATCTATGTTCTATTCTCATTTTTGGTGAATTCGGTCGATTCTTTAAACCGCAATCTTGTCATATATTGAGAGTATTCACCCACGTTAGCACAAAACTTCCGCTTACCATGCCGCACTCATGCACAACACAAGCAACACTCAACATAACACCACATTCATGTCCTACCCATCTAATACATTTTCCTACGTCATGAAACCGTTAAGATGACAACATATAAACATTTATTTCTGAATAATACCTCTAGATATGATGCCCCTATTTGATGGAGATTAAAATCAGATTTTTAGCGAATCTTGATAAAAGTTGATATGTAGTTAAAAAGTTGTGGATCCAATGAAATGTGTTGTTATAATTAATTGTTGACTTTAACTTTGATAAAAATCTAGATTAAAATCTCTCTCAAACAGGGTGAATATAGAATGATGAAGTCTTTGCATAATCAAGTGAATTATCCATTTCAAGAAACTAAAATAACAGATATAATGATCCCAATCCAATTCTAAAGTACAAGGACTCATTTTCAGCTTACAATGGGCTCTAGTGCAACCACTCCATTTTCTGATAGCATTGCAGGTTTATTCTCCTGAAAAACAAGAAGTTAACAGTACATTCACTAGATAACTTCTGAAAATACAAGAGCAGCAAACTAAGCCTTATTCAAACAGATGAAATCTTCGACAGGGGGAGAGAGAGGGGGGAAGAGGGGGAACAAACCAAGAAAACAGAAATGTAAAGACAAACAACCATGTAATCTGCTTGTAATAATTTCTGAAAGAGAAACTTCAAACGAGTGGATACATAAACATTTAGTAAACTTACCATATCAGATATCGACAATGTCTGTTTCTTCTTCTCCCTCATTTCTGCCTGAGGATCATTTGTATCATTGAGGAACTGCTCCGCTGATTCAATCCCAATGTCATTCTTGTTTACACCTTTCAATTCTTCATCTCCCGAGCAGCTATCTTGTACTACTTCCTTTTTCCCTTTCTCGGCCATTTCTCCTCTTCCTTCTGATAGTTCTGTGGACTGAAAACAGCAGAGAGTTTGAGTATGCCGCTTGCACAGGGATTCACGCCTCAGATAGCATTTATTTCGCGTAAATCTTGGTGAGAAAAATCCAAGAACAGATTCTAGGTGTCAAAAAAAATTCGTTTCGTTCTGACAACAGAAACCACTGACGGAATTGTGATAATCCCACTGAATTTTTATGATACCAGATTACTGAGAAATGAGAATTAATCCATTTTTACATATTTATGGGAAGTATCATTTAAGGAAAATGGAATTGCTTCAAAACTTTAATAGAAAATTGGAGGTAAGAACTGGTATTGGAAATGATGAATTCTTTCTAAGGGCCAATCGGCTTTATTCGTGTTTTGCTATGAGCGAAGAAGAAGAATTATTACCTCTGAAATTAATCTTTCGCATTTGTAAATATTGAAGAAGAAGAAGAAGAAGAATTACTACCTCTGAAATTTATCTTTCCAACTTGTAAATCTTGAATTTGATAACGAAAATTGCATAGAGACAGTGCTACTAATCGAAACAGAGATTACGAATTAAACTCTTGTTGAATTCTTTCATTTAACGGCTGGCCACTCCCAGTCAGCTGAGTTCACCCCACCGAAATGCAAACCCCCTCTCCCACGCCCCACCGCTTCCTGAAACATTTTGGATAAATTTTGCAATATGATCTCTAATATATTGTCTGTACCAGCTTGACCCTCCACTTTTAATAATGATCAAACTTCCCTTCACATATTTTATTGTTGTTGCGCAATCAACGAGCCCGATAAAAATTATATTTTAATAAAAGTTGATAAGATGTGTAGTTAAAAAATTGTGAATCTCATAAAATATGTAATTAAGATTAAACATTAACTTTGAATTTGATTAAAATCTAAAAGTTGAGTTGAGACGGGAAACAAATATTATAGGTGGACATTAAATAGCTCAATCTGATACTTCAAGAATCGGTAACTCCATTAAATTTAGGTCATGTTCTCTTTACTGTTTTGAGATCGTTTTTTATTTTTATTTTTGAAAATGCTAAAAACGCGTTTTCTTTACCATTTTCGAAAACGTATTTTGAAAAAAAAAAAAAAAAAAAAAAATTGTACACAAAACACCCAAAACCTCGTTTTGGGTGTATTTCAACAAAATATGTTTAAAACGCGAAAACGCGTTTTGGGATTTTATTTTTGTTCCTATTATTATTATAGAATTATCCTAACTT
Source organism: Ligustrum vulgare (assembly GCA_963555705.1). Classification (NCBI taxonomy): domain Eukaryota; kingdom Viridiplantae; phylum Streptophyta; class Magnoliopsida; order Lamiales; family Oleaceae; genus Ligustrum; species Ligustrum vulgare. Next base: position 2,827,765 of record OY743185.1, read on the forward strand.
GGAACTAAATCTAAATAAATATTATTTTTGGGAGAATTATCCTAACTTGGAACTGAGTTTAAATAAAGTTTTATTGAATTCAATATCAACATTAAAAAATAAATAAATAAATAAATAAATGAGAATTCTTGTTATTATATTTCAAAAAATACATTGATAAATGGATTCTGGTGGTTTTGAAAGAATTTGCATTTTCTGGATTTTAATAGAATTAGAGCTTCCTCAAATCTCAAACCTGACCAAGTTGTGTTAATATAGACTCTTAATGCTCACATTAGTGTGTTGCGTGTAACCATATTTTCAATTAATTGTGAAAGAAAAATTGAGTTTGAGCTAGTAGTATTCTGCAAGCAAATTAATTAAAAGTACTTTAAGTAATATTCTGCAAAATTTCAAACAGAACATGTTTTCCAACTTTTCATTTCAAAAAACAGTTTTCAGAAATGACAAATCAAACGCGTTTTTAGCAAATTTGAAAACAAAATAAAAACAGGAAATACAAAACATTTTCGAAAATGAAAGTACAAAATAAAATACAAACAGAACGCCACCTTAGAGTTTGTGAATGTAACCATTCAGTTTAAATAGAATTGTGTTTGTGTCTGACAGGAGAACATTTTTATTAGTTGAAAATAATTTATGGGATCACATTGAATTCGAAAGTAGTTCCAATTCGATTCTAGTTGAAATGCACATTTCTACATGCTCTCTTGCTAGAACTGTTGGATTCGTCTCGAATATTTTTTTTTTATTATATTGTCTTTTACTTTTATATTTCCAATTTTATCGATTTCAAAAAAAAATGATTAATTAAATAGGATGGTAAATAAACAACACAATCCCGAGCCACTTTTTAACTACACACATTTTCTCTTTTCACTTTTTAACAACATATTTTACCTCAAATATATATATATATATATAAAATATATTTTTAAATACAGAACATTTCTTTTTTAATCCTAGTCACTCCTCTTGAAAACCTTTGAGAGGTGGATGAGCATAAAAAGAAGAAAGCTCAAATTTATTTTTAACTAAACATTTCTATGAAGCTCATCACTTTTCATGTTTTTTAACGCTTTTCAATCATACATTCTTCCAAAAAATTCAAAATTCCTTCAGAATTATCATTATCGAACGTGCTCTAATTTTCAAATTATAGTCTTTATTTCTTTATATTTAAGGAGTGTACGAGGTTTTAATAGTCAGACATCATTTAGAGTGTGTTTGGTATTTTTTAAAAATAGTTTTCTAAAATGAATAGTGGTTTTTAAAAGAATTGATGGTTAAGATTTGGTTGAAAAGTTAAATATCGTGGACTTAACTTTTAATGGAGAATTGATATTGAATATTGTAGGGAAAAAAAGAAATTTTTAATTAAAACCAAACAAGGGCATAATCATAAATAAATTTGACATAAAGAAGATCTAAAATTACGCAAATAAATGTTATATTCGTTGATGACATAATTTATTGTTGAGAATTTAATGAAAATAATGTGATTGAAAAAACCAATAAAATGAATATAATAATCTATAAAGATTATTGGCCAATAATACAATTAAAAATATGATGTATTCATAAGAAATTATTGTGCTAATATAATTGTACTCTGCGTAATTCAATCTTAAGAATTTACATTAATAACCTCAAATCATGCATTAAACTACTTTTCTTTTATTTTAAATAAATATTCTTATTCTACACAAAGAAGAGTCACCAACAAAAAAGAGATTATGCATGAATATTCAAAAAAGAGATTATGTATGGTATATCTTTAATCGCGACTTATTCGAATAAGAGTTTCATCTATTTTGTAATAATGTGTTTACCATGTTTGAATATGTTGGTGTATTGTTGTAAAAAAAATTAAAAAGTTTAAAGTGAAAGACCCAAAATGTCAAATGAAACGGGGAAAATTGATCACTAAACTCTATATTTTGTTTCAAATTAATTATTTTAAGTATTTCTTATCATTATTGTCAACAAAATCTCATAATAAATAAATAAAAACTTTCTTGCACCCCTTGATATACAAAAGATCCGCAGCAGTACGTTTTAAAGAATTAAATAATGATTTAATTTAGATGAATAATTTTTCCAAAAGGTGACTCAATATTCCAGTCATAAATATAAATCAAAACCAATACACTTAGCCAATGGAGGATGAAATCAAATTTTTAATAGATTTAGAATAAAATTGATGAAATTTTTAATTGACTTTGACTTAAATCTAAATTTTAATATTATCATACAGGGGCTTACAAACAAACTATTAATAGGGACTACCAATAGATTCACATAGAACATAAATTTATTACTAATAATTATCATTCACAAGAACAAGGGAATGGAAAAATAGAAACCTTAACATTACTACATACCTATGGTTTTACAATACATTCTTAGCACATTTCATTATTCCGAGCTATCATTCGTGAGCCTCTTTACTTGGAGGCTTCACAATGAGAACGGGGCAATGGACATGATAAGCACAATAATTGCTACCGCTTCCGAGCAAAGCCCCGCGAGCAGAAATTCGTTACTATTAATGCTCAAGAAGTAAATATTGATGATAACAAAGGTTTACATGTAAAATTAAATAAGCAAAATAAGTGAATTGAAACATAAAATTGCTCCCAAAATGTACATCTATTTCTTGAGAAGCCTCTCCATATTACTGTTTAATTACTTTTTCAACGGTACATTTCATCAATTTTTATGAAAATCAACTAATAATCCAATTTTTAGCTAAACCAAACTGGGATTTAATGGTAACTTGGACTCGTATAGAGATAGAGAATTAATTTAAACTACATTCAAATATTTGTCGAGATCATGATGAAAAGGTTCATATTACCGTTTGATCGTGCCAAGCCCACGACTTATTTCCGGCTTGACATGTTTTTTGGAAGTAGGAACTTGATTTTCACCAAATGGACCAAAATTATACATTGTTTTAGAATCCTTTGGACCTGCAATGGGAGAAACTGGAGGCTAAGAATTCAAATTTAAACGTGAAGCACTGGACTCGATATTAGCCCCATTTCTCAGCCAACTCTGATTCATTGAAGCATGCTGCATGCTTCCATATATCTTTTGCAATATTTGAATATTAATTTTATCTTTTTTTTTTTAAAGTAATTAATTTTATCTTTTGGAAGTGGATTTTAATTTTTGTTGATTTGGAATCGTTAGTTCGTTATCTTGTCTTGAAATTGAGAGGGACGATGAAAAATATTTCTATTTGATTGTCAAAGTTTGAAACTCTTTAATAAACATGGATGAATGTTCTCACAATTGAGTTGATCTCTAATATAACTAATATATATTAATTACTTTAAATCACAAGTTTTTTTAATTTTTTTTTTAAGATGAAATATTACTAGAATTAAAAAAAAAATTGAATAAAATATAGCACTGATTGATATATTGAAAATATAAATTATTGTAATTAAAAAAAAACAATCATTTTTTACAAACAAAATATTACAAAATAAAGATTCTTGAAATTTCAAAGTAAACGTTTTTTTCAATTTTATGTTTTGAAATTTTTTTTCTAAAATCACTATAAGAACACGTTTTCAACAATTTCAAAATAAACATTAAAAACAGAAAACTCAAAGCAAAATTAAAAACTCAAAATTGAAAAATCGAAATACAAAGAGAACGGCACCTTATTTTATTTTTCCTAATTTTTTTTCTTTTGTACTTGATTGGTGATATCTCTATATTACTAAAAGCAACTGAGATTTTGGAAACTAATTTTGCACATATTTTAACTTTTTCGCTTAAAATATGTCAGCAATCTGTACTTCAAATCCCAAAGGCACGCTTATTGTTTGTTGTTTATGGAATACATATTTCTTAATATATATATATATATATATATATATATATATATATATATATATATATATATATATTTGACTTCCTATATATATCTGAGGACAAAAAAATAAAAATCTCGTGAACAATGCTGAATAGCATAATCTAATTTCACATTTCTTTTGAGATTGAAGGTGTTAATTTGATGATGTTGTGGCACCCTTCATGGCTATGCAAACATGTATGGGAGCTTTGGATGGTGGAGACGAGCGGACTATCTGAAGGTTCATCATTATTGCAAGTGGGATTATTCCTAAAAAAAAAAGTGTTAAGTCATGGTCAATTGTATGTAACAATGTTGAAAGTTACAAATCGTGTTGGACTGAAGATATTAATATGCGATGACAATGAAAACTAACAAATGAAACGACAAACGTTGTACATAAGAAGGTTTTCCAAAATTTGTAATACTCTTGATAAATGAATATTTATTAATATTTAAATTGACACTGACTTTTCATTGTTTTTGTTGTTTTTTTTTCTTTTGTACTTTTTCTTTACTTTAGTCTTTGTCAATAAAATATGTTCGTGTATCGCACGGGTGTGAAACTAGTTATATGTCATTTTCCTTGTTAAGAGTATATTAATACCTTAATTGTCTAAAATATCCATATTTAATATGCGTTGTTATCAACAAATGTGAACTACTTATTATTCAATGAAATGATATATTAGGTTAAATATAAGTAATTTTATAGTTAAAAAATATATTAATTATTTTTTTTAATTCCTGTAAAAATAAAAATGAACCTATTTTATGGGACGGAGAGACTATTTACCACGAACATTGCTACATGTACACTCAGAGTTTACACCTTGGTGTGAGAGGGAGTATGTAACACCTTAGTCAGAAAAGCTTAAAAGATATAATAGGTACTACTCATACAAATAAGGTGCACCTTCTTTTCCGGAAGTCCATTGTTAGAAACTCCACAATTAAGCGTGCTTAGCTTGGAGCAATTCTATGATGGGTGACCTCCTGAGAAGTTTTCTAGATGAGCGTGCAGTGAGGATAAAACATGCTGAAAAGATCCATGTTGGTACAGTGGTGACAATACGTCGTCGATCTAACGGCTGGAACAACCCGTTTAGTGGGACCGGGTCGTTATAAATGGTATCAGAGCCGGTCAACTTCTTTTCTGGACATCCATCGTTAGAAACTCGGCTTGGAGCAATTCTATGATGGGTGACCTGTGACCTCTTGGGAAGTTTTCTCGGGGAGCGTGCGACTGGAGGACAAAGCATGCTGAAAAGATTCATATTGGTACAGTGAAAACAATACATCGTCTATCTAATGGTCAGAATAGCCCGTTTAGTGGGACCCAGGTCGTTACAGATATATAAGGGTGTACAAGCAGACAAATCTGGGCAAAATCATGAATAGTTGCTTGTTTGGTAATGTTAAAAAAAAAAAAAAAGATTTAGGGAAACTTGTGGTTGAAAATTGTGAAAAGTAATGAACTCCATTTCGAAATGTATGGTTGAAAATATGTTTAGTGAAAAAATGGGATAATTGCACTATATACTGCATTTTTATCCCTTAATAAAATTTTACTTACATTAATATTTTAATTAATTTTTACTTAATTTTCCTTTTTCTTCTTAGAAAACTTACAATATTCTCATAAATAATGTGCAACTATTGTCATGTCACCTATTTTTTCTCAGAGGCTCAGTGTATTGTTGAAAGATGTCATCCTTTAGTTCTGACCAAGTTTTCACCAAATCTACAACGTGTTTGATAAAATATCTAATCTAATATAATGTAAAAAAGACGAAAATGGGTATTTTTCTGAGAAACGTGTCGGTTTACCGTTAGCTATTAAGAAACCTAGTTCTACACACGAGCACACTACAATACCGCTCTCCTCAGGCCTCAATCTTTCCACAAAATTCCAATTATATCCCTGTCGGAAACAAGCCCCTCTCTCTCTTACCCTACAAATAGTAGGAATCTCTCTCTCTCTCTCTCTGATTAATCGATCCGACGACTGTATCTATTCAACTATGACGATGATAACTCCTCAACCGATAGATGTAACTCTCCTCTCCTTTCTGCACTCATTCTCACAATTTTACTCCATTTTGTTCCTACTTCAATTATATATATTTATATATATGCATGTATATATCTATCAATTTTATTTTTATTTTTGTAAATTTCTGCTGTTTTTTAACAATTGATTACGCCTGCGTGCGTTTATACTTGCACGGGACTCAACGGTTGTGATCAACTAGGGTTTTTGGGAAATAGAAATAGAGATTTTAGTTACTGAACTGAATTGAGTTTTGCCCAATTGTGATCAATTACTTGGGCGAAGAAATTTGGGGTATATTATTTGGGTCAAAGGCTAGGGTTTACTGGATCAAGCTTGATTTTTTTTGTTTCTCGTTTTCTGGAATTTTAGCAGCAGGAAGAAGAAGAGATGCTGGTGCCGCATTCAGATATAGTAGAGGGTCCTCAGCCTTTAGTAGAAGGCCCTCAGCCTATGGAAGGTTTGACTTTTCATATCTATACTTGAGTTTATTGCATGTATAAATGCATATGCATGCACGTTGGTGACGTATGTTTGAGTAGTATAGTTTCTAATCATTTTTGTTCATTGTTATCCGTTTGTCATTCTATTGTCGTGTTGGTCAAGTTTATGCGATATCACGATGTGCACGTTGGTGACGTATGTTTGAGTCAAATTGTTTCTAAACATTTTTGTTCATTGTTATCTGTTTGTCATTCTATTGTTGTGTTGGTCAAGTTTATGCTTTGTATTGGTGTGACTGATTTTCCAATGAATTGGTTTTTACTAGTGGGTCCAGCAGATAATCCTGGGACAGTGGAAAACCAGGTGAGTGATGAGCCACAGGCGTCACGGTTCACGTGGATGATCGAGAACTTTTCTCGCTTGAATGTGAAGAAGCTGTATTCTGAGGTCTTTATTGTCGGCGGTTATAAATGGTAATTGAAAGATGTAAAACTTGGTTCTACATTTCTTTTCATCTATACATTACTGCATGTTAGAAAGGAAATTAAAAATATTAGTGGGAAAACATTAAGAAGTAAACTTTTATTTATGCTTTCGTGTTATGGAAATTGTTTTCTTATCTATGCTACTATGCATTAGGAGAATGACCTGATCATGTTTTTTGGCTTTTATTGGTTTGAGCAGGAGGGTTCTCATTTTTCCCAAAGGAAACAATGTGGACTACCTATCAATGTATTTAGACGTGGGAGATGCAGCTACCTTGCCATATGGGTGGAATAGATATGCTCAATTTAGCTTGGCCGTAGTCAATCAAATGCATAGCAAGTTCACAATAAAGAAGGGTATTTAGTCCTCACACTATACTAATTTCAATTTTTTCTCATGTAGCTAAAACCTCGATCTTGGAATCTTATTCATTTCCTTATTTGCAATTATGCATTTTCCTTGGATTCTTTTACTTACCATTTACGTAGCTAAGTCTTGATATCTATATATCCATTTTCAAGGCCTTTATCGCTGTTCATGATTAATTTTTCATTATGATTTTTATTTTTATAAATTTTGAGAGAGAGAGAGAGCTACAAATCCTGTTGTATCAGGGAAAGAGATTGCTGTGCTTTCTATTCAGAAACTTTCGTGCTGCCATGTCTTGTTTATTTTGCACTGCAAAACTATTTTCCTGGGGATAGTGGGTTACATCTTCTGTAGTGAATATCCGTCGTCTAGTGAAGGTATAATCAAACAGTTTTGATGATATATCTCTTGAAAGTAAACACCTAAGTTAGAAAATTCTGTTCCTGCTTTATGTTCAATAAATCAAGTTCCTACTCTACAAGTTTTCAGGTTTTGAGCAGAGTTATCAAGCTGCACTCTATGGTATAGTATTGATAATTAATATTTCCTCGTGCTCATAAGCTTCATCAAGTTTGACAATTGGATTAAACTCTCCTTTTCAATGATTAACTTGACTCTTTGAGACATAGAACCTGAAATTTACTTATGCCCTCTCTCTAATGGAACATGACTATTAACTCTCTCTTGTTGTTCACACAGACACACAGCACCAGTTCAATCAAAGGGAGAGTGATTGGGGTTTCACTTCTTTCATGCCTCTCAGTGAGCTTTATGACCCCAGTAAGGGGTATCTTGTCAATGACACGTGTGTTATTGAAGCTGATGTTGCTGTGCGTAAGGTCATTGATTACTGGACATATGACTCAAAGAAGGAGACAGGTTATGTTGGACTCAAGAACCAGGGAGCAACTTGTTACATGAACTCTCTCCTTCAAACTTTGTACCATATTCCTTACTTCAGAAAGGTTACAATAGGTTCTCATTCTTTAGCGAGTTCATGGCTTGCACTGTTTCACTTATGAGTTCATTTATTAGGAAAGCTCAAAGAAGTCTCATTTTGGATTATTTCATGTCAGGCTGTGTATCATATGCCAACAACAGAGAATGATATGCCCTCAGGGAGCATTCCTTTAGCTTTGCAGAGTTTATTTTATAAGCTCCAATATAATGACACCAGTGTGGCTACGAAAGAATTGACTAAATCTTTTGGATGGGACACATATGATTCCTTTTTGCAGCATGATGTGCAAGAACTTAATCGAGTTTTGTCTGAAAAGCTCGAAGATAAGATGAAGGTATGGTGGTCTGACGCTCGCATCTCTTCCACAGATGTCTTTGATTTTATAGTATTGACGTGAACATGTAGTACATAAGGTACTTATATCCGTCTTGCTGGACAGGGGACTGTTGTTGAAGGAACTATACAGAAGTTGTTTGAAGGGCACAATATGAATTACATTGAATGTATCAATGTGGACTTCAAATCTACAAGAAAAGAATCATTTTATGGTTAGTTGTTTCCCAGGTGTTTCTCATTCTGTGTTGACAGATGAACTTAATTTTCGTACGTGTTCTCATGGCAGATCTACAACTTGATGTCAAAGGCTGTAAGGATGTTTATGCTTCCTTCGATAAATATGTGGAAGTTGAGCGCCTTGAAGGTGATAACAAGTATCAAGCTGAAGAACATGGTTTGCAGGTTGGTGTTCAAGTGATAGATAAAGCAAAAGATTAGGTGGTTTGGGCAAGTTAACTTCATGCCATTTGCTTGGATAATTGTTAAAAGACCATATGAAGTTATTAAAATTAAAGTACTGGTTACCTACTCACCATAAATTTATCTCCACCCTTGCTGAAAGATATATCTAACTTTTAAATGCACATGGTGGAGGTAACAAATTTGTTACTTTCTATATGTAGGCTGACTATTAATGTCAATATCTGTACTTCGCTGTAATCACAATCTGGAACATAATGTTATTTGATATATTGTTCCCTTTTACCATGGATTCCCCCCCCCCCCCCCCTCTAGTTTGTACATTTTTCTTTTTCCCTTTTTCCCTTTTTTTTTTTGGGTGGGGGTTGGGAACTTGCCCCCCCCCCCCCCCCCCGGGGGGGGGATTGATTTGTAAATAGATGAGGCATCATATAGAGTTTAAAAGAAGAAAACTGCCTAGCATGATAAAAGCAAGTTATGCAGACAGTCCTTTGCTCAACAGAATGATCTGTAGTGTATTAATATGGCATCTTTTTCTAAGTCATGCAGTTAGTCCTTCGAAAATTACATTATCTATGGCCAGGAAAATAACATCTTTTTCTATCAACAGTGCTTTGTTAAGCTGAGAAGTTAGGGAGTTGGTAGTTCCGTTCTACCCTGCAGCAGCAGTAATTTTGTCGTATGCTGTTTGAAATATGATTTTCCACGACTTCTGTACTTTGTGTCTGACATTCTAGCTGTGGTGGATACAATATGTCTGGATTTTAAACTTTCTGGCCAGTGCAAAAAATTGACTATTGTTAACTTGAGAAACCTTAGTGAAGTTTCTTTCATGCTTTGTACTTCTGATGCCGTGTTTGTTGGTCTTCAAGTTGATGCACATATCTTTTCACTTGAACAAAGCGCTCTCTCACTAAATTTTAGTCTGATTTGTAATTTTATAACCTCAGGATGCCAGGAAGGGTGTCTTGTTCATCGACTTCCCTCCAGTTCTTCAGCTGCAGCTAAAGCGCTTTGAGTATGATTTTATGAGAGATACAATGGTTAAGGTCAGCGTATAAAATATTAATAACCTTCTATTTATTGCTTGATTGTTGGATGTTTTGATTGATGTCCCGTGTTTTTTTTTATTTCTTATGACATTGACCGAGCTTTCCCTGTGTACTGTACAATAGCTACTAGCTTCCCGTTTTACAGCACGATCAAATATTTGTGCCAACCCTGTAAATTTAAAGCTTAAAGTTATGGGATTCTAGAGTCAGCATTTTTTAACTCATCTAAATTTAGTGAACACAAAATATCCCGGAGGATATAACTACCTGAAATAAAATGAATTGTTTCAGAAGAAAAACCACACATTTGTCCCTTTTGCTCTATGGTGAATTGGTGATATTCGGCGCTTAAACGCTTGGAAAAACACTCATAAATCTGTGCCGGATCATACCTGAACGTCTATGTACTTCTTGTGCTAGTTCATTTATTGTTGATGGTGTTGGTGAAGTCTTACTGAAAATCCTTAAATTCATTTGTTGCATGATTTCTATGTAAAGAGTTGATTAAGCATCATGGAAACCATGGGTAATCTACTTTTTCCTGATATGGCATATTTTCCCAGAAATAATCTAGAAGAAATATTTATATTTTGTCTCTCTGTTTTATTTTAAATGATTTGAGGTTAAGTCTGATTGTTTAGATAAAATCATCCTGATATTTATTTTGTCTGTCTCTGTCTTTGTATTTCCATATTTTTATTGATATCTAATTCTGACGAATTGCTGAAAAATTGCTTTCGTGATCAGATAAATGACCGCTATGAATTTCCTCTGGAACTTGACCTTGATAGAGACAATGGCAAATATTTGTCACCTGATGCAGATAGGAGTGTCCGCAACCTTTACATGCTCCATAGGTTGATTGCGCTCCCTCACTCCATCCCCACCTTCCTTTCTATTTCTGCATATACTATTCTGGGTTTTCTTGTTTTTGCGTCATCTGAAATGCAACTTAGGAAAGAAAATATGTCACTGATGAAAAGGGGTTAGATGAAAAACACAGACGATTAAAGCCGTGCTTGTTAAAAAAATTGTGTTTAAAAACATGTTTTTTTATGTTTTCGAGGTAAAATGTGGTGGAAAAGTGGAGAGAGAGAATGTGGTGTTAAAAAGTGGTATGGAGAATTGTGTTGTTTAAAAACTTGTTTCACCAAACAAGGGCAAAATCTCTTATCAGAATAAAGAACGTCCTCCATTACTTTGTTCAGGAACTTGTTATCATTGAACTTTATTGTGCCTTTCCATGCATAATTGCTGACTTGAATTGGTAGATCTGTAAAATTTCTTCTAATTTCTCATTTTCGTCAGATCTTCAAGTTGTATATGTATATAACGTTGAATTTCAATTTGTGTCTTGCTTCTTATGATCTTGAATTGTTTTGACATATATTCTCTTCACCTGCTGCTATTATATTGTAATGCATCCCTGCCTCTTAGCTAATCAGTGTTGGATATCTGTGTTTCCTGATGTGCACCTGTTGCTACTGAAATTATTTTATTGTTTAGAAATGGCCCGGCTTCTGGTATTTTATTTACCTATTTCTGCTGTAACTATGTTATTTAGCTCAATATGTGAAGATTATCTACGTAAATGGTTGGTTGTTCAAAAATATACTTTTCTATCTTACCGGAGCTTCCTATACTGACTTGGTAATTTCTTGGTTATATACTGCTGCTTATAGAAGTAGTTTTCTCCTCCTCCATGTATGCATTCAACTAATTTAAAGCTCACGTATGATATGGTGAAGATTGCATGGCGTGGAAACATCAATTCCGCTTATATAAGCTGTATTGATATTTTTTATCACCCATAGTGAATAATAGATAATTAAGCTTTTCATGTTCAAGGAGCTCTTTTTTGAGTACGATGTGAACGAGATCCCTGTAATCTTGCTCAATCACTGTAAAATCTTAAACTAATTAATTTCTAACTGGTTGTTAATATGAAACTTGTCATTGGATTCCTTGTCGATTCAGAAAATATATTTTTTGTTGCTTTGGCATTGAAAATTATCTCTCAGACTTATGTGATTTTGGCTTGACTTGGTAAACAGTGTTTTGGTTCATAGTGGTGGTGTGCATGGTGGACATTATTATGCTTTCATCAGGCCAACGCTCTCTGACCTGTGGTATGTGAAACTCTTCTGGATATCCATACCTCCCCCCCCCCCCCCCCTCCACACCTTCTCCCGTGTGTTCTTGCACTCTCTCTTGGAGGAAGGAGGAGATTATTTTTTTAATGAAGTTTCGAAATAATTGATTTATCCTGTTGCTGGATGTGGGCTTGCATTTTTAAATATCATTCATTAGCTTAATCAGTTTTGCTCTACTTCTATACATGTTTATGCTTTTACATGTTACATCAAGGGAGTTTTGGGTGTTAGTTAATTTTTATCATTCTATGTATGAGATTTGCCTCGCGGTTTTGTGATTTCCATCTTTAGGTACAAATTTGATGATGAGAGGGTCACTAAAGAAGATATGAAGAGAGCTTTAGAGGAGCAGTATGGTGGTGAGGAAGAGGTAGTATTTCTTCCTTTTTCCTTGGATCTTTCCTTATTCTCATTTTGAACCTGTTGCTTATCTTCATTTTCCTTTAACAGTTGCCGCAGACAAATCCTGGCTACAACAATGCTCCATTTAAATTTACAAAATACTCAAATGCCTACATGCTGGTGTATATACGTGTGGGTGATAAGGATAAGATAATATGTGATGTTGATGAGAAGGACATTGCTGAACATCTTAGGGTAAATTTGTGGACATGGATCTGGAAATCATTCTATCCTGCTTTGTTGTGAGTTTAGACATAAAACATTACATGTTCTATGTATTCCAGATGAGACTGAAAAAAGAACAAGAAGAGAAGGAAGACAAGAGGAGATATAAAGCGCAGGCCCACCTTTTCACCATCATCAAGGTTATTGTTTCTAGAGTGCAATTTTTTTATATAGAAAGATTGATCTCTGCTTTCCCCGGAATGAATGCTGATGCAATTTACCAACATTTTCAGGTTGCCCGGGATGAGGATTTTAAGGAACAGATTGGAAAGGATATATATTTTGATCTTGTTGATCATGATAAAGTCCACAGTTTTAGAATTCAGAAACAGACGGCTTTTAATCTTTTCAAGGTATTAGTTGTTTGTTTATTTGTGAAATGAAATGTGAGATGAGCTTTTCGATATACAGACAATAGAATCTTTTTTTGCATAAATAAAATAGAAATGTAGAGCAAGTGTGAAGATTTTGTAGCATTTGAGTACATGGGTGTTGTAAATATAATAGCACGAATTGATAAAAACAATTAGAAATGAAATATGTAAACTGTAAATTTAGCAAAACAACCTGAGGCTGGTGCTCAGTGTTCTAATTGAGACAAGGAAATTTCCATCTGTATTATATTAGGGTTTGTAATTTGGGCTCCGTTCGGCTCCTTGAATTAATTGGGAAAAGGACAAAAAAAACACAATTTAATTTACACAATTTTTCATACAACTTTTTAACCATCCACATTTTCCTCTCCAATTTTTAACCCCGTATCTTACCTAGAAAACACAAATAAATCAAATTATAATTTTAATTCCTTGATGTATCACAGTCGAACACACCCTTGATTATGGAACCAGGTAAATAACTGCTCACCTTCACCTGTCTCACCATAAACCTCAGTTAAAATTTAAATCCCTCAACTTAGAGCTTGTTTGGTAAAATAAAAAATTTCATCACAATTTTTCAAACTCAATCTCAACCATCTAGTCAAGCCCACAGTTTTGACTTTTCAAACATTTTTAAATAACACATCCATAAAAAATAAAAAAAAAATAAAAAAAACCACAACTTCTAATCACATTACCAAACAGGCTCTTAATTTGAAACTTTTGAACTAACAAAAATGAAGTTACATTAGTTGCAAGTAGGAGCACAAGAGTGGAGAACTTTGTAACTTTTTGAAAGCAAGAGCTCCTTTAAGCATATTGAATATACAACATGTTGGACTCCATTCTAAACAATCCTTCTTGATCCTACATCTAATTTACTTAAATGTCTGTATTGTTTTGATGCTATGTTATAAAATTTAGGTTTGATAGAAAAAGGAACTTGAAGAGGATGTAATGCATAAGATTGGAGCAGGTTGAGCTGTATTAGATGTGCTTTAGGATTAAATGGAGTGTGAAAAATGATACAAGTAGCCAACCACAATTTTAATGGGAATGAGGCTTATCTTCTTTTTTTTTTTGTTATTTGCAACAAATGGAGGTGACGCCAATTGAGGGTGAACTAAGGGAAGAATGATTTAGATGGGGCATCATATAAATGGATCATGATAAAAGAGGATGAAGTAGACATATTACTTAAGCCTTATGTGGTGGTGGTGTGTGTGATATATCTAAATAATTAGTTGTAAAAATTCGTCAACTATGGTCTAGAGAAAGCCTGAACTGACCTTGTTTTGCCACAGTGGAATATGACCCAGCTTAGATTAAATACCTTACCTACACCTGAGACCTGGATTTTTGAGACGGATGCTTTTAATTCACATTTGACACGTATAGATTACAAAAAGGATATAGTTTCTTCTTTCCCGGCTCCCACCTATCACCACCTTTCCCACAGGCTGTAGGTTCAAACTCACTGCCCCCCTCACACACAGCACTGCTGCCTTGGCAGGCATTGCTTCATTAACCAACTACCACCTCCATCTCTACCACCAGTCTCCAATCATTCTAGTCACCCCAACCATACAACTCAGTAATGATATGTTTTATACTATATATACATATATAACTATATCTTTTTAAGCAAATTTTAATTTCTACTGAGATTAAGGTTTGGTGCTTTTGCAAAGTCAGGTTTTTAGTGACAATGTTCTGATGCAAAAGGACTTGGAAGGCGTTAATGGTAAGAAAAGTGGAGAATTAAATGACTGAAGAACCTTGAGGTTGTCAACGTTATTCTGGCTTTTGGTGGTGGTGAAAGGTGATGGTGATGGAGAGGGTCATCAGTTTTATTTGTGCATTGACAAGTGGACTGTCTGCCCTTCGTATGATTTAATTGTTGGGGTTTGATATTAGGGGGGCTAAACATCAATTTGTGAGATTTGATCTAATAATATGGTCTGTATGTGTTCAGAAGAATGCATGTTTATGTAGCCGAGTCCTAACCAGTCTTGTTAGATCTGAACACCAGAACAGATCTGTTTATACTATAGGTAGGGCCTGTGTATATGGGCCTGTAACATTAAGTCAATCTTATTTAACTCGGTTGGGTCCAGATGTGGATACAACCTATTCACAGGTCTACACGGCATGCATGATGCTTTGATGTCTTCATACTCATGGGAAGTAAAATGTTCTGTTCATATAAGCTTTATGACCCCTTGGACAGCTTGGTTCCATTTAAGTATTTTTGTTTTGTTATAATTCCCTTTACTTCCTCGTAATGATTGTGAATTTTGTTTGTGGTGGCGATTTAACTAACAAAATAATATATTATTGCAGGAGGATGTTGCTAGAGAATTCGGTATACCAGTTCAATTTCAGCGCTTTTGGATCTGGGCAAAGAGGCAGAATCACACATATCGTCCAAACCGTCCATTGACGCCACATGAGGAAGCACAAACTGTAAGTTCATAAACTATTATCTTTTTCCTTCTGCCATTTTGTACACATTGATATCTGTTCTATTTATTGTAATTACAACTCTTGTTGAATTTTAAAGGGTTTATTCCTTTATGGAAACTTAAACCTTAGTAGGTATTGATACATGACCCAATAAATACGGACAATACCTATTTAGAGATTACTGTATCATATATATAAACAAGATTTAGGCTGATATATTGACAAGAAGGTGAGAGAAGGTTTTGATTATACTCAGTTGCAAGGATAAACTTTTGTTTGAAGAACTATTATGTACAATTGTTATGGA
Source organism: Ligustrum vulgare (assembly GCA_963555705.1). Classification (NCBI taxonomy): domain Eukaryota; kingdom Viridiplantae; phylum Streptophyta; class Magnoliopsida; order Lamiales; family Oleaceae; genus Ligustrum; species Ligustrum vulgare. Next base: position 2,843,687 of record OY743185.1, read on the forward strand.
AAGTCCAAAATGACAATGGTGAAAAATGTGCTTAAATGATTAAGTTACCATAAATTACTAAAATTGGAGGCTAATCAATCGGTTAATTGCAACAAGGTTTCATGGATCAGTTGATATTTATTTTTTCTATACAGGAAAAAATTGCAATTGTTATTTTGAACTTGTTTCTCCTGGAGTATGAGTTTCAACTGATATCCTGTTATAGAATTTCTGCCATGTGTTTGTGCTTGTTGTTGACTTTGAATATAAAACTTCTCATTTTTTGAAAAGTAAGGTGGTGTTAAATGTATTTTTTACCGTTTCGAAAGGGGAAGGGGAAGGGTCAAGTGGTTGGACTGGTGCCAAACTGGCTGTTAAAAAAGTATAAAAAATAAACTAAAACAAGAATTTTTTTTTTTTTTTTTTTTTTTTTTTTTGGGTGGTTTGGTGTTATTTGTGTTCATTAGCTTTCCAGTTTTTGGATAAAGACCGGACTGGTTCTGACTTTTTCCAGTTGGACCGGACGGTTTTTACAACATTGTGTTTTTCCTTTTCTATCTCTTAGGGAAGAGGTTTTGGGGTTTGGGTGTCATTGCACTCCAATGACATCAAAATCTGCCTAATCCCCACATAAGGTTAATAACATGAGCTTGATACTGGAAATTAGGGGACACAATATTATCCACTCCCTGGAAACAAGAAAATGCACTACACTGGAACTACAATGATGTTTGACCAAATTCTGTGTCTTGTGTGCTTGTCAATTTTCCCTCGTATGTTGTCTGGTGATCTTCAGTGCCTACTTTCAAGATTGTTTGACCAAATTCTCTGTCTTGTGTGCTTGTCAATTTTTTCCTCGTACGTTGTCTGGGGATATTCAGTACCTACTTTCAAGATTGTGACAATTGTTCCTGAGTTGATTGATTGTGGTTTCACTTGACTTTTCCCTTATTAGTTTTTGAAATATTTGTTCACTCCATGATAAATATATTATACAGGTTGGTGCATTGAGGGAAGTTTCCAATAAAGCTCATAATGCCGAGCTGAAGTTGTTTTTGGAAGTTAATCATGGCCAGGTATCTTTTGTTATCAATAATGTTCAATTCTATGAAGCACCAGTACAGAGCCGGAGCTGGTGTTTCGGTGTCCAACATACTCTGACACTTTCACATAGTCAAACCAAAAAAAAGAAAAACTACATTGAAAATGACTTTGTGATTTGAAAGGCACTATCAGAAGAAGATGGTATACTTGTCAATTTCCAAAGGCTGTAAATGGAAGAGAGTGTATGGTCTGTGTTGGGACTATGCAAGAGAAGAGAAGAGAATAGAAGGGAAGGGATGAGGAGAGGAGAAGATTAGTGGAACAGGAAAAAGAAGACAGCCTCATCTGTGGAAGAGGAAGCGGCCTAGGGAAGGGTGGAGGGACAAAACCGTAAAGTGGAAAGAAGACAGGCCTTAGTAGGCGTGCAGGGCAATTGGAGAGAGAAAAACCTAAAGCATTAAGTTGAATGGGCAAAAATGTTCAAAACCTGAAATACAGAATTTAAAAACCCATTACTTGGGAGGAAGTTTTTCAATATGCATGTACTATTATTAAAAAAATAAAATAGTAAAATATAGTTTTATGCAATTTTAATTAACTAGTTCTTCACATGTCGTGCACTACTTCTGCAAAATATAAGTGTTGACGTATCCATGTCCGTGCTTCTTAATGTTTGCTAGTTGATGCTTGAACATCTACATTGAAACACATCTTCACTCCTATTTGACTGTTTTTGATAATTATGTTGAATGTGTAGGATCTGCATCCTGTTCCTCCACCTGAAAAAATTAAGGAAGACATACTTCTGTTTTTTAAGCTTTATGATCCTGAGAAAGAAGAGCTCAGGTAATTTTTTTAACTTTTCAAAGTTGCATATGTGGATTTGTGATACTATCTTCACCTTTTAATTGTCTTTACCGTGTGATTTAACATTTTTATTTATTTTCAGGTATGTTGGCAGGTTTTTTGTGAAAAGCTCTAGCAAGCCAATGGAGATCTTGATAAAAATAAATGAATTGGCTGGATTTGCTCCTGACGAAGAGATTGAACTGTTTGAGGTTCGTATGATCATTACATGCGTACATGAGCTGTGCAACTGTATATTAAGTATGTAGACAATACATATTATATCTAAGGTGTATTATTATTAGTGGAACATAATTACATTTGCCAATGCTCTTATGTTTCATTTATGCAGGAAATAAAATTTGAGCCTACCGTCATGTGTGAACGTCTTGACAGAAGAGCTTCATTTAGGTTTAGCCAGGTATTTAGTGTTGTGCTTTAGTTTTTAGTACTTGAATGTGTTGATCTTTCTTTGCTTATTAATCATCTTCTCTCTCTCTCTGCGCCTTGCTCTCTCATTTCTCCAGATTGAAGATGGGGACATCATTTGTTTCCAAAAAAAGCCTCTCCCTGAAGGTGAAGAAAAATTTCGATATCCTGACGTACCTTCATTTTTGGAATATGTGAAAAATCGCCAGGTCAATCTTGTACTTCCATAGTATGCTTTAAAGTTCTTTTAGTTTCCTTCTGATAACTAAAATATTGGTCATTGAGCATTGGGCCATTATCTTCATTTACCATATGCATCTAGAACTTTTCAGTTTTCTAAATAAAAAAAGACAGTGATTATTCTGAAAACCAAATACACGTAGTTTAACTATTTTCAGTTTACAATTTTTATTGAAACGTACAAAGTATTGTGTGTGTTAGAGGCATTTGAAAGTTGCTTCTATATCAATGGTGGATATAGGAGCATCGCAATTTACATGATTGATGATGTTGTGTGAGAACAAGGACGTGTTAATGACATGATAGGCCATAGATTAATTTATTTGATTAGTTCCATTATTCAGCCTTGCTGCTGACATATCAGAGAACACCCCATGAGGAGTCTCTCTCTCTCTCTCTCTCTCTCTCTATATATATATATATATATATATGCGAGGGAGGGGGAGGTTGGGCTAGATGTCTTTGGGTTGAGCTTACGAATCCTGTACAACAATTAAAATTTCCATCAGCTATGATTGAATTTAAGCCAAAAATTAGGAAATACTCTGTGCCTTTTCTGGCAAGCCTGTCCAACAATCAAAGATCTTGTCTGCCATCTCAACTCAACCCAATACGGATCTCAGAAAGTTTCTTTTGCCAGCCAGGAGCAGCAAATAATTTAGTGCCTGTTTGATTCTCATTATAAATAACTCATTTTTCTGTAGTACTCAATTTTAACTACAAGTTTTATCAATAAAATATTTTACACATAAACCAAAAACTTTTCTTTCATTTTTAACCACACAATGTCACATCAATCACTATTCAAAACAATTTTTTTACCAAATAAAGTAAAAGTATATTAAACAGAGGCTTAATATCACATCAATTTCTCTTTCCTCTCATTCGTGTCTTTTAACCTACTCATATTTTCTTATTACAGACGTCTTCTCATTTTTATGTTACCAAACATGTTAGTGCAAGTCTTCTCACTCTTTTCAGAATGAATTTATTATTTTGCAGATTGTTCATTTTCGGGCTTTGGAGAGACCCAAGGAAGATGAGTTCTGCCTAGAGTTGTGAGTACTTTCTGATCCTCCTCCCCCCCTCCCCCCCCCCCCCACCCCACCCCTCCTTTTTTTGGACTGTTTAAGACTTTACTGTACAAGTAGTATTCTTATTACTTTTGTTGTAGTTTCCTGAGCAAAATTAGGTTTGATGCGTCTAATCATTTTTTTACATGAATCTCCAGAGCAAAGAACCACACTTACGATGATGTTGTGGAAAGGGTAGCTCAGCACCTTGGGCTGGATGATCCTTCTAAAATTCGGCTTACTCCTCACAATTGCTATTCTCAGCAACCAAAGCCCAATCCCATCAAATATAGATCAGTCGATCGCCTATTAGACATGCTTGTCCACTACAACCAGGTAGCTCCAACATGTATTTTTATTTGGGGACAGGGAGGTTTGATGTTGATGGGTAATAACTTATTCTTTTCCTTCTAATAGATCTCTGATATACTGTATTATGAAGTACTGGACATTCCTCTGCCAGAATTGCAATGTCTGAAGACTCTGAAAGTTGCCTTTCATCATGCTACAAAGGATGAGGTAGGAAAACTATGGATGCCATTGTTGTACTGTTCTTGAAAACCTGACTTGTATAAAATCTTATGACCTTTAAGTATAACTTCTTTTTTCAGGCCGTAGTACTTAATATTAGATTGCCGAGGCAAAGCACTGTTGGAGATGTGCTCAATGAGATCAAAACAAAGGTTTGCTCGAGCAAGTCACATGGCACCTTTTTTATTTATAAATTGATACTTATATTGTCTTCCATTATTCCTAAAACTGTTCGCTGCACTTAGAATACAAATTACATTTTACAGCATTATTTTGTGGGGAAAAAATGTAAGGAAAGCTGAAGGATCCACAATTTCTCATGTCTTCCGCAGGTAGAGTTATCTCACCCAAATGCAGAACTTAGGTTGCTTGAAGTTTTCTATCACAAGATTTACAAGGTAATGTGTCCGCCCCCACTCCGAAGTTTATTGTAGGCTAGTCCTTATATTATGGCATTAATTCCTGATATCATGGAATTAATTTTACTTCAAGTCTGAGACATACTGAGCAGGACCTTTGTTTTATGATGTCATACATGTTCTTCTGTTTCCAATTCTGCAGATCTTTCCGCTCAATGAAAAGATCGAGAATATAAATGACCAATACTGGACATTGCGGGCTGAAGAGGTTACTCTTAATCTCCCCTTTTCTCCATTAACTTTAAAAATATGGTAACATGCAAATATGCTGTCTAAAAGAATTCAGGAAGCTCCTTTACCGCTTTTATCTGATTTTATCGTACATACTTTACATGTGCTGATATACTTACACGTGTAGTACACACACATACATGTATGCCTGTAGAAAACTCTGTGTGTGTGTGTGTGTGCGGGAGAGAGAATTGCCTCTTACTCTCTTTTCTCACTCCATTTTTCAAAAACACACTCACTGTTGACTCTTCTGTTCAGAACCTCATTACTTAAACTTTTAAATTTAGGAATTCATGAAGTTAACAGTTCTAGTTTTGGTCTTACGGTTTGTATATAATTTTGTCATGGTTTAACTGGTTGGCTTTTCATGTGATAGCTTTCCACTCTTTCCACTTCTGATAAATGTTTTAATAGGGTATTCTTATTGTTTTACCGTTGAAATGTTTCTGGCTTGAATCTGGCTTATTATCCGTTCCAGATACCTGAAGAAGAGAAGAACCTTGGTCCCAACAGCCGATTGATTCATGTTTACCATTTCACCAAAGAGAATGCACAGAATCAAGTGGTACATAAGCATTCACATAATTTACATGCTGATGGTTATTTAATGTCATTGATTAGTTTTGGACATAATTGTAACAGCAATGAGCTTGTAATGGTTGTAAATTAAAAATTTGACATGTTCAACTGTTTCCCATACAGCAAATCCAGAATTTCGGGGAACCCTTATTTTTGGTCAATCATGACGGTGAAACTCTAGCAGATGTTAAGATGCGGATTCAAAAGAAATTGCAGGTTCCTGATGAGGAATTCTCTAAGGTATTTTCCATTCTCAGATCTAAAAGTTGCTTCTGCCTCATGGTTGGGTGTAATTGAGTTTCTTAGATGTTACTTTGATCATGTAATTTTCTACTTGTTCAGTGGAAGTTCGCTTTTCTGTCACTGGGACGTCCAGAATATCTTGAGGACTCTGATATTGTGTCCAGCCGTTTTCAGGTCATCTTTTCAGTGCCATGTTTTTTTCCTTGTCAATAAAGTTTTAATGATTTATTCATTTTCTTCTTCAACCTCTAAATGAGTTCATGACTGAGGAACTTGTATTTATTCTCATGTAGAGGAGAGATGTTTATGGTGCTTGGGAGCAGTACCTTGGGTTAGAGCATTCTGACACTACACCTAAAAGGACTTATACTGCAAACCAGGTGAATTCTTTGAATCTTTGCTGTTCAAGTTTGATTTTAGATTATCGCTGCCAATTAAATGGGAAATTTGTACAAAAAAAGCATGCCATTTTTAAACTATTTTTGAAATTTTATGTGAACTTCAATTATTAGTAATACTCGTGGGGTTTATTCACATCGAACGCTCTATTCACTAAAGCATAATTTCCTATCCTTGTAACTTTTGAGTTTCTGATAATTGCAGAACCGCCACACATTTGAGAAACCTGTGAAAATATACAACTAAACAGAAATTGCTTCTTAATATTCTTACTCTGAGGCAACACTGAAAATGTGAAGAACTTGAAATCTTGGATTTTGTAAAGGAGATTGTAAGGTGGAAAAGAGGATTGCTGACGATTTTATTCTTCCTCCGTGTTTCTGTGCATTTGGTGCTTCGTTAGACTACACTTGATTTTTGACTTGGAATGGGAAAGAGGAGCTTTCACTCCCTACTGTAATTTGCTTTTAGTGGTTGGTAGTCTAATATTTATGGCTCCTTTGTAATTTTATCCTACATATCAAGATTTTGGTTAATGGTGTTGTGAAGTGGTTATAGTTAGCCATTTACTATTTTTAGCCCGACTTATTTTTCGTTTTCATTTATTTATTTTCCTGCTCCTTCGTTTGTCTTATTTCAAATTATATGATAGGATTAAAAAGAACAACTATGCTTCTTTTTAGTGGAGTAGATCCATATTCTCTTTCTCCTTGGGAGATGATTCCATTAGTCAAAAACAAATGATAAGAGCAGAGAGAATTAAAACCATCAAATATTGATAGCCGAAACTACTATGCTTCTGTTTGGTAATAGTTTTTTGTTTATAAATAATGTGATGTTTTCGAGGTATGTGATTGGAAAGTGGTGTTGAGAAATTTTTGTGATTAAAAAGTGATTTGGGAAAATGTTGTTTATAAACAAATTTATAAATAGTGACGAGTCAATATTTCGTTTGTTAATTTTTTTGAAAAGTAAAATATGAAGGGTTAAAATTGTTTTTCCCAAAATAAATGTCTAAAAAGATGTTGACAAGCTAACTAACTACTTAACGGACTATTCGGCGTTTAACTTAAGATTTTTTTTTTTTGGTTTATTTTGGTATTTTCAAAGTAGATGTGTAGGGAGAGAAAATGTGTGGTTAAAAGATAGTTTAAGAAATTGTGTTGTTTATAAATTATAATTATTGCGTAAAAGAACATTGTGTTAATGTTTGCGAAATCCTTTGTACGGGAAGATGCTTTATCAACGTCTGCATGAGCCGAAGAACAGTATTTCTTGACTGAATATAAGCTAGCAAGATACATGTATTCTTAGTTCTTACCTCCCAAGAAGTTAATGAATTTCGGGAGACTTTCATATTCATCTCTTGATACATTTATAAGATGCTTAGAATCTTCATATTGCTTGGAGTCATCTCCCATTTAATTTCTCGTATATTCATTAAAAAAAATAAAACAACTACATATGTTCAATAACAATGACAATCTAGTGAACTTTTACACCTGGTACCGGAGATTTTTCTCCCCTTCTGTTGCTTCCAATCTTTCAATGGCGGACGGATGATAAGGTTCTTCCATCTCAAAATCACGGTCAGCTGTACCATATGCATCACATGAAATGTAATTTAGAGAGAGGGGGGGGGGGGGGGGGGGGGCAAAAAAATTGAGCTTCTAAGAACAATTGAGTAAACTATTTTAACAGTGCCTGAACAAAATAAACTGACCTTGAGAAGCTATGGTAGCACCGAGATTCTTTAAACTCAACGAATCATCAAGTCTACCATATGTTGAGTTTGTATCAAGAAAATAATCAAAATATATACAACAGAAAAACGTAATATGATTTGGCATCGCGTGCTTGTACATTTCACTGAGTAAATTATCCAAACTCTACGTCATCGTCATCAAAATCAACGAACAGAAACAGAAAAACAATGAAAGATAGATAAATTATTAATAAAACCTAAAACAAAACTGTTAACCAATTAACATTTTACATAAAAATGAAAAAATGAGTTAAAAGAGGCAAACGGACGAGAGGGATTAATATCGTTGAAGGAGAAGCAAAGGTGGTCCTCGAGGACAGAAATGTCGTTTTGGCAATGTCCCAGCAGCTCCTCAAACGACATGGATTCCAGAAGTCACTGGCGGCGGTCGATACCCTCCTGTTAACGTTGTGGATGCAGAATCTATGAATTAAAATTTTCGTTCAGCTAATAAAATGATCAATTAACAGCGAGGGAGGTTAAATTTGGAGTATTGTTAGTTGTTATCGAGCGGAACAGGGCGGCGCAGCTGGTTTGGAGGGCGTTGCAGAATTTTCCGATTTGATTCCTCCATTTCTCTCCCTTCCACAGTTTCACACTTCAGGCACGGATGCACAATTGAGGGAGTGAATTGCAAAAACCGCGCGTTTCTATTTTCAAAAGTAAAACTATTAACAGAAATTGGTAAAATATATATTAAGAAACATGTAAAACAACTAAGCGCCTGTAGCTCAGTGGATAGAGCGTCTGTTTCCTAAGCAGAAAGTCGTAGGTTCGACCCCTACCTGGCGCGTTACTTTCTTAGTACTTTATTAACATTTTTTTTTTTTCACATACAAATTCCCTCGAGAAATGTCTTACGACTCATTGTAGGAAAACACACTTTTTGTGTTTACTCTACATTTATTTATTTTTTAAATAAATAATGGAGTCTAGATAAAAATGAGAAATGGCGTGCTTTAAAAAGTAAATTTTTGAACAATATGTGATTAAGAAATAAGAAATTTTTTTGGCTTTTTGTATATATTCTTTTATTAGTACAATATATTGTTAAAAATGAGTTTAAAAAAAATGAGATTTTACATCATGAATACCAAATAATGTCTAGTAACTGGATTGCATTTGTGCTATACGCTATAATAAAACATTGCATCGTGGGCAGATTTCACGATTTAGTCAATGTTTTATCTGTCATTATTGATCAGCATTAATTCCGACCGTTAAAAATGGGATTTTGAAAAATGCTTGAAACTTAGGTTGTGCTACAGGATGACCTTTGTGCCCGACCTGTTTCCTTTAAGTCAATGATAAATCAAGATCATTTCATGGGTCGACCTATTTACAAGGACAACATATATATTTGTTTCGACTTTTGAGCCAACTTTTCCATAGAACACTCTAATGGGATGTAGTTTGGGGCCCACATCTTAACAAATCAAGGTAATCTCTTACTAAGACTCTCGTTCTGTATTCGGTAAACATTATAATTTCAAACTATAATGGGCACAATTTCTCAAATCACTTTTTAATTACGCACATTTTTTTTATTCAATTTTTAACTAAACATCTTACCTAGAAAATTCAAATAATACACATTATAAATCAAATTCCATTTATTTCAACCGCCAAACGGAACCCAAGTTACACAAGGAATGTTATTCTATAAGTTAACTTCTTCCAATGAGGATTTACTTATTTTATTAAGATTAAAAAAAAAAAAAAAAAACTTATTTTAAACCTTTTAATTAGAGCTCATTTTTGTTCACAAATTAAGGTATCCATACGTTCACAAGTATTCTCTCCATCTCCATTAAATTAAGAGCATGTTTGGTAATGTGAAAAATTTTGATTTTTATAGTTTTGATTTTTTAGTTTTTGGTGGATGTATGGTTTAAAAATGTTTGAAAAGTCAAAAATGGTGGGCTTGATTAAGAATTGATGGTTGAGATTGAGTTTGAAAATTTGTGATAAAAGTTTTACCTTTACCAAACAAGTTCTAAGTTTCAAACGGGAGGAACGACGAGGAATATATCGTCTTTTTTACAAGTTCATTGAAAGCACTCATATCATATTTTTCGTCAATTTTGCAAGTTCATTGAAAGCACTCAGATCATCTTTTTTAGCAGTATAGATTTCTAATCTTGTCACATCAAGTTCAGTAATTTTTACAATATCAATTATGGAACGATAGCAGTGGGTAATGCATAAACGTGCTTGAAATGATAGTCTGGATTGGATGGATTCCTCACGGGCTTGATTATGGTGTAATATAGGGCATATTGTATTAGTTCTATCAACTAAAACTATTTGAGCTAAGTGGTAGTAATCAAAGGGGCTAATTTTCATTATGATTCTAAATTAACTAATTGTCTATTTGGCGTGGGTAGATTTTTAAAAACTGTCCACACATTTTTCAAACTAGTTTTCAAATACATATTTTACCTCGAAAATATCACTTTTTTTTTTTTTTTTTTTAATTATATAAACAACACAGATGTTAAATATGGAATTAGTACCAAAATATTGAATAAATAGGCAAATTAATCCACATGTCAACTAGTCGACTTTGGGCTAAAGTGAACTTATCGGGTCGAGTCTAGATCCACGTCCAGCTCAATGCAACAATCCGAAGCAAGGAATCTTTCCTTCTGCATTTATATTCGTAGACTCTAGAAATTTTTTATTTTACTATAAGAAACTGTAAACAGATAAACATTAATCCAGCAATCTAGAATTAATCGAAGTATGACAATGTTTCAGTTCAAGCCTCTGCTTGCCCTAATCTTCTTCTCATCGTTTTTGATTATTTTACCTTCCACTTCTGCCAAATCTACTGAGGTTCACTACTGCAGTAAGTTGTACACTTTGTTTGCACTTTATTTATCAAATTTCAGTTTAATTTCTTCGTTTTGTGCTTTGCTTGAATTAATCGTTTTACGCGTTCATACGGCACGTTTGAGTGGGGTTTACGGTTTCTTATTTTAGTTCTTTATTTTTATTTTTATTTATTTTTAGATATTGTTGAGCAGTGTAGCTTTACTGCCAGTACTTGAGTTAATTTCTTTGGATCCCAAAAAATTAAATATTTTTGTTTAGAACTTATATCTGGTCTGTGTAATTTTTTATTTTTTATTTTTTTATTCTGAAACCCAATGAAAAAATGATCGGAAAAGTCTATCTCCTCTTCCACCCATGTGATAATAAAAAGACTGAAGGAGAAGGAAAATTGAATTATTCAGATTTTCTGGTAAAAGTGGATCGAGGGTTTGTTCGTGCGTGGAGAATCTTCAATCCGAATATTTAGTCGTGGAAAATTCTGTGTTAGGTGTTGAATTGCTCAAAGGAGATTGGACTAAGCAATAGATTTGGTTAGGTTTTCAAGTTGAGATTTTCGTGGATAATTAAGAAGTTGGAGAGTGACAATAGAAAATGGACTTCCATTGCCTAACATTACATATGTTGTTGATCCAAAATCAAAGCATTTGTACTATCTACTTCCCAACTATCCCAAGTGGTCGAATTGGTATTTTGGTGAAATTGGATGAGGTGAGGGTTGAGTTGACCACCCACTCTGATGCTAAATAGACATTTTGTTAATTTCAAAGTAAATAAAAGGCCACTATGACTAACTATTAAAAATCGTGGCCGTTCTTCAATTTGGCTCTAAAAGGAGGAACTTCTTAAAATTGCTACACCTTTTTACCTGACTGGTGATATTTTCAAGTTTTGAATCTTAGGATTCTGGAAACTCTCAAGAAGCAAACTATTCTATCTACACTGGACACCGGCACTCTCTATCCAATGTGTGTTTGACACTATTGATCAAATTGTAGAGTCAAAATAAAAAATCTGGGTACCAGTCGAGTCCCAAACACAGTGGACACTTCTATGAAGCTGGACCATGCAATTAGAATAGGAGAGATATCATTTCCATCTAATAAGATCAACCTTGAATGTTCGTAAAATTAATTAGTACTTTAGTTTACAATTCCATTGAGTAAACAAAAGATAAGAAAGATTATAATTTCTAAAATCCGTAATTACTGTGTATTTATTATTTAAGTTGTATAGTGAGTGTATATAACAGATAATTTGTATATTTATGTTCAGGTAAATGGGTATAAGATTTATGCTTGTAGCATAAAGTAGTTTGTGTGAAAGCTGTAGTAGTAGTAAATATACCGACGTGCATATTATTTGTATTTATTTTTTAGAGGGCCTCAGTGATATGTATCCATGCACAGCTTCTTAGCTTGGAACTGGGACAAAATTAATGAGAATTGAAATTTTTGTTAGTTTTGTGCCATACTTATTCATGTTTTTCACTCCAAATAAATTGCAGATAAGAAAGCCAATTATCCTGTTAAGGTTAGTGGAATTGAGATAAATCCTTATCCCATCTCTAGAGGCAAAAATACCACCTTCAGCATTGCTGCATCTACAGGTAATAGTTTACGGTTTTATATTTGTATTTGTATAATTTATTCACCTTATGTTTCTGACATTTTAGGTCCCGTTGCCATACTGGAACCTTCACCCTGCATTGACTTTTGCAATTCTTGAATTGTGTACCACATTAATTTTTACATGCCTTTTCTTTTCTTAATAGCTTGTGTTAAATGCACTTGTTTGAAATATGTTAAAAAAATTGTGAGAAGATACTTATATGAGAAGCTTGCCTTGCAGAGGAACCAATCACCGGTGGGAAGCTGACTGTTGATGTTACCTACTTTATATTTCACGTTTACAGTGAGAACCACAATCTTTGCTCGGAGACATCCTGCCCGGTTTCTGCTGGCGATTTTGTGGTTTCTCATTCCCAAGAGTTGCCTGGAATTACACCTCCTGTAAGTTCTCTGCATATATCAAAAAATCCCTCTTCCAACACCCACGTCCAAAAAATAAAAAAGGGAAGAATTTTACCAGAGCATCAGACATTCATTTGGTGACGATGAAGTGCTTATGGTGTTCAACATGTGCAGGGTTCATATACTCTTAAAATGACTATGGTGGACGCAAACAAGAAGCAATTGACATGCATTACTTTCGACTTCAGCATTGGATTTATAGCACCAGAAAGCTTAGCTGATGCCTGATAATCGACTCCTTGAGGATTTGCTCATCTTTATGGTCATTCCAATATTTACACATTGTATAGAGAAAGTTTGGACTTCGAAAGGTTTCCAACTCGTATCTGCTTCTATATCACTGGTATTACCCAATGCCTGATAAGATTTAATTATAAACCCCTTTTTACATTAAACTTTTGATGTCGTGATTATATCTTCTTTGCACCATTTTATTCACAGTTTAAGTTGCGCATCCCTCTTATTCTCAAGGCCAAGTGCTTGAATTCCTATGCTGTATTATACTTCACTCTTTTCCACTTACAAAACTAAACTTGCGCTGGAGGTCACACTGCACTTTCACCTGGCTTGCAAGTGAACTTAATTTCCGTGCAATCAGGCACTAAAATTTAAAGATCCAACAATGTTTTGTTGATGGAGCCATATGTGAGTATCAACGGGTAAAAACTTTGACAATGGCAAACATTTTTTTAAGCATGTTTTTTTTTTTCTACACAATTTTTCAAATCATTTTTTAACAAAACATATTTTTTCTCTCCATTTTTTAACCACATATTTTACTTAAAAAATATTTAAAAAAAAAGGTTTTTAAACCAAAAACTTTTAACAGACAGAGGGTACTCACGTAACTTCGAAAAAGTACACTCGCCCAGCTCACGCTCTGTGTCAACCATCCGCCATTACTAACTTCACCATCAGTTTTTACAGTAATCGCCATTTTGCTAAAAGAAGCTGATGAGACGCCTTATAATAATATATATATATATATATATATCATATTTAGCCACATCTGCAAAAGCAATTAGATGCAAAGTAACACATGAAGTCTTTGAAGGTTCATTATCAGGTCTGTCCAACTTCTCTTAGCAGACTTCATTCTGTAACACCAGACCCCAAAAGCTTCACTCACGTCGGGAAATCTTTTAGCTGTTACGTTTCCATCCCCTCCGCAAGAATGTCCGATTGTTTATTTGATGGCAATGTTGAAATTAACGACACTATTGCTCCTCCTATTATGTGGCAAGGTTCTTCATTCTTCTTGTACGCAAATGCAATATTCTTGTTGCTCATGAGAATGGGCTTCAGTTTCCTTGTATAAGGAAGCCATGATTTTAGCAGTCGCACTCGGGATGGAGCTGAAATTGTAGGCTTTAGTTTCATTGAAGTTGTTGCTATTAATACTCCTCCATCATTCGAAGTCTCTCCACTGTTGTATAGGAATGACAACGCCCGTTCCGTCGGAGATTTACCATCCCCGTTCCAGTCTAAACGGGGGTGGGACGGAACGATCCATAATCCCTATTTATACATATACTAGTGGGAGGTCTCGTACGTTGTACGAGAACCGTTTTGCAATCAAATTTATTGTCGTTATTCCATAAAAACATGTATTAACATCCAAGTTGCCGGTCATTAGAATTTCATATTTTTTAAAATTAAGCTCGGTAGCATCACACAGAAGACCTAAATGTGATGTTCATAATTGAATTTTGGAGTTCAACGCATAGGATGCATTGATACATAAATGTGTAACTTACACACAAAATAATTATAAAAAACATAGATTTAATTATACTGAGTAACTTAGTATAGTTATGATGAACATGTATAGCACAACTAATTGGAACATAATTTTATAGTGCATCACTTTCAAAAGTACAAGAAGACAGTATCTATATTAAGCATGTGTTTACCATGTTTGGTAAACTTGCAAAAATGATTTATAAATCATTTTATAAGCAATACAATTTTACAAATTATTTTTTAACTACACACATTTTCTCTCTCCAATTTTTAACCATTACTTTTTACCTTAAAATCATAAATAAACCAATTTATAAACCAAATTTTTTTACTAAAAGATAAATGTCAAATTGCACTACTACTTTCAGTCACTTGAACCTGGTAAATAATTTGCAACGTTAGTGTACTGAATTTAGAGAAATAAATGAATCTCTTAAGCATATTCAAAGATAAGAAATTGTATATCCTGATATAATTAATTGAGAAGAGGAAGTTTATGCATAGGCCACTTAAATCTGACAGTGAATGAGTGTAACAAGATGATGGATTACTTTTTATCAGTGTTCTAAAATGCGTAATGCGTTGCGATGCGTCGAGGTCGAGAATCAAGAATCACAAGTTTAGGCGTGTCAATGCGAATAATAAGCGTTATAATGCGTTTCGTATTTTTAATATTATTTTAATTATTTTAAGACATTAAATATATTTTTATATAAAAAAAATAGATTTTTTACAAAAAAAAAAAAAAAAAAAAAAAACAACCCCGGATTAGGCGCGCCTAGGCGGTCAACCAAAAACGTTGACCGCATTTTTTTCTGCATACCACATATGCGATGCGTTTTCTTCCCGCACCGCGCCTAGGCGGCGCATTTGCGCGCATTTTCGAACACTGCTTTTTATCCATATATATTATGTGCTTCTATAAGCACTGAGTTTTACCCACCAGAAGAGTTCAACAATTTCTTGGGTGTGGTTACAATGTTTGTATCATGTTAACTCCACCAATTCAATTTTGGTCAAATGCATTTTTTTTTTTTCACTGTCAAGCTCATTAGTCTTTTTCCATAAATAATGACAATCAGCATAAACAGAAAAACCTTCCAGTTGCATATATGAGTATTCAATATATCGTGCCTGCCTAAAATATTCTCCGGACCATGGTTGACCAACCAGCCCAAGGCATAGAACCCGATTTGCAGGGACAATAATAAAAGGGTGCAGCCAAACAATTACATCCTCTTCAATCACATAGACATGAAATTAAAGAAGTATATAGTATACGTTTTGAGATAGTCAACTTTTCTGTTACTAAAAAATATCCCAAAACAGTCGGATAAATTAAAAACTCAACTGAGCTGCTAATTGATAATAAAACCAAAAATGTAAAACCATTTAGAAATGGAAAAAAAAAAAACTCAATCCTTAATATATTATTAACAAACATAACCTTTTGTTGTCAGCACAAGCAGTGAACCCTGAGGAGTTTTCGTGGAAGCAACAATCAGTCATTGAACCTCTGTGCATGAACTCTCCTCTTAGTACACTGGCGCACGCATCATACAGTCGAACACTCTGTCAATCAAACAAACATCAAAATACAATCAAATTTCCTTAAAAAAAAAAAAAAAAGGATAACAATGAAGATCTTAAAAGGCAAAATCCAAAGAAAAAAGAAGTCAAAAACCCATTAAAAGTTAAATTGGAGAGAACAAGTGTGAAATCAATATAGAAGATATATTTAAGATTCTCTAAAGCATTACCGGTCCAAGAAGAGGTTCTCACCATAAGGACCTCTGCATAGTGCAAGCTGGAGTTCTTCTTACCTACAGAAGAACAAAATTTTAAAATTAAAGATAAATTATAAGATATTATATAGATTGGTGAAATATTGTTGCTACAATGTTGGATTCAAACGAGAAGCAGGGCAGCCAAGTTAAATAAAATTCAGCCATTAACTGATGCAAGTATCTTATATATGTAATATAAAGGTCCCTCATTTTGAAAAAGGATTGAAGAATTCAAGTGAAAGTGAAGTTGACCAATAGCTGAACATTATCAAACCACAAAAGAAAAACAGACCTTTAAAAGTTGTGACACATCCTCCATATTTTTATTTATTTTTTCACTTGGATCCAAACAAATCATAATTTGCCCATTATAATGTTGGGAATTTCGACACGTCGATTCCTACTTTAATTTTCCCACAGGATCTTTCGATGTTCAAAATAAAATAAGCAAACAAGAAAATAAATACGAACACAGAAATTTACGTGGTTCAGCAAAATGCCTACGTCCACGGACCCTCGCCAAAACTTTTCACTATATATTAAATTGTTACAAATATATAGACTTTCACTCACCAACCCAATCCCACAGACCACAGAGAAAATACAACAAACGAGTTTTACCACATATAATTTCTACCCTTTGACTTACACTACAAAGAGTTACAAGAAACTTCACAATATGTTAAGCTCACAATTTTCTCTCTTTGATCACAATATATGACACTAATTAGCACTCTTCAATATGTTTGTGGTGGTGTATTTCTTCCTCTAATTCCTTCTCTATTTATAGAGAGGATTCTACATGAAATTCTCTTAACACCAAAACATCATGATTAGTCAAAACTAATCATCATTCCAAGACATCATAATTAGTCAAAACTAATTATCATTCAAAGACATCATAATTAGTCAAGACTAATTATCATTCAAATACCATAATTAGCTCTACCATCCTTTGTTTCAACTAGACACTCATTATGTTTCACTAAGCACTTGATTAATTTGGGACAAATACCCAACATATAAATCTGTAAATATGCCATTGAAAGGATTCATAGGAGAGCTGATGAAGTCATATTTTTCTTAGAGCACAAAAGCTATCATCAAATGTCCTAATGAATAAATAATTAAAATCAAGTTCGAACTAATTCCTTTTAGCTAAAGCCACAAACAAGTATGAAAACAAAAAAAAGAAAAAGAAAAAAGAAAAAAAATCAGCATTGCCGCAAGCTCAACAGCCAGAAATATCACACACAAATACAGAAAATGTCAGCTGAATAGAAAATATATAAATAAAAACAATGCAGCGTACAATGAAAAATCTATTGATCCAACTGATCAATTGCAGCACTAAATAGCTACCTTATATTATTAACAAAAACGTATAAATTGAAAATCAAGTTCAGAAGCAATACAAGATCGCTTATAGGAATTATATTAACAAACAGTTTAGGAATCTTCAAAAAAATGTGTACCGAAAAAAGATATTTAATGTGGAGAGACTTGAGCTTTATTTATTTCCTCTTCTGTTATTTCAAACCCAAGAGCCCTGAAAAGAAAATATCTTAGATCCAATATTCCATAGGTAAAAGAATCAAAGAAACTCTCATACACCATTGCAACATTCAACTATTTTCCATCAATAGGAGAATAGGATTAATTTATTTTTTTTAAAAAAAAAAAAAAACCAGAAAATTGGAATCTTAAATCAGTAGTTATATACTACATTCAAAAACTTATTCCAATACTTGATTTTATAAGAGAGCCAGAGCCATCAGTATCAAACAATAGATGTCAGTTTTAAAGTCATGACGAGAATAGGATTCCATATTCTTTATTAAGGGTCAGTTCGGCGGCTTTTGTTAGAGAATTAAAATAATTTTGCTAATTTATTTGTGTTTTCTATGTAAGATGTGGGGTTAAAAATTGGTTTGAGAAATTGTGTAATTGGAGAGAGAAAATATGGATTGTTAAAAAGTTATTTGAAAAATTGTGTAAATTAAATTTGTTATTTTTTTTTGTCTTTTAATGTATTAATTTGGCAAATTAAATGCCAACCGAACGGTGCCTAAGAAAGAAGCGATTCCATATAGGAGCTGGCAGCAAAGTCTGGTAAAGCAGCAGTAGGTGCTCAGCCAAAGTCAGCATTTAACCCTGCTAATTACATATCTCTTCTTCGAATGGCAATCAAAAAGAGCATTGAATAGCATATTTTTTATTTTTCATTTTTGGGTGAAAAAGAATCGGTATAGTTTGAAGTTTCTAATATTGTCCTATCTTACCATCTTCAGTTTGGATTTCTTTGAAACGTCTTATCTACGCATGTCAACACCACAGGACATGTGATTGAGCTTCTTAGAAATTGGCAAAGGTGGAGAAATGGATCCATGGCCTCTCTCCTTTAGTGCTACAACATTTAAAAATATAAGAAACCATGTTATGAACTCATGAGCAATTACTTTATCTATGAGAATTTCATGGTGCCTCTTGTGGGCTAATTTCTAGGAAGCTCATTTGAAACATATAATCTCAGACCCGTCATACGATTCCAATCATTCCTCTAGATAGAAAATCATTACTTCACCTCAACCACTTAAGCTTTCCTAGATATGCTCCCATAGAGATCCTTTGGAACATTTAACCTTAGAACTGTTACATTTCCTCAAGTTATATTCTAATCCTGCAACAATTCGAAGTCCAAGAGTACATCCTATAAAGAAAAATGTCCTCGTTAATTCTTCAATACAAGCATGAAGACCATCGGCACAATTTTTAATTGGTCATATGTGAGACCAGAAATAAAGACCAAAGCAAACGAAAAAAATAAAATAAAATAACTCCATATAATAATCAGGAAAAAAGAATTAATAACGATTCATTTGATAACACATTTGATACGGTCGCCCAATGTAGATAATGAGCCATATATCAGCAAATTGGTATTTTTTGAATTGGAAGTGTGCCTTTAAGAAATACTGCAGTGGAAAGAAAGTATTAATGTTGTAAAAGTAATATTACATTCATATTGAGACTTATTACATGCTAAAAATACATGATAATGAACTATGACGTTATTATATCCCCAATAAAGAAAGAGGGTACCATTAAGAAGGCTTGGACTCCTGCCTCTGCAAGGATATTGAAGAAAGCAACAAATGCAGCAACCTAAAATATAGTGTTGTACTAAGAGGATTGGAAGTTGAAATGATTATTCTTTTAGAACATTCAACAAAATGATAAGATACTTGTATTCTAGATTTTAGTCTAGGGGTGTAAACGGTTTGGTTTGGGCGGTTTTTGATAATTTTTCAAACCAAACCGTTTAAAGCGGTTTGAGATTTTTCCAACCCAAACCAAACCAAACCATTTTTTGCGGTTTGGTGCGGTTTTAAACCGCGGTTTGCAAACGAAACTAAACTAATATATGTAAATCGAGTTAAAATAACTATTGAAATAGAATTTTGAATTAAGACATCAAAATTAATTGCAAAAAACCCAACGACATTACGGATAGATGATATAAGACTAACAAAATTAAAATATATGGGTAAACAACTTCTAAAATAGATACAAAGGCACAATCACAAACAAATGATCACAATAATATCAAAAAAACCTAATAGATAATACAATCCATTCTCAAGTTAGATTTTCCTATTATTTCACAACAAAACAACTTAAACTCAAATATACTGTATTCCAAGAAAAACTACTGAACTACATGATGAAAGAATGATGTTTTAGAAATTTAGAGTTTGATGAATTACAGCTGATGATAAAAGATCTCAAGTACAACTAATTTTGCTTAGATAACCATAAATACTCAAGTCATGACTTGCTAAATTAACAGAAGACAAATATTATAACCAAGAAAAAATATATAATGAACAAGTTTATGTATACTCCCCCAAAAAAAATCATAGGATAAAAAACAAATAAAGTAAGAAAGTTATCGGTAGTACTTAGTTGTTAGCACTAGCAAAATGCATTTCTTAACAATAAAGGAAAAGTAAGGTGCCCCTTCATATAAATTGAAAATAAAAGTGTAAAATTGGAAATAAAAGCAGTAAATTTTTTTTGTATTTTTGCAATTAAAAAATTAAATTTTAATTGTAATTTTTTAGCGGGTTGGCGGTTTGAAACGGGTTTTGAAAAATGAAACCTAAACCAAACCATTTGAAAGCGGTTCGGTTTGGGTCAAAACCGAAACGTTGACGGGTCCGCGTGGATCCGAACCAACGGTTTCAAAATTGCGGTTTGATATCGGTTTGGCGGTTTGACGGTTTCGTTGTACAGCCCTAGATTTTACTATATGAAAAAAGAATGAAGATTGACAGAAGAGAAACTTGAGATAATTTTTGGAATTTCATATTTGAGTAGACCCCCTTCTAATATTTTGTTGACAGTTTTAGGCAATTGTATCTTCCTCAAGAGTTCATCTTGAAGTCCTAGTTTCAGAAGTACACCTTCATTGTAAAGGTTATCAATATCAGAAAACCCCTTGAAATCGTGGTTAGTAGTCGAGATGCTAGCCATTAATGACGGTATTAGATAGTGAAGCACCGACTTCAATATGTAAAGAACCCAGCAAATACCAAAAGGGAGTGAAGCACTGACTTCAAATACCTCAGCAAAATAAAATGTGAAGCATGACTTCGATCTCCCTTTGTGGTATTAGGTAGTGAAGCACGGACTTCAAATCGATAAAAAAAAATTGTCGATATCTGTTATAATTTGGGCAGTGTTTCATTGGGAAACCAAGATAAAATGTGAAGATTATTTGAGGAGATTTGAATAAATTGAAATAAACCTAAAAGATTATATTTCAGAATATTAAACTCGAATCAAAATCTGAAGATAAAATATTAAAAATAGTAAGTAAAGGGAATAAGTCCTAACCTCAAATCGACAGCTTTAGAATGCACGATTATTTCTATCTCATCAACAGTTGAATCGGCAGCAGGCAACTAATCGGTTTGAAGGCACTACTTCAGCTCTTTCTATGACCCTGGGAGAAGTCCTGTGTACAACCTTCACCAAAATATGTAAAGAATCCAGCAAATACCAAAAGGGAAGTGTTGAGTGCATTTTACATGCATATTTCATTTATTTTTTGTGGCACTTTTTAAGTAATTTGGACAAATATCTATTTATTTGTGCATATTTTGTGGTTAAATAGGTTCAACAATCAATTTCATGGAGAAAACACAAGAAAGAACTAAATGGATGAATAATTGAAGAAATTGAGGAGAAAAGAGTCAAATCTATCAAAGATTCAAAGTTTGGGGAACAAATTGTCACTTTCGAAAAGTTGTGGATCGTATGTGCAATTGATCGAAGGACTAAATTGCAAATTTCCAAAGTTGAGGGACTCAAATGCACTTTTGAAAGGGCTCAATTGAAAGAAATCGAAAACCTTGGGGACCAAGTTGATCTACATTGAAAGTTGGAGGATCCAATTGCAAATCATTGAAGGACGGAGCTGCCAGGTGAACCACGCGATCGCGTGGCTCTAGTAGATTGCGTTTGCGACTAAGACCAAAAATCCAACCCTAGATTCACAAGGTCAACCACGCGATCACGAGGTAAAAAGTTTGTACGTTATTTTGTGCCCACCCGGTGCGACCCGGTTCCGTCCACACGCTGTAGGACACGGGTTTAGGCGATTTTTGGGTATTTTGGGCATTTTTACTAGGGTTTGCTGACTTTACTCTCCATATTTCATCCAAAACTTATTTTCTCTCATTTTTGTTCTTCATTTTCTTGCTTTTCTCTTGTAATTAGTTAGGTTGGTTGATGAATGTTGATTTAGGAGAGAAATACCTACAACTTTGGGGAGGAACATTGATGTTTTGAAGCACTAACCATTGTTGAAAGGAAGTTTTCTTGTTAATCTTCATATTTCTTCATATATTTTAATATATTGTTGAAATGATGTATTTAATTCTTGAATTCTATTGTTATTTCATCATGGGCTAAACTATTTTGTATTGGGATGATTGATGAAGCTTGACCTAGCTTAGTTGATTTTAATGCTTGTATTAAGAAATTAGGCTTTTTTATTATCTTGTGCATTTATTGTTGTATTTATTGACTTACATTTATTGTGGTCACATTTATGCTTGGATTTCATGGGATGTGCAATTATTGGAAAATTGTTGTGTATTCTAGATCAATACAATATTTGCTCTAGGTTCTTGTTTAAGATAGAGATATACCTAAAACTCTAGATGATCCATTGAGTTATTTTCGCAAAGGTTTAATGCAATTGGTGTGTTTTTAATCGACATAGAGATATAGTAGGTTTATTCCACTAATTAGGGTTGATTTCACTCGAGAGAGGTAATTGGCTAAGCTTGAAAAATCGGGTCTAACACGATTAATAAATTGTATTTCTAATTTGCTTGTTGAGAATTCAATTAGGTAATAGTCAAGTGGAATCAAGAATCCCAACACTCCTTTATCATCAAGTCATCACCATTTTTCTAGTTATTTATTTACAATTGCAATTTTAATTCTAGTACGAGAACATTCCCAAACCAATCTTTATTGTGTGTGTTTCTTGTTAAAATTGATTGAACTAGAGTGTAGTTGAAATAGACAATCCTTGTGGGATTGATAAACTAGACTCATTTAGTCTACTATCACTTGTATACGATACGTGCACTTTCGGTGTGTTTCTAGCGAACAGGAAAAACCCAACAACAGAAGCTATCAAAATCATAAAATAACAGTACTTGACTTTTGCCCAGATCGTCTATGAGTGGAAATGGGTGGAAACTGATTTAAGATTCATCCTTTTAACGCACAAACACACAGTGATATTCAGAATCAATCATATAAACAAAAAGAAATTCTAATTAAAAAATTTCACTTTCAAACATCCCAGAAACCATAAATTGTCTCTCTTCATTTATACAGACAATAGAAGCTTACCTTCGACTGCAAGTTTATGAACATAATTGAATGAATAAAACTCTAAACGAAGAACTATACATAAGGTTTAAAAAAATAAAATAAAGAAAAACACACGAAAAATAAAAGGAAATCAAAAGAGGCCTAACAGTACCGAAAATGAGAAACGAAAAATGATTTATCACGGAGAGAAAGATCGGAAAGAAGACAGTCGAAATCACGGAATACCGTAGCTTCATGGGTTGGCAGAGTGGTCTTTGGAAAGAATAGAAGAAGAGAGGATAGTGAGGCCTATAGATATTTATTTGTTGAAATTGTTGTGGAACCAGTTAATGAATAGTTAAGAATCGAAGTGTGAACATAGAGGTTACTAACGTGAATAGTATAATCTATCCTCTCTTTTAAGGTAGAAGGGATATATATCCATTAATTTCTTTTTATAATGATTATCTAATGTCTTAGTTATACAAATTCTTTTCTTAAAGTGTGATTATTTTATAAATTTTTTATTTATTAGCTCTAAAGAATGATTAACATTAATAAAAAAACTTATAATAGCTTTTATAGAGTAATACAAGTTTAATTATGTTAAGAAATATGTTTAAAGAGAATGAGAAGAGACTTGAGAGTGGGAGATGAAGAGTATTATAGAGTTGAAATGTAGGGCTTGATTTTGATTTTATATATTTGTGCGTCGGGTGATTTATGACACTTTTAATTTGATTAATTTTTTTTAATTAATTTTATTAATCGAGGATGATTTCGGGGCGGGTTTGGGATGGGGATGGGGATTTGATATCAAATCTCCATCCCTGGTCGGGGATATTTTTTCATCCCAGTCCTTGTAGGGATTCTCCTCCCCATTCGGGGACGGGTCCACGTCAGGTTCGGGAATTCTCCGTCCCATTTCCATCCCCACTTTTGTAGCACGAATTGTGGGAGCTTCCAGGCTCTTCCTTATCACTCGAGTCCTTTGAGTACCACAATTCATGAGCGAGAACTTTGCCAGGTTGGGTTGTGCTTGGAAAACTGTGGAAGTCTGGTCAGATACCATTTTAAGTTGAAGTTGTTGCCATTGATACTCCTCCATCTTGGACAACCCAGTTCTGCAAGTCTCCAATTTTACCTCGTCGTCATCAGCTGTAACTGTCACGATCGATCCCAAATCACCCTGCTGGAACGTGAAGTGTGCTGATGGCAAATGTCAGCTAGATGCTGAACTTACCACCAAGTCAAACTTAACTATTCTTAACTATAATGATTTATAGAAATTTAGACAGCACCTCATTTGTAAACTGGACTTAATCCACCTGAAAAATCAAAATTCTCAACATACATTTCATGAATTGGAGACTATTTTCCCTTTCAAGTTTCGCCATCAAGAATAATTGTAGCCAACTAGACTTTTAATATCTCTTACAAAACAACCAAACTAGATAGTTAACATCAAAATGTAGCAAGCCCATCCAGTTCTACATAACACATGCAGTGCAACAGACACACAGACACACTCATAAAGCATGTGACTCTCGAAAAGCAGACTTGCTCAAAAGATTGATGCATATGATCTACTAGGTTGTGTGGCTCTGGTTCTTTAATGGTGGATCCTCTCAAAAGCTGCTCAAAATCTCAATTGCTTCCTAATGAGAAAGAAATGTTGAAAATAATATATATGAGATTATAACTCAGTGAGTGGAGAGTAAAGAAAAATACTTTACTTGTTTCTACGAAAAATTCAATTATTTCTGTTGAAGAGACATTATAAACTACTCCTTCTGGAAATCATGAATTCAACTTAATAATGCAACTGAAGAGAGATAATAATCTCAAATGTAATAATATCATTACAAATCTCAATTGAACTCTCCTTTGGGTACGATATAAACCATTACTTGGATATATGCAAACTGCTTAAGCCGAAAACTACATGATATAAATGAGAATCAATAATATACCGAAAAATTATACAAAAGGTGCCCAATATCTGATAAACTGAATTGCATCTAAACATCTGGTCATACACCGTGAAAGCAGTGCAGAGCAATAAAATCACTGCATCTGGTCATACACTATGTAAGCAGTGCAGAGCAATGGAATCACTGTATCTGGTCATACATGTGTAAGCAGTGCAGAGCAATGGAATCACTGTATCTGGTCATACACCGTGTAAGCAGTGAAGAGCAAGTATAGTCACCATAACTAATCATACACTGTGGAACGAATTCACACTAGTGCAGAGCGAGTAAAAGTTTCCACTCACCGTGTTAATGGCCAAACTTTAGTTCAACTGGTAGGTCTGACCGATAGGATGGGTCACCACCTGAAATTTAGAATAAAATTCCACATCAATAAAAGCTACCTTATTTACTAGCCCAACATAAAAATTTCATTCTATATATTTTAGCTAAGAAAATTAACTTCATTTCAAAGCATTTCATTGATCCTTGCTCAATTCCACGTGAGAATAATCTCATAATGGCCAACTCATTCTCCATTTAACTAATAATCAAGAGGGTGTACATTTATACAAAGTCCCCTTTCCAAATAACTTCATAATTCTCCAAAACTTAAACTTAAATTCATGTATAATCTAAACCCCAATTAAACTTCACCAAATTAAGCATTTAAACATGAAATAAGTTAATATAGGCTCCAATAACTTAAATCATACCCAAAACTTAGATTTAATCTACTATTACTAAAAACCCTAGCGTGTAATCACAATGTATTCAATCAAACTTGAATATTTCGTTCAATGCCTTCAAATAAACTATAAATCCATCCAAAATTTAGCATTTAACTCAAAAGGCAAAACCCTAAAATTAAAACATATCTCAAATAAATGGGTATTATCTTACCTCTTTGAAGATGAAGAATACAAGGAGAAGAAAATTATGGTTGAGTGGAAATCCCCCTTTTTTTCTCCCTTTTTCCTTCTTCCTTTTTTTTTCCTTCCTATTTCTCTCTCGGTCGTTCTCAGCCTTTGTTTGTGAAATGTTGTTGTGTTTGGTTTGTTTTTGTCACCCTAAATCAAGACATATGGGTTTTAATAGAAATTGCATGGTTGGTTCTCCCTTATACTACTAATAAAATCCCCAAATATAAATGATAATAAGTTAAGTCCTCAACTTATAATAAAATCTAAATGATCCTTAAAAATTCTACTCATTTAAATTAATCCCAAGTTGGACAAAATTGGTCAAATAATTGTTGACTTGACTAAATAAATAGTTGACTTGCCATATGAAAAGGGGGTTGTGACAACCTTACCTCCTTAAAGAACTTAATTCTCGAAATTCAGTCGACTACCATCTAAGAAGGTGATGATACTTGGCCCGAATTTGATCTTCGTTTTCCCATGTAGCTTCATCTACTAGATGATTCTTCCAAAGAACTTTAACTAATGAAATAATCTTGTTGTGCTCAATTTGTTCTTTTCGATCAAGTATACCTTTTGGCTCCTTCTCGTAACTTAAATTCTCCTTAAGTTTAACTGGCTGTGGTTCGAGAATATGGGACGGATCTGGAATGTACTTACGAAGCATAGACACATGAAACACATCATGAATTCTAGATAGTTCTGCTGGTAAGGCTAGTCGGTAAGCAAATGGGCCAATCTGCTCTGTAATCTCATATGGTCCAATAAAACGTGGACTTAATTTTCCTCTTTTCCCAAATCTCAAAAATCCTTTCTAGGGTGATAATCTTAGAAAGACTTCATCCCCAACTTCAAATTTCAAATCTCTTCTACGTCTATCTGCATAACACTTCTGTCTGTCCTGTGCTATCTTTAGCCTATCCTTAATCACTTTCACCTTTTCTATAGTAATCTGGACAGATTCAGGACCTGCTAGTCTCCTTTTGCCTACTTCACCCCAACCAACTGTTGTCCTACACTTCCGGCCATAAAGTGCTTCAAAAGGAACCATTTCTATTTTCGAGTGATAGCTGTTATTATAGGCAAACTCCATTAACCGCAAATGTGTATCCCAACTGCCTTTAAACTCTAGAACACAAACTCGAAGCATATCCTCTAAAGTCTGTATGGTCCTTTCTGATTGACCATCTGTCTGAGGGTGAAAAGCTGTACTGAAAAGAAGTTTAGTGCCCAAAGCATTCTGTAAACTAGGCCAAAATTTGGAAGTAAATCGAGGGTCTCTATCTGTCTTGGTGCGCAGGAAATCCATGTGTTCAAGAGGGAGGAGTTGAGACGTGTTGATCTAAGGTCTTACCAGATTTTCTTCAATGGAGGCTGCTCCTCTACGACCACATCCTAATCACCCCCGCCCCCTCAAGTGAACCTTGCTGGGGCCTTACTTCCTCCTTCCTTTTCAATTTCTTTTCATTCTCCTTGCCCAATGTCAGCTTGGAGACATGCTCCTTCTTTACGACGAGGAGTTGTTGTGTGGACAAAGCCATTAAGGGGGGAGCCAAAAGTTTTGAGACACCAAAGTCAGTCGGAATAGAAGCCCCCTCAGAAGTCCCCCTTGAAGGATCAACAGCCTCTTTAAGAACTTCCAAATGAAGGCCGACCAGAATGGCCTTCTGCTTCTTCTCCCATCACTACCAGCTCCTAGGACTTGAGGAACTCTCTTGGCAATAAGACCTTTCAGTGGAATTTTAAGGAATTCCCTAGAACCTGAAAAATTAACATGACGAATCAAACTCAGAGTTAGGAAACGCATATGGCAATGAGTAGAAGCATAGGATGTTGAAGACTTACCCATCTCTCACATCAAGCGGTGCTTAACAAAAAGCCTCTTGGAGGAAATAACCTTTTGGAAGGTGCCTCGATAAGCGAACAATTTCATAATCACAGCCACGTAGTGTTGGCAATGTGCCGAACCGAGTTGGCTCGGCCTTTTAAGCTCACTGCTCGGCTTGTCCTAGGGACAAGCCGAGCTTGTGGCTTGTGTTAGACAAGCCGAGCTTAGGCTCGGCTCGTCCCTCAAGGTCCAAGCTCAACTTGTCCCTTGAGCTCGTGGGGCGAGCTCACGAGCCATGTATATAATTTTTTTTTCATTTTTCTTCAAAAAATGGCATTTTGTTTCAAAAAAAACACGAGCCCACAATCTCCGCTCGTGGCTCATTGTCATGAGCCGACTTTTCTTATTTTTTAATTTCCTTGTTTGGCTCATGTTCGAGCTCGTGGATTGGACGAGCTGAGCCGCTCATGGCTCGTGTTTTGACGAGCTAAGCAGACGAGCGGCTCGACCCATTTGCCATCTCTATAGCTAGGTCCTCTTCTGGCAGCAAGTGGGCATTAATTTGACCTACAAGAATCAAAAGATGAACCTGTGTTAGAGCTAGGAGCCACAACCCAGATACCCATTACATCTACGTAAGGAGGTGCAAAGACTCACGAGGGCAAGAGAGAGTCTGGGAATCGTTAATTTAGGCGCGGGGTCTAACGGAATACACTGCCATGCTCCGGCAACCCAAAACCACTGAGTCCTCCAATGCTTGAGGGAGGTTGGATGACCGGTGATTATCAGTGGATGTTGCGCCCATGGGGTAAGTTAGTGCCAATCCTTTACGACCAGCCTAATGTCTTTTTCCCTCCGAGCCGCCTTGTTAAGGGTATACAAAGTATGAATGATGTACAAGAAAATGGGGTAGTCTAGACTATCCTCTTGCCATACAAGCTAAGTCCTAACCACTTGAGTCCAAAAGTTTGGGGCAACTTGGTAGGGGCACAAGTTATAACTTCGGAGAAGAGCCCGGAAAAACGGATGAAGAGGCAGGCGCATCCCACAGTCAAATGCATCCAGAAGCACTGCCACTTGGCCTTCCGGGGAATAGCAGGGTCGGCACGACGGACTGGGATGTATTATTCCGATCTCTCTTGGCATCCACCATGTTTGTGAAACCTCAGCAATACCATTGCCCCAAAACTCTGTGGCCACCTCATTGGACTCCCACAATTATGGACAAGGCCTCGGATCAGTGTGATATCCCGAAGTTTTGTTCACATAATCTACCTAGTCCTCCCCCTGGGTTATCTCCTCCTTGGTCAATCCCAACTCTTTCCTATGGGTTCTAAAGGGGGGCCTAGCGCCTAAACCACACTCAGGTGCCCCGGAAGAGGAGCACCCCGCTTCTTCTCCCCTCAGATCCCTACCTTGTTTGCTTCGGTGTTCCCAAATCATTACCTTTCCTTCGGCGAAAAGCTTGGCCATGGAGGGGCAATCCTTCTCTTCTTCATTGTCAGAATCACTTAAACATATTATACTAAAGAATTCTCCACTCTATTTTTCCCTAAGTTCTTTAAAGTAGCGGGAACAAAAAACCAAGTGGGACCAAGGGCAAAAACCTCTGATGAGATCAATCAAAATAACCAAATCCTCTGATCCCGCCCCTGACTCCTTTCATGTTTCCCGAAATCGACTTACTTCTCAAAGACACAAAAGGAGAAATAAAATCCCAAGGAAAATAATGAACACACGCAAAAGAAGGGGAGTTACCTGAAAATATGAGGAAAGAAGACCCTTCGGTTGAGATGGAGAGCCGAGGCAAAACTCCAATCGGTAAAACACTCACCATCGATAGCAACAAAGAAAAGCAAGGCAGAAGAACTTCTTTGCAAGGAAAGAGCTAGAATAGACTCACACTTATTAGAAATTGATATTTTCCTGTAGAAAGGCAATAAGTGGAGTGTTATAAATCTTATAGGAGTCTTTGAATTAACCCAAGCCACCCACGTCTTAGGCTTGGTGAGTGTGATGGAAGTTAAATGGGTGGGAATTCAAAGGAATAATAATGGACTAGTGGCGCAAGTGTACCACGCACGTTGAAAGGTGTGTCGCGTGGGAAAGCTTCTTGGAAACCAGCAAACTATCATTACCATCCCCATAACTGTTCCTCAAAAAGGCGTGCAAAGGCAGGTAATATTTGATTTGAGTGAAAAGAGATCCAGATGTACTTTTCGTGAATAGCAATGAGGACACCGGACCTTTTGGAATTGTGTTGTTTTCACCCTGACGGGTTTTGCCCCTAAATACAGAAAATTCCCGAATACTTCACGCCGCCTCAACCAGGACAATGCCTTTCCATTATGGATATCGCAGTTAATCCGCATCATTTGGTCTCTGACAAATCTGGTCTGCACATGAATGAACCCACAGATTTGAGGGACTAGTGTTATGACCATACTTGAATGAGCTTGACATGTAGTTAGCAAGGGCCCACATAAAGGCTCATAGGCCACCAACGGAGCCGCGTCTGAGGTGTCACATTGTCCGAAGCGTCATGCAGCTGAACCCATATTGCCAAGCCGCATCTATCTGAGGCATTTATCCCGAATTAGTGACAAGATTAATCACTGCACATATCAGAAGTTGTGTCAGAAGGGATGTAACCTTTGTAAGAATTGCGGCTTGATGAGACAAACTCTTTATATGGATGTGATTTTTGCTTTAATCCCGTGACACATAGTAATAATTATAACCAAATAAGTGGTTTACCTTTATGATGGATTATGGGCCTGCTACCTGTAAAAGCATAACACATGTCACAATCAAATACAACTTCTTCTTCTATAAATAGATCACTTGTAGCTCCAAGAAGAAGGTTGGAAATTCTATACTCTAATTCAATATACTACTCTCACTCACTTTTCTCTCTTTTACACATTTATATTTTCCGCATTCAATGTATATTTACTTGAAATGGGTCTTGACTTCAGCGTCGAAGTGCAAAGGGAGCCATCCTGGCCCCCTTTGTACGCTGATCGTTTGTCTTAGTGTGCGGGAAATCCATGTGTTCAAGAGGAAGGAGTTGAGACTTGTTGATCCAAGGTCCTACTAGATTTTGTGGTCAACAGAATGTGTGGTTGAAAATGAGTTTTCAAAAAAATAAGGTTTTGAATAATGAGTACCAAACAGGGTCATAGTATTTTATATAATTTTTAATGAAAGTAGTATTGAAGCGTAAGTCTCGAGTTGGGTTATTCTTTTTTAATCGAGATCGAGTCCTTGGTTATTCTTATACCGTTCTATGCCCCCGGGTTCCTTCACTCGCTTAAGAGAATAAGAATCTTTGAATCAGGACACTCTATCTCGATGCAATACTGCCAGCTGAAGTCATTTGGCATATTATTTCTATAAAATAATTTTTAAATGATTTAAAAAATTAAAATAATATTAAAAAATAAGAAACCTTTTTTATGCTTAAGCCCCGTTTAGCCTCGTAACGCTTAAAACTTGGCTTCCACACTTGGTCACTTCTTGCGCAAGAACACTAGACTTAACTAAAAAGCTAGATTAAAATTAAAATCAAAATTAACAATTAAATTTAAAAACACATTTCATGGAAGATATAAAATTTGAATAATTCTAGGTAGACATTTTAAATGAACATTTTGATGTGACATAATTTTACTCGTTAATGATTACATGAATCATGATTCATATCATCACTTTTTCATTAACCAATAAAACTATGTCGCATTAGAATGTTATATTAAAATGTATTGATTTGTTTTCAATCATACATCTTGTTCCTGTATGATTACAAACTCATTTTTTTCCTCAAATTTATTTTCAACTACTCAATTCACGAGATTTACAATTTTTATCAATTTCTCAATTATAGATCTCATCATTTAAAAAAAAAAAAAAACTCATAATCCGTTTATCATAAACCAAACAAAGTTTTATTAACTTTTATAAAACTTTACTAAAAAAATTAATTTTATCTAAACCAAACAAGGGCTTTAAGTTATTCTACTTCGAATTAGGTCCTAACATGTACTTAAGTTAAACCTTGAGGCTTCTTTTGCAATATTAGATGTCTACTGGAATAATGACATATGTCCATAGCCATAGGAGTTATTATGCAATTTTGGATTCGTGCAATACATTTTCACAGCAACTCAGGATCTGTTTGGCAGCTGAAATAAATGAAACTAGTTGTCTACTCGTAAGATGCACAAAATATATAATCTTTAAATCATAATTTTGAAAATATCTTGATTATACAATCATATCAAATAAAAAATGTAATTAAAATAAAATTTCAATACAAAATGTTATTAAATTTGAAACTTTAAAAAAGACAAAATGAATCAAAATAAAAAATGCTAAGTATAGTGCGTCACTCAAAATTTGGAACTTAAATGATGTCAAAAAATAAAAAAATAAAAAAATTGGGACTTAATTAAATTTTTTATATAAAATTTCTTTTGACTTTTAATTACTTTTTTCTCTGAAAATTTGTCCACCTCATCATCTATTTTTCTTTTATATGTTATAATTTTTTATTAACTATATTTTTTAATCTGTTACTTACATATATTTTATTTGAAATCAAATATATTAATTAATATATTTTATTTATTTTTATTTTTTAAACATACCAATTTTTGTCAAAAGGATGAAATGATTAAGCCTCCGTTTGATAATACTGTTTGGTTTATAAACTAGTTTATTTATGATTTTAAGGTCAAAAATAGTGGTTGAAAATTTGAGAGAGAAAATATGTGGTTAAAAAGTTGATTAAAAATAATTAATTATTTTTTTAATAAGCGTATTAAAGAGTCTACTCATTTATTGACATATTAGGAAGTAAAATTTCAATAATTTTATTTATTTATTTTCAAAATATATTAATTCAAGTTTTTCATTTGTAACTTAACAAATTTATATAGCATATATTTATTTATTTTAAAATATATTAATCCAAAATTTTCATTTTCAATATAACACATTTACATAGATATGATATGACATTTATTTATGTTCAAATATATTAATCCAAATTTTTCACTTCCTACATAACACATGTTATTGAGTTTGAAACTTTAAAAAAGACAAAATTAATCAAAATAAAGAAAATTTGCATGTACATTTAGTGTACTGTGTACTGCGTCACTCAAAGTTTGATACATAATTAAATTTTTTATATTAAATTTTTTTTGACTTTTATTTATGTTTTTCTATGAAAATTTGCCCACCTTATCACATATTTTCCTTTTAATATGTTATAATTTTTAATTAACTTTATTTTTTAATATGTTACTTACATATATTTTGTTCGAAATCCAATATATTAATTAATATATTTTATTTTTCTTTGTTTTTTAAACATACCAATTTTTGTCGAAATGATGCAATGATTAAATTTTCTACCAGTTTATCGTTGATGGTAAAAAGTAGATATGAAATTTATTTATATTCAAATATATTAATATAATTTTTTCATTTTCTACATAACACATTTTTTTATGTTCAAATATATTAATTCAATTTTTTCATTTCCTACATAACACATTTACATAGATATCACATTATTTATGTTCAAATATATTAATCTAATTTTTTCATTTTCAATGTAACACATTTATACATAGTACATTTATTATAACCATTTTCTTTATATATATATATATATATGTAGCGATCGAGAATTTTCGTGATTTATTCAAATAAATATTTTTATTTTAAAAATGTGTCGCTTCGACTTTGCCCATCATTTATTTATTTATTTTTAAACGCGTGCTCGTCTAGCCAATTAAGTGAAATTAAATTTATTTAAAATCTTCGTCAAATTTCAATTTTTATCAAAAGTATTTCAAATGTCACAATTTATTTGAAGTCCAAACTTAAATTATTTCGAGTTCAAACTATTTATTTATTTATTTTTGGTCCAATCCAACTCCCTAAGTCCAAATGTTTTTACCAATCATTCAAGCCCATTTAAAACCCAATAAATCATTTATTGGCCCAACCAATTCAACGGCTTCTTCATCCCCAAGTCTTTCCTTACACAATCGATACTTATTTCCAAAATCCTTACAAGTTTTCCATAAACCAAGATTCAACCTAAACTACCATGTTTAACAGCTAAATCAACTATTAATTAAATCCCTCACCTCACCATCCAGACACGACACCCACAGACTTCCAGCAAGGTATACTTTCTTCTCTCTCAAAGTATATTCACGGAAGCCATCCTCTATGATCGAGACACACATACTGCATTCCAACCAAAACCAATATTCGCACCTCAAACCCATAATACTGATGCACGACCAACGGTCTAACCGAGCCTCCAACACCAGACCACTTATGAAACATATTGAAACTCCATCGTCTAAACGAACCACCTCCATCATCAAGCCACCACCAAATCGATTCAAACCAGCTGCCTCAATCAATTTCACAACCACCCCTGCCCACTCGAATTGTAAATAACACCACCACCACCAAATTGAAGCCGCCACTGTCTGTGTACAACATCCCCAATTAACACCCAAAAATAAGAATCAATTTACCCAAAAGCCTTACCTTGACCTCCGCCCCCTTCGTTGACGGTATTCTTCGCCGGTAAACAAAAATTCGAAATTCTTCAGCCCCGATTTTCTTTTAGTTCTTCACACCCCACTCCTACTGCGCCCGTACACCGCACGCCTCCGTCACGTGGTGGCACTATAGCCGCCTGCCATGCACCGGCGGTTTGGATCGATAGGGGCAAAGCCCCATAGTCCCCTGCGTCTCTCTCTCTCTCTCTCTCTCTCTCTCTCTCTCTCTCTCTCTCTCTCTCTCTCTCTCTCTCTCTCTCTCTCTCTCTCGGTTAATCTGAGAAAGAGAGAAAGAAATTTGTTATTTTAAAATGTTTTGATTTGATTTTATTAAAATTGACCTTTTAGTCCCCACCTTTTGAATTTGTTTGTTTTGATCCTCACCTTTTAAAATGTTTATTTCAGTCCTTTAGTTTTAAAATACTTATCTTTAGTCCCAAAATTACAATTGAGTCTATTTTTACCCAAAGTTTCTGCTGAAATCTAATTTGGTCAGAAACTTTTGGAGTTGGTCAATTCAGTTCCTAATTTCAATTAATTTCATAGATTAGTCCCCAATCTTCAATTGAGTATAATATGACCCTAAGTTTTGACTAAATATAATTTGGTCATGAACTTTTCGGGTTATCAATTCAGTCCCTAATTTCAATTATTTGCACAAAATCCCAAATCTTTAACCTTTACCATTTTAGACCGAGCTTTACACTTTTAAATTCTTTCAATTCAACCCTCGAATTTACTTTTATTTACAGAACTTTAATTTCAAGTTTCTAATAGAAATTATTTATTTCAGGGATAGACGAGGCGCGGGATTTTCAAGAAAGTTAGAATCATTGTTTTAAGCAAATTCAGAAATATCTTAAGGTAGGTTCATTACTTAAAAATCTTTTATCTTAAATGTGTAATGTTAAGTAAACTCGTATTGTAAATTTATGAATGTGATTACGTAATTTATGAGAACTAGTTGCCTTCGGGCCCAGATCCACATGTCTTCGGGCATGAAAATTTATGATTTATGAGATCCACTTACTTATTGCATGAGAATGAGAATTTATGGCTTAAATTGCATGATTATATGTGTTATTTACTGTACAGTTTATTTAAATTGCTCTGAACCTACTGAGTATTTCTTGAAAATGCTCACCCCTTTTTTTCAACTTACAAGTTGCAGATTCGGAGATGGTGACGAATGAAAAGGGCAGTGGTGCAGATTAATAACGAAATTATATTATTTTTCTGAAAGTCACAATTTATGAGTATTGTCAATTAAATTATTTACCATTATTTTCCTTCGAAAAATTTAGATTTAAAGTTTTATGACCATTGTCAATTTAATTATTTTGTTATTACTTTATTTGAAAATTAAGATTTAAATGTTTTTATGAATTCATCAAATTTAATTTATTTACTGTTGAAAATTTTCACATAAATATGATGTTTAGATTCCATTATATTTTCGTAATAAAATTAGATTTAAAGGAGAAGTGACGTCTCGGGTTATTAGAAATTGAGGTGTCATACCTTGATATCAGAGCGGGTCTACGTTTCTGTAGACTTGCAAATTAAAAAAAAAAGAAAGAGACTTTTTTAAAATAATAATAAATAATGTTTTAACGACTTTTGCCACTGCCACCGTTCGCTCCGCCACCTCCGAAAGTAAATGAGTTTATCATGAAATTTATTTTATATTGATTTCGGATACACGAGAAATGAAATGTTTTAAGACTTAGATGAGAAAGAATGAGAAACTTTTATATCCGAAATAAGAAGAAAGAAAACGAGTTTGAGCATAATTTGAAACATTTATTTATTTATTTTTAAAATTTTTACGTATTCGTAATTTTAACTAAGAGAGATAGATGAACCCCACCTGATTGGACTTTGCATAATTGGTTTAGGAACATGTCTCGACGTGTAAACAGAAATGCACCGAACCAGACCAACCACGATCAAACTACCCAAGGGCAAGATCCCACGACCTAGGCCACTATCATTAGGGATTTACTTCGAGCGGTTCAAGAATTTAGACAAACCCCGACAGTTACCTCAGTGCCGATAATTGAACAATTTAGGATATACCGTCCGCCCACTTTTGATGGTGGAAATAATGCATTAGCTGTTGAGGAATGACTTCAGACCATTGAGAAGATTTTCAAGCATATATCTTGTCCTGAGAACA
Organism: Ligustrum vulgare; assembly: GCA_963555705.1. Lineage (NCBI taxonomy): Eukaryota > Viridiplantae > Streptophyta > Magnoliopsida > Lamiales > Oleaceae > Ligustrum > Ligustrum vulgare. The sequence continues at coordinate 2,880,256 of OY743185.1, forward strand.
AGAAGGTTATGTGTGCCGAATTCATGTTGGTTGGTAGGGCTAGTTTCTGGTGGGAATCTGCATCGCGAACCAGGACTCCAGCCCAATAGGAGGCTTTAACATGGGCCGAGTTTCATGAAAAGATTCGAGACAAGTTCTTTCCTCAAGCTCTCCGGGATGTTAAGGAGTCAGAATTTCTTCGTTTATGTCAGGGAGAACTGGAGATCACAGAGTATGAGAGGAGGTTCGAGGAGTTGTCCCGCTATGCTCCTCATCTGGTTGAAACGGAAGAAAAGAAAGCTCGTCGATTCCAGCGGGAGTTGACGACGGAGAGTGCGGTTGTAGCTACTGAACAAGTTTTATAACTCTATCAAATTTATGTTGAACTTAGAATTTATTTAATCATTAAATTATTGAATGAAACTATTTAAATTAAATCTCAGTTTTTTTTCCGCACAAGTTATTATTTGAAAGTTAATTTTAAAGGACGACGTGGTATCCCGGGTTTACGGAAATCGGGGCCTTACAGCTTGGTATCAGAGCGAGTAACCAAATTTTTAAGTTTATTCTGGTATGTCTCATCTTTTTTACTCTGTTTATAGCAAACATACGCCTTTCAGACAAGCTCATTTGTCTGTGGATTTTTTCGATTGCTACAACTACGCATGCTGAACCAAGATAATTTCGCATACTCATTATAAAAATCGTATCAACAGTTCGAAATTCTTGCCCAAACTTCAGAATTGCACCAACATTCGCTTGTGAAATAAATAAATTGTCATCCCCTTCCATTCCTAAATATTAGTTTTTTAAAAAATTAGTTCAGGAAGTAATTCAAACACTAAAACGTGCAAAACTTACTGTAAAATAATACAATAAAATACTAAGTTACAAAATTAAAAAAATTAAAAACTTAAATTTATATAGAACACAACACATTTAATAATTATATATAAAAAAATTAACTTACCAAATATTTCAACAACAAGAGATACAAACAAGCTTCTGAAAATAAGAAATTTGTTGAGTTGCGAAATTGTTTATGTATTTTTTTGCGTGAATGAATAAAGTGTAAACATACAACCATCAAAACATGGGGGCTGACACCCCCATTTCACACGCAAGGCAAAGCTTATTTTCGTTCTCTTGCGTGCAATGTGCAGGAGAGCGAAAGTGTATATATATGTGTGTGTATTATATTTATATATTATATATCTTTATTATCTTTTTTATATTATATAGCCTCTGTTTGGAGGTTAAATAAATCATATTTTTTGGTTTATTTCGCAAATCTCGAGGTAGATGTAGGGTTAAAAATTGGAGAAAAAAAAGATGTGTTTAAAAAGTTGTATTGAAAATTGGAGTGATTATAAATGGTTTATAAACCATTTTCCCGAACATAGGCATAGAAGTAGAAGTGAGGAGAGATAGTAATTAAATGCAAATTTTCCTTCAAAATGATTCTCTCTCCTAAGTTTTACTTTTATAAAGAGAAGATAAAGATAAAGAAAAAGATATATATAAAGATAAAGATAAAGAAATACTGTAGCAGTTTTTAAATTATTTTTCTGTTGTTTCCAAGGTAAGATATGTGGTTAAAAATGAAGAGGAAAAATTTGGATGGTTAAAAAGTGATTTTAGAAATTGTGTTGTTTATAAATTGTAATGATTGTGTTATAGAACAGAGTGTTATAATGTTTATTATTTGAGTTTTTTAAAAATTGAAAAGAGAAAATGTATGATTAAAAAGTAATTTGAGAAATTGTTTCAATTATAATTTGAATTTATATAAATTAAAAAATTAAAAAGTGGGGCTGAATGCCTGAATCCTCGAAATAAAAAGTTGTTCCTGGAAGTGTTACTTGGTGAGATTTAACCTCTCTTTTACTAGTGTTGTTTTTGAATTCCATATTATTAGAATCTGACGTATTCCCATCATTATAGTGGAAATTGATTCGGATGTTTCACATTGGTGTTTCTTGTGGTTGTGCCCTGGACAAAATGACTACAACTCATATAAAAATTGTCTGATGTTTTAAAACTGTCAACTTTGTGCCACATTCATTGCGCAAGTTCCCACGATTCCGTTCTCCAGAACGAGCAACCAAATTTTTAAGTTTCTTCTGGTATGTCTCATCTTTTTTATTCTGTTTGGAGCAAATATATGCCTTTCAGACAAGCTCATTTATCTGTGGATTTTTTCGACTGCTACAACTACGCATGCTAAACCCAAATAATTTCGCATACTCGTTATAAAAATCGTAAACATCATCAAGCGTTTGAAATTCTTGCCCAAATTTTGAAATTGCACCAACATTCACTTGTGAAATAAATAAATTATCATCCCCTTCCATTCCTAAATATTAGTTTTTAAAAAAAATATTTCAGGAAGTAATTCAAACACTAAAACATGCAAAACTTACTGTAAAAAAATAAAATAAAATACTAAATTACAAAATTAAAAAATTAAAAACTTAAATTTATATAGAACACAACACATTTAATAATTATATAAAAAAATTAACTTATCAAAGATTTCAACAACAAGAGATACAAACAAGCTTTTGAAAATAAGAAATTTGTTGAGTTGCGAAATTATTTATATATTTTTTTACGTGAATGAATGAAGTGTAAATATACAATCATCAATTTACAGGTAAATATTACAAAAAAAGACCAAAAATAAAATAAAATAAAGTAAAACATGGGGGCTGACACCCCATTTCACACGCAAGGCAACTTTGCCTTGCATGAAAGCTTATTTTCGTTCTCCTTCTTGTAGAGAGAACAAAATTGTATATATGTGTGTGTGTGTATTATATTTATATATTATCTTTATTATCTTTTTTATATTATGCCTCTGTTCGGAGTTTAAATTAATCAGATTTTTTGGTTTATTTCACGAATCTCGAGGTAGATACAGGGTTAAAATTGAAGAGAAAAATGATGTGTGATTAAAAAGTTGTATTGAAAAGTGATTATAAATGATTTATAAACCATTTTTCCGAACATATGCATAGAAGAAGAAGTGAGGAGAGAGAGAGTCATTAAATGTAAATTTTCCTTCTAATGATTTCTACTTTTATAATGATGATAAAGATAAAGATAAAAGATAAAAGATAAAGAAAAAGATATAAAGATAAAGATAAAGAAATACTGTAACGGTTTTTAAATTATTTTTTTGTTGTTTCCAAGGTAAGATATGTTGTTGAACAATGGAGAGAGAAAATTTGGATGGTTAAAAAATGTTTTAGAAATTGTGTTGTTTATAAATTGTAATGATTATGTTACATAACATAGTGTTATAATGTTTATTATTTGAGTTTTTTAAATATTAAAAAGAGAAAATGTGTGATTAAAAAGTGATTTGAGAAATTGTGCAATTATAATTTGAATTTATATAAATGTAGAAAATTAATAAGTAGGGCTGAATCCTCGAAAAAAAAAAGTTGTTCCTGGAAGTGTTACTTGGTGAGATTTAACCTCTCTTTTATTAGTGTTGTTTTTGGATTCCATATTATTAGAATCTGACGTATTCCCATCATTATAGTGGAAATTGATTCGGATGTTTCATATTGGTGTTTCTTGTGTTTTATTTTTAAAATATTTATTTATATAATTATATTGCTTACATATATTATTGTGCGCCGTTGAATGGTATCGAAGCAGGTTGTGTTGTGTGGATTAAAATGGAGGAGTCAGTTGGCAGTGCTATGATTAAACTCACCGATCAAAATTGGTTGACTTGGAAGCCTAGAATGGAGGGAATCCTTTATAGTAAGGATTTATATGAACCTATCGAAGGTGATGAAGCTAAACCAAAGGAAATGACAGAAAAACAATGGTATATTCAGAATAGAAAGGCTATCGGAACAATGACACAGTGGGTGGATGACAGTGTGTTTTGTCATGTGGCGCAAGAGACAAATGCCCATAAACTATGGACAAAATTGGAGTTAATGTTTGAGAAGAAAGCTGTAACCAATAAGTATTTTCTGATCAAAGACTTAGTCAATATGAAATACAAGGAGGACATGAGCATGACAGAGCATTTGAATAATTTCCATAGTACCATAAACCAGTTAGCAACAATGGGGACGGTGCTTGAAGATGAATTGCAAGCTTTGTTGCTTTTGAGCTCGTTGCCAGATTGTTGGGAGACCTTTGTCGTGACTGTCAATCACTCTGCTCCTAATGGTGTTTTATCTGTAGATTTTGTGAAAGATTGTATGCAGAACGAAGGAAAAAGAAAAAAAATTGCTGTTGTCCATTTTCGTTCTTTGGAGAGACCCAAGGAAGATGAATTCTGCTTAGAGCTGTTAGTACTTCTTGAACTTATTTTTCTGGACTTACTTTACTAATAACATGCTTGTTCCTTTTGTTGTAATTTACTGACCAAGTTAAGGTGATATATCTAAACAATCTGGACAAAATTTCCAGAGCAGAGAACGCCACTTATTTTGATCTTGTGGAAAGGGTAGCTCAACACCTTGGGTTAGATGATATGACTAAAATTCAGCTTATTCCTCACGATTGCCATTCTCAAAAACCAAAGCCCAATCCCATCAAATATAGGTCAGTGGATCGCCTACTGGACATGCTCGTCAACTACAATCAGGTAGCTCCAACACGAAGTCTTCTACTCTGTTTTTTTATTTTTTGTAGGGGTGCAGTGTTCTGATGTTCATGGATCAATGGTTTTTTGTTTTCCTTCTAATAGATCTCTGATATTCTGTATTATGAAGTAATGGACAATCCTCTGCCAGAATTGCAATGTCTGAAGACTCTGAAAGTTTCCTTTTGTCACGCCACAAAGGATGTGGTAGGAAAACTATGGATGCCATTGTTTTAATGTTCTTGATAACCTGATTTGTATTGTATAATGTGACTATAAAAACTTCTCGTTTCAGGCTGTAGTACTGAATATTAGAATGCCGAAACAAAGCACCGTTGGAGATATTTTTAATGAGATCAAAACAAAGGTTTGCACAAGCAAGTCACACGGCACATTTTTTTTTTTCACAAACTTGAACTTCTATTGTCTTTCATTGTTCCTAAAACTATTTGCAGCAGTTAATATAGAATTGTGTTTTAATCATTATTTCATGGACAAAAATATAAGAAATACTGAACTGGCACAGGATTAACATTTATCGTGTCACCTGCAGGTAAAATTGTCTCATCCAAATGCAGAACTCAGGTTGCTCGATATTTTCTATCACAAAATTCATAGGGTAATGTCGCCACTGGCCCCCTCTGAAGTCTATTTCAGTTTAGTCCTGATATTATGGCATAAATTTTAGTAGAAATCTAGCACCACATGATTTGGCCTTCATTGTAGATTGCTTTTGTTGTAGACTCATATGCAGCAACATGGAGAGTATGATCATTGTTTTATGATGCATCCATATTCTTCTGTTTCAAATTCTGCAGATCTTTCCGCTCAGCGAGAAGATTGAAAGTATAAATGATCAGTACTGGACATTACGGGCTGAGGAGGTTACTCTGTTACTCTCAGATCTCCCTCTTGCTCTCTTTTCTCACGATTTTCATGCACACACGCATTTTTTTTTTCAGTTACCTCATTATTCCATTAAGTTCGAAATTTGTAGCACGTTCGTGTGCTGTCTGAAAGAATTCAGGAAGATGCTTTTTAACCGCTATATTTTGGCCTTATCCTTATATATTTATACATGTAGTGATATACATACAAATGTAACACACACACATAGATGCACATGTACACAAGGTTTATCTCTCTCTAATTGCCCTCTAGTTCCCTTTTTAACTCCATTTTCATGCTCACGTAGTTGTCCCTTCTGTTTACAAACAAACAAAGCCTCCATTTGGTAAATTTATTTATAAAAAATATATTTTCTCAAAATCACTTTTTAACGGCACACATTTATTGTTGAAATGTTGTATTAATATTGTAAGGACCAAGATAGTTGTTTAGAATAGTGTAGGGACTACTATGCAATTATGTGTTTTAGGTTTTCTATTTATATCTTACTTTGTAACACTTTCATTATCAAGTAATACAAGAATATTTCATCTTAATATTTCTACATGGTATCAGAGCAAGTATCGATCTTGGCCTAGGTTTCCGGTGAAATTCCGTTCTCCGGCGAGCGGCCGCCGCCGCTCGTCCGACCAAGTTATTTATATTTTATTTTATTTTTGTCAATCTTCTTCCAGCCTCTTCTTAGCTTACTGCTGCTAGAGTGAAGGCAGCTTAGTGCTGCTGCAAAAACGCAGCTTACTGCTGCTAGAGGAAACGTCTCGCTGGTCGACAGCGGTGTCAGCTTTCCGGTGGATCGACGTCAATGTCTCCCTCCCGACATCGTTATTTCGGTGGCCGAGGCTATTCGCCTCTTATTTGACGCCTACTTGGAGAAGTGGTTTCAACCTCAGTAGCTTCACCACCAGCCTCGAGCCGCGGTGTTTGGCGTCGTTTTTGCGTTTTCCTGATATAGATTTCTCCAGCTTCTATATCGTCGACACATTCGTCTGGTCTGTCGTCTCCGCCGTAGAGTCTGTCATGCTTGTCTCCTTCATCTGCTTCTTCTTCGTTTTCTGTGGCTGCACCCTTTGAAGGTACGGGAGTTGGCTGAAAAAGAGTCTGAGAATGGCGTTTTCAAAATGCAACAGGAGCAACAGTGGTGACTTCCTCCAGCTTCCAGTTTCTGCTGCTGGAAGCAGCCTTAGTAGTAAAAAAAAAAAAAAAAAAATCCGGCAATCCGGCGGCGGCGGCAGCGGTGGTCGCCGGCAATGGCGGCGACCTCCGGCGATTGCGGCGCCGGACCTCCGGCGATGGCGGCTGGCTGAGATATTTAGGGTTAGGGTTTGGAGATATATGAGGTTATTTGGTTTTACTGTTTATTTGGGCCAATTTGGTTGGATATTAAAAATGGGCTTCTATGTTATTGGGCTAGTATTTGGTTTGGATCTGGTCTGTTTTTTGATAGATTGGGCCTGCAGATTGGGGTGCTAAGCTAAGTTGCTTATTGGGTTTATATTGTGATTGGACCCATTATTGGGATGTTGTATTGTTGGACTGTTTATTGTCCAATTCTACCCAAAGTTTCTCGAGCTAAGCAAGTTGGTCCCCAGAGTTTCAGAATGTTGCAAAATGGTCCCTCAACCATCAAATTTTACAATTTCAGCCCCTAATCTTTCTGATTTTACAAATTTAGTCCCCTATCTTTCAAAATTACATTTTTGGTCCCTCATTTTCCAAAATTTATATTTCAGTCCCTCTACTTTCTGGAAGTTCATTTTCAGTCCTGAACTTTCAATATTTTCATTTTTGGTCCTTGATTTTTCAGAATTTGCATTTCAGTCCCTAATCTTTCATTTTGTGCAATTCAACCCCTAGCTTTTCAATTTCACTATCTTTCTTGGTGTCTTTTTGTTAGCCTTTTATTCGTAAGATCAGTTCCTTTATTAGGTCGACCTGGTGATCGCCTCTTGACTGGTTTACGTCTCTTTATGTTGGCTTTCCTTTGTGTCCGGAGTAAGGATTTTCCGTTGTTTACGGGTTGTGGATTTTAATGTATCCAAGTTGATCCTTCGTTATGGCATCGTCCAAGAAGACTATTGAAATTGGAAGAAGGAGGAGCACTTTGTTATTTACTTGAAGTTGTTGTTCAAGTTTATTGTTTACATTATTTTCAAGTTGATGTTTATCTATGCATCAACTTGAGGGGGAGTGTTGAAATGTTGTATTAATATTGTAAGGACCAAGATAGTTGTTTAGAATAGTGTAGGGACTACTATGCAATTATGTGTTTTAGGTTTTCTATTTATATCTTACTTTGTAACACTTTCATTATCAAGTAATACAAGAATATTTCATCTTAATATTTCTACATTTATTAACCACATATTTTACCTCTAAAATATCATGTTCCCTTATTTATAAACAAAAATATTTTACCAATTAGAGGCAAAATCATGAATAACCATTTGTTTTGTAAAATTTGTTTATAAACGGTCACGTTGCAACATTTTATTGAATAATTTTTTGATAAGTCAATTATTTTGACTGGTCAAAGATTCTTGCTCATCAATTTTGATTTTTAAAATAAAAAATAAAAAAATGGACTAATGAAATGTTGTCAGGTTGTTATTTATAAACAACAGTTTATTAACGATTTACCAAACAGAGGATAAATGACAAGAGATATGTTGGTTAATCACGTTACGTGTGCCGTCATACATCGTACTCCATTCATAAATCTCTCGAATGTAAAAAGACGAAAATGGGTTTTTCCTGAGAGATGTGTCGGTTATGTGATGTTGATGAGAAGGACATCGCTGAACATCTTAGGGTAAATTTGTGGACATGGATCTGGAAATCATTCTATCCTGCTTTGTTGTGAGTTTAGATATAAAACATTACATGCTCTATGTATTCCAGATGAGACTGAAAAAAGAACGAGAAGAGAAGGAAGACAAGAGGAGATATAAAGCCCAGGCCCACCTTTTCACCATCATCAAGGTTATTGTTTCTAGAGTGCAACTTTCTTATATAAAGATTGATCTCTGCTTTCTCCAGAATGAATGCTAATGCAATTTACCAACATTTTCAGGTTGCCCGGGATGAGGATTTAAAAGAACAGATTGGAAAGGATTTTTATTTTGATCTTGTTGATCATGATAAAGTCTGCAGCTTTAGAATTTATAAACAGAGGCCTTTTAATCTTTTCAAGGTATTAATGGCTTGTTTATCTGTGAAATGAAATGTGAGATTCAATTTTCTATAGTATTTGAGTACACAAGTGTTGTAAATATAATAGCGCGAATAGATAAAAACAATTAGAATTGAAATGTGTAAACAGTAAATTTAGCAAAGCAGCCTGAAGCTGCTGCTCTAATTGAGACTGAATAAGGAAATTTGCATCTGTATTATATTAGGGCTTGTAATTATGGCACCAGGTAAGTTGGACCCTATCCTAAACAATCCTTTTTTTGATCCTACATCTAATCTAATTTACTTACACGTGTGTATTGTTTCGAAGCTATATTATAAAATTTAGGTATGATTATAGAAAAGGAACTTGAAGAGGATGTAATGCATAAGATTGGAGCAGGTTGGACAAAATGAATTCTACATGATTATAAAAGAAATCTTTCAAGTTAAAATTTGAAAGGTAAGTTGTTAGAATGATTATAAAACCAAGGCTTAAGTCTCAAAATTGAGCTGTATTAGTACATATAGCTTTGGATTGAATGGAGTGTGAAAAATGATACAATTAGCCAACCACAATTTTAATAGGAATGAGGCTTATCTTCTTGTTGTTTAGTTATTTGCAACAAATGGAGGTGATGCCAATTGAGGGTGAACTATGGGAAGAATGATTTAGATGGGGCATCATATCAATGGAACATGATAAAAGGGGATGAAATAGACCAATATTACTTTAGTCCTGTGTTTTTTTTTTTTGGGTGTGTGTGTGTGTGTGTGAGAGAGAGAGAGAGAGATCTAAATAATTAGTTGATAAAAATTTATCAACTATGGTCTAGAGAAGGCCTGAACTGACCTTGTTTTGCCAGTGGAATATGACCCAGCTTAGATTAATCCCTTACCTACACCTGAGACCTGGATTTTTGAGACGGATGCTTTTAATTCATATTTGACACATGGATTGCGAAAAGGATATGGTTTCTTCTTTCCTGGCTCCCACCTGTCGCCACCTTTTCCACAGGCTGTAGGTTCAAACTCACTGCCCCCCTCACACACAACACTGCTGTATTTGCGGGCATTGCTTCAGTGACCAACTACCACCTCCATCTCCATCTCCACCACAAGTCTTCAATCATTCTAATCACCCCAACCATACAACATAGTAATGATATGTTTTATACTATATATTACACACAAAACTATATTTTATTAAGCAAATTCTAATTTCTACTGAGATTAAGGTTTTGTGCTTTTGCAAAGTCAGGAATCTTAGTGACAATGTTCTGAGGGAAAGGTCTTGAAGGCGGTAATGGAAGAAAAGTGGAGAATTAAAGGAGGAAGGGGGACTGAAGAACCTTCAGGTTGTCAATAACATTCTGGCTTTGGGTGGTGGTGAAAGATGATGGTGATAGAGAGGGTCATCAGTTTTATTTGTGCATTGACAAGTGGCCTGTTTGCCATTTGTTTGATTTAATTGTTGGGGTTTGATATTTGGGGGCTAATTGCTAAACATCAATTTGTGAGATTTGATCTAATAATATGGTCTGTATTTGTTAAGATGAATGCATGTTTTATGTAACTGAGTCCTAACCAGTCTTGTTAGATCTGAACGCAAGAACGGGTCTGTTTATACTATAGGTAGGGTTTGTGCATATGGGCCTGTCACAATAAGTCAATCTAATCTAACTTGGTTGGGTCCGGATGTGGATACAACATATTCACAGGTCTACATGGTATGCATGATGATTTCATGTCTTCATACTCTTAGGAAGTAAAATGTTCTGTTCATATAAGCTTTATGACCCCTCGGACAGCTTGTTTTCCATTAAGTTTTTTTTTTTTTTTTTTTGTTGTTGTTGTTGTAATTCCGTTTACTTCCTCACAATGATTGTGAATTTGTTTGTGAACTTGTGGTGGAGATTTAACTAATAACTAAATAATATATTATTGCAGGAGGAGGTTGCTAGAGAATTTTGCATACCAGTTCAATTTCAGCGCTTTTGGTTATGGGCAAAGAGGCAGAATGACACGTATCGTCCAAACCTTCCATTGACACCATGTGAGGAAGCACAAACTGTATGTTCGTAAACTGTTAATCTTTTTCCTTTTGCCATTTTGTACACATTGATATCTGTTCTGTTTGTCATAATTACTACACTTGTTGAGTTTTAAAGGGTTTATTCCTTTATGGAAACAAACTTTAGTGGGTATTGTCATGTACAAACGAGATTTAGGCTGAGATATTGACAGGAAGGTGAGAGAAAAGGTTTTGATTATACTCGGTTGCGAGGATAAACTTTTGTTTGAAGAACTATTATGTACTATAGAATGGAAAGTCTAAAATGATAGCTGGGAACTCAGGATGGAAGGTAGCTATTTAGAATTGATGTTTTTGGGTACTATGCCAAAAAAAAAAAAATGCTTATTTCTTTTAGGGTTGTGGAAGAGAAGCTGATTGCCACAATGGTGAAAAATGTGCTTAAATGATTAAGTTACCATAAATTAATCAAATGGGAGGCTAATCAATTGGTTAATTGGAACAAGGTTTCTTGGGATCAGTTGATATTTACTTTTTCCATACAGGAAAAAATTGCAATTGCTATTTTGAACTTGTTTCTCCTGTGCTTGTCAATTTCCCCCTCGTGTTGTCTGGGCATCTTCAGTACCTACTTTCAAGATTGTGACAATTGTTTCCTGAATTGATTGTTTGTGGTTTCACTTCACATTTCCCTTGCTAATTTTTGAAATATTTGTTCACTCCATGATAAATATATTTTACAGGTGGGTGAATTGGAAGTTTCCAAAAAAGCTCATAATGCCGAGCTGAAGTTGTTTTTGGAAGTTAATCATGGCCAGGTATCTTTTGTTATCGATAATGTTTGATTCTAGGAAACACCAATACAGAGCCAGAGCTGGTGTGTTGGTGTCCAACATACTCTGACACGTGTAGGAAATGCCAGCCCCCCCCCCCCCCAGTGGCCAGACACATCACTGACTCATCGACACAGCACGATGCAACAAGCCCATTTCCCATAGTCAAACCAAGAAAAAGAAAAACTACATCGAAAATAAGTTTGATTTGAAAGGGTTGGGACTCTGCAAGAGAAGAGAAGGTTAGTGGAAGAGGAAAAAGAAGACAGCCTCATCTATGGAAGAAGAAGCGGCCCAGGGAATGGTGGAGAGACAAAACCCTAAAGCGGAAAGAAGAAACTCCTTAGTAGGCTCGCAGGGCAATTGGAGAGAGAAAAACCTAAAGCATTAAGAGTTGAATGGGCAAAAAAATGTTCAAAACCTAAAAGGCTAAGACGTAAAGAATTTAAAAACCCATTACTTAGGAGGAAGATTTTCAATATGCTTATACTATTATAAAAAAACTAAAATATGGTTTTATGCTATTTTAATTAACTACTAGTTCTTCACATGTCGTGCCCTACTTTTGTGAAATATAAGTGTTGACGTATCCATGTCCACTTAATGTTTGCTAGTTGATGCTTGAACATCAACATTGAAACACATCTTCACTCCTTGACTGTGTTTTTGAAAATTATGTTGAATGTGTAGGATTTGCATCCTGTTCCTCCACCTGAAAATATTAAGGAAGATATACTTCTTTTTTTTAAGCTTTATGATCCCGAGAAAGAAGAGCTCAGGTAATTTTTAACTTTTCAAAGTTGCATATGTGGGTGTGTGATACTATCTTCACCTTTTAATTGTCTTTTGACCGTGTGATTTATATTTTTATTTATTTTCAGGTATGTTGGTAGGTTTTTTGTGAAAAGCTCTAGCATGCCGATGGAGATCTTGACAAAACTAAATGAATTGGCTGGATTTGCTCCTGATGAAGAGATTGAACTGTTTGAGGTTTGTATGATCATTACATACGTACATGGGCTATACAAGTGTATATTATAGAGTATGTAGACCATACATATTATATCTAAGATGCATTCTTTTTAATGGAACATAATTACATTTGCCAATGCTCTTATGTTTCATTTCGGCAGGAAATAAAATTTGAGCCTAAGGTCATGTGTGTACGTCTTGACAATACAACTTCATTTAGGTTTAGCCAGGTATTTAGTGTTGTGCTTTAGTTTAGCACTTGAATGTGTTGATCTTTCTTTGCTTATATTTATCTTCTTTTTTTAATCTCCATACATCTGCCTCGCTCTCTCATTTCTCCCAGATTGAACATGGGGACATCATTTGTTTCCAAAAAAGGTCTCTCCCTGAAGGTGATGAAAAATTTCGATATCCTGACGTACCTTCATTTTTGGAATATGTGAAAAATTTCCAGGTGAATCCCGTACTTCTATAATATGCTTATAAGTTCTTTTATTTTCCTTTCGATAACTAAAATAATGGACGTTAAGCATTAGGCCATTGTCCTCATTTACCATATGCATCTAGAAGTTTTCAGTTTTCTAAAATAAAGAAAATAAAGAAAGACAGTGATTATTCTGATGTGATCCGGACTAGGAGCTCAAAGGAGAAGTCAAGACACGGGCAATGTAACAACATTCTACATGGAAAAATGAGCAAGTTTCATGTTTGGCGCGAATCGAGATTCAAATCGGGTCAAGCTACTCAAAGGATCGCAAAATCATACAGAATGTTAGTTACGGCCGGTACTAACTTACTCACGGCCGTAACTCTACTATCATCAATTTTCGCAGAATTAATATTACGGCCGTAAAGGATTCTATCACGGTCATAACTACAGCAGGCACTTCTTAATCAGCGTGATACTTACAGCCATAAATATCCTTGTCACGGCTGTAAGTGAGAATTTGATGGCGTGCCGCTTTTTCTGAAGGGGGTTTCGTATTTTTAGGTTATTTTTTTCTGTTTTGAATTTGTTTAGATAGGGTTTTTAGCCCATCAGCGACTAGGGTTAGTTGTTAGGTTATTTTTCATTATTTATATGTTATTTCCATTCAATGTAATATTCAGTTTTTGGTTTTATTAAACAGTTTATAGAGGATTCAATAAAATATATAGGTGGATTCCTATATTTTCTTAGAACTTATCAAAGAGTGATTCTTTGTGGCGTTCAATCGAACTTATCAAATATTTCGCGAAAATATTTGTGGCGTTTAAAATCAGAAACTTATCAAGGAAACTGGACAGATCCTTGTGGCATTTCGCAAATCTTGGTTCTTTATTCCGCATCGTCAATCTTTGCGTCGTGAATATTGGGTCAAGATTCCATCGTCCATCCACAATCTGGGTTCGGGACTTTCTGACGTTTCTTCCGCGTATTTCAAATCTTATCATCTGGTATCAGAACTGGACTCTGAATTCAGGTTTTTCTATTCTATCTAGTTTGATTTTTATGTGTTTATCATCGAGTCAGCCACATAAAATCATTCATATCTTTTTTTTTTTTAGTCTTGTTTTTAAGTTTTTGTGTTCTTCGTGTCAGTCATAATTTTTCCAGTTTTGATCCATATAAAATCCAACAAAAATTCAAAGTGTTTATTTTATAATTCTTATCCAAATCCCGTTCCGTTTGTTTTGTTGCGTTCGTGTCGATTTTCGAACTTATAAATTATATATATATATTATTTAATTCCGAAAATTCCTTATTAAAAAAAAAAGGGTGTCATTCCATAGTTCAAGAACCACTTTTTTGAATTTTTTTAAAATTCTTGGTATTCATTTCCTTCCAAGCCAAAAAAAAAAAAATTTCGTTCTTTCTATTTGATGTCTAAATCAGTAAATCCTCTTCGTTCTTGATTTTTTTTTTTTTTTAACGCCACATAAGGAATGGATTATGATCCGGGCTCCTTGTTCAAAACTAGATGTTATGTGAATCATAAGGGGTGTAGTGTGGCAATTGATAGAGAGTGCTTTACTAATTTTGTTAGTAGCACCGTGGTTGAAAAATTAGGATTACCCCTAGTACCACATTATAAACATTACAGGATGACGTGGATGAGAGAGTTTGGGAAGTTCAGAGTAACCAAACAAGTTCTAGTGCCTATCGCCCATGGAAGGTATAGTGAGGATGTATGGTGTGATGTCATTAAAATCTTATCATATTTTATTGGGAAATCCATGTAGACGTAGGAGGGAGGCTGTTTATGATAAGAGTATGCACATATACAAATTACTTAAGAAAGGGAAAACATGCGCATTATATGGATTGATATTAGATGACGCACTAGAAGATTCACTGAGGGTAAAGAAGGAGAGTGAAAGGTGTTGTAATAGGAAGCATCGTGGGGATAAGGATATTGGGAAGAAGGAGGTGGAGTTGAAATTGAAAACAGATGATCAAACTCCAAAATTTGATGAGGAAGAGGTGGCAGTTGTAGTTGAATTGCAAGAACCTCGGGATAGGGATGTTGAAAAGAAGGAGGGAGACTTGAAACATGAATTAGAAGTAGTGGAAGAAACTCCAAAATTTGGCGAGGAAAAGGTAGAGTTGGGTAGTGAGGGAATCATTGTGAATACAATTGTTGTTGATGAGAGACGTGAGTTGGAAGTGGGGGTAGAAGTGCAAATTCAACTTTGAAGTTGGAGAACCACTTTTGGGTAGTGTTGGGGGAGTGCATGCAATTGTCGATGAAAATGTGGAGTTAGAAGAGGTGGTTGGGCTTGATAGTACGAAAGGTGAGAAAGAGGTTTCAAAGGGAGAACGGGGTGAAGAGAAGGGCCTCGTGGTTCAAAAAGTGGAATTGGCGGTGATCATTCATGAACACAAGGATCCATACCTTGTACCTCATGAAACTAACATTTCCCTCCACATGTTATTTAATTCTTTTTGGCAGGTTAATTGCATTTAGGAAAATTGGTCACGCCACCTACACCCAAAGGTATTCCTACTTCAAGCCATTTATGTAACCCCAGTTGCAAAATACTGTAGGTTATTCCTCTGGTATGGAAGCAATCATTTTCCATTCGATCTAGGTGGAGCAGTTCTACATCAAGGTCCCAAGAGTAGGAAGTGTTTGAAAAGCAGGCCCAAAATTGATTCGGGGTCGAATCCTTGTCAAGAGAGGGGGGATGATGTGATCCGGAATAGGAGCTCAAAGGAGAAGTCAATACATGGGCAATGTAACAACATTCTACATGGAAAAACGAGCAAGTTTCATATTTGGCGCGAATCGAGATTCAAATCGGGTCAAGCTACTCAAAGGATCGCAAAATCATACAGAATGTTAGTTACGGCCGTAACTAACTTACTCACGGCCGTAACTCTACTATCATCAATTTTCCCAGAATTAATATTACGGCTGTAAAGGATTCTATCACGGCCGTAACTACTACACGCACTTCTTTATCAGCGTGTTACTTACGGCCGTAAGTATCCTTGTCACAGCCGTAAGTGGGAATCTGATGGTGCGCCACTTTTTCTGAAGGGGGTTTTGTATTTTTAGGTTATTTTTTTTTTGTTTTGAATTGTTTAGTTAGGGTTTTTAGCCTATCGGCGACTACGGTTAGTTGTTAGATTATTTTTCATTATTTATATATTATTTCCATTCAATGTAATATTCAGTTTTTGGTTTTATTAAACAGTTTATTGAGGATTCAATAAAATATATAGGTGGATTCCTATATTTTCTTAGAACTTATCAAAGAGTGATTCTTTGTGGTGTTCATCAGAACTTATCAAGATTATGATGTGATCCCGGGAGGGGGTCACGACGGACACGCGGAATTAACGCCGGGAAAGTTCCGAATTCAGGCAGGAGCGGACGGTAACACTGCGACCCGAGCCTCACGACGCAAGAACCAGGGGTATATCAAACCCGAGACCCGTTACGATGCGGAAACAAGAACCATAATGGGGGAACACCACAAGGAATGTCCAGATCCTTGATAAGTTCGATTTGTTGAACGCCACAAATATTACACAATATTTGATAAGTTCGTTGTGTAAAGGGAATCCTCACCTTTAGAGAGTAAAAACACTCAATATATTTCATTCATCCAAAGTCTGTTTTTGTATTACAATCAAGACGCCTTTATATAGGCAATAAGAATAAAAACCCTAGTCTACTTAGGAAACTAAATAAAATCTAATCCAATTAGGGAATAGATAAAATCTATCAAAATAGAGTCTTAATTTAATTGGAAACAAAATGTTCAAAACAAGGTAAATCTAATCCTATAATTAAGGAAATAAAAATTCGCATGATTTGCATTAATTTGGAATTACGGCCGTGACAACATTCCTTACGGCCGTAACTATACTTCTACTTAAGGATTACGGCCGTGACCATAAACTTACGGCCGTAACTGTTAAAATCTTGGAATCTTTAATTTCCACCCGTGGCTGACTTACGGCCGTGACCAGCTAGCTTACGGCCGTAAATACGAATCTGATCCATTTTGACTTGATTTGATCTTTGAAGCTCTCCGAACCTGTTTGAATTCTTGTTTTGGCTTGAATTGTAGTTCTTTTCGTCAAGCCCGCCATGATTCTCATCATTGATTATTTCTTGTGGCATTCAATCGAACTTATCAAATATTTCGCGAAAATATTTGTAGCGTTCAAAATCAGGAACTTATCAAGGAAACTGGACAAATCCTTGTGGTGTTTCGCAAATCTTGGTTCTTTATTCCGAATCGTCGATCTTTGTGTTGTGAATATTGGGTCAAGATTCCACCGTCCATCCACAACCTGGGTTCGGAACTTTCCGGCTTTTCTTTCGCGTATCTCGAATCTTATCATATTCTGAAAACCAAATATATGTAGTTTACCTATTTTCAGTTTGCAATTTTTATTGAAACGTACAAAGTATTGTGTATGTTAGAGGCGTTTGAAAGTTGCTTCTATATCTTTGATGGATATAGGAGCATCGCAATTTACATGATTGACGTTTTTTTTAGGAATGAGGACATGTTACTGACATGATAGGCCATAGATAAATTTATTCGATTGGTTCCATTATTCAGCCTTGCTGCAAAACATATCAAGATCTCCCCATGGGGAGTCTCTCTCTCTCTCTTTAAAAAGAATTTTATGCAAATGATTCTACATCTGCACCTGGACTAAAATATAAAATGGAAATCAAAAAGCAGTATGCTTGGTGTACTCGATTCAGCAGGTTCCTTCAAAATATGGAAAACAGGTAGGATTTCCAAATTATTGCATTTCTATATATATAAAAAGTAGAAGTAATGAGAGAGTTATGAAAATGCATTTTCCCTCCCAAACTACTATATACATTATGGACGACACTTGATGCAATAAAAATAAATGCAAGTCAATATCCCCACTTAAAAGTTTCATAAAGAAACTCTAATCGATTCATATATTTTTATCGAAATTACTTTCACAGAATACAAATGCCGTGCATTGCACGGGTTAAAACTATTTATTCTTCATACCAGCATCAGAACGGAAGAAAACTGGCCAGTTTGTTGGTCTAAGAGTCTGGTTGGCATTGCAGATTGAACAAATCTGACTTCCTCCATAATCTTTTCATAAAACTCTGTAGCACATTGCACCATTAATGGTCTCAACTCTCAACTCGTTCATTTGTATGAGCAGCACTAGATAAGATTTTGCTTTATAACATGCATTGATAAACCACCAACTTGTAAATGAAAAAATAAGTCAAATTTGTACGATACATGAACTCTTTATTCGTTTAAACTTGTTAGAACCTGTTTCGTAATGGTGGTTTTTGAGGGATTTTGGATTTTTTAGAGAATGTGTGGTTGAAAGTGGTAGAAAAGTGTGAAACTTGATGGGTTCCATAGAAATGTGTATTTGAAAATGAATTTGAGGGAAAGTTAGAAAAATACTTGGAACCAAACAAGCTTTTAATCGTCGACTTTAGTTTGTGCTTTATCCCAAGTTCCCTCCAATCTGAGTCTATACCATGACGTTATGCCTTTGTTTTGTGGGGATTAAAATCAGATTTTTGGTAAATTTTTATAAAAATTGATGAAATGTGTGGTTGAAATCAATTGTTGACTTTAACTTAGATTAAAATCTGGATTTTAATTGTAACCAAACATAGGCATATCTATATGTCAAATGTAGTCCTTGTCCAATTATATATTGACTAAAGGGTGAGTTAGCTAAGGTCCTACAAAACAGCAAAAAATGAGACCTATTTTCGGATGAGGTTTGAATTGTAAAATGGATAGTTTACAACAGTCCATCCAATAGTTGCTGTTTTTATATTTTAATTGAGCTAAAATGATATTAAGTTTTATGAATCTTTCTCGCCGTAGAAACCTTGACCAAAAAATAGATAGGAAGATAGGACTTTGCATTGACCAAGAGATGACCTTTCAAGCTTTTGGTTTATGTGACGTGATAGGAATTATATTTAGTGCCTATTTGGTATAAATTAAAATTAGATTTTTAGTAAATTTTGATAAAAGTTAATGAGATGTGTGGTTGAAATACTGTGGATCCCATAATATGTGGTTAAAATTAATTGTTAACTTCGACTTGAGTAAAATCAGAACCAAGCAAAGACTAAATATATGAAGGATCTTTAGATAATACCTAATTTAAGCATATCAATTTCATCTTGCTAGAGAAAGGTAATTTGGCATTTTCCTTTTTGTTCCCAGGCACGAGTTTATCTTCTCAATAGCAAGTAAGAGATCATGTGACGATGGCTGAAGAATTTTATTAAGTGAACTAGTGAAGGACAAGAATAATTGGATGGTAAAGAAATACCGATGATCTCTTTTCTCTATATCCTTCTGAAACTGAAACCGTAAAACAACTCATTTGCAATTATGAATTGTTGCTGAACATATATTTGCAAAATCCTCTCAGTAACTATTATTGTTATATTGTTATGATTTGTTCAATCATATAATGAAGAAGTGTTTTGGACATCCACTAGTGTTGAAAACAAGTGATGTAGGGTCGAAAAAGTCCCGAAACAAAACGGGGTTGCTTGTTGCCCAAAATAAGCTTTTGGGCGGCTGTCTAGTTTTGAACCAAGTGGTCCCCTGGCCGACCTCAACAGAAACTAAGGAGTTTTTGTTGGCTTGGGCGACTGCCTGAAATAACCGAGGCAAAAAATCTTACCATTGGGTTTAAGATTTTCAGGGACCTTTTGACTCGTTTGATGTCTTTTCACTTGGTTTTTGCATCCATTTGTTCATGTGATGGATGATTATATAAATAGAGATGTTGAGGAAAATAAAAACATCTTCATAACATATCAATAACATCTCTTGACCTAAAATCAAAGATCAAACTTCCATTTTCAAAGTGTTCTTCAAGTTCTTTATTACTTGATTTTGAACTTGTCTTTTTGGTTTGATTACTCTTCCATCAAATTTGCTTTGAGGCTTCACAAGTATTCACTCCGGTGGCGGCAAATATTGTTTGAGGACAACGATTTTGAATCATATTCGAACTATTCATTTTGATTGATTTACAAAGTTGTGTAAATCATTATTTCATTTCTTCTATTTTGTTTTGTTCTTCATTTCCACCATATTTTCACTACAATCTCAAAACATTATTATTGAAAGGGAGAACGAGACTACTGCGACGACTATCAAAATGATGCATCAAGACCTTGTTAGGGTTGATAGGTTTGATGAGACAAATTTTACAAGATGGCAAGATAAGTTGAAGTTCCCCCTTACAACTTTGAAGATCTTCTATATCTTGAATCCAAACTTTGAGGCATTATCAGAGTTAATACCCGAAGACTGATGAAATCAAGGCGGAAAGAAAGAAGAGACAAGAGGATTAACTAATATGTAGATGACATATCTTGAATGCACTCTTTGACCGCTTATATGATCTCTACGTCAACACTACTTTGGCAAAGGAGATTTGGGATGCGTTGGAAAATAAGTACAAGGAGATTTGCCGAGAAATCAACCATGTGACCGCTTTGTTTATAGGTTCGCGGTCGCTTGATTATGGCTATTCACATATTGTTGGCTTCAAACATGATCGTGCGATCGCGTGGTTCTTGGGCGCGATTGTGTGGTTTTTTGATCTTTTTCTATCTATAAGTTGGTCCTCTAATTAATTGCACACTGATCCTCCATCTTCTAATTTCTTCCAATTGAGTCCTTAAAATTTCACTTTCATTTCAATTAGGTCCTTATTATTTGCAGATTGAGTAGTTCAACTTCTGTGCCCAAATTTAAGGTCAAGATAAGTACAAAAGAATGTACTTATCAATAAGTAATCAAATACAAAGTATAAAAGAAACAAAGAGGTTTCCATCTTTCACATTTAAAATGAAGGATCTTGGTTAAGTGGATACAATATTGGGTATCAAGGTTACCAAGACAAGTGAAAGTTTTGCATTAAATCAATCACATTATATTGAGAAAGTGATTGAAAAGTTAAAACAATTGAACATAAAAGAAGCTAATACCCTGTTTAATGCAAGTTTAAAACCTGTTAAACCCCCGTTTGGCCCCCGGTTCTTGAGAATTTTTTGGTTTTGAATAGTGTTTTTGGGAGAATGTGTGGTTAAAAAATGTTTGAAAAATAAAAAATGGTGGGCTTGACTAAGATGGATGGTTGAGATTAAGTGTTGAATAAATTTGGTTTTTGAAAAATGGGGCCAAACAGGGGCTAAGAATGATGGAAGAACAATACTTAAATATGCAAGTGCTATCGAGAGTCTTATGTATGCAATGCATTACACCACATGGCATTTGCAATAAATAAACTTATTAGGTTTATTAGTAATCCAAGTAAAGAATATTGGAATGCAATAGGTAGACTTCTAAGCTATTTAAAGAGAACTAAAAACCTATGTTTATAATATTCTAAATTTTCGAAAATCGTAGAAGGACTCATTGATATTAGTTGGATATCAAGTGCAGGTGAAAATAAATCCACCATCGGGTTGGTTATTTACTCTTGGAGGTGTAATTTATTGAAAATCCAAGAAACAAACATGTTTAACACACTCAAATATGAAATCTGAATTTGTAGCTTTAGCTGAAGCCAGAAAAGAAGCTGAATGACTTAGGGTCAGTGGCGGACGCAGAGCGTTTGTACTAGTGGGGCACACGGATGGTACGGGGAGAAATTTTTTTTTTGGTAAGAAGAGACCGAAAAATGAAAGAGTAATTGAAAATATTCAATCCCCAAACAAATAAATAATTATATTAACCTTGTACACTCATAATATAATTAGCATAAATCACACTGCCCCCAAACATTTTTTTTGTAAGAAGAGATTGAAAAATGAAAAAGTACTAGAAAATATTCAATTCTCAAACAAATAAATAATATATTAACCTTGCACACTTATAATATAATTAGCATAAATCATATCCCCCACTGCCCATGACTCCACTTTCATTGGTGCACTATTTTTATATATAAAAAAAAAAAAAAGAAATTATATGTAATGTATCATCTTCAAAGTGCTGAGTCTTGAGTGCACTGCAAATGTGCACTATTATATTTATATCTTAATAAATCAAGTTTGAAGATTAAAACAAAAAATTTACCTATCAGAAGAAGAAGAAAAAAAAATTCAAAATTTTATTGGGGAACGTGCCCCAGGAAGCCCCACCCTGGATCCGCCCCTGCTTAGGGTTTTAATGTATGAAATTCCTTTGGGAGAGAAAAATAATTCTTCAATATCTATCTTGTATGATAGTCAAATCACTTTAGCAAAAGCATACAAGGAAGTGTATAATGGGAAGTCTAGACATATGAGCCTAAGACGTGACTATGTGAGGAAATTAATAATTAAATATTGAATATTAGATCGCCGAAATAAAGCACCGTTGGAGATATTTTTAATGAGATCCAAACACAGGTTTGCACAAGCAAGTCACATGGCACATATTTTTTTTTTTTTTCAAAAAATTTAATATAGAAATTGTGTTTTAATCGTGAAAATAGAAGAAATACTGAACTTGCGCAGGATTGACATTTCCGTGTCTCCTGCAGGTAAAGTTGTCCCATCCAAATGCAGAACTCAATTTAGTCCTGATATTATGGCATAAATTTTACTAGAATTCAGCACCACATGATTTAGCCTTCATTGTAGATTGCTTTTGTTGTAGATTCATATGCAGCAACATAGAGAGTAAGATCATTGTTTTATGATGCATCCATATTCTTCTGTTTCAAATTCTGCAGATCTTTCCACCCAGCAAGAAGATTGAAAGTATAAATGATCAGCACTGGACATTACGGGCTGAGGAGGTTACTCTGTTACTCTCAGAATCTCCCTCTTGCCCTTTTTTCTCACAATTTTCATGTACATACACATTTTTTTTGTTTAGTTACCTCATTATTCCACTAAATTTGAAAGTTGTAGTATATTCATGTGCTATCTGAAAGAATTCAGGAAGATGCTTTTTAACTGCTTTATTTTTTGTCTTATTCTTATATATTATACATGTGAAATACATCCAAATGCAGAACTCAGTTTAGTCCTGATATTATGGCATAAATTTTACTAGAAATCTAGCACCACATGATTTAGCCTTCATTGTAGATTGCTTTTGTTGTAGACTCATATGCAGCAACATACAGAGTAAGATCATTGTTTTATGATATATTCTTCTGTTTCAAATTCTGCAGATCTTTGCACTCAGCAAGAAGATTGAAAGTATAAATGATCAGTACTGGACATTACGGGCTGAGGAGGTTACTCTGTTACTCTCAGAATCTCCCTCTTGCCCTCTTTTCTCACAATTTTCATGCACATACACATTTTTTTGTTCAGTTACCTCATTATTCCACTAAATTCGAAACTTGTACTATGTTCATGTGCTGTCTGAAAGAATTCAGGAAGATGCTTTTGAACAGCTGTATTTTTTGTCTTATCCTTATATATTTATACATACAAATGTGATACACACACATAGATGCACAAGTCCACGGGCTTTATCTCTCTCTAATTGCCTTCTAGTTCCCTTTTTCACACTATTTTCATGCTCACGTAGTTGTCTCTTCTGTTTACAACCTCTTTTTTTTTTCTATAACTATATAACTTTTTAACTTGATGCTATTTTACAGAATTCAGGAAGTTTACAGTTCTAGATTTGGTCTTATGTTTCTATAAAATATTGTCGTATGGTTTTACACGTTGGCTTTTCTTATGATACTTCTTCTCCACATAGTTTTTGTTATGATCATATTCATGTTGCTTACTGTTCCAATGTTTCTGACTTCAAACTTGGGTTATTATCATTCCAGATTCCAGAAGAAGAGAAGAACCTTGGTCCCAATAGCCGCTTGATTCATGTTTACCATTTTATGAAAGTTTGTGTACAGAATCAAGTGGTACTCGAGCAATCACATAATCTGTGTTGATTGTCATTTAATCTCATTGATTCTTGGATATAATTTTGACAGTAATGAGCTTGATATTGAAAATGTGACATATTCAATTTTTTCCCATACAGCGAGTCCAGAATTTTGGGGAACCCTTCTTTTTGGTCAATCATGATAGTGAAACTCTAGCAGATGTTAAGGTGCGGATTCAAAAGAAATTGCAGGTTCCTGATGAGGAATTCTCTAAGGTATTTTCCATTCTCAGGTCTACACTACAAATGGTTTCTTAAACAAGCATGTAGCACTCTACCAAAAGTTGGGTGTAATTGAATTTCTAAGATGGTAATTTGATAACTTGATGTTCAGTGGAAGTTTGCTTTTCTGTCATTGGGGCTTCCAGAATATCTTAAGGACTCTGATATTGTGTCCAGCCATTTCCAGGTCATCTTTTCAGTGCCATGTTTTTTGCCTTACCAATTAATTTTATTGATTTTCTTCTTCAACCTTTAAATGAGACCATGACTGAGGAACTTGAATTTATTCTCATGTAGAGAAGAGATGTTTATGGTGCTTGGGAGCAATACCTTGGATTAGAGCATGCTGATGCCACCCCTAAAAGTGCTTATGCTGCAAACCAGGTGAATCTTTCGAATATTTGCCCGTTCAAGTTTGTTTTTTAGATTATTTTGCCTCCAATTAAATGGATAATCTGTACAGAAAAAAGTATGCCATTTCTCAAGTATCTAAGGGCTTATGCTGCAAACCAGGTGATTTTTTTTTTTTAATTTTTCCCGTTCAAGTTTGTTTTTTAGATTATTGCCCAATTAAATGGATAATCTGTACAGAAAAAAGAATGCCATTTCTCAAGTATCTTTGAAACATGCTGCGAAGTGCGAACTTTAATCGTAACTTTTGTCTTAGTAATAATTGCAGAAGTGCCGCAAAATTTAAATGGAATTGCTTGTCTTGTTATCTTATTTGGAGGCAACACTGAAAATGTGAAGAACTTGAAATCTTTGATGTTTAAAGAGAGTTGCAAGGCTGAAAAGAGGATAGCTGATGATATTTTCCTCCCTCCGTGTTTCCATGTATTTAGTTGTTTTGTCAAGACTTAAGAGTGCAATTATATATCTCGACTTTGGAAAGGAAAAAGTTGAGCTTTCGCTCAATCACTCTGCTTTTAGTGACTGGTATTTTATACCAATCTTGCTACAATCACAATCCCACTCACAATGTGGGTGACAATTCACTCACATTGGAGTGGGACCCTCAAATTTTGAATTTTGAGGGTCCCACTCCAATGTGAGTGAATTGTCACCCACATTGTGAGTGGGATTGTGAAACTAGAATAATTCATTTTATACTTGCTATCTTCAGGAATTTTTTGTTCCTTTCCCTTTATTTCCCTACCACCTGCTCTCGGAAAAAGGGTTCCGCCAGAGTTTTTCCTGAGGTGGGGCGGCGCATTTACCTACAAATTAAACACGACTCTGATCAAACGATCAAACAGTCAATTCTATTAGCTGCTCAGTACTAGACACGACCCAAAGACGAAAATAATTTAGAAATAATCATACTATTTAAATTTACAGTTAAAAAGTCTCTAAAGCCTAGTCTTTTAAGCAGCAAGCTCATTTTGTGTAACATCAACCGCTAGTGGCATGGGTGTGGGTGTGGCCGATTCTATTGGTGGAGCCGGGGTGGTAGCTTGTGGTTGTAACTGGGTGAAGTGGAATTCAATCTGTAGTCTTTGATGAACAGGCGTTGAAGTCATCAAACCTTTCTTGATATCTTCCTGGAGTTCTCTAATCGGAATTGCAGCCAAGAAACTTTTTATGTACTCCTTGCACGACTCTTTACCTCTACAAACAACCTCCTCCCCGTTCTTCGTCGGTTCCTCAGGACCAGCCACATTTATCCCGTCTTTGGAATCGTCCCTCGAGTTTATCTGCTGTACGGACGAGTTCTTGGACGCCACTGTCCCAGCAACGGTTTTCTCTTCTGCTGATTGGGGTAGTTTGTACATAGTAGTATCCCGGTCGAATTTCAGAATGTAAGCCTGATTGCATCCCTCGTACAATCGCTCCCCTATTGTGTCGATGATGTAATAAGCATCTGCTTCAACCTTCAGTACAAAAAAATGGTCATTCCAACTGACAATGAAAACTGGGGATTCCTCACTCTCTAAACTGCTAATCTCATCCCAGATGTTGTCGAAGGACATAGCACCATGCAAGAAATCGAAGTTTCCTTCCTCCGTTTCTTCTGGATGGAAAAACCCGATAAATGATTTCGAAGGATCTACTCTAAGATCACAGAGTTCAGCTTGAAGGACCGTCTCCAAATCAAAGTGCTTGTCAGGAAAATGCTCCCGGTATGTTTCATTCTCACATAGGTTCCTCCATTCTAAGGAGCCATCTCTGATTAAACTGTCGAATTGTGACTTAACGGGCATGAGGTCACGATTATTCTGCAACCAATCAGCGATCACAGTGACTAGGGCTGTGCATGCACTTTCTCCTGCAGCCCTTTCACTTCGCTGATCAATGGTAGCAAAGAAAACCTGTGTCTGAATCTTCACCTGTCCATCTCGACTTGTTATTTCTTTCTGCTCCCAGCAGCCAACCGCGAAACTATCGTCACCAAACTCGGAAACTGACGTTCGATTTGGATTTGAGTCTTCATCAGTCTTGTGCCACTGCCAGGAATTACAAAGCCATTACTTACATTTAGCTTAAATTTGTGTTGAAAAAGAGAGAAGCAGTAACAGTTCTTAGTCTTACCCCAAAAGAAAGAGATTCATCGGAGCTGAGCTGCCTGCGATCAAAGTCAATATCATCTCCCCCTTCTTCTGCATAAGCTTTCTTCAATAATGGCTCTCCTTTGACTTTAGGAGATCTAAAACTCAACTTCCTCTTCCTCCAAGGCAAAATACTACGCTTCGAGTTATGCAGCAATGGGGACTCGGAAACGGTAGAAACTGGACCAACCTTGTGCGAGCAGCTAACATCAGATTTGCGGTTGCTGTAGTAAATCCAATCCTCGTCCTCACTGTTTATTCTAGCGCTGGAGTAAAACGACACACCTGCATAATTAGCATAGGCCAATGTACCGTAACTAAAAGATTTCCTAACAGTAGAATCATCCTTGGCTTCATCAGATTCCCCTTCCTCAAATTCATCGAGTGAATCTGACTCAAAGTTGTAAGTGTACTCGCCCTCGTCACTCTTAGCTGAGTCCCTTCCCTCGCTACCCTCTTCCTCAAGGCCTGCCTTTTTCACTCTTCGAGTAGACACGTGCCCTGTAAGGATCTTTACTTTTCTAAGACCAGCTTTAAGTGCTGAAACCTCGTCTTTATCGGACAAGGAAGTTTCTCCTGTCGGTGAAGGGGATGAAATGGGAATTATTTGCCTCTGCACTGGCTCTGTTGATTCTTGGGCAACTCTCAGTTCCAATAAGCTAAGAGATATCTGCAATACAGATGAAGAACAGATATTATACAAGTCATTACTCATCACAGATTTATGCCATATTTATATTTATATAATAATAATAGTCGAAAAAGTAGTGTGTACACAAAGCAAGGGGCTAGTCTCAGCTGCACTGCCTAGAACTGCCAAAGGGATCTTAAGCTCAAGTTCTTGCTCTTCAATTTTGGAAGCAAATTCAGCAAGATTCAAAACTGCAGAGCCAACTATAGCAAACTTGTTTTTCCCCCCTCGATTCAAACCCTGAAACAAATGTAGATAACAAGTATTCAGAAAGTTGAATAAATAAGCGGAACCATCGGATAGGTACCCGCCAGTAGTCAGGGTTTTATGAGATAATTTTTTAATATAATAATCAACCACAACACATGCACCCAGCATAAATTAGTTGGCACAGTTGATAGAGGAGCACATGGCCTATGCATATAAAGGGAAGGAAAATACAGGGGGAAGGGAGAAGATAAATTGTGGAGAGAAGTGAGCCTCTCAAAAGCTCAAATACCCTTCTATAATTCATATTACTTTTATGAAGTCTACACACAAATTACTGGAATTCTCATATGGAGATTTCAGTCTTACATGATTGCTGTTCTACAAAAATACAATCAAGAAATCTTGAATTCACTTGTTCCGAGTTGCTGTCTTCACAATTGCTTCTAAATCTGCAGGAACCTATCACCATCCTGCTGATCGATCAAACTACCACGACGTCGTAGCTCATATAACCTTAATAGACGGAACCATAAACATTTCTAAACACGTTGACTTCTATCAAATAAGCAAATTATCAAATCTAATGTCCTCATTATTAACTCATAAAATGGACATCCTCAGAGGATATCAGCATCTGTTGAAGTAAATTTCCCCTTAATTCTTTTTCAATTTCATGTTTGAGTTAAATTAACAAGAACGAAATTCTTTTGCATTTAGATTCAATGTTTTTTTACCCCATACTGATCATAAAACCCTAAGACATGATACTCCGTCCTCAAATTACACACACACAGCACACAATTACCCATAAAACATATATTGAAGTATAAAATATCCATGTATTTGAAAACATAAATCTTTACCCAGTAAGCCAAATAACCAAAAAAGAATTAAAGAAAAATATACAAGTAAAACTGAAATAAAATAAATTCTAAACCGTATAATTTGTATCAACATGAAAGTTCAAGAGAAGCAGCAGCACTCACTTGTAATACAGTAAAGGTAATCTCCCAAGGATGAAATGCATTTTCCCTGTACCCAGAAAGATTACAAACGCTAAGAAATTCTTCATCCCATCTCACAAGAACGCCATCTTCTGTCCCATCAACCCTTTTAACATTTTCTTCTCTTGTGCAATTCCTTTTCACAGTTCTTCTTAATGAGCCCAAAGAAATCCTGGGACCCTTCCACCTGATCTCCACTGCAAGCCCACCATTATCCTTTTCTCCACCTTCGTGTATCCACTCACCGCCCTCAAGGCTCTGTACCGTGAGTTTCACCTCATATTTTCTTGATATCAGAGGAGGCCAAGGCCTCCACCTCATCATCTTCACCACCATTTTGTTAGTATTTTCTATTAAATTAAAAAATAGGAAAGGATAAAAACTAAAAAAGATTCCCTCTTTTCTGGGATTTTTGAGAGATTATATATGTGAGAAAGAGGGCTAATATCGGTGAAGACTGTAGTCAGTTTTCGTGAAATTGGGTCGTGAAAAAAAAAAATGGATCTTCTGAAGGGAAGGAGGATGTGAATCAATTCAATACCCTACAATGTGTTGTTTTGAGGATTTTTTCTCAGGAAAAAAACTACAAAAGATAGTGTGGGAGAGAGAAGATTCCCGTTATTTTGCTGGATTTTCAAGATATAATAATAGCAGTGCGTCTATACATGCATATATACATATAGAGAGAGAAGGAAAGAAAGGGATTGTAGAGACTGGAGAGTAATATAATATTATCATCACTGTTCATTGCTACAATGTCAATTACACATCCCTATACAAACATCATTTTCCGAAATATTATTATAGTCAATGATATTATGGGTGTTCGGTGCGTTTAGTGCGTGTTTGTAGCGAACTTTTTGGTACTTTTATTTTTATTATCAATTTATTTATTTTCTCAATCTAAAGTGGGATTACACGTGCAATCCTCCTTTGCGCGGTGAATTTAAAAATTCAATCTAATATAAGCGAAATTGTTTCGGTACAAACAGACAGTACAAGGTAAGGGAGAAAAAAAATTCTATACCACAATTATAAGGTAATTTTTTTTTTAGTGGATCCAGCACGAGCGCCCTCGCGCAGGGCTGGATCCACCCCTGCTCTCTTGCTAGTTAAAAAAAAAAATAAATTGAACTCCAACCTTAGGAGTTCCTACAGTCCTTATCTTGAGATCTTGTAGAGGATGTAAATCATGCGATATGCTCTGTGTTAGAAATTAAATTTAAGTTTTAGCTTTCTCGGTTACCTTTAGCATGAAACATTATTGCGGCAAGTAACAAGACCAACGAAATTGAATATTCTTTATGTATAATTATATATTGATGGAGTAAAGCTTATAGAAAAAGATGTTATGTGGGAATTTTATGCATGCATGTGCCTATATGCATTGACGTATTCATGAAGACGAGTGATTTGCCGTCAAAAATATTTTAGAGTTTTGAAATATGTTGGATTTGTAACATTGATGAATCACACGTCTCCCTATTCAAATCGAATACTTTAATATATTTTTCGTGAAAATATAAGTATGTTTTTGTTGTAAATTATTAAAATTAAATACCTAATTTGTTAGATGTGAATGACTTATGACCACTCTTCATTTCCTAGTGGTATGAATTATTTCAATTTTATTCATGAAAAATTCTATAAATATCCTACACCTCTTAATGAGAAGAATTCTCTCATTCTCTCTAATATTGATGTTAGATTTTGATAGTTTTACAACACGTTATCAGCACGAGTCTCTAACCTATTGAGTAATATAACGAGAGTATGCTCTACAGTTGCATCTAAATGATGAACCTCTATATCAGAAACCAGATTATTATTAATCAACACGAACCACTCAATTAAATCCCATATTATTGCTAAGACTGCTGGAATTGCTAAATTGATCTTGAAGATGAATGCTTCGATGAAAAAAAAATGAGAAGAGAAAAGCTGCTTCATGCTCGGGAGATTTGTGAAAATTTAGATTAAAGGCACGGCTGCAGTTGTGATCATGGTGTCCAACACTAACTTGGTGGAAATTAACAAAAGTCCACCAATTTGGTAGGTATAGTGGTAAGATTTTAAATCGTTTCATTATAATTATGCATATTAATTATATGATTAGCATTAACAATATTCACAAATAATTAACATTAATCTGTGATCAATAAATTAAAGAGTTTAAACAAGGTATAAGTAATATAATTATTGTCATACCGTGATGGATTGAGTTATTATGGATTGGATTTATACCTTAACTGAATATGACTCATTATCGTAACGGATTGGACTATTATGAATACATTGACCGGAAGATATGACTCGCTCACTCATGAAAGGTAATTATTTCATTATGTTGACACCGCCTATATGGTCGGTCTATCAATTGAATACATGAAATATTTTACATATATTCAAATTTTATAAACACCTCAGTTGTTGGTTAATTATAACATATTAGAGGTTGTTGTCAACATATATACGTGGTGGTATAATCCCAGTATTATTATTGTTAATATATATACAATATTATTGTTATTTGATATTTCATAAAATGATACCAGAAGTTATCAATATTAAAGTTAGAAAATATTTTATCAAATGATACCAGAAGTTATCATTACCAAAAAGTTGATGAATGTTGATAAAAATATTTTATCAAACGGTACCAGAAGTTACAATTATCTGTATTGAAAAGATAGATAAAAATGAATTATCCAACAAGAGAATGTTGATGTATGATAAGATAATATCACATGATAGCACGGATATGACTAATGTGAAAATAATCTCATCAGTATTATGAGATGAATATTAGATGATAAATGTCTAGAAAAGTTCTTGTACGAGCACTTATGTATTCCATAAGAAGTACATATTTACTCCAGAAGAAGTAAAAATTATCATCTAAACATACTGAAATGATATTATTATTATTGCTCCTGAAGAAGTATAAACGAGTCATACATGCAAAATACAAAAGGGGGAAACATTTATGATCCTAAAAATTAGAGATGTGTTTCGGGAGTAGCCGTATCCTACCACCTCTGATCTTTTGAGGAAATAAAGAAACATTCAAAGAGGTGTGTCTCAAGAGTAAGAATACCCCATACTCTACCACCCACAATATTTTGAGATTCACAAGGATAAATTTACATTAATTGGACTCCATTTTCGCTTGATTCCCCTTCCTTGCGACCAATCTATCTTTAATCATGTTGGATCTTGTATTGGAATATATGATTGTAACTTATCCAGCAGTTCCTCGATAGTAGGAGCAGAAATAAGGATTCTCCTAGAAAATGGAGAGATGAATCCCTATTCTACAGCATAATCAAGAAATGTTAGCAAACCATCAAAGAAATTGTTAACATTTAAAAGCCCAATAGGCTTGGTATGGAGATCGAGTTGAGCCCATGTGGTAATATTAAAGATTTCTTCTAAATTACCAAAACCTCTAGGCATGGCAATGAAAGCATCAGAACCATATAACATGCAAGTTATGCGTTCATGGATAGATAACGTCTATACTTCATGTCCTCGTGTTTTGCCTGCGATATCAGCTAAAGGAACGGGTATAAACCTATCACTCTTGCTTTCTCTGCTTGTGCGGATTGTGAAACACAACCCATCAATCCACTGCTACCTCCTCTATATACTAGATTGATACCTTTCTCTCCCAACTTCTTTCCTAAATCCACTACTGCTTCTAGATACCCAAAACGTTTCCCTACTTTTGATCCAGCAAATACACAGATAGTTTTGATCTGTCGAAGTTTTGGTCCTTCCATCTTTGAGAGTATAAAGAAGGAAAAACTTATGAGAAAATGATATTTTGGGATGCATGAAACTGTGAAAATCATTGGCTTTTTAAACTTGAAAAACTTCACTATTTACTGCTCGTCTTTTGAAAAAGTGAAAACCTACTTCTGACTAAATTACACTACTTTTGATAAAGCTTACCTTTCGGTGATTTTTCAATACACTTTATCAATGCTCGAGAAATGAAGCATGAAAATATTTTATAAATATATGTGCAAATATATACACACAATATACTGATTTACCTTTTATCAATGCTGAATAGCCAAAACATCATTGTTTATAGCAGCCTGGCAAACATGATCTTTTGCTATTATATTTTTGAGACTATAACGCTCTTTATCGCTGATGAATTTAGCTCATAAAGATAGTAGCTCACGCTGCACATACCCACTAGGTTGCGTCTCAAGAGTGAATCAGATATCATCAAATGACTCCTTACTCAGTCCACCCTTAATAAAGTCTATCTTATCATCTCGATTTATGGATGAATATCCTACTGACTTACAACGGGTATCACATGTCCATCGAGCACATTTGTAGCAACTATTTAATCTTTTTGCTCTTCGCTTCTTTGCAAAAGTACTCTTACCTAAGTCAGGCTTGTGCTTAGAAAATGAATATGGTAATTCACCAGCTAGTCGAACTTTTGCTTCGATCAACCAACGAACATCTTCTGGGATACCTTGATGCATAAGCAACTTCAATCTTTCAAGTCGAACTCGGTAAATCTTTTTCAAAACATTTATCGGAAGATTAGAATAGTATTTGCGGATATTTGATAATATAACATCCATTTTGATGGATCTGATCTTCTCCCAAAGTGATCTATTTAAATGCATTATTTAAACACGTAAAGGAGCGCTCCGCGTGATATCGATTCCATCAAGAAATAATGGAATAAATTATTGAAAAGGTGGGAACAATGAGATAATGCGTCATTACCTTTTTCGATATAAGGGAAGATTTGGCGACAAGATTGAGAACATGAGATATTTTCTTGGATATTGTACCTGATTTTTCCGGTATACTAAAAGTAATAAAGGTATACTGATTTGAACTATACAAAAATACGTACTGATGAAATGAATACTGTATTGAACCAAAAGTTAATACATATGTACAAGTGAAATATCTTGCTGAACCAGAAGTTCTATAATGATTGGTTAGATTCTAATTCAATAATGATATTTATTGAAAATGCAAAATGACATTCATTAAAGAAGCAGAAGATTGTTCAGGTTAACAAGTTATCATTGCTGCTTGTTCTCAAAAGCAAATTAATTATCTCACTAAGAAAATGAATGACTGATTATTTGATCAAGTAATGATATTACGAGCAAAGTGATAAATTCTAGTATGAATATATATATTAAAGTTATTAATGATTTTACGAATTAGTTGAGATAATAGAATATTATATTGCTAATGATTTAGCAGATTAAAAGCCTCAAGTTATTTGCTATGAGAACAATTTGAATATAAATATTTCTCATGCAGCAATATTTTACATACAAACATGTCAATACTATGAAATAAAGATTTTCTTGTGAAGCTTTATGATTTGTAAAAGTGCGATATGTATACAATCCACCAAAGCGCATTTAGATATATGATTGAGATTATATCCCTAAAAGGATGACATGTGTTATGAAATTTTAGCCGATTGATATAATATAATATTTGTGAACATTATGGGGAAAACACGCCTGAAGCGTAATTATGCCTGAAGTATAATGACTATCGATTCCAAAAATAAATATCTCTTGAATGATTGAGATGATCCCTTTGAGGCTAAATACTCATGGTGAGTAAAATGGACATAATTAAATGTAAGAGACTCAGGTACCTGATGATAGAACATATAAAGAGATCTCTTTATGTTATATTGAGATGAAATGAAATCGATAAATAAATCGACTGCATACATAAACAACCTTCTTATGAAAATGAGGTTGATGAAACTATAATACTTTGGCCAAGTATATAACCCCAATGTAGGGATTATTGTTCAAGGACCTGAAGTCCAAATGCTTAAATGTGTAAAGCCAGTAATTATATGTACAAATGAAAAATATTACACAGTCGTAAAAGACGACTCGTTGCGCGAAAATTTTTTCATAGAACTGGCATGACATATGGTGGATAGACTATGTCTAAATCACTAGCTTGAGCTATTTGATATACCAATGAGTGAGATCAAAATGTATGATTCTCATCTCGGTACTTTGAGAGTATTCTTTGATGTACCCGTTGATCGCGGTACGTTGGGATTTCAAGTAAAATGATTGTAGATTATATGTCGAAATTGATACATATTTCAATGATTGATTATACAAATCAGAAATTGTGGTGCAAGAACATACATGTATAATCAATGAAAGATTCAATATACCCAGATTAGTATCATTATAGGATGATACAAATGACTACATGATATAATATGTTGAAAGTGAAATTGGAGTGTACTATTTATGACATCTGGGAAATTGATTATTCACTAGAAGTGAATATGAAAATGAATATGTTTAATTATTCACCAGAAGTGAATTCTAAATTTGATTATTCACCAGAAGTGAAAGACGCAATCGATAAATTAGTACAGCATTGCTTAATATAGCATGTTATGACATCATGAGCTATGAACAATTTATATAAAGCTCATCATAAATTATATGTTTGATGAAAAGATTCGTGATTGCACCAATATACTTGTGATATTCCATGAAAGGAATAAATACGCGTTGCACTCTTTTTCCCTCAGCTGAGGTTTTGTCCTACAGGGTTTTCCTAGCAAGGTTTTTAATGAGGCAACAGTTGAGGCATATTGATGAAAATTAATGAGAATAATGTACTCTTTTTCCCTTCGCTGAGATTTTGTCCCACAGGGTTTTCCTAGCAAGGTTTTTGAGGCATTATCATAACTATCGACAAGCTATAATTTAGCAACACATTGTTATACTAGAATGATATCAACAAATGAAGAAAATCATAGACATCTTATGAAGAATGCTATACAAGGAGATTTTTATATTCCAGATGAAAGATGATATCAATTTTCGAGAAGTTCATGAATCCTCAATTGCACACTTCAGGGGGAGAAACATGCTGTACTCTTTTTCCTTCGTCCAGATTTTGTCCTACTAGGTTTTCCTGACAAGGTTTTAACGAGGCAGCGGCTGTACTCTTTTTCCTTGGTTCAGATTTTATCTCACTGGGTTTTACTGACAAGGTTTTAATGAGGCAGCACTTCAGAACTTCAAGATTCAGTACATGATTTGTTCTACTCGAACTTAGACTCAATGATTCACCATGACCAACATCAGGGGGAGCTTCTGTACTCTTTTTCCTTCGCTCAAGTTTTATCCCACTGAGTTTTCTTAGCAAGGTTTTAACGAGGCAGTCAATTGCGGAATAGGTCATTCAAGGGGGAGTGTTATAAATAATATAAAATATGTGAAAGATCAATTACCATTATACCCCTGTAAACTTTACATATTACGATTGTACCATTATTCACTCCTATAAATAGGAGCCTTATTTCATTCATTCATATGAATTCAATAAGAGAAGAATTCTCTCCTATCTCTATATTTTCTATTGTTTTCATAATAGTTTTACAACAATTGGCACGATTATTCAATGATTCAAAAATATATTTGGTTCAAAGATGTAATAGTCATATTTAGTACGTTGAATTGAACTGGACTGAATTAAAGTATACAATATAAAAGGAAATAGTTGCATAACAAAACTTGTTAGTCGTACCTGATAAGTGTGTTTTATACACTTATTTGTACGTCTAAATTAGAATAAATTATTATCATTTTAGAACATATGCTATTTAATTTGTGTTTATCTGTTTACTTTGCAGAAAATATCCCAAAAGATGAATAATGAAGTAATTGATGAGAAAAATGCACAATTGGATGTTGATTGGAGCTAAAACGAGCAATTGATAAGTTTGTGACGTCAACCGGAAAGATGCAATATGCCAAAATGAACGAATCAGATGTTGGAGGACCTAATAGAGCTTAAATGAGCAAATCGAGAAGAAGATAAAGTTTGGGGACTAAATTGCAACAATTGGAAGTTGAGGACTGAATGTGCAATTAAAAGTCAGGGACCAACTTGCACAGCAGGAAAGAAGATGAAGTCGCGATCGCTGGTTCCACACCAAGCGATTGCGAGAAGATGTAAAAAATTAACCCGAGAGTTTTTTGGGTCAAGCACGCGATCGCTAGGGTGTGAACCACGCGATCGCGTGGCTTTCCGGCTGGGCCGACTGTGGGCTTTTTCTCGCGATTTTTATCAGACTTTTCTTGTTTTGACCTAGGTTTTCTCCAAAACCTATATATACAACACATAAGGCACGAAAATCAGACATTTGCCTATCCATAGAACGAGCCACAATCGAGAAATCAACATCAAATTCTTGGGGAATAAAGCATTGCAAAGGGGCGTGAATTAAAGATAATTGAAGAATCAAAACTTGGTGCAAGATTTCCATTCTTTATATTATTTTTAATGAATGTTAATTTTTATTGTTATTGTTCTTTATTCATGATGTGTAACTAATTGACATGTTGGGATGAACGATGTAGCCTAATCATATTATTTTAATTCCAAATTTCGTTGTTTTAGTAATTCATTGCATGTATTGATTTATTATTGTTCTTAATGCTTGAATTGCTTGATCACCAGTTCATGATATATTGAATTATTTCCATAATCCGAGAGGTGAGTTAATAATTTAGAACGTGGTAATAAATCCGATAATTGAACGAGAGATAGAGATATACTCTTGTTATTATTGCGGTCGTGTGTGAATTCTTGTATTTATTGCATCTAGATAAGGAATATTCAGACCCGCTGTAGAGATACATGGTTGACTTATGTAGGTAGAATTGATTTAAACTCGAGAGAGGAATTTCAATATAAATTAGTGAATTCGACCGAGTACATAATTAGGAAATAAAACATGGAATTGGAGTTAATTTAATTGGTTAGGTGAAATCGTGAATCCCAACTATTTTACAATCGTTTTTAAAAACAAATCAAATTTCGCAATTTAATTCTTTAGTTTTAATTTAAAACCTCAAATTATTTTGTTCGTTCAAATAAGGTGTAGAACTAACACATTTCGGTACTTAGTAAACAGTCTCCGTGGGACGATAATCCAGACTCCTAGGTCCACTTTATTACTTCTCACGACCCGTACACTTGCGGTGATATCTCGCATCGCGAGATATTAGGGAACAGTACCCTCCAATCAATTATACCCAAATATGTCATATAAACCCAGTTCGATATAGCTTAAAGTTATATTTATAATAATAGATTTTGATATATAAGTTTAGTTAAAGATTGTGAATCTTATAAAATATATGGTTAAAATTCAGATTTTTAGTTAAACTAAACAAAGATATAATAACTGTTGACCTTGTGCAAAAGATAAAACCTAAAATATCACCCCCCAACCCCCCCCCCCCCCCCAAACTTGTGATCAATATCAATTTGGAACAAATAATTTGGTAAAGCACAATCATAGATCAAGAATCCAATGTCTTAGAGCATGATTAGTTAGACTTATAATCTTGACCATTAGTTATTAAATTATATTTGCAAGTTGTGTTCATTTCATATTGTGCACAATTATATTGCTTGAAATGGTGGACAGGGATGTGTGGACATAAATTTGCTTCATTTATGGGACTACAAAGTCTGGCTTTATAGCCTAGCAATTTCAAAGCTTTAGTTTAGAGCCTTCAAATGTGTGGAAATATAAAGTTTGGAAGAGATGTTTGAGGTCAATTTTAATAGAAGAGGGTGTTGAAAAATGGGGCTAAAATGTGGCCTAATTTTGTTGAAATTGGAAGACAAAAGCTAGTCAAAAGGAGCCAACTTTTGACAAAAGACATGGAGCTAAAATGTGGCCTAATTTTGTTGAAAATTTGTCATGCATGCTTGTGAATTTTGCCTATAAATAGAAGGCTAAAATTCACTTGTAATACACCACCACAACAAAGAGTGATCTTGTGTAGAGAGCAACACAAGAGAAGCATTTCACAAAATAGGGAGAAAAGTGAGTTGGAGAGAATAGCCTTTGCATAGGCAGATAAAAATACAGTGTAGTATTTTTGTACTCCTCATTTTTTCGAGTTAGTGAAATATATTGGTGTGGGTCCGTGGACGTAGGCAAATTGCTGAACCACGTAAATCTTTGTGTTTCGTATTTGCATTTTATTTTTGCGTATTTATATTTTCTCAGTCCAATTTATTTGTGTCACATCGATCCTGGGCGGGATTAGTTGCGTCCTAATTCTCAACAATTGGTATCAGAGCTTTGGCTCATTGAGATCTTTTGAAATTCTTAGTATGCTCTGTGGTTGCAGCTTTGACTGATCTTCCACATCAGAAAAGATTTCTTTAGACTGTTTTGTGATTGAGTGTGAACAATGTCGACAGATGAGAAAATATCCAAAATTGACAAATTTGATGGTTCAAATTTTGGATTTTGGAAAATGCAAATGGAGGACTATCTGTACCAGAAGGATCTATACAAGCCACTAAAAGAAAAGCCAGAAGATATAAGCCAGGGGGATTGGGAGTTGCTTGATCGAAAAGCACTCGGCACAATCAGGCTGACGTTGTCAAAGTCAGTGGCTTTCAACATAAAAAATGAGAAGACGACAGAGTCTCTCATGGCAGCCCTTTCTAGCATGTATGAACAGCCATCTGCAGCAAATAAAGTCCACTTAATTAAAAAGCTGTTCAATATGAAGATGGCCGAAGGCGGAAGATTTGGGGAGCACCTAAATGAATTCAATGAAGTGACGGACCAGCTAAACACAGTCGAAATCACTTTTAGTGATGAAGTTCGAGCTCTGTTAATTCTTGGGCAGTTGCCAGACAGCTGGAATGGTACAGTCACAGCAATTAGTGGCTCTGCCGGAAAGTCAAAATTGAAGTTCGATGATGTCGTAAGCATGATCTTAACGGAGGAGATCAGACGACAGTCAGAAGGTGTCTCAACTTCAGGATCGGCGTTGAACGTGGAAAGCAGAGGCAGGAGTTCCAACAGAGGAAATGGGCGGGGTAACGGCAAATTCAGAAGTGGCAGATCGAGGTCCAGAAGTCCAAACAATTCCAACAAGACAAAGGTTGTGGAATGTTGGAAGTGTGGCAAGACCGGTCATTACAAAAATCAGTGCACAGCACCTCCAAAAGAAAAGGAGGACAGGACAGAAGTCAATGTTGTGGAAGAGGAAGCGGACGATGCTTTGATATGCTCTTTGGAGAGAAAAACGGAATACTGGGTGATTGATTCCGGAGCATCTTTTCATGCTACCTCAAACAAGGAGTTTTTTGTAAACTATACGCGGGGTGATTTTGGTAGAGTCTATCTCGGTAATGATCAACCGTGTGACGTGGTCGGAAAGGGTGATGTACAGATCAAGATCAATGGATCTGTGTGGAAGCTGAAGGACGTGAGACATATTCCAGAATTGAGGAAGAACTTGATCTCCGTCAAGCAATTGTCGGGAGAAGGACATGTCACCACCTTCTCTGGTGATAACTGGAAGATCACCAAGGGCGCCATGATTATCGCTCGAGGCAAGGATACTGGCACCCTCTACACAACGGCGGATGCTTGTGTGACAATTGCAGTTGCTAAAAGCAAGGAGGGCCCAAACTTGTGGCACCAGAGACTTGGGCATATGAGTCAGAAGGGACTCAAGTATATGCATGCAAAGTGGAAACTACCAGAGCTTCAGTCTACTGATATAGACTTATGCGAGAGTTGCATCTTTGGGAAGCAGACCAGGGTGAGTTTCAACATTAGTGGTAGAACTCGGAAGCAAGAGAAACTTGAGTTAGTCCACACAGACGTTTGGGGACCAACCGCAGTTTCATCCATTGGCGGAAAGTCATACTTTGTGACTTTCATTGATGACCACTCGAGAAAAGTGTGGGTTTATTTCTTGAGACACAAGTCCGAAGTATTCGATGTGTTCAAGAAGTGGAAAGCCATGGTGGAAAATGAAACAGGATTGCGAGTAAAGAAGCTGAGGTCCGATAACGGAGGAGAATATACGGATATGGCGTTCAAGAAGTTCTGTTACCAGAATGGCATCAAAATGGAGAGGACGTTGCCAGGGACTCCACAGCAAAATGGAGTTGCAGAACGTATGAACCGGACATTAACGGAGAGAGCCAGAAGCATGAGGTTACATGCAGGCTTGCCCAAACAGTTTTGGGCAGAAGCAGTCAACACAGCGGTGTACCTGATCAATCGAGGACCCTCGGTACCGTTGGAGTACAGGATACCGGAGGAAGTATGGAGCGGAAAAGAAATAAAACTTTCCCACATGAAAGTTTTTGGATGTGTCGCATATGCACATATTAGTGATCAGGCAAGGGGCAAGCTAGACTCCAAATCACTAAAGTGCACATTCATTGGATATGGCGGAGATGAGTTCGGCTACCGCTTATGGGATGACCAGAACAGAAAGGTCATCAGAAGCAGGGATGTCATATTCAACGAGAAGGTTATGTACAAGGACAGAAATGCAGTGCAGTCCGATGACACAGTACATGATGATCCAACATATGTTGAGTTGGATGCTCCAGAAAGTAGTACGTCGCAGCAGACAGAGGAGGATCTGCAGTTACAGGAGCCTGTTCTAGAGACTGATGCATCACAGTCTCCAGTCCCTGTTCTTAGAAGGTCAACCAGACCTCATGTTCCAAATAGAAAGTACATGAGCTACATGTTACTTACTGATGCAGGTGAACCTGAATGCTATCATGAGGCATGTCAGGTCGGTGATTCTGGCAAGTGGGAGCTTGCAATGAAAGATGAGATAAAGTCTCTCATCTCTAACCAGACGTGGGAACTAGCCGAGTTACCTACAGGAAAGAGAGCTCTACACAATAAGTGGGTGTACAGAATCAAGGAGGAACATGATGGATCAAAGAGATACAAGGCGAGGTTGGTGGTCAAAGGTTTCCAGCAGAAAGAAGGAATTGACTACACGGAAATATTTTCGCCAGTTGTGAAGCTGACAACAATCAGATCAGTCTTGAGTATTGTTGCAGCAGAGGGTTTGCACTTGGAGCAGTTAGATGTAAAAACTGCTTTCCTCCATGGTGACCTTGAGGAGGAAATATATATGCAGCAGCCAGAAGGCTTCTCAGTCAAAGGAAAGGAGAAGCTCATTTGCAAATTGAAGAAGAGCCTGTATGGCTTAAAGCAAGCCCCGAGACAGTGGTACAAGAAGTTCGACGGATTTATGCAGAAAAATGGCTACTTCAAATGTAATGCTGACCATTGTTGCTACTTCAGGAGATTCGAGTCCAGTTATATAATTTTGCTACTTTATGTCGATGATATGTTAGTAGCAGGCTCAGATATGGACGAAATCAAGAAGTTAAAGATGCAGCTGTCAGCAGAATTCGAAATGAAGGACTTGGGTGCAGCGAAGCAGATTCTCGGAATGAGGATTTTCAGAGATAAGCAGAAGGGTATCTTGCAGTTATCTCAGGCCAAGTACATTAGTCAAGTTCTGCAGAGATTTAACATGTGCAGTGCGAAGGCTGTCAGCACGCCACTAGCTAATCACTTCCGTCTATCTAGTGATCAGAGTCCTAAGACAGAGGACGAGATAAACTTCATGGCTAAAATACCATATGCCTCAGCCATTGGAAGTTTGATGTATGCCATGGTTTGTACCAGACCAGATATTGCTCATGCAGTGGGAGTTGTGAGCAGGTTTATGGCAAATCCAGGAAAGCAGCATTGGGAAGCATTAAAGTGGATATTAAGATATCTACGGGGAACTACTGATAGATGCTTATGCTTTGGACGAGGCGAGGTGGCTCTACAAGGTTTTGTAGATGCAGATTTTGCTGGTGAGGTAGATCGCAGAAGGAGCACTACTGGTTATGTTTTCACAGTAGGTACTACTGCAGTTAGCTGGATTTCGCAGATACAGAAGATTGTTGCTCTATCCACTACAGAAGCAGAGTACGTGGCAGTAACCGAGGCTAGCAAAGAAATGATCTGGTTACAGGGTTTGTTGGCAGAATTGGGATTCAGTCAGGAGAAGAATGTTTTGCACAGTGATAGTCAGAGTGCGATACATCTGGCAAAGAATTCAGCATTTCATTCTAGAACCAAGCACATTGGACTCCGTTATCACTTCATCAGGTCTCTTCTAGAGGATGAAGTATTAACACTAGAGAAGATCCAGGGTAGCAAGAACCCAGCCGACATGATGACCAAGACAGTAACAAAGGAAAAATTGGAGCTGTGCTCAGCTTCAATTGGTCTTCTGAAGTGAAGACAAAGGAAATGACTCACACCATATTTCACAAGGAGTTGCAAGAAGGAGATATCTCAGGGGAAGCCACATTTGTCCCCAAGTGGGAGATTGTTGAAAAATGGGGCTAAAATGTGGCCTAATTTTGTTGAAATTGGAAGACAAAAGCTAGTCAAAAGGAGCCAACTTTTGACAAAAGACATGGAGCTAAAATGTGGCCTAATTTTGTTGAAAATTTGTCATGCATGCTTGTGAATTTTGCCTATAAATAGAAGGCTAAAATTCACTTGTAATACACCACCACAACAAAGAGTGATCTTGTGTAGAGAGCAACACAAGAGAAGCATTTCACAAAATAGGGAGAAAAGTGAGTTGGAGAGAATAGCCTTTGCATAGGCAGATAAAAATACAGTGTAGTATTTTTGTACTCCTCATTTTTTCGAGTTAGTGAAATATATTGGTGTGGGTCCGTGGACGTAGGCAAATTGCTGAACCACGTAAATCTTTGTGTTTCGTATTTGCATTTTATTTTTGCGTATTTATATTTTCTCAGTCCAATTTATTTGTGTCACATCGATCCTGGGCGGGATTAGTTGCGTCCTAATTCCCAACAGAGGGCCCCCAATTTAGTTAGTTAACAAATGCCTATGAATTTTATAGAGAATTCGGCCATTCGTATGTAAATAATTGTTTCGTAAGATAGTCTTCAAAGTTCATAGAGTAAAATAAGTATTCAACTTATTATTATAAGTTATGTAATTTGTGTAAAAAAAAGGCAAACTTGCTCAAATCTTCGTTAAACAGATTTCTCATATGGTATCTAGTTTTATAAAGTTGAATACGCGATGTTAAAATAAGTATTAGAGATGATAAAGAGTAGTATGTTCCTATCTTATATTTCAAAATCTACTGTTGGAAAAAGATTGAAATAATTATTAAATAAGATAATAAATAATTGATTATATGTGTTTTATCTATGTACCGTTGTTTTATTGTATTTGCAGCATTTGCTACATTCATATCACCAGGGGCTTTTACTGTTTAGGCTTTGACAATTGTGGGTAGTGGCATGTTGCATTTCTGTACCATCATCGAGACATCGATTCATGATTCATCTATCAGATTCAAGCCCCAAGATTGATGAAAAATAATCAGGTTCCATTTTTTCTGCCTTCTGATCTGGTACTCCTTTTCTTTCATTTGTGTTGTGTGTTGTGTTGGACTTTTAGTTGATTTATAAGTTATAAATTGAATATTTGATATGTCTACTAGAAAGTATTTATGTGGAAATGATAAAAGAAAAAAAGAGGAAAAAAGTTCAAGATTTTATTCAATCTCAAGTTGGGGCAATGGAGAAATTTCTCATTAGCAATACCAATAAGATGGCGACTCAAAAAAAAAGAGGAAAAAAGTTCAAGATTTTATTCAATCTCAAGTTGGAGCAATGGAGAAATTTCTCATTAGCAATACCAATAAGATGGCGACTCAACGGTTAATTCAGCTGAAGATTTGATTGTTGGAGAATTTGAAAGTGAAAAAAAATATGGATAAAGATTTGATTGCTGAAGAATTTGAAATTGAAAAAAATATGGATGGAGAGCATGAACATATAGGAGATGAGGAAAATAGAAATGAACAAACTGAAGATTATGATAATGAAAATGTACCTTTGCCTTTGGACATGACTGATCCAGGAAATTGGAAAATTATTGATCAAATTTTGATAGACTTTTTAGTAAAAAATGGTCCTCATAGAGAGTTTGGGGTTGATTATCCTAAAGATTCAGAAAATAGGCATTTCTCCTCTACATATTACACTCG
The DNA here is from genome assembly GCA_963555705.1 of Ligustrum vulgare. Lineage (NCBI taxonomy): Eukaryota > Viridiplantae > Streptophyta > Magnoliopsida > Lamiales > Oleaceae > Ligustrum > Ligustrum vulgare. Next base: position 2,924,796 of record OY743185.1, read on the forward strand.
ACATTTATCAAATGGATAGAAGAGTGATAGAAATTGGCTGGTATACTCGGTTTCGTTGGATAAAACATTTCGCTTTTGTTGCAAGTTATTTAAGCAAGAAAGAAATGGTTTTCAATTAGGTGCAAAAGGCACAAATGATTGGGAAAATCTCAGTTCCATGCTTAAAACTCATGAAATTAGTAATGTGCACTTGACTAACATTAAAAAATGAATTGAATTGGAAAGACGATTATGAAAGAATTCAACAATTGATAAAGCTACCCAAGATCAAATCAACAAAGATATGGAACACTGGAGAGAAGTTTTTGTTAGTATAATTTATGTTGTTAGCTTTCTTGGTAAAAATAATTTTCCATTTCGTGAAAATAATGAGAAAATATTTGAAGAAGGTAACAGGAATTTTTTTAAGCTTAATTGAAATGATTGTTGAATTTGATCCCATGATGAGAGAACACATTCGACGCATTCAAGAAAAGAAAATTCACTATCATTACTTAGTCATAAAATTCAAAATGAATTTATAATGATGTTGGCACATGAGATCAAAAGTGTGATCATTAGAAAAGTTAGAGAAGCAAAATACTTTTCAATGATCCTTGATTGTACACCGGATATAAGTCATGAAGGTCAAATGTCTCTTCATACGATTTATAGATGTCTCAGCCAGTCCAGTTAAGGTAGAAGAGTTCTTCTTAGTTCTTAGGATTTCTCAAAGTAGATGATACATCAGGGGAAGGACTGTTTGGTGAGTTGATGAATGTTCTACAAACACTTGGACTCGATATAGATGATTTAAGAGGTCAAGGATATGATAATGGTTCTAATATGAAGGGGAAGCGTAAAGGTGTACAAAAAAGGGTACTAGAAGTTAATCCAATGGCATTTTACACACCATGTGCTTGCCATAGTCTTAATCTTGCACTATGTGATATGGCAAATTCTAGCGTAAAGGCTAAATCTTTTTTCGTAATTGTGCAATACTTATATATATTATTTTCATTTTCTACAAAGCGATGGAAAGTTTTCCAAGATAATGTGAAAGGCCTAACACTAAAGTCATTATCACAAACACGTTGTGAAAGTCGAGTTGAAAGCATTAAAGCAATAAGATTCCAGATTCCACAAATAAAACTTGCTTTAACTCACTTGATGGAGACATGTGATGACCCCAAGGCATTTAGAGATGTTAAAAGTCTAATATCTGACCTTATGGATTTCGAGTTCTTGTTTGGCATGATTATTTGACATAATATATTATCTGCTATTAACAGAGTAAGTAAAATGTTACAAAGTGAGCATATGATTATTGATGTTGCTATTAGTTAGTTAAAAGCACTCATTTCTATTTTTGAAAACTATAGGGAAACTGGTTTTGAATCTGACATGATTGTCGCTAAAGAAATTGCTGCACAAATGGAAATTGAACCTAAATTTCATGAAAAGCATATTATTCGTAGAAAGAAGCAATTTGATGAAAATATCAATGATGAGATAACACATTCAGGTGAGGAATCTTTTAGAGTTGATTACTTTTTATTCATTGTTGATCAAGCTCTTTCATCACTTAAGTCTAGATTTGAACAATTTCAAATATATGAAAGTACTTTGGGATTTCTATTTGATTTAAATGCAGATGTTGATTCTTTGATGTGTTCGTGTAAGAAACTTGAAGCATGACATGGTTTCTGATATTGATGGGTAAGAGTTGTTTTCTGAACTAAAAATTTTGAGATGTTTACCAAGAGAAATGACAAAGACAATTGAGATGTTAGACTATTTGAAGATGATGAAAGGCAGTTTTTCAAATGCATGGACCGCTTGCCGGATACTATTGACTATTCCAAGTTGCCTCTACAGAGAGAAGCTTCTCGAAGTTGAACAAATCTTATTTTCGATCGACAATGTCACAAGAAAGATTGAATGGACTAACGATGGTGTCCATTGAAAAAGACGTGTTAGAACAAATTGATTGTAAAAGTTTAATTGTTATTTTTTCATCAAAAAAGGCTAAAAGAATGAATTTAAATTGAACTTTAAACATTTTTATCAAAAGGCCCCTATATAATGTTTTGCTTAAGGCCCCCGATATCTCATGGCCGGCTTTGTCACTTGCAACTGCAATAGTGCATCTTCAACATGCATTCCACGGACTTAGATGAATAAGATTTTTGAGGAAATTATGTGAACACATTCCAAGCACTTTTTGTAGCTTCCATTTAATTTTTGCATCACTACTTAACCTCAGGAGGTCAATGTTCAGAGCTGGTTTGAATTGGTGTAGTGTAATAAACAAATATAATAAATACATTAACCAAATGTCATTGCTTCATGTAAGATGCTTTCCTCACCGTTTGATAAATGTACAATTTTTGGTTTATAAATCAGTTTATAAATCATACAATTTTTCAAATCACTTTTTAACCACACACTTTTCTCTATCCAATTTTCAACCACTATTTTTTACTTTAAAATCATAAATAAACTAGTTTATAAACCAAACATTGTTTGATTTTAGCATTTGGTGCAATAGAAAATGGAGGCATCTTGTACCTGTTTTATTTTCTTCAAAACTGCTTCAATTTTTGAAGGCCTCGAAATATTTTTATTTTTTATTTTTTATAATTTGATTAGCTGTCCTGTCACAATCGGCAGAGAACAGCAGCATCCTGGGAGATCATACTTTTCCATTTAGAAAGACCAATTCTACTACTTTCCACCCTCTCCAATTATTTTGGTTGTCAATTTTAAGCAAACTTTGCTGGTTTCATTTCATAAATTAAACAATATATATATATATATGCAAAGAAATTTCCATAAAAACAACTTTTTTGACATAAAGGCACTTAAGATGTCACCAATTTCTGTAAATGCTGATGTAGTTGACTTGAGAAAGTTGAAGAAAGTGAGCCGGTGTGGGCGGATTTACTTGAGGACAGCCCAGTATTGTTGTAGTCCAGATTCAACAAAAAAAATATAAAAAGAAGAAGAAGGGAAAATTATACAAAATCATACGGTTAGATTTGAAATTTTTAAAATCAGATATTTATAAACTATTTTGTTAAATCAGATATTCTGTCAAAAACGGATGTACAAAAATGGCACAGTTCATTGATTCATTGGAACCCAAAGAGTTCCACCATAATTTGATACAACAGCTGGTGTCAAATCCAAAGATATTCAGATTTCGCACAAATTCAATGTACAAGCAAGGGTTTACCTTCCTAAGAACACTACCCACAAGCTCCCTCTAATGGTTTATTTCCATGGAGGCCGGTGTATCACGGAATTCGCTTTCTCGCCGACATACCACAAGCATTTGAATTCACTTGTTGCGAAAGCTAATGTTATTGCAATTTCTATTGAATAAAATTGGCCCCTGAATGCCCACTCCCAATTTCTTATGAAGATTCATGGCTTGCACTGAATTGAGTTGCTTCTCACTTAAAAGGTAACTAGTTTTACACCCGTGCGTTGCACGGACATATTCAATTGGCAATAAAAAATGTCATGAAACAGAACAATGATAAACAGATAAGAAAAAATTAACAACTCCGGGTTGAAATCCCGACAAATATAATGTTCAAGAATTTGAATTTAATGCTATAGGAGAAGATTAGAATTTGAACTAATGCTATATATTAGATTTTTACATGTGTCCTCAATTCACGAATATAGCCTAATCTTGAAACTGTTGAAAAAATGATCCAACCTCGCAAGGCACAAAGTAATCGAGATTAGTCAATAATGCAGCGGAAGATAATAATATAATTGGCACGTAATTGAAATAATATATAAACAATAAAACACCAATATTGATAACTCCCTTTTTCAGCGAATTAGCGGACTGCACTTGGTGAAATCGAGGGCTCAAATTTCAGCCCAATCCCCACAATGGTAACACCACTACACCGCTAGAGAACACTCCAAGACAACCCTCCCAAACCGGTCAAGAGACCCACTGCCAACACACCCCTCCCACACAAACCTGCTGTAGGCTACACAGAGGAACCACAAAGGAACCGCACAGGCACAGAGGAGGAACCACCACAGGACCGCACAAGGTAACCACAGTAAGGCTCGGCCACCACAATGGACCGAACCCAGCAGCAGCAAGAGGAACCGAACCGCAAGAACCAATCACAGGGGCACGAGCCAACAACCACGAAGGAAAGAGCAGCGAGCCACACAGGTTGCGGTTTACACCGCAAGAAGGCTGTACAAGGGAACCACAAAGGAACCAAACACAGGTTGAGCCGGACACGCAAGAACCGAACGCACACAACACTTCGGCCACCACAGCAGGAACGGAACAACGAGGCAGCAAGAACAAGGTCACAGGAAGACCCACACTTCCAATCACAGAGAGAGGAAGAAGGAAGAGGGAAAGAGAGAAGAGAGACGCGGCACCGAGAGTGGAGAGAAATATCGCCGAGAGTGGAGAGGAATGTAGTGAGTGTTCTAACCGAGCCAAATGGGAGGGTATGGGTAGATATAGGTTTAGGGTTTAATTAGGAACCCTAATTAAATGGGTCTTCTTGAAGCCTACCCATCGAGCAACAGGGTCGTGACCCAATTAAAACCTCGACGTGGGTAGTAAATCTCGTAGCGCGTGGGCTGCCTAATTGTGGAGATTGGGCAATACTTCGATCATGGGCCGAGGGCCTACGAAGCTTAAAATCCGACATTGTTTATTATCATTGCCCCCGAGGTTTGATTGGGACCAAAAAATCCCAACAAACCTCCACCTTGGTTCCAATCGAACTTGCAACACCAAAACACCTAGTTCATTAGTTGCACAAAACAGTTCCAAACGAATTAGAACTCAACATACCTTTTCCAATGTTTCACGTTAGAAACATATCCCATACCTGCTAACAGTACTCACCAAAGGCCAAGATAAAACCCAAGAATACACTAAATCATAGCGAGCCAAACTATGCATTTATATCACATTAGCAAGTAATACGACTTTAGACAAACAACACATGCTTTCTAAAGACAAAAGTAAACAAATTACATTTCCACATGAGTCAATCAAGAGCATTTAATAACACAAAGTTATAGGTGACTCCACAAATGCGATAAGAGCACATCAAAGGTAAACCACAAATCTTTTCACCAAGTTCACATAAAGAACTTAACATTAACACCAAGTTAATCAAACAAGGTCAACACAAGTAACGTATGCAAATGACCCCCAAGAAAAGATATAATCACAATTACCCCATTCCAAAACCGATGTAGCTCTCCTCTCACCGCCATCTATGCTCACTAGACTACTCAACAATCACACTTAACTGGTAAACTACTAAGATCCTAAGACAATGGATGTACCTCTATCACAACCTCACCACTAGAAGTTAAACCTCGACTCTCCACCTCACCTAGAGATGATAGGAGCGTCCTCCACCTAATCGAGATCCTCACAGATAGAGTTAAACAAGACATTTGACAACCTCACCTCTCGTGATCTACATGTCAAAACACACATCCCCTAGTATGTCACCAAATACACTCTTAGGCATCTAGTCCAACCTTACCAGCTAACCCTCACTTCTAATATAACTACTGAATACCCATCCCACCAAGGGAATGACATCTAATCTATATTGTGAGAACACACTAAGTGTCAAACCTCACACCAAAACCCAACCACCATGCATGTAACCATGTTATACACAAAGTAACATATCACACTCAAATTCATGCAAATGTTCAAATCAATACAAATGAAATGCAACATAAGAAATGCAACTGAATAAAGTGACCACACACATGCAAAAGGGTAAAAGATCAATCAAATGCACACAATTATTCAGTAGTAATGATAAATGAGATAAGAGCATCAATAAACTCCACTCGGATCACCTTCCGAGTAAGTAACTACATTGACCCCATTTCTATCTCCATCTCCTATTTTGTTTTTCTCTCCAGGGCAGTCTCTCTTATAATGGCCCGACCTACCACAACCATAGCACTTCCTTCCCTTCGCCTTACCCTGTGACTTAAAACTACTTCCACCCTTCCATCTATCACCCTCATGGTTTGAGTCTCCTCTGTTTTTACCATACCCACCTCGCATCATGTGGATCTCACCACTACCACTCCTCACATCTCTTTCAGCTTTCACCTCCCTCTGCCTACTTTTCAAGGAATCAATGACAATTTCAGGTGTAAGAGTATCCCTCCCATATTTAATAGCATTCTTAACCTCTTTATAAGTGTCAGGAATAGCATTTAACAATATAACAGCTTTATATTCTTCGGGTACTTTTTCACCACAGTTAGTAATGTCTTGCACAAGTTTATTAAAGACATCTAAGTTGTCATCTAAGTCCTTAGAGGGATCAATTTTAAAACTGAAAAAACTTTCAAGCAAGTAAAGCTTATTAGGAGTAGACTTTGACACATAAAGTTCTTCCAATTTGTCCCAAAGTTCTTTAGTGGTATCATGTTTTCCAACTTTACGCAAAACAGAGTCAGATAGATGCAAAATGATAGAAGTATATGCGAGTTCATCAAAATCTTTTTTCTCATCAGCAGTCACAGTATTTGGAAAAGAATTGTCAATAGCTTTTGAAATCTTTTATTGTACCAAAATACCTTTCATTTTCTGTTGCCATATAGAAAAATCACCTTCACCATCGAATATGTTCAATTCAAAACGGTGTGCAGACATCTTAACAAATAAGAAGCACACAACGCAATATAAGCACCATACGGAAAATCACACAGAAGATCCTAAAGGTCGCAATATACGCCGTTCTAAATTTCTAGGATTCCGTGAGACTCAAGGATCTCAGGTCAAGGAAATTTTCGACACGGGAGTCTAGGTGACAGTTCTAATAATAGTGCAACAAGCAAAATAATCACAAAATATATTACAAGACAAACAGCTATGAAAAAACAGGTAAAGTCAAATAATTCCTATAACTAGCAACAGGCAACCACAAGCCTAATGGTCACCCCACACGATGACCTGCTATTACTGGAATTTAAAAGTTTCAGCCAATTTACCAGAGCGGACCTTTCTGAGTCCGTAATATGGAGAGATGCGAAATTATTTATCGTTTTACGTTTTGCAATTAGCGATTTTGAAGCGTAAATCAGCACCAAGCTCGAGAACCTCCAAAATAGGGCCTAACCAACAAACAACGATAAAACACCAATTAAACAATAATTTTCAATCACAAAGAATTTGAAAAAAATATAATTGAAATCAAATAATTTCGAACTACAAAAACAAAACTAATTTTCACTTAATGAAAATTAAATTAGGGAATTAGAAAACTCAATCAATGAATTCCAGTATTGATTCAATTCAGCCAATCGAGCCACCAAGGCTCTGATACCAATTGTTGAAAAAATGATCCAACCTCGCAAGACACAAAGTAATCGAGATTAGTCAATAATGCAGCGGAAGATAATAATATAATTGGCACGTAATTGAAATAATATATAAACAATAAAACACCAATATTGATAACTCCCTTTTTCAGCGAATTAGCGGACTGCACTTGGTGAAATCGAGGGCTCAAATTTCAGCCAAATCCCCACAATGGTAACACCACTACACCGCTAGAGAACACTCCAAGACAACCCTCCCAAACCGGTCAAGAGACCCACTGCCAACACACCCCTCCCACACAAACCTGCTGTAGGCTACACAGAGGAACCACAAAGGAACCGCACAGGCACAGAGGAGGAACCACCACAGGACCGCACAAGGTAACCACAGTAAGGCTCGGCCACCACAATGGACCGAACCCAGCAGCAGCAAGAGGAACCGAACCGCAAGAACCAATCACAGGGGCACGAGCCAACAACCACGAAGGAAAGAGCAGCGAGCCACACAGGTTGCGGTTTACACCGCAAGAAGGATGTACAAGGGAACCACAAAGGAACCAAACACAGGTTGAGCCGGACACGCAAGAACCGAACGCACACAACACTTCGGCCACCACAGCAGGAACAGAACAACGAGGCAGCAAGAACAAGGTCACAGGAAGACCCACACTTCCAATCACAGAGAGAGGAAGAAGGAAGAGGGAAAGAGAGAAGAGAGACGCGGCACCGAGAGTGGAGAGAAATATCGCCGAGAGTGGAGAGGAATGTAGTGAGTGTTCTAACCGAGCCAAATGGGAGGGTATGGGTAGATATAGGTTTAGGGTTTAATTAGGAACCCTAATTAAATGGGTCTTCTTGAAGCCTACCCATCGAGCAACAGGGTCGTGACCCAATTAAAACCTCGACGTGGGTAGTAAATCTCGTAGCGCGTGGGCTGCCTAATTGTGGAGATTGGGCAATACTTCGATCATGGACCGAGGGCCTACAAAGCTTAAAGTCCGACATTGTTTATTATCATTGCCCCCGAGGTTTGATTGGGACCAAAAAATCCCAACAGAAACATCTATATAAAAAGGTTGAAATGAAACATTGCACAAAATAAATAACTTAGTTTCTTACATTTTTAAATTTTAACAATAAAATGTTCTACACATAAATCCAAAATATTTATTTCATTTTCAAACACAAAATATTACATCAATCATAGACAAAATTACGTTCCCATAAATATTTTTTAAAAATGTGTTGTAACTGTTTTTTTGGATTTCGGTACATTTTAGATATTTTGTTATAATCATTCTTTATTGAACCAATCATGAATTGAATTTTGTTCAAACAAACTTGTCTAAAATCGCAACTACTATAATATAATTGAAAAAAACATTATTGTATGAATGTAAAGAAAAAAAAAACTCATTTCATAAAATAATATTTCAATGTAAAATAAAAATTAAAAGCGTGGTTTAAAATAGAAACACAATTACTAACAATTATAATCATTATAAAATGACGAATCCATTCATTATTGTACACAAAAAATTAGTTAACCAACACTAATTTTCAAAAACCAAAACATTGTACAATTTGAATTGGAAAATTATAATACATAATTTAGTGATGAGAAAAAAAATTAATAATATAATATTAATTAAAAATTAAATAAGGGAAACTCTAAGAAATTGTAGAATTTTAAAGTAAATGAAAAATGGTTGAGAAACATAAACAAATTACCAATTTGGTTTACTGATGAATTTAGTTCCCAAAAAAAAAAAAAAAAAAAAAAAAAAATTGATCTAAGAAAGTTCTAGGAGCCTCTATATATAATGTTCAATTACATGAAACCCTAAACCATTCATCACTCTTTACGCTTGACTCCTCACTCTCAGCCGCCAACATTCATACCATTTTCTTTCAATCTTTTTAACCAATCAAAAAGAAAAAAAAAAATCTTTAAACATTTCCAGCTAACTTCACCGTAGACTTCGAGTACAACCCATATTTTTCAGATTTTTTCCACAGATCCGTACAAATTCATCTATCGAAATTACTCATCATAACCTAAATTGGGGCTTGAAATCTTCAGCTACCGAACTTTCTGTATATCTTCATTTATTTAGAATTTTTTGATCGACTGCCTTCACAAAAAATCCGACACTCTAAGTCAATGTCAGCATTTCATCTATCTATACATAACACACTCGTGGATGAAGGAAAAGATAAGTTCCAAAAAATCTAGAACTTATAATTTGTTCATTGTTTTTACGAAAAAAACAAATTATAAGATGTTTTTCAAATACTTATAAGCTCAAATATATGTGTTTCCATTTGTTTTCATTTTTTTTTTTTTTTTTGGAAATATATTTTAATTGTGCCCTTTTTTTGGTATCTTATTTGCTTGTATTTAGTACTTAAATACCATTTGGTTTTCGTGCAGGAAAAAAGAGTTTTAATTAACCAGTGACCCAATGATGTGTTGTGATGAGAGTTAAGCACTATTAAAGTCTGTTTGCTAATGGTAAAAATTTTACATCAACTTTTCAAACTCAATCTTAACCATCCATTTTAGTCAAATTCACTGTTTTTTACTTTTCAAATTTTTTTAAATCACACATCCATCAAAAAATAAAAATCAAAACTTTTTATATTACCAAACGGGCTCTTAATTAAACTGCCCCCATTGAATGTTTAAAATTGCCATCATCTTGAAACAAAAAATCGCCATTTTTTGTGCAGCCTAAAAAGCTAAGCTGTGAATTTGAAGACAAAAAAAAAAAAAAAGATTAAAAACTGAATGTTTTCATCAGATGCAATTCCTCAAATTAAAAAAAAAAAAAACCTAGATTAAAACAATTATGGGACGATTTAAAAATGAAAAAGAAAATACAAAAGATTAAAGACAATACAGTATTGGGATAGATGTTTCCGTGAACATTATCATGGATATGCTTCGAGAATCTTCTAATGTAGGTAGATGACAATGCAAAGTCGGAAATCACGAAATACTCGTCACAGTAAGTCACCAAGTTCTTTCGAAAATTTCAAATTCTACTGAAAATGAAAAAAAATGAGTTCAAAAAATTTTAGGGAGGGGAAAAAAAAAGAATAGAGAGAAACCACACAAATGACGCAACATGTAGTAGTTAGATATATCATAGGAATAACTGATCACCCTAATTTTCTCACCTAACAACAATCCTCCACAAATCAAAGCAAAATACAAGAAAACCTCATAACAATCAACAGATCGAAGACCTAGAAACCAATTGACCCCACCACCTAAGACCTTCACTTGCGGATTCCAAGGGTGTCTCTAAAAACACTGAATTTTAACGGCATCAGAGTTTTGTTGACGCAACCAGAGTCGGTGATTTCGTTTCAAGTGGGTCTACTCCAGAACTTTCTTACGGTCTCTTTAGAGTTTCAACCTCCTAATCTAACTCGTTTTTGGTTCAATGGATCCAGTTTCATAAACGGAAAATGGAGCGGAGGGGAATTTGTGGTGGTGAAGAGATCTGAGGAGAACGGTAATCGCCATTACTAAGTGCTCTTATAATGTTTCTTGATTGTATTGATGTGAGCAAACTGCAAAGCGCTCCACCAGCAGAATCTTGTAATAATCGGATGGAGGGAAAGAGTTGAATATGGGGCAGTTTCGAAAATGGGTTTGGATGCAGTCTGAACGATTTTGAAGGCGATCAGCATTTTTGAGAGGCCATTGCGAAGATGAGTAATGTGAGGAAGGGAGGGAGGGCAGTTACAATGGTGTAAATTCAGATAGCAGCTTTAAAAACCTCCGTTTAGAGGCTGAGAGGCATATATCTAATGGAATTTGTGACTGCGTTCCAATGGTTTAAATCTAAACATTAACCGCTGTAACCTCCCACTAATCACCCCAATTTGTGCGAAAAATGAAGTCCACTATTAAAAACCATCCAGATTTATTTTTTCCCAGAAAAGCAGATTCTGTTCCTACTAAAGAATCTGTTCCAAATTGAAAATTGAAATAAAAATTCTCAGAATCACTGTTATTTTTATTAATAAAATAGATAGATATATTTTTTTGTAAAGAAGTGAAATAATAACATCAAATAAAAAATGAAAATTATGAATAAGAAAAAAAAATAACTGTTTCATTTTGATTTATAAAAAAAAATAACTGTTTCATTTTGAATTGTACTCATTTTCAAGATTCTATTCACACAACAGAATCTGCTCCAAAATTAAAAATTGAAGAAAAGATTCCCAGAATCTCTTGTGCTTTTATTAATATATAGATCAGAATGAAGTATGGCTTAATAATTATGCTGAGTTTGGAAGAGTCCATTTGGGTGGAGATAGTGTTGGAGCCAATATTGCAAAAAACTATTATAATCCAAAAAGGAAGCAAATGATGAAAGAATATGTGAATCAACCATAGGGATGAAATTCCCCAACAAACACTTCCTTCGCACTTCATTGTTAATTCTGTAAATAGTCCGATCGTGATTAAAGAATTCAAATCGATGGTGGTGGTGGTGGTTTTTAGGTGGTGATCGGTGGTGGTTGGTAGGGATTGGTGGTGGTAGTGATTTATTACAATTGTGATTAATTATAAAATTGAAATAAAGTTACAATTGTATTTTCGACGGTGGTCTGGCGACGACGTTTATGGCAATAGCTGATTACAAATTAGGTAATAATCGATGGTTGTGGTGGGATCGGTGGTGGTAATTAATTATAAATTGAAATAAAGTTTCTAGTGTATTTTTGATGGTGGTCCGACGAGGGATTGTGGCGGTGGTTGATTACAAATTACACTAATGTAATTAATTTCTGATTACAAATGACACTAATGTTTTACTAATTCATAATTTATAATTGTAATTAAGTATAAAATTGAAATAAAATTACAATTGTAATTAATTAGAAAATTGATTAAAAAAATACTGATTCTGATAATTATTTTAATACTTGTGTAATTAATTGTAAATATCTTGATTACAAAAATTTTCAAATCTAAACATGTGTAATTATGAACTTAACCCGAAGAAGAACTAGCTCGGCCTAAATCCTAACTTAGTTCAGTCCAAAATTCAATAGCCCGGAGCCCATAACATAATCCAACAATCTAACCCAAATCACTCTCGTCTCTCACTCTCTCCAGACTCGTCCAGTCCAACTTCTATCTAATTTATCTCCATTCTCTAGCAGTCTGAGTCCGGTCCCTGTCCGTCTTCTCCTTCTCTGCGGCATGCGTGTGCCGAATTGAGGTGAGTGAGTCGCTGCGCTCCCGTTGTGCGCCTGCTGTTCTCAGTCTTTTGGTTTCTGTCGTTCTACCCTGCGCGCGAGAGCTCCGGCACCAGTCCACCTCTGGTCGCCGCCTGAACTAATATTTGGTAAATAAAAATGTTTATTGTTTATTTAAGCTCCAAATTTAAAGTTTAGAGCCTTCAAATGTGTGGAAATATATAGTTTGGAAGAGATGTTTGAGGTCAATTTTAATAGAAGAGGGCCCCCAATTTAGTTGGTTAACAAATGCTTATGAATTTTATAGAGAATTCGGTCATTCGTATGTAAGTTGTTGTTCAAGTGGCAAGATAGTTTTTAAAGTTCATAAAGGAGTAAAATAAGTATTCATAAGTTACGTAATTTGTCTTTAAAAAAACAAACTTGCTCAAATCTTCGTTAAACAAATTTCTCGTATGATATCTAGTTTTATAAAGTTGAACACGTGATGTTAAAATAAGTATTAGAGATTAAGAGTAGTATGTTCCTATCTTATATTTCAAAATCTACTGTTAGTAAAAAAAATAGAAATAATTATTAAATAAGAAATTCTAGAGTTTTGGAGAAAGAGAAGAAAGAGAGAATTAGCCCCTGTTCTCTTTGCTGTTTTGAGGTCGTTTTCTGTTTTTATTTTCTAAAAGGCTAAAAACGCGTTCTCTTTACCATTTTCGAAAACGCATTTTGGAAAAAAAAAAAAAAAAAATTGTACACAAAACGCAAAACGTCCAAAACCTCTTTTTGGGCGTTTTTTGGGTGTGTGTGTTTTTTTTTTAAAGAATTATCTTAACTTAGAACTAAGTTTAATATAAAGTTTTTATTTATTTATTTATTTATTACTTTTTTTAGAATTATCCTAACTTGGAACTAAGCTTAAATAATTTTTTTTTTTTTTTAGAATTATCCTAACTTGGAACTAAGTTTAAATAAAGTTTTATTGAATTCAATATCAACATTACAAAAAAAAAAAAAAAAAATTAAGTGAGAATTCTTGTTATTATATTTCAAAAAATGCACTGATAAATGGACTCTGGTGGTTTTGAAAGAACTTGCATTTTCTGAATTTTAATAGAAGTAGAGCTTTTTCAAATCCCGAACCTGACCAAGCTATTTTAATATAGACTCTTAATGCTCACATTAGTGTGTTGCATGTAACCATGTTTTCAGTGTATTGTGAAAGGAAATTTGAGTTTGAATTAGTAGTATTCTGCAAGCAAATTAATTAAAAATAATTTAAGTAGTATTCTGCAAAATTTCAAACAGAACGTATTTTCCAGCTTTTCATTTTCAAAAACAGTTTTCAGAAATGACAAACAAAACGCGTTTTCAGCAAATTTGAAAACAAAAATGAAAACAGGAAACACAAAATATTTTCGAAAATGAAAATACAAAATAAAATACAAACAGAACGCTACCTTAGATTTTAGATATTGAGCTTCAGAGAATTCGGTAAGAAAGAAAGAAGGTAGAAAATTGGGAATTCTTCTCTAGGGATGACAATGGGGCGGAGAATACCCGAACTCGACGGGGACCCATCCTGAACGGGGCGGGGAATCCTCGACAAAGATGGGGATGGGGATGAAAAAGTATCCCAGAACCGGGGAGGGGACAGGATGGGGATGTCCGTCTTATCCCCGTCCCCGATCCCCGTCTCCAATTAACAATTTTCATTAAAATTTAACGACACAAAGAAAGATGAATATATATATTCGATTAACGTTCAAAGGATGTGTAAAGATTATTAGATTTAGAAATATATTAGTGTTGGTACTGTATTTTCCTTATATTATCTGTAAAAAATTATTTTAGAACTTAAAAAAAAAAAAAATTAATAGCAAATGAGGAAGTAAACGAGAATTTACGCATCCCCGACCGTCCCCCGCCCTATCTTCGATTAAATGGGGATGAGGCGAAGATGTGAATGATAAATCTTTAACGGGGCGGGGATGGGGAAAGGCATTCCCGCCCCATACCCGCCTCATTGCCATTCTGAAGCTTCTCCATTGCACATTGCATAAGCTGTATCGATTTATTACATATACTGATATACACTTCAACAAATGACTACTATTGATGAACGAATAAAATATGGAACGAACATGATCGACAACTCATTTTATCTAAGAAAATTAAAAAAGTTTCATCATTAATATTATATAAGTTTCACTCTTAAAATTTGGCCCTGTGATCCTCTCTAGATAGGAATGACAACGGGATGGGTGTAGAGAAGATATGCCTTTTCCTGTCCCCGCCCCGTTAATAATTTATCATCCACATTCCCATCCCCGCCCCGTTCCCATTTAATCGGGGACGGGGCGGGGACGTGATGTGTTAATCCCCGTTTATATACTCCCCTTTTTTTAAATAATTTTGTGTAGAAAATATAAGAAAACATACAGGAACAACTATAATATTTTCTAACTTTAATAATCTTTACACATTATTTGGACATTAATTGAATCTATATTTATCTTTGTTTGTGTCTTTATTTGGTATTTGATTAGAAGAGAAAATACAACTTGATAAACTTAATAACTAATAATCAGTAACTTTTTCAAAATAAGCATTTAAAATTTATGACTTGATAAGTAAAAAATTTTTGGTACAAGAAATTTTACATCATTGGACTTTTGTACAAACAATATATGACTTTTTTTTTAGTTTTTTAAATTTTAATGGAACTTGTTAATTGGGGACGAGGCGGGTTCGAGAATACTTTTTCATTCCCATTCCTGCCTTTATCGGGGATTCCCCGCCCCGTTTGGGACGGGTCTCCATCGAGTTCAGGTATTTCCCGTCCCGTTACCATCCCTACCTCTAGGCGGAATTTTTTTTTGCCCCTATTAGATATAAATCCTGGCACCGCCCTTGCATATATTACCTCAAAAACCGGCCACGTGGTGGAGTCTTGCTATTTTGACAAATCTATACTATATATAAATGGAGAATAGTTGATTAGTGTGAATATAAAGTGGATTAGTATGAATGCATTTATTGCCTTTTATATATAAATATATCAAACAATGATTAATATTTTTTAAATAATTTTTAATTTTAATAATTATGCAAAGATTATATGATATAATAATTTTTTAATCTTCAATATTGTTCAATTGTCGTATATTTGATGAATTAAGATTAAACACATATTTATAGTTTATTGTGACGAAAATTGAGACAATGTTAAATATGTAAGGTAAATGCAGAAATTATAATAAATATATTTATATACTTGAACAAACATCAATATTTGTACTCATAATATTACATCTAACATTATATAATTAAAAAACTACAGAATTTGCACTTACATTCAATAAAGTTTTCGATATTTCGGATTTATATTGTTTTTAAATTTTAATAATTGTTATAATAAAAATTATTTTTGAATCTTTTGTATTTGTGTTGATTATGTATAATCATTAAATTTTATGAATTCTTATCTATATTGCAAATAGAAATTTCATTTCATTGCACTGATGAAAATTTATACTATATATAAAAGTAGGATAGTTTGACAGAATTTAATTCTTATATTCTTTATGTTTTAGTATTATAGTAAATAATTAATATGATGTTATTGTTATTTGTATATTTTGATTATAATTATAATTATTTTTATTATTAACATTAATATTAAATGAGTTCAATCAATATTTTTAATTATCAGTATTAAAATTATTATTTAATCATTGATTTTTATTTATTTGTTGTTCTTAATATTATAAATCCTATATGTAGCCATCAATAATTAAATTGTGTTTTAATTATTAATGGTCAAATTATTTGTTATCTTTAATATTACAGACAATATTTTCTAAAATATTTATTATATATTATTATTATTATTAAATATTTTAATAAATTAAGCCTATGTTCTATGATTGGGAAATAGTTTTGAAAAAATATGTGGTTAAAAAGTGGGTTAAAAAATGTGCTGCTTATAAATAATTTATAGAAAATTTTATTGAACGAAGGATAATATTGAAGAGTTAATGCTTTGATTTTTTTTATAGTTAATAATATTAATAAAATGATTAATATTTTTTTAATCATTCTTAATTTTTAAAGATTAAGGGGTATAATTTTAGGTATAATTTTGTAATATCCAACTTTACTCAGTTGTCGTATCATGATAATTACGAGATTTTCAAAATTATTATTTTGACTACTTATTTTTGTGAATAAAGTTTTATTGGTTAAATTGAAATATTTTGACTATTTCTTTTTTAATTATTGTAATTGATGTTTTTGAATGAAAATTAAAAAGTAAGTTAAATACAAGAAGCAAATGTAGAAGTTATGAGAAATATGCTAATACCTTTCACATCCATCTATATTCGTGCACATAATATTAAACATCAAATATGATATACCATTAAAAAACTACTAAATTTACATTTTCAATGAAATTATTAATAATTCATAAAAAATATTGAAATCAATAATAGTTTATTATTTAAATATATAACTTGACGTTTACTATTCAAAGAATTTTTTAATAATTCAAATTACTTATGTTATTTTTTAAATTTTAATAATTACTATAATAGAAAATTCTTTTTTATGCATTTATATGTGTTCATTATGTATAAGTACTAAAATTTTATGAATACTTGTTGAAATTGATATTGCAGATAATAACTTTCGTGCATTGCACAGGTGAAATACTAATTTTGAGAAAAGATAATAAGTGAACATCAGAGATTTCGAGATAACAAACATGTTTCTTAAGAACTCGAAATGTTCCAAAACACGATTTTAAAGTTACATAAAACCTTTATTTAACAACAAATATGACATGCATAAATGATAAACCTACAAGAGAAGTCTTAGGTAACTCAAAGCAGGCCTAGACAAACAAAACCTATTTCATTGAACCAAAACATGATTACATTCCAGATAAAGAGAAAAATCCCAAGAAAAGATAGTTACTTCTTTAATATATTTCTAGATAAACGACGTTAAGTATTAATGGATGGTATAGGAAGTTTGCTAACCTCGTTGGTTTGCACACCAACATTTCGCTTTTGAATGGTTGCATATATCACTCCAAACATTTCCGTTACTACGGTATACTACGTGTCCTCAAGACATACATGCATGTTGGACCTTCAGGAATTGATAAGGATCTCTGAACCTTATAAAAAGGCACAAACAACATTCCAAAACTGTGATCTAATAACAAAGAAACAAGGTTTTACTTGTTTTTACTTTTAATTTATAATAATTTACTTTATTTCTTGAACGGTGCTGGTCCTGTACTTTTTGGTACCCTGTGCAAATATCAAAAAAGTGCCTTCATTCTTTAATTATAAAGTATGCGTATAAAAAAAATACATTATTTATATTAATTTATTGTACATAAAACTGCCACATAACAAAAATATTATTTTCAATGTTTTTCTCATATCGTTTTCACGTCATAAAGAAAATATACAACTAAAATAACTAAATTTATGCATTGTAGAAGTAGAACCTTCAAAACATCCAAAAGCTCGTATTTTCTTCAGAAAGCATCATCAAAATCACTAATATTTTTGACTGCCAATATGAGTTGAGCTGAAAAGGGAAGAAAACAACTCAAATAATATCATACGTAAGCCTTGAAATGCAATATATCATTTAAAGTTAGTTCTTTTTGCATTTTTTGAAGCAAAACCACCAATGAACTTTTTGTAATCAATACTTTCTAGCAAATCATATTCAATAGATATCAAAGCAAATCCATTCAATCTTTCTTGTGACATAGTTGATTGCAGATAAGATTTCAATAGCTTCAATTTTTAAAAACTTCTTTCAGCAGATGCAATCGTAACAGGTATTGTCAATAAAATTCTATAAGCAATAAATGTAATTGGAAAACAGTCTAACATTTTCAAATAAGTCAGTATGTCAAGAGCTGTATTTTTTTCTTTGGGTAAAAGATTTCGCAAAACTTTTAGCTCTTGAAACAATTCTTGACCATCAACATCACAAAACATTTCATGCCTTAAAACAATATCAAGATTATCACAACATGCTTTCAAATTAGCATCATCCAATAAATTCAACTTCTCAAAAGAAAATAGAAATCCAAAATTTTTCTCATATGTAGTGAATTGATCAAATCTTCCCTCTAGTAATTCAATTGCTTGGTCTACTATATAGAGGAAATAATTTGTTTTAAAAGAATCTTCAGATGATTGAGTGTCCTCTATAGTGGCATTTTCATCAAAATGTCTCTTCCTACGAATTATACGCTTTACTTGAAATACAGGATCAACTTTCATTTCATTAGCAATTTCTTTAGCAATATTTTTAGCATCGTTGAATCCAGTTTCCCTATATTTTTTAAAGAAAGCCATCAACCCTTTCACTTTCTCAATAACAATATCAATAAGCATGTTATTAGATTGTAAGTGTTTACTAATCAAGTTAACAGCATACAATATTTCATAACATATAATCATAGCTACTAAAAACTCAAAATTTCCAACATGAAGGGTTACTAATGCATTAGCCCGACATCTCACATCATTGTCATTTTCATTTTCAGCTACTTCAAGCAAAGCTTCTCTCAACTGGGGAGCTTGAAATCCGATTGCTTAAACGGCTTCTACATGACTTTCCCAAACGTGTTGTCGACAATGGCTTCACATTAGTTTTAAATTGTCTTTCAAAATTTTCCATCTCTTTGTAGAATTAGAAAACAAAGTATAAATACCTTGTATAGCTCCAAAAAAATCTTTTACTTTATCACAAGAGTTTGCCATATCACAAAGTGTTAAATTAAGACTATGACATCCACATGACATATAGAATGCTCTAGGGTTTATTTATTGGATTGTTGGAAGTTTGAATTGAACTTGGAATGGAAGAACGGTAGGAGAAAAAAGAAAAAAATCATTTTTTTTAAAATATATTTTAAAAATAATATTTCTTAAAATATTTTTCATTTTGGTGTCCCCAAAATTTTGGTGCCCTGTTCATCGCACATCTCGCACGACCTCAGGGCCGCCTCTAGGGGTGTACGTGGTTCGGTTTGGTTCTGGTTCTAGTTCTAGAAGAACCAAACCAAATCGTAAACTGATGGTTTTTTACTAATGGAACCAATTGGTTTTTTCAAAGATATGGAACCAAGCCGGAACCAAACCGGTCGGTTCTGGTTTGGTCTGGTTTGGTTCTGAGACCATTACTTGAATTTTTAAATAATAAATGTAAATTAAAACTTGTTTATATCCGCTTCTTTATTAGAATCCATCTACATCATTACTAAATAGAAAATGAAATTTTTAGTTAACAAAACAAAGATTTAGAAAAAGTAACATATTATTCTAAGTCAAAGAAGAATAAACTAGCCTAAAGGAAGCTCGTCGACCTGTTGAAATTTAGAGAATCGAACATAAAGGCAATTTAGACTTATAGTTACAGGTTACGATGAAGTTCTGAGTCACATTTTATCGTGGTGCCGTGTGAGTTAGGGATGTAATTTGCAATTTGAGTTTGGGTTAACTCTTGAGAATTGATGTATTGGGTCGAGGTTTATATATATATAAATTTTAAAAAATAAATATCATTGTCGTCGATGGTAACTAAGGAGTACAACGATTGTTGTGTTATAGAAGTGCAAGTAAAGCAGTGTGAATGCGTATTTTTAATTGAAAAGAAGAAAGACGAATTAAAATTAGAATTTAGATTTATGATTTAAAATCTTTGTCTAATATGAAATGAGATAAAATGTATGTTAAATAATATTTTTGTACATTTCACATTTATAAATTTAGATTTTAATTTTTTGGTGAGATGAATATCCACTAATTTGTAAAATATATATATATATATATATATATATATATATATATATATATATATATATATATATATATATAGTTTGGTTCTTGGTTCTGATTCTGGTTCTGGAAAGAGAACCGGAACCAAAACCGAAACCGAATGGTTCTTGATTCTAAGAACCAAACTATTACTTTTTTTATGCAGAACCGAACCAAATCGCTTGGTTTGGTTTGGTTCTGATTTGGTCTGGTCTGGTTTGATTATTTTGTCCACCCCTAGCCGCCTCTGTTCTTGAACACTCAATAGTTTTTGAATACTTTATTATGTCAAAATTATGTAGAATATCTTAAAGAATCCAAATATTAGATGTAGCACTGTATAGTTTCAACTTTTTAATAAAATCTAGATGTCTAAAATTTTACAAATCGCATGCTTGGGACTTGGATCCATACAAGAGTCCGATGCAAATTACTGAGTTGGAGCAGCATAGCATGCAAGATTCATGGTTCATACAATGGGTCTAACTGATATTTGAGAAGTTTAAGAGGTGAAAACCCCTAACGAGTGAAAATATGACTCCTTGCACTTGCAATGTCGTAATTTATTAGCCGTCTAAAACTATGGCAAGCGTAGTGGATGAGAGATCCGCCTAGACGGAAAAAAACACTATGAAGGAACACTTTTCCAACCATTCTGGATAGGGCTATTATGATAGAATCCCCTGCGGTTACTGCTCAAATGGTGGACACCCCCTGTCAGAGACCTCCGGCAGACTGTAGTGCCAGTTTTCCAAGTTTCCGGCTTTCCCCCATTTTTTTGGTTGTTATTCTTGACGTGGCCCAACAACTAATAACCTCCAAGCCCAAATACCCAACGTTTCAACTATCAATCCATTTCAGTTCCACTCCAGATCCCCTTCAAACCCTCGATTCCAGATAGCATCCCTCCCGCAGCAGCTCAACCTCGCTCCTTAGGAATTATCGATGACAGCTCCTCTAGCTCCAGCCTCCAATCACTTCTCCAGCAACAGCAGCAAGACCACCTCTTATCTCCTCCTGCGTTGCCCTCCTCCAACCAGCAAGTAGTCTCAGTAAGTTTGTAAATTGTAATTTCTTGGCTTTGTAATTTTATATTTCGTAATTTCTAAGTTCTAATCAGTTATATTGAATCTTGATTTATCAATTTCTAACTTCTAAGAACCACTGGAGCAGAGCAGCGTGCAGCAGTGCAGACGTTGTACAGCCATGCTTTGATCTATTCTCACTTTATCATTTGAATTATAAGGTACTGAGGCTGCCCCTGATTCATTATAATTGAAGTGCTATTTGGAAATTATACATAAATGCTATTTTTAACTTTTTGTAATGTGGTCACTTGTGAGCTCCATGTTCCCCTGCTTGAATTATGAATTGAGATTTGGTGAATAGTTGATTAAATTTGTGAATTGTGATTATTGATTTATATGTTATGAATTGAGATTTGGTGATACTTTGATTTGATTTGTGAATTGTGATTATTGATTTATAGGTTGTTAATTGAGATTTGGTGAATATGTGATTTGTGGATTGTGATTATGTATTTATAGGTTGCAAAGTGAGATTTGATGAATATTTAATTTTATTTTATTCAGTGTTCGAAAACGCGCCTAAAACGCGCGCTTACGCGCGCATTACGCGCGATGCGCGATGCCCACGCGGCGTTTTGGCCGAAAGCGCGAAAAACGCGTTTTTTGAAAATTTTGTTCTAAAAAGCGTGGCCGAAGCGCTCACAGTGCGCGCTTAAGCGTGCACTGTGCGCGCTTCGGCCATTTTTTTTTTTTTTTTTCCTTTTTTTTTCCTTTTTTTTTTTTTTTTTACTTGTTCAAGTATGGGTAAAATTTAAATCAAATATTTAGGAATTGAAAAACGCTTTTTAACGCTTTTTAACGCTTACTCCCGCTTAAGCTTCAAAAGCTTGACTCTTGAGCTCCACGCTTCGTCACGCTTTTTAGAACACTGATTTTATTACAACATTTTAGTGTATTTCTATACTGATTCATTAATTTTTAATATATTATTTAATTAAATAATAATAAATAAATTTCTCTATTGCGGCCGTTGATTATCGTCGGTCAATTGTCAACGGTCGACTGCTATAGCTGAAGTTATTTCTTGGATCCGTCCCTGCCCCCTGTGTTGATGCTGCTATAGACCTGTGAATAAGCAGGCAATAATTTTGTATTGGAAGGATGTAAATTGGAGATCATGTTTGTAAAGTGTAACTCTATATTGAATTGAAGATTGAGAACACTTGTTTATTGAATGAAATGCAATGAAAACAAACGTCAGAACAATTCCAAGCCATTCAAGAGGCCTTGATCTTTCCCAACCATTTTTCTAAACTATTTCACGAATATCCCTTTATTTCTCCCATCATATTCTATAATTCCATTATCCCTTTTTACCCCTATCTAACTAATTTGGAAAATTCTAGAATTATTGGAGGCCTGTATATTAGGCTATAACTAGAAATGTTGCGGAAAATAAATCCAATAATAATAACAATGAAAGAAAAATTGCATTTCTTCTCTTGAATTCAAAACATCCGGTTAAAAACGATCTTAGGGTCTTTTATGTCTTTAAAAAAGCAATGACCTTTAGCAGTCAAAATGTGGTGTGATATACTGTGACGACCCGAATTCTCGACCATTCGAGTGCCACTAAAAGTGACTCATATCATATTATCTAGACTTAAATAGTAATGTAAAATTATTCAAAAGAATAATTAGAATCCCATAATTTAATTTGTGAATAAAAATAGAACATAATTTTCTTACATAAAGTTCAACATAATTATCTCATCAATCTTAACCACTTTTGCCACTTCCATGTTGACCGCCTCGAACCTTCAATTATCTGAAAATGGTAAATATCGTGGAGTGAGATTTATAAAATCCCAGTAAGTATACCAAGCATAATTTTCTTTTGAAAGCATATGGATCATTTTCATCATAACATAGGATAGGATCGAAATCCTCATAAACATAGAGAGACACAAGAATTTTACCGAACTTAGATGGCAAGAATTCTTATGTGTAGCGCTACTAAACTCCGGTCCCCTTAGCATAATCATAAACATATCATATGGGACCAATAGCAATCTTGTGAGATTGATTTCATAGCAATGATCCAAACATTTTCGTAAAAACATAAGGTATATCTAATTTTCATAAAAACATACTTACTTTTCTTAAAAATATAAGGTATTTTACTTTTCATAAAAACATACTTACTTTTCTTAAAAATATAAGGTATTTTACTTTTCATAAAAACATACTTACTTTTCTTAAAAACATAAGGTGTATTTACCTTTCATAAAAACATACTTACTTTTCATAAAAACATAAGGTAATACCTTTCATAAAAACATACTTACTTTTCATAAAAACTTAAAGTATATTTACATTTCATAACAACATACTTAATTTTCATAAAAACATAAGATATACTTACCTTTTAAAAGATTAAAATGAAGTGTAGTAGTAAATGGACCAAAACTTTCTTGACCACCTTGAATTTCTCTTACTTGTGGATTTTGTCAAGAGGTTGGAAATAAGTGTATATGTGTAGAGTTGTGTGTAAAAGAGATGGGTTTAAATAGATGTATAAAGTTGGCATATTGTAAACATAATCATTCAATTCTATTAATTTTAACACATCATTTTCTTAAAGTAAAGCACCATTCATATACTTTTCCATATTTATACAAATAATATGCTCTTCATGATTATATATAATGGAGTCTTATCAATCATTCATATACTTTTCCATATTTATACAAATATTATGCTCTTCATGATTATATATAATGGAGTATATAAGTCATTCATATACTTTTCCATATTTATACAAATATTATGCTCTTCATGATTATATATAATGGAGTATATAATTCATTCATATACTTTTCCATATTTATACAAATATTATGCTCTTCATGATTACATATAATGGAGTCTTATCAATCATTCATATACTTTTCCATATTTATACAAATATTATGCTCTTCATGATTATATATAATGGAGTATATAATTCATTCATATACTTTTCCATATTTATTAAATTAAGATTCTCATAATTATTATATATAATGGAACCTCTCATGCTTGCATATATTTTCTTAATTTCAATAATAAAAATAATTTTTTGTATAAATAAATATTGGGATAACATTGAATTAAGTACTTGGACTTAATATACTTTAAATCAAGAGAATGGAGGTATTTTTAGAAATTCGGAATTTAATTTAAAATCGAACGATCTCGATTATTTCTTGACTTGGCTATACGAATACGTCACGGCGTTACTTAATAAAAATGGGTGAAATAGTAGCGACACGATTTTCTATTAAAATAATTATTAATCGCGTAAAAATTCTTGGTCGCTACATATACTACTTGATTGCCCTTTCTTTCATGCAATAAATTCAAGGTGATAATGAACCATAAATAAACTACTTTGAAACTCAAATGTTTCAAAAACAACACAGATGAAAACATACGTGACTTAGTCAATCAACTAGATGAATAAGATTTTTGGGGAAATTCCGTTGTTGACGTCCCGTAAGAACCCCAATGGCAGGACATCAACAAATATAAGTAAAATAACCAAATGTCATTGCTTCACGTAAGATGCTTTCCTTACATTTTCTAATTCAGATTTAACAAACATGAAGACCAAATAGACTCAGTTGTGATCACCATGCAAATGCATACAAGTAAGCCATAGATGTTCAAATTCTCTCACATCACAGTCCCATATAAGTTCTGGGCTATGTTTGATCTTAGTAATTAGTGCAAGAGAAAATAGAGGCGCCCCCAGGACACATCTCTCAGTGGCAAAGGGGAGGGATGGAAAAGTGCTCAGCGCAGTCGGGTGTAGGGTTCGAATCCTGAAATAATGAATTTGTGCCCTATGAAAAGCGGGAGTTATGACTTACCATACCACCACCCTGGCTTTGGGAGGCATAACCTGCGATTTACCTCCTTAACCAATGGTCTAGGACAAGGTCGGTTAGGGTCCTCAAGGTGTGGGCTATACTTTTTTTTTTAAATAGAGGCATGTTGTACCTGTTTTATTTTCTTTAAAACTGCTTCAACTTTTGAAGGCCTCGAAATAGCCTTATGGTTTCAGTATTTCTGGTACTCGAGGGTAAAGTTGGAATTAATGGGCAGAGAACAGCAACATACAGCGTATCCTGGGAGATCTTACTTTTCCATTTAGAAAGACCAATTCTACTACTTTCCACCCTCTAATTATTTTGGTTGTCAATTTTAAGCAAACTTTGCTGGTTTCATTTCATTATTAAACAATATGTGATGCAAAGAAAATTCCATAAACACAACTTTTTTGACAAAAATGCACTTAAGATGTCACCAATTTCTGTAAAAATCATGCTACGTTATCAGATTGATTTAGCGAATGACTTACCTACAATACACTTGGCAGACATTCATCACTTTACCCATCACATCATTTTTAAAATCAACCACTATAATTGTGTCAATACAGAAATTGGTAAATCAATCTAGCTAAGTAGATTCTGATGCAGTTGACTTGAGAAAGTTGAAGAAAGTGAGTCCCGCAGGCTTGATAAAGAAGGGACCTCACCTGCACAAGTGTCATGAAGTAAAAACAATTAGATATTGATTACTCATTTGAAAGAAAGAAGTGCGGAATTAATTTTATTTGTATTGCTGATGTTTGTTAACATCAATTTCTGCATGGTTACATTGGCAATTGTAGATCCCAAAATCATATGCTTAATCTTCCAATATCTCGTAGGTAGATAAATGAAATTTCGCTACGTTCTGCAAGTAATTTCGATGCCAAGCAAATTATACACGTCATGTTGATAGTTTTTCCTTGTCTATGTCTTCCTTATGAATCACATTTCTATTATTTTGAGCAAAAAAAGAAGATATTTTACCTATGTGGTTGTAATTTACTTTCCTCTTCCTCATTCATAAGTTGTGTTATGTTGGTAACGTGATGAATTAATTGTTTTAGCCTTTTATTACAAATCGTCATTCTTGTCCGGAAGTGATCTCCCACGGTCACTTTAATTTTTAATTTTTTTTTCTCCAACAGTTATTTTTTTTGTACACTATATATATGTTCAAAGTTTCAACAAAATTTCAACACCAATTACTTTTATACTCTCCACTTTTGCAATAAAATTATTTCTCCACAAAATTTCAACACCAAATTACTTTCATACTCTCCACTTTTGCAATAAAATTATTTCTCCTCAAAATTTCAACACCAAATTATTTCCATACTCTCCACTTTTGCAATAAAATTATTTTTTGTTTACTTTTGTTCCATCATTCGAAAAGTAAATGGAGAGCGAAAGTGACGTGTTTGTGCCACAAGTAAGTCTCGATCTACTTCCGCGATAAGGACAAATATTCTCTTCTATTGATGAAGCATTCAAATTCTACAATACATATGCTAAAGCAGGCGGATTTAGCATGCGTAATTACAGCAGTAAGAAGAGAAAGGACACGGACGAGGTTTGGTGGAAGCAACTTACTTGTGCAAAACAAGGGAAGAACGATCTTTGATGGTAGAATGACAAAAAGCACCAACAACCAAGGACCGGGGAGAGAAATTGGTCGCACATGAGAACAGAGTGTAAGGCACAGTTGTCGATGACGAAGCGTTTAGGTGCGGACACATGGGGTGTCACATCTTTTTATGAGCAACACAACCACCCTCTTAACTCACAAGATGATGTCCACTTTCTAATCTCACACCGTGAATTTCCAGAGGCTAGGAGGTGCCAAGTCGAACAGTTGTCCGCCGCAAATGTACCAACGTGGCAACAGAGTATTTTGAGTGGTTGTTCGCAAAGTTCTTGGAAGTCATGCCAACACATGAGGTCCCCAGAGTTATTATCACAGACTAAGATCAGACGATAGATAATGCTGTATCTAATGTTTTCCCTGTTGCATTCCATCGATTGTGTTTGTGGCACATTACATACAAATTTTCTGAAAAATTGGGACCCGTATTGTATGCAATGCACAAGGTTATCCTAATGAACACAAACCATCAGTCAGAAACTGTGGAGGAGTTCGAAAGCAGATGGGAGACATTAATGAGTAGCACTGCTTTGGGCAACAACGAATGGCTGCAGAATATGTATGATATACAGGGGCACTGGGTACGACGTACATGAAACCATATTTTTCTGGTGGGATGTCGAGCAGCCAACGTGTCGAGTCGCACCATTCCTTCATGAAGCTGTACGTGAATAGGCATCACACCTTGATGGATTTTATAACAATGTTTGACAGTGCTATTGTGCACCAGAGGCACGAGGAACAATATGAAGACCACATTAATTCGAGTCAGTGTCCTCGGTTGAGGACACACTTCGTGATGGAAGAGCGGATGTCTAAGGTGTACACGAAATATTTTTTTTTCCTATTTCAGGAG
The DNA here is from genome assembly GCA_963555705.1 of Ligustrum vulgare. Taxonomy (NCBI): domain Eukaryota; kingdom Viridiplantae; phylum Streptophyta; class Magnoliopsida; order Lamiales; family Oleaceae; genus Ligustrum; species Ligustrum vulgare. The sequence continues at coordinate 2,952,662 of OY743185.1, forward strand.
GAGCTTTCTCAAAGCACATCGTACGGGATACGCCGTGTTACAAATTGGAGTGGTCTAAAGAGATATGAGGTCGAATGCCAGTCAGAGGGGGATGACCATGGTCGACGACAGACAGTTTCTTACGACAAAGAGGATGACTTCGCCTACTGCGAATGTTTGCTATTCTCGTATGAGGGCATCCCGTGCCGCCATATATTGAGGTATCTCACGCACAAAAACATTTACAAGTTGCCTCCATTTTATATCATTCGCAAGTGGACAAAGGACGCAAAATCGAGTTTAGTTTTCAACGCACCATCCTCGTCCAACAAACAAATGCCAATTCCCTCACGTCTTGGAGCAATGATGGCAGAATCAAACAATCTATTTGACGATGCATCGCTATCTCAAATCTCTATAGATTACGTGCTTAACGGGTTAAGAGATATGAAAATTGGAGTGAATGATTTACTTGTGATAGAGGGAGTAATCCCATCATCAACTAAGGGTAAATGCAAAGTCACACATGGGGATACATCGGTCAGGGATCCAGAATCTGTAAGAGTCAAGGGCAGTGGAAAACGAATAAAGTCCTCAAAGAAAAAATCAATGAAGCAAGCAAACCGAGTATGCGGAATCTGTAGTAGACCTGGACATGACAAGCAAAAATGTCCAGACGCGCTGTCAACAAAAGACAATGTCTACGTCTCCATCTCTACTCTACTCACATGAATCAGAAGAGACAGGAGCATACTATACACAATCCTATTTACAGAACTCATTTTAGGCAGAACCCTATCACCCTGGTCAGACACCTCCCAACTTCTTCGACTATGATGTATATGAATCATGGGAATGAATCATTGAAATTTAGTTGTATTATTTTATTTTCGCAATGTTGTAATGTAAGCTTGTCTCAATTCACGTGAAATTTCGTCTGTTAAATCATGTGATTCAGTATTTGTAATTCCGTAAAATGAAATAATTTTTTTTAAATTAACATAATGATCAAACCACAACCAATTTAGTAAAATTAAATACAAATATTTAATTTCAGTCGACAAGGAGGTTTAATTAAAAAAAAATTAAAACGAAAACAAAAAAAATTAAGGAATTCGGAAAAAAAAATGGACAACGAAAAAAAAAATAAAAAACTAAGCCCACACGTGGATATCCCGTGTGGGATCAGATCCGCATTCTTGTCTTGTCATGTCATAGAATTTTTTTGTAATTGTTATTGGTTTTACAACTTCTTAATTTGTTTCCGTGATGTAGTCATTTTACTGCAGTGAACTTGAAAATTGTCTTCCTTCCTTTGTTGGCATTTGAGGTTATTGTCCTTATTGACAATTTTAGGTACACTATTCATTTGATTGTCCATATTTGCTCTTGTTTCACATGAAAATAATTAAAAAAAAAGGGTAAAAATAAAAAAATAAAAATAAAAATCCCACAGCATGTGAAAGTTCTAGTTTTACCGTGGAAAAGAAAATTGAAATACTTCAGCCTTTTGAGCAAGACATATATTTTAGTGGGAAAATTTTTATAATTTTCTTGTGCAATAATGCTATATCTCCTTTTGAATTAAAGATGTATTGGGGTGAGAAAATTAACTAGTAAGGAGTTCGTTAAAGCTACCAGCCTACCAATGGGATGAAATTTCTAAAGCTTCACTTGGGACCGTTTAGCATTTTATATTTTATATTCTTCGTCAATGGTTGTCTTGATTTTACTTTATATGTTATGAGGAATTATGTGCTCACTAATTGTTATTTATATTGTTTTGCAGTCTAATACTACACTGCCATATTATTCACTTGTCATTGACTTTGAAGTCATAACCTACGGTCGGATTCCACTGCGGGAAAGCGGTATACTAGTAGTATAACTTTGGTGACTGATTTGAAACAACTGAAAGTTTGATGGTCCAATAGGAATGTGATGTAAAGTTTGGGCTATTCCATTTTCCTGTACGCTATGGTTTAACAGTTGTACCATCTCATTCACACCACAGACTATAAATTCGGGAATCTCCAGGCACTTTTTGTGTGCCTGAAAATGTGGAAGAAGAAGCTCTACACTTCAACACCACTCTCAACAATTCTATTAAGCACAAGAAAATTAGCGAAAATCAATACTCCAAAAAATGCTTCGTTATCGAATCCACTATTACAAATTTCAGCTTCGTGTTCTCCTTCTCCATTTGTTCGCGAAATTGAAGTTCGGTGTTTTCCTACTGCTGGAGGGATACTTTTCGGAGGCCCAAGGTTTCAAAAGGAAAATGTTAATTTATTTGTGAAAAAGAAGATCTGTTTCTGCTCGGAGTCCCAATCCGCTGAAAAACTCCAGTGCTGGAATTGCGATGCCACTGTTGACGGTACGACGCCGTTTTTGGTCTGTCAAGCCTGTCGCAGCGTCCAACCCGTTGATCACTCGATTGATTATTTTCGCATTCTTGGAGTGTAAGTTTTTATGGTATCATAATTAGTTAGTCATATACGTGGTCTTGTTGGGGAAAAATTAACGGTAAACTAATTGAGCTTTAATTAGTTTTAATTTTTGTATCGAATATAACCGGTTTTTCTATAAATTTATGATGGATTATCTGTGATTTTTGAATGCTCTATTTATTAGTTTAGCTGCCAAACATAATTATAAGTTTCATTGCGATCATTCTATTAATGGAAATGGATGCATCGACTTCTTGGCAATTGCGAGGAACTTTTGATTTTTTTGACAATTCCTCAACTGCACAACTTACGACAGAGAAAAAAAGTGTCTTGTAGTTTTTCCGGGTTCACAAATGACTGCCAGAGCTTTGCTTTTCCTTCACAGGGAAAAGAAATACAACATTGAAGTGGATAAATTAGAGGGGAGGTACAAAGATTGGCAAAAGAAACTGCATCCTGATCTAGTTCATTCTAAATCTGAGGTTGATATTGAGAACTGTATCGTTTAATTTTCCTTTATATTGAGAATTTGGTCTGCATTTAAAATATATTCTTTTCTTAATTTTTTTTTGGAACAGAGAGAAAGGGACTATGCGGCTGAACAATCTGCTCGGGTGATTGATGCATATCGTACACTCACAGACCCATTGTCCAGAGCAATCTATATTGTAAGTTTGTATTCCTTTTTGCATGGCTTACATTTGTTGAGTATTTATTTGACTACTCAAGTACTTTTGCCATATAGAAGTTAGGATACTGTCTAGTAGCCTGCGTCTCTGAGTTTATGTTTGCCATTGAATTATTAAACAAGAAAAGAAATCTTGTTCATGATGAACAAATATTGATCTTTCCATTTTTCATTTTTCTTTCATTTATACTTATTACCCAACAGTCCAACCAAGCTCATCACGTGGGGGAAATTGAGGTATCTTAATTGAAGACACTATGAATATTCTGAAAGAAATTTGGTTGCCTTGGTGGAAAATGAGGGGAAAAAAAGAAGGTTTTGTGCAGTGGTTCAGTATCCTTGTTTTTGTATGTGGATGTTTGTTTTTACCAATTATTGTGAATGAGTTTGTCAGTCTCCCTCTTTGGCTTATGTGTAGCATTGTTTGGCTTACTTGTCAACATTGCATTACTCCTTTTCTTTTCTTCTTTTAATTGTTTACCTGTTATGTATAGTTGAAGTTAGAAAATGTGGAGGTGGATGAAGAGGAAAGAATTACAGACCCGGAATTGCTTGCTGAGGTAATTTTTGTACCTCAAAGGATCTATATTCAATTTTTTCTTTCCTTCTTATATATATATTTTTTTATTGTTGATCAATTTAGTTTTGATAATTGGGTGCATTATGAAGTGTACATCTCCCCATGTTGAAACTATTCGGAATCATCAGAAAATGCTGTCTGCTCCTCATAAACTAGGTGCTCAGAGGATTTATTAAATGCAAGCAGATTCTTTCCATTATTCTTACTAGTAGCATTTAACAGGAATAAAATCAATCCAGGTGTTGACCTTTTGTAACCTTCTCTACATTTAATAAAAGGCTTTATTTATTTATTTATGTTTTATTTTTCTTTTCCCATCTTCTGCGTTGTGATAGAAAATCCGTGAAGTTCATAGTGAGACTTGTTGGGGATGGAGAGAGAGAAGGCTTGTAAAGAATGGTGGTATAAAGGATGATTTTCCAGCCTTTGCGAGCTATAGATACTTTGAAAAGTTCATAGCAAGGCCTTTTGGGGATAGGCTCAGGAAGGGAATGGCTAGATAAGAGGAGGATGAGATAGGTAAAGAATTTAGAAGGCTGTTAGGAGTTATATTTTTACTATATAGTATATACTAACTTCAAAACATAATCAGAATCATTATACTATTAAGATTTTATTGAATAAATGGGCTTGATATGAACTTTATTGAAAATGTTAGCATAATATGTTTCCATTAGCGAGGTCATGTTGAAGATAAGAATTAAATGATATGTATTTCATCATATCTAACAACTTAAGCTTTTATATCAAGTGATTCAATGCGGTATCAGAGTACACAAAGGTCCCACCACCCATTTAATGAAATTATGTACATGTTAGGCTACAACTGAAAAAAGTGAAGAATGTCTGCACATGAGAAGAAGACATGTTGAAGATAAGATTTAAATAGTATGCATTTGGCCACATATATCAATTTAGATCAAGTGTTTCAACACTCACAAATTCTTGGTTTATTACTGTGTGACTATTTCAAGAAAATGCCCTGTGATAGTAATGAGTGGATTTGAATGCAGATCATGGAGCTGAGGGAAGCTGTCGAAGAAGCAGAAGGCACCCAAGCATTAAATCAGATCAAAGCTCAGGTATGCGTATGGTATCCAAAACTAGATGCGTCTGAGAAATTCCTTTTCTTTTCATGTTTTTCCTTTTTCTCATCACCAAAGGCCAAAACCTGCATATTCCTTCCAATGGCCCATGTTAGAAATATGATGAAGATAATGTGTTTGGAAAGCTATTTATGTGTATAGTAGTTGTATCTGATACTTGTACCAAATTTAAATGTAACCTCTCTCTCTCCAAATTTAAATGTAACCTCTCTCTCTCTCTCTCTCTGCCCCCCTGTTTGCAGATACAGGGAAAAATGCAATATTGGTGCAACTCCTTTGAAGATGCGCTTCTGAATAAAAATTATGATGATGCCATTGCTTCCATCCGAAGAATGACTTACTACAAACGTGCAAACGAAGAAACCGTTAAGAAGCTCTAATGGAGGCAACAATGAGCATGCTGGCTAAGCTCAAAAAGTTCACTTATAAGTAAGTTTTAAAATAAATTAAGTTGAAAATAAGTTACTTATTTTGAAAACTCCTTTTTCTTAAAATTAAAAAGAAAGTAACATTATCTAAAGATGTCTAGAAACAAAGTTACTCATACTTTGTGTAAGCTTAGTCAAACAGTAATTGGGTTATTGTATCGACTTTTCAGTTTAATATACGTTGTTCTCTAAAAATGATTCTGCTGAGGAATGTGATTCTTTTTCTCGCCAATGGATGTGATACTCATCCTGGGGTTCTTACATGTATTGTTTTTATATTTTTTGGATTTTTTTCTTTGTAAACAAGTTATTGTTTACATTTCATCTTGTTTATTGTTCTCAGGCTTTGAATATAGACTAGGGAAATAGATAGTCGAGCGCGCTAAAATAGCGAACTACACAATACTTTGAAAGTTCTTGAATAACTTGGTAAAACTACTAGTAACAAGTACCACGCAATTCGGCTTAGTAGGTGCATGCCTCAATAAGACGAGTAGTTTTGCTCGTTATGAATTTAACTAAACATGAAACATCCAACAAGAAAATTGTAAGACATGTATGAACTTCCCATTAAGAACAAGCAAGTTTGTCCACACGTCAAGCACTTGTAAAATTTTGTGAATTGTATTGGGTGGTACTATGTGCTATTGCTCATCAAGAACTTGTTAATTGCTTGGAGTTTTGATTTTGCGGCTATTCTCCTAGGTGGACTGGTAGAGTGTTCCATGCCTCGACTATTTTGTTGATCTGCGAAGGCTAAGAGTGAATATTCACCATTGCGACTAACTCACGTGCGTAGACTAAAGGCGAAAACTCATCATTTACAACGTACATTGTTATTGTATAATCGTATTTACTTCTAGATCTTTTCATACCCCATCTAAGTAGAATGAGTATTAGAGCATTTACTACCGGAAGACGGGTGGATTTACGTGGAGGTAGTAGGCTCATCCAGGAGCGGATTCAGAAATTTTGTTCAGTTAGAACGATCGTCTAGTAATTTTTTTCAGCTAAGGCGAATTTTAGTAAAATAAATGTATTTTTCAAGTCACAGTTCAAAAAATACCAAAAAATTTGACCAATTTTTTTTTCGATAAATTCAGCACGGGCGGCGAACCTATCTCGCCATGAGGTAGATCCTTCGGTGGGGTCATCTGCCTCCATCCAACTTTGGCTTTTTTAAGTTTTTAGTACAATTTTCATTTTTTGCATTTCAACATCTCATTTTTTATTGGTTGACCTTATTATATTGACTCTCTACACAATTTTTTCATTGTGTTTCCGTCCCTGACTGGAGAAGATGCTTGAGTCACTCTTGGGTGGTATTTTCTGTAGAAACCACCCTGTAAGTTATCAGTTGATGGATTCATTACGTTGTTACAAAACTTTAAAAAAAAAAAAAAAAAAAAAAAAATAGAAATAAATACTTTCATTATATCTAAAGCAAACTATAGGGACTAGATTGACAATTACACGAATCTCGGAGGAGTTGACCTCAAATAAATTAATGTGATAACTAACCCTAATTACCGTATTAGCTCCCGGAGTAAAAACTAAAAAGGCACCGACTTTGAAACGTTTCTGGATTATCCGCGAAGCATAAAGTTACATAAATTCACATATTGATAGAGAAGATTTCGCATATTTCACAACGCAAAAATGGGTTGGGCGTGGACGAATGACGATGATTCCGACTCTATGTCCTCCTCCGCTGGTGACATCGGCGAGTTTAACGGCTCATTAAACTCTAGAGGTGACAGTAACGGCGACAGCTGTGCTACCCGAAGGATTGTCTCGTCTCAGTGCCGGACGGAGGAAGTTGAGCCAGGGAAATTCATTCGTAAGTGTGAGAAAACCGAGAAGATTTTTAAAGACTGCCTGGGAAGGTAAATTAAATTTAAATTGAATTAGGAATCCCGAAATTTGATTTCTGCATAATATAGATATGCGTGTTTCGTGTTCTTATTTGATTTCTGTGTAACTATGAGATTATGAGAGAGTGATGATTTATGTATTTTTTTAGACTAACAAATTTTGGCCTAAGATGATGATGATGATTATTATTTAAAAAAATTATTTACTTGTTTATGGTTCGACTGTGAATGATTTTGAAGTGATATTCAATGAATTTTAGCTGAAATTGAATATCAGAGTGCTGTTGAAGATTGTTGGATTTTAATTGCTTAAACTATTTTCAAACTCGTATATCTAATTCCGGAAAAGAAATTGAAGGGCTGAAGATCTGCTTAATTGTTTGAACGCGTGAACAAAATAGTTGAGAATATAAGATTTGAGTATAATTTGAATGCAAGTGAGATTTAGTAAAGTACATATGACTGTACTTTTGAATAATTGGGACAAAGGATAATTGCATACATGTTAGTTTTTACAATGGGACTGTCTTCGAGTGTCTAAGCCTGAAGTAATAGAAAAGAACTATGATTTTTGCCACCCCTTAATCCTTATTGTGTGTGATGTATGGTTTATTTTGGGGGCAGAATAGTGATTACTGCTTGCTATAATTAACAAAAGTTGTGTCTTTGAAAGTTTGAGTATCTGAGGGAAGAAAAATGTCACTTAAAGTTACTTATTTTCAAAGAAGACCAAAGATGAATTCAGGAAACTCAGTATTGGTAATGGTGCAAAGTAGGGTTGTTCTAGAAGCACTACCTTGTCATAATTTTTCCAGAAGCATAGCTTTACAGCACCATATATCATAAAATCCATTGGAGTGGAGTTAATGGCCATAATGATAATAACTACTCGACAATGATGTCTTTGTATTGGAATGGAACTGAACACTTGCGCCAATTAAGCACAGATGTTGGAGAGAGCTGGATAGCTTGGATTCCAGACTTGACATTGAGGATAAACAGGTTCCCTTTCCTGAGATGAGATAAATTCACAACCATTCGCTGAAATTATGGCTGAATGCTTTCTTTGAAAGTGCAGTTACATCATGTTGAGAAGTTTATCTTGCTCATATGTATATGATTTGAGCAGTATCAATCCTATGCTCGAACCTCTCAAGCTATTGCTTGTACCCTTCTATCCTAATGCTCAAGACAAGTAAAATTGACTCCTTTTTGGCACTATAGAATGGATAAGATGCTTGTTTTTTAGGGTCCGTTCACAGGCTGTTGCCTCCTAGAATTTTGAAGATTCTGCTTTATACTTTCTAATGACTCGAATAAACATATGGCTGTACACGTTGATGGCCCCTTCCCCTTCTCCCCTCTTTTCTTCTTGCTCTTATGTTTTTGTAGAAATTATCAAGACAATGTTAGATGTATTATGTATCGAGGTCTATCATCTCATGTCAAAATATATGGTTTCCATCTTATATAGAAGCTGTTATATCGAGTGATTGTTTCATTTCTCTAAATCCATTCTTCTCGTCTCAGGCCTAGTGAGATGGTACAGTCTAACAAAGAATACACGGAGGAAGATGTATCAGATCAAGTGGTTAAAGGGTCATTCCCATTGGAGTCACCTGAGCAGGGACCCTTTCACTTTCCTGGATTACGTGGTGACATTGAAGCCATTGAACGTAGTTTCTTTGGCGGTATCAACCGTTTCTTTGAAGCAGCTGAAGAGATGAAGAATGATTTCTTTAATACAATTGCGGTTCCTCGCATATTTGATGATGATTCTTCATCCTCCCGCAGTAATCGAGGAATTCCCATTGAAGGTTACCCTCCTAAAGAAGCTCTTCCCAAGAAAAACTCTGATGGAGATGTTGATCTTTCTGGGTTGGCTCGAGATGTTTGAAGCACAGCTATCTCCAGTTTCACTTTTTTGTACATTTAATTTAATAATTAACTTTGAACATCGTTATCATACGATACTTTTTGAATGCAACTGCTGGAACTAGTATTTACCTTATTTTGTAGCAGAAGGTTGAAAATAAATTTACAGATCAACAAATTTAGCCTGCATAGGACATGTATCGACTACCATCGGCGGCAGCTGTCAACGTTCCTTATTCATATTAATAATGTTTTTATTTTTATAATAATGCCAACGATTCTTCATTCAAAGGCTTGTCCCATATGGCTCGTATTCAGTGTTCTAAAACGGGCGCGCTTCGCTTTGACGAAAAGCGCGAAAAAAATGTTTTTCAAAAATTTTATCTAAAAAGCGCGCATGAAGCGTGCTTATGCGCGCTCAAGTTTTTTTTCCCTTTTTTTCTTCCTTTTTTTATTTTTTCTTGTTAAAATATGGGTAAAATTTAAATAAAATATATAGGAATTGAAAAACGTTTTTTAACCCATGCTCCCGTTTAAGCTTCAAAAGTTTGACTCTCGAGCTTCACACTTCGTCACGTATCACGCTTTTTAGAACACTGCTCGTATCTATTCATGCAACGGTGATCAAGATTTCATTGTACAAATATGATCAAGAAGTTGTCCCCATGGTGAGAGGTGTTGAAACCAGAGGATCGGAGTTCATATTTTAACTCTTGGAAGACAACAATTAAATATTTGAAGATAAGTACTTATATGAATACAGGGTCATGTTGTCGTCCTTTCGATGGTTTCATTCGCACGACTTAAAAGGGGGTTCATGGTGAGGAAAATTGTTTGAATATTTACTGCAATTTTGTATAAATTGTATCCATTTCCGAATTTACATGGAGACCGAACTAGGGAGAATATTGCTTCCCCTAAGATTATAGCAGGGCGAAGACACACACAAATTTAAGCATATGTCTATTATAAAAAAATTGAAATGAATAGTTAATAGGTGGGAAGTACCAATGTTTAGAAAATTAGAAATCGGTTTAAATCAGAAAAGGCAACAGGTCAAGGGTCAAAAGGTCCGATCTGGTCAAATCGATTTCAATTAAAACATAAAAAATTATTCTAAAAATCACAAATTTTTTTGAAAAACAAGTTATTTTACAAATAAACTAATATTTACATATTTAGAATATAAAATTATATACAAAAATAGCTTAAAACAATTAGAGAAAAAAAAAATGAAAATCAAGTTTTAAAAACCTGTCGATTTTTTACCGACCGATTTTCCAGTCGATTCCAGATTTTTTCTATCGAATCGGCCGATCCGATTCGATTTTCTAAACATCGGGTATTACTTGTGGATCTCAAGAACTATTTGGATAAAAAGTGGATTTACTTTAGGCATACTAAGCCTTTACATGTTTTATTTATTTAATTAATGGCTAAACCTTGATATAACTTTTGAGATAAACTCCATCGGTATTATTCTCTCCGTCCCACAAAGATAGATTCATTTTCTTTTTTATTTGTCCTAAATTATATGTCACTTTCCTTGTTGAGATTTTATATAAATGTCTCAATTTTCTAATATATTCCTATTTAATATGTATTTATTATCGATAAATATGAACAACTTATTATTGAGTGTAGGGATATATTATGTAAAATGTAATTTCAACATATAGTAATTATATTTTTTTAATTTGTGTGAAAATAGAATGGACCTATCTTTATGGTATTAAACTTTTGAGTAGATATTATAGATTTTACTACACATGTCAAATGTATTTATTGTCAAAAAACAAATAAACAAATGTCATACTCAGTCCGACTCATTTTAGAATTTTGATTAAAAATAATCCAAGTTTCTAACAGAAAAACCTGTTATCTATCTCCTTCTGCTTCTCTCCCCTTCCTTTTCCCCCCTTTGGTCTTTATTTCAATAATGGGGGAGAAATTGAAATTCAGAATCGAATTCAAGATTTTAGATAACATCATATAAATGTGGAGAGAAATGGAGTTGGTAAACAGAAACCTGTTCATACACAATCATTCTTTCCATTACCCTAATTGTTTTATCATATTTAGTAGATTCTGCGTGCATTTTATCATTGATTTTTTCCTGATAATATAGATTTTTTATATATATATCAAATTTCATACCAGGGTCCAGATTTTTTTTTTTTTTTTTGTGTATTACCCTTTCCATTGATAACAGGAGCTTGTTTTTATTATTAATTTGTATAATAAAGGTAATATGAGGAGATTTAAATTGATTATTTGGTAAATTCCTAAAATGTTTACATATAGATTATTCCATTGATTATTTTAGTACTTTTTCAAATCACCAAGCTCTGTGACTGATAATATAATCTGATTCACCTGGTGTGATGCTTTGATTTCCTCCTCTGATTTTCCTGTAGATTTACTGGATTTAGGGTTTCACAGTTGGGTGATTTGTTCTGGGGAATTTGATGGGGTTGTATAGGTTTATGAAGATTACAGAGTAGGAGCTTTTGGGGGAAAAAATTAAGAGAGACTTTATTATGGGAAATACTTGTATTAATGGGAAGATAGCTAAGGATGGGTTTCTTCACACAGTTTCACATTTGTGGCGGCCTAAATTACCACACCTGTTTTCTAATAATCGTAACAAAGAAAAACGTTGTGAAGCGCCATCCGAAATTAAACGGTTAGAAGGTCCTAACCCTGTTCAGAATACACCCCCCGAATTGGTGAAGATTGAAAAGGAGGAACGTCAACCAGAAAAGTCCACACAACCACAGGCAACCATGATCGTAGTGAAGGAAGATCAAAAACCACCTCAGTCTAGAACATGGGAAGGGTCAATCAAAACTGATGAGGGAAAACCGGTTGAAAATCCTGAGAACGAGAAGCTGAAACCAGTAGATTCCCCAAAGCCCAAGAAACCCCACAATGTTAAAAGAATGATGAGTGCAGGTCTTAAGGTGGACTCAGTGCTAAGGACTAAAAAAGGAAACCTGAAGGAATACTATAATTTGGGGAAAAAACTTGGACATGGGCAGTTTGGGACGACGTTTCTGTGTGTGGAGAAGACAACTGGAAAAGAATACGCTTGTAAATCTATTGCGAAGAGAAAATTGTTGACTTCAGAGGATGTGGAGGATGTCAGGAGAGAAATTGAGATCATGCATCACTTAGCTGGCCATCCGAATGTCATTTCAATCAAAGCAGCTTATGAGGATGCTGTGGCCGTTCATGTTGTGATGGAATTGTGTGCAGGAGGGGAGCTCTTTGAGAGAATTGTTACAAGAGGGCATTACTCTGAGAAACAAGCAGCCAAGCTTACCAGGACAATAGTTGGTGTTATTGAAGCCTGCCATTCTTTGGGAGTCATGCACCGGGATCTCAAGCCCGAAAATTTCTTATTTGTCAATGCCGAGGAGGATTCTCCTATAAAGACAATAGATTTTGGATTATCCATATTCTTCAAGCCAGGTTTCTTCCAAATCTGTTTTTCCTCCCCCCCACCCCAAATTAGTTCTTGCATATAATGGTTTCATTTTATTGCCTATTTCCCATCACAAATTTAAATGATTTGGTTTCTTTCATCTTGCATTGCTGGAATATCAAAGTCTCTAGTCTTGCATGTTTGGCCATGCTCTCTTTGGTTGCTTAATGATTTCTCTGCACTATAGGCGATTTATTCACTGATGTGGTTGGTAGTCCATATTATGTCGCTCCAGAAGTGCTTAGTAAGCGCTATGGACCAGAGGCGGATGTCTGGAGCGCGGGTGTGATGGTTTACATTCTTCTTTGTGGCGTGCCTCCATTTTGGGGAGGTAAGATGTAGAATGTTTTCTTTCCTTCATTCACATTCCTCTTAATTTATAAAATCGCGGTCTTATGCTTCTCTAAATCCATTTGGTACAGAAAGTGAGCAAGAAATATTTGAAGAGGTTTTGCATGGTGATATTGATTTCTCATCAGATCCTTGGCCTAATATATCTGAAAGTGCCAAAGATCTGGTGAAGAGAATGGTTGTGAGGGATCGAAAAAGGCGGTTAACTGCTCATGAAGTTCTTTGTAAGTCACAAATGTTAATTTTCAATTTATGGTTACAGTAAGTGTATTTTTAAATGCTGAGGCTTAAAAGGGAACTATATATTAGCTGATGCAAATGAATCAATTGCCCGTTGAGATAAACCATGTTAATCTTATGGAAGAAACCACGTATAGGACTTTTTCCTGGAAATATTTGACAACTATATAGAATGATTTATGAAGCTGTAGAAACATTTGGAATTTTGAGTTGGATTGTGTTAAGAGTCAATATAAAATCTAAATAATCCGAGTTTATGGTTTTTTAAGCACGTAAATTCTTTCCATAGACAGCTACATTTTCTATTTGGCATTCTAAATTTGGTTTTCTTGCAGGCCACCCTTGGGTGCAGGTTGACGGAGTAGCTCCTGATAAGCCTCTTGATTCTGCAGTTTTAACTCGCTTGACACAGTTTTCAGCTATGGACAAGCTTAAGAAAATGGCTCTTAGGGTACGTGTGTTATACATTCAACCCAACAAGGGTTCACATCGACTTTGAACAATCAAGATTTTGACAATAATACTCGTTACTAGAACAGGACAACAATTTTTATTTTTTATTTCCCTTTTTTTTTGGGTATTGCGGTGTTGAAATCAACATTTTCCAATTATAGGTCATCGCAGAAAGTCTCTCCGAAGAAGAAATTGCAGGGCTAAAAGAAATGTTCAAAATGATAGATACAGACAACAGCGGACATATTACTTTTGAAGAACTTAAGGCTGGACTGAAACGATTTGGAGCGAATTTAGATGAATCTGAGATATATGATTTAATGAAGTCGGTAAGTATTATGTTATATATGATAGGTATTTCTTGCATTTGAATTATGAAATGTTTTTTTCTTGAAATGCAGGCAGATGTTGACAACAGTGGTACGATAGATTACGGGGAGTTCATAGCTGCAACATTGCATCTGAACAAAATTGACAAGGAAGATCATCTGTTCACAGCCTTTTCATATTTTGATAAAGATGGCAGTGGTTATATTACTCCAGATGAGCTTCAAAAAGCTTGTGAAGAGTTTGGCATAAAGGATGTCCAATTCGAAGAAATTATACAAGAGGCTGACCAAAACAACGTAAGTCAGAGCCTTCGTTTGGTAAACTATTTAATTATAAACAATATACACGTTTCCCCAAATCACTTTTCAGCCACATATTTTACATATAAAAATCACATTCTTTGTTTCAATCATTAACAATGGTCCATCCATGTTTTACTTTTCAGGATGGGCGGATAGATTATAACGAGTTCGTGGCAATGATGCAGAAAGGAGATGCAGATTTAGGTAGGAAGAGGTTACAGAATAATTTTAACATTGGGTTTAGAGAAGCAATGCCAGTTTGTTAACATGAAACTGTTGACTCTTTCTTTATCTGATTTTGTAATATAAGCAAGTTGAGTAGGTTCCAGCATCAGCTGATGTTATTGCTATGTGTAGAGATGATGCCTACTCCTTTCAGTTTCGCCATACAATTGCTGATAGTATGTTACTTCGTATCGACCCCATTTGTTTGGTACAATTGGCCCAGAATACATCGCCTTATTTTTTGTGTCTACTTGACGGTTGAGTTAGGTAAAAGATCTGTGGGTCCCATCGTGTAATGATCAACAACGGCTACGAGAACTGAGTTTGAGTTTATCTAGTACATCGGTTGATTTTCTTGCAATGCACAAACTTGTGAGGGTGAAAAAACTGAAGATTGTGAAGAATCCTTACATCTGAAGATTCATGGGGCTTGAGGATTTCCAGTTAGAAGACTTGGTTTTCTTAAGAATATTTTGGTTTCCCATGGCATAGTTTTAATACCCCAAATAAAGACTCAATTAGCCTGTTTGTACAGATAGTTGTAGGCAAATTTGTGTTTGTTGGTTTTGGAGATGATGTGATAGATTAAATAATGGATGATTACCATGTATCTAATCACCTATCTATATAGAAATCTATACAAATAGCATGGTTGATAAAAAGTAATATGAAATTGAGTCGTGAATCCAACATTTGCTTGAGTTGCATCTGACACTGTCCCAAGACCAAGAGCCATGTACATTGAGTACACATTCATTACTCTATTGGCTATCGTATGGAGAATGTTAGAGCATTTACAGTGCTACACTTTTCACATTGAAAATGTTTGCCACATCATTAAGAAAGACATTGTACCAATATTTTTATCTTCAATACTTTAAATTTGGAGTCCATCATAATGACATGAAAATAACAAATGAAGAAAGTCTTAAGCCCACTTTCTACCACTTGAAAGAGCGTTTAACATTATGACTAAGAAATTTTGGTTAAATGCTATTTTTTTTAGTTTATTTTATTTAAATAAAAGAAATACCACATGAGCAAGACTATAAGATTAGAAATAATGCGTTGGAGATGATATTTGACATTCTCTTTCTTTTCATTAAACATTCATCTTATGTGAAAAGAAATTCCATACATTATAAATGTCATATGGCAAAACTTATTCATTGTGAAACGTTTAGCATTATTGAAGCTCTTAAGGTCCGTTTGATAATAATGGTGGAATTAAGATGAAAAGAAAATGAATTCCAAGGAACTGAATTCTTAGGAATTCATTTTCCTGTGAATTAGAATTTTAATGTGTTTGATTGGTTTAATTTTTAGGTAAAAAAGTGGAGAATTTTTTAAGTTTTGTTATTTGATTAACATTATTTTTATGGTAAATAAAGAAAAATTTAGATATTTTAATAACAATTTTTTTTCACACATTTGTACTTGATAATAATAATGTTAATTTTTGAAAAAAAAAGTCAATTAACAACAGTAAAAAGAATCAACGTGACGAAAATGATTTGCTACCCACCTAAGGTGGCAAACCAATTCTTACCAAAGTCTAGAAATTTGATTTGCCTTAAAAATCAAGAATTGCACAATTCTCAATCAAATGAGGCAAATGAATTTCTGGGCAAAAGTATGCAATTAACACACCGTTCTTTTATGCAATGATTACAATTTATAAACAAATTTATAAACAAAACAATTTTTCAAACTACTTTTTAAATACACATATTTTATTTTTTCAATTTTCAACCACACATTTATCTAGAAATTACCAAAAAAAAAAAAGGCTTCGGCTTTTGTGTTTATTTTTTGATTATAATTATTTCAATTTTCAATACAAGTTTTTAACCACACATTTTTTTTCTCCGATTTTTAACCATCTATTTACCTCGAGATTTGAAAAAACAAATGATTATGATTAAAAAATAAGTCGTCGAACGGTCACCAAAAAGATAGAAAATGGCAAAAGGTTTTCCTACCTCTTAAGCCAATCATGTCAATCAAACAGTACCTTAGATTCAGTTGGCGGCTGACGTTATTTTTGAGTTATTGCTATCTTGTCAAGATTTCTGATTCGTTGACAACCAAGCACTGAGTGGAAATGTTGGTTGTTTTGTCAAATTCAATTGAAGCCTTGAAGGCTTAGCCCCAGTTCTCTTTGCTGTTTTGAGGTCGTTTTCTATTTTTATTTTTGAAAATGTTAAAAACGCGTTGATGCGAACCCCTTCGGTGCGTTGATCGAAAATTCTCACAATAATTTTAATACCAACCCAAGAAAACTAAAGTGGTAAATAAATGGATAAACACCTTAACCCAAGTTTAAATCTAACCCAAAATTCAAGGATTAACAAACCCTAACCCAATGGAAAGAAATAAACAAATTCCAAGGTGACAGAAATAAACAACAACACAAGAATAATAATACTCAATCAAAGTTGATTAAATTCCAAGAAGATAACAAGATCAAAGAGGTTTAACTTTACCTCAAGAAGGGGATCTTCAAGACCTAGCTCTCAAGAGCAATTTTCTTAACATCCAAAAGTTCTTACAAATGAACAAGAAATGTGAATATAATGTATAAAATGGGAAAAATGTGCAATTTCGGTATTTACAAGAAAAACCCCGTTTTTTTGTAAAATGAAGTGTTTCGGTCGACCGAACTGGTCGACCGAACTTATTTCGATCGATCATTGGGTCGACCGAAACTGGACTTTCGGTCGACCGCCACTCAGCCGAAAACGCCTGAGGCTGGAACAAAATTTCTCTGCAGACTTTCGGTCGACTGGAATGATTTTCGGTCGACCAAAATTGGCTGATTCCAATTTCTTCTTCTTTTTGGCTCCAACTTGATTCTCGGCTTCTTTTCTTGATTTATTCACATTGTTTAGCCTCGAATCTTGAACCTCTTCAACTTCGGATCTCGTCATGGGTCCCACGGGCACGTGCATCGATGTTTGACTTTCCCGATTCTCATCATCTCCTCCCTCTTGAAAAGGATTCGACCTCGAATCTTGCTTGAATGCACTGTCGTGAAACTCCTTGAACTTTGATCTTGCAACATTGTGTACCACAGGTTCATACAATGAAGTTGGACCTTCGCGATTCTCATCATCTCCTCCTTCTCGAAAGAGATTCGACCACGAATCGGCACCTACAATAAAAATAGAAAATTCAGACACAATAAATGTAACTGAAATTTCATACTCACCGTGCAAAATCAATTTGTAGACGCTGCCAAGAGTTTGAGATGCGCCAACACCACAGAGTAGTAGTTTGGATTTTATTTGATCGGGGGTCGCTCCTTCCACGAATGGGAACACATCCGGCCGCCTGGATCAAACGGAATATGTTTCCCACCATGGTTGGCATCGGAAGCACATTGCATTCCAATTCCCCTAAATGGAAGCTCGAGCCTCCTGCAAAGGGGCTTAACCAAATGTGCATTCTCGTGCCCACCTAAACCAACTCTTTCTTCGATAAACATGTGCATAAAGTTCAACAGAGTTAATAGGATAAAGTCACAAGCATCTTTAAGTGGAGAAAACTTGCTAATATGATGAACAATTAGATTATAAGCAAATTTAACAACCACAAAATTAGTACTAATTTCGTGCAATTGCACAACTTCCTGAAAGAAAATATTAGCTATGTTGATGACCTTGTTGGTTTCGTTATATGCAATCAAATGCGACGTTTTAATACTCCTACCAACAATCACAAAAATAGCATCATTTTCTTTCTTTATTCCAAGTAAACCCACTATAAAATTCATAGAAATAGCAGTCCAAGGTTTACTCAGGATGGGCAAATATGTATGGAATTCTTGGGGCAAAAACTTGAGTTTAGCCAGTTTGCAAGTTCGGCATTTACTACAAGTGCAAACATGTTTAACACCAAGCTTCAAAGTAGGCCAATAAGATTGATCGCATAATACCCCTAAGACCCCGTTGATTTTAAATCGCCCCATCAAACAACTATCATGTGCCTCTCCCACTAGTAATTTGCACATGACACATTTAAAAAGAAACAATTCAATTTTCCAAAACAAATAATTATCATGCCCATAGAATTCATCAAAATATCGCTCACAACATGATTCATAAATGTTTAATAAATTTGGATTATTAACATCCATGAACTTAACATGTTCAAAATAAAATGAGGGGGCATCAAGAAATGTTAGAAGTGAAGTCCTATTATCACCAAGACATCTCAATAAATTTCTCCCATGGACTCCCCTAGCTAGCAATTTCTTTAGAGAGCAAATATGCACGTCAAGCATATTTTCACAAAATAAGGATTCAACATGCCCATGAAATGTACTATATGCAACACTTTCACACAAGGATTTGGTACTTATGCAATTGGGCACATGCAAAAAGTTACATTTACAAAAAAGCACTCATCATGACAATGATTCCTACCACATGTGACATTTTCACTAGTCAACAACACACTTATCAAATCTATATCAAGATCATACAACCCTCTAATGTATTCAAAACACAATAACCTTGCATTTAAAGAATTGTTAGGAGCATACCTCCTAGATGTTGCATTGGTTATCTCATTTTCTTTACCTCGGTTGTACTCGTTGTTGTAGGAAAATGTTTCCATGAATTTCTTTCATAAGGCATGCTTTTGGAGTTCTTTGTTGCCTTGATAAGTTGGCCTCACAATTTCCTGCAACAAAGACATGACAAAATTAGGGAGGGAAGTATTAGAGTACTCAAGAGTAAAGAACATTTCGGGGTGATCTTTTCTCTCAATTTTCTTGGTGGCATTCATCACTTCCTCACCTTTTTCTGAGGTAGAATCCTCAACCCTCGGTTCTTCTCTCACCTCTCCTTTTTCTGGAGTCGTGACTCCAACCCTCATCGCCTCTCCTTTTTTCTAGGGACGTGGCCCCAACTCTCATACTCTCATTTTTGTTTTCTTTCTTCTTCTTCTCTTCTTCTTCATTTTCTTTTTCTTTCTTTTTCTCATTTTCTTCTTCAAATTCCTTCTTGAGCTTCATTTGGTCTTTGCATACCTCTTCCGCGCTCAAAGATAGGATCACAACCTTTTTCCCATCCATTTGGAAGCTACACCGGTTCCTCCCCCTATTAAGATTCACATTTCGCTCACATTGCCAAGGTCTCCCCAAAATTATGTGAGTAGTGTGTAAGGGAACCACATCACATAATATTTGATCACTATAAGTACCAATGTGAAAAGTAAGAAGAACTTGTTCACTTACCCTCACCTCCCCATAGTCGTTCAACCTTTGCAATATATAAGGACTAGGATACTTCATAACCAGTAACCCCAATTTCTTAACTCTACTAGCACTCACCAAATTAGTGCCAATCTCCCCATCTATCATGAGACTACATGGTTTATCACTCACTAGGCACCTAGTGTAGAAATTATCCTTCCCATGTTCCTCCACCTCATTAGTATGGGCCATAGATTGTGGTGGCCTAGCATTTATCTCCAACACTTCCTTCTCATTATCACCCCTCCTATGGAATGATGGACTTTTCATTTTTGTCTTATCAATAATATCATCAATTCCATCTCCACTCCTATCTACCCATTCTCTTCGTCTTCTATTCAAACTCCCATTTTGTTCACCATCCCTTTCATCATCCCAAGCATCCCTTCTAATGTTCCTATTCAAACTCCCATTTTGTTTTCCACTTCCATCCCTATACACAATGTTCCCAAATTTATCCCTCACCCTTCTTCTACTACACATCATTTCTTCATCTCCCCTATTTGATGTACTCTCCCCTCTTGTCCCTAAATTTTCCAACTCACCCCCACTTTTCTCCATTTGTCTAGCCATGGTGGTTGAAAGATTTTCCAATAAGTACTTCAAATCTTGAGTTTGAGAATTGAAAATGGACATGGTGTGCAAGTGTGAAAGTGTTCTCACAAGAAAATATTTCTCTCGTGTTTCACTCAAATTTGGCTTTTACCCTCTATTGAACTCACCACTCTTGCCTTTTTCCACTCAAAATATCCTTTCTAAAGTTCTCCAAGGAAGGTAATCAACTAAACCACAAAGTATAATTCTTGTGGAGTTAAAGAAATCACCAATAAGGAAGAAGGAATTTAGAACAAGTAGACACAAATAGAAAGTAGAATTTATGTGCTTGCTATACTCAAAAGGAACAATATTTATGTGGGATGAGATGCTAGGATCACAATTTCAACAATGGGATTGAATAACCACAAGTATTAGACAAGGCATATATGTAGAGCAAATAAGCACAAGAGTGTAAATTTCAATGAAGCAATTTAGCAAACACTTTGTACTCAATATTGAAGTGGTCTTGAATGTGTATTATGTGGATATATGAATAAATCCCCAACAACCCAAATGTAGTAAGGAATGAATGATCAACAATTTCCCAATGTATGGAGCAAGTGATATATGGAATAAAATGTTGATAACACAATCTCAATTATGGGAATTGGATAGCCCCAAGTAATTAGCAATATATGGGTATTGAACAATAAAGCACTAAGGGAGTATTTTTGTTTGGGACAATTGATCAAACACTTTGAGTACACAATTGGAAAGTGTAGGTTTTGTAGTGAATGAATAATGAATTTTTCCCAACAACTCACAATCAATATACCCAATATATAGAATCAACAAATACACATGGGTATATAAATTTTCCCCAAATTTCCTCAATTTTCGAATTTTTTCTTTTTTTTTAATGACAAGAACAACAACAAGAAAGTAAAGATAGGTTTACCAAATTAGAGCCAAGCTCTGATACCAAATGATGCGAACCCCTTCGGTGCGTTGACCGAAAATTCCCACAACAATTTTAATACCAACCCAAGAAAGCTAAAGTGGTAAATAAATGGATAAACATCTTAACCCAAGTTTAAATCTAACCCAAAATTCAAGGATTAACAAACCCTAACCCAATGGAAAGAAATAAACAAATTCCAAGGTGGCAGAAATAAACAACAACACAAGAATAATAATACGCAAGCAAAGTTGATTAAATTCCAAGAAGATAACAAGATCAAAGAGGTTTAACCTTACCTCAAGAAGGGGGTCTTCAAGACCTAGCTATCAAGAGCAATTTTCTTAACATTCAAAAGTTCTTACAAATGAACAAGAAATGTGAATATAATGTAAAAAATGGAAAAAATGTGCAATTTCGGTATTTACAAGAAAAATTCCGTTTTTGTGGAAATTGCAAGAAAAACCCCATTTTTTTGTAAAATGAAGTGTTTCGGTCGACCGAACTGGTCGACCGAACTTATTTCGATCGATCACTGGGTCGACCGAAACTGGACTTTCGGTCGACCGCCACTCAGCCGAAAACGCCTGAGGCTGGAACAAAATTTCTCTGCAGACTTTCGGTCGACCGAAATTGGCTGATTCCAATTTCTTCTTCTTTTTGGCTCCAACTTGATTCTCGGCTTCTTTTCTTGATTTATTCACATTGTTTAGCCTCGAATCTTGAACTTCTTCAACTTCGGATCTCGTCATGAGTCCCACGTGTAAATTAAATTTTATATTTTTTTTGTCAATTTCCCAATTAATTCAAGGAACCAAACGGAGCCTAAATTAAGCCTCTGTTCGGCATCATTAAAATGAGAAATAAATGGAATGTAAATTATTTGGTTGATTTATTTGTATTTTTTACGTAAGATGTGAGGATAAAAATTAGAGAGAGAAAATGTGGATGATGAAAAAGTGATATTAAAATTTGTGTAAATTAATTTTTTTGATCGATTTTATCTTCTAGTGAAATTAATTTACGCAGCGGAACAAAGCTTTAAATCATAAATTTTACATATGCATTTCAATCGACTCGCTAATTTTTAGCGTACTGAATGGACAGATTAAGTGAATACCTATGTAATCAAATACCTCGACATTCAGGCCTTGTAAATCGGACTGTTATTCTTAAAAAATAATTTTCAAGACATTATTGAAGTCAAAACAATCCGTACTTGACCGAAAGTCATAATGCCGGATTATCTCCCCAATGAATATCAAGATTGAAGAATTCAGAGATATCTTAATCTTAATATATATAATAATAGTATAGCAGTCAAAAAAATCCACACATAATTTCTTGTCATTTTTCCCTGATATTTTAGGAAACTTTTTAATTTTATTAATTATTTTAATAATTGAATTAGAAAAATTCAATTAATGCAAAATTAATTATAGGTGACATGTAATAAATGACTTATTGATTGTAAAAAATAAAAAATCTATAAAAATATCAAATTGTATATTATTTTTATTATTTTGATAATTATTGTAATATTTTGAAGTCAAAAAATATGCAATATAGGTGTCAAATTCATGATCTTAACGAGAAGTTCAATACAAGTTAACAAATGAGAGCAAACTTTAAATATATCATTCTTAAAATTGCCTCAAATAATAAAGGTAAAAGTTTTACTTATGCTTTTTACATTTTTCAATATCCAATTTTTTTAATTTATCTCATCTAAGTCATAAAATGATATTTATCATTTCTTACCTAACTTCAATTTGACATAAATGATTAATTTCAAATCTTTTTTCTAATCAAATTAAAAGAAATAATGATATCTGATCTTTCTAAGTAAATTCAATTGAATCATTTTAATTTCTACAACTTCAGGTTTCGATAAACTCTTTGGTAATTTTGAAATTAATTTTATAAATTTACTCATTTTGTTCATTTATCTATTTTTTAATTTTTATAAATTTAAAATAATATAAATTTGTAAAATATATACTACAGACTTTAACAATTAATTCATTGAATTCTATAGAAAATAAAAATATAAGGTTTTATCAAACTTATTCTATTTAAAAATAAAATATAGTCCATACATTTATTTAACATGCACAAAAAATAGTTTTTTATGTGTGTTGGTAACATGGCCATTTTCAATACTTGGTGAAAAATAAAATGTCATATTGTATTTGAAACCATTGAATAGGAGTAAGTTTGATATAAACTATAGAAATGATTTTAAATGTGTGATTGAAAGTGAAAGAAGGTAGTATAAAAAATAAAATAATTGTCAATCAATCAATTGAGTGGTTAAAAATTGATTTTCTTTTTTTAGAATACGTGGTTAAAAAGTAATATGTGCAATTGTGAAAAATTAGTTTTTAAATAATATGTGGTTGTGAATGAACATTAAAAAAAATTATTTTTGAATAATCAATTCTATATGAATAAATAAACTAAGAAAACTAGATAATGAACAATTAACTGTTTAAAAAAATGCAATTCATAACTTTTCTTTTTTTATATTTTGATTGTATATCGAATATACAATTTATGCATTAAAGTAAGAAATCTAATAGGGAGAAATGAAATTACAAATTATTCACAATTTGTGTATGCAAGTTATTATTATTATTTTTTTATTGTGTTATTTTTATCGGACATTGTATTTTTACAACTTATTCAATAAATATTATTTTTTCCGTGCATCGCACGGATGCGATTACTAGAGAGTGTGTGTGTGTATATATATATATATATATATATATATATATATATATATATATATATATATATATATGAGAGAATGTTATGCAGGAAAATGACAATCACAAAAGATATTCTTGAATATTAGCCTTTGTTTCAATTTTTATAATTTTTTTTTTTTTTTTCAGTATTCAATCTCAAACATTCGAATAAAAGTCAAATTCACAATATTTAACATTTCAACCAAATCTCAACAATTTATTTTCTTAAAAATTACCATTCATTAAAAAAAAAAAAAAACTCTTTTTAAATAATACCAAACACACTTGAAAATTTAAATTTGTTTATTAGATTTATAACTTTTATTATCTTAATTGAATTTAAATATAAGAGGATAAAGATAATACCGTAAAAAACAAATATACTAAATAAAGCCGGAGAAATCAGAAATCCGTTCCCATCTCTGCTTTTATATTTTACTCATTTTTTCATTACTCAAATTATAGGGTTTCTTGAATGGGACCTTAGAATTTATTCTTGTTTTCTCGTTAAAGTAGGAGGATTCCACAGCTCAACGTGTGGAAATTAATGGGAGTTTTTCCCATTTTTTGATCCATTCCTGTTTTTTTTTTTTTTTTTTCTTTCTGGAACATCTTTCTATCTACCATGGAGGTAAATTGATATGATTTAAGCAAATTCACGCAGTACATTTTTAGAAGCTCCAATTTTTGTATGTATATTTAATTATTTAATGGGGGGCTTTTTAATTTCAATGACAGAGATTTAATTTCTAACAGGAATTTTAGATTTTTTTCTCTCCAATATTTCGTTATGCAATTATTGATTTGTATGCCCTCTCTCTTTCTGAGAAGGTCGAGAATTCTGAAATTTCGATTAACTTTTGGGCTATATCATTTTACGCACGTATAAAATGGTCAAATATTTTAATTAATTGATATATTGATGTAAAACATTTTAATTTTTTCGTGTTTGTTTTGCACTTTCAAGGTTCCAGGAACAGAAGAGGTTAAGAAGGCAGAGAATCATGCGGCGTCAGCTGCGGCTTTTGTAGAGGGTGGAATTCAAGAAGCATGCGATGATGCTTGCAGCATCTGTCTTGAGGCCTTCAATGAAACTGATCCTTCCACGGTATATGATCATGCATTTCTTTTTGCCAATTACCATGATTTGTTTGCTCTTATGCTTGTAATTGAACAGAACATTTAAATTGTCGCGCAGGTGACAAGTTGCAAGCACGAGTTCCACCTTCAGTGCATTCTAGAATGGTTCATAACTTCTTTATTTCAATTTTCCCCTTGTCCTGTTATCTTTTCCATGTTCATAGGATTATCATCTGGTTTATGTATTGCTTTTACCACTATAAACTTTATATCTTGTTTCACAACATAAACCAGAAGCTGCGAGTTTAGGAGTGGGTCTCATGTTCTTAAGTTGTAAATTGAGTACCACTCATTTGGGGTTTGCCACTGATGGTTTAGCTAAAGTAGGTGGCTGAGAGAGGATAGTTGAAGAACCTCAAACAACAATTACTTCAAATGATTTGAGCTCAAGAACTTTTCTGATGACTTGGCACACTCAACTTTCCTAGACAAAATATAATGTTGATGCATTGACATCTTATATTAATAGTTTAATTTATCAATTTTTTGAGTGAAAAGGAAAGAAGCTCCATTACTTCCCTTCTGTCCAATACTATTGAATGAGTCTGTCTTACATTCAGTCCTCTCCACCTAGGCGAAAGAGAAAACTTATGGTGCAATTTTGTGAACTACCATTTATATATCATTCAGCAAACTCATTCATTATTCTAAGCCACATTTTTTAGTAGATATGTAAGCATCCGTGGATTATCATGAAATTTAATCTATACAGGGCTCTTTCTATTTGAAATAG
Organism: Ligustrum vulgare; assembly: GCA_963555705.1. Classification (NCBI taxonomy): domain Eukaryota; kingdom Viridiplantae; phylum Streptophyta; class Magnoliopsida; order Lamiales; family Oleaceae; genus Ligustrum; species Ligustrum vulgare. The sequence goes on from OY743185.1 coordinate 2,978,408, forward strand.
CTTGAGCCTAGAGATGTCGTTGGATAGGCATTTGAGGAAAAGAAATGTGGAAATAATTTTCTTTCTTTCTATAATAAACAGGTGCCAAAGAAGCTCTAATTGTCCAATGTGTTGGCAACCGATTGGACTGAAAGATCCTGCCAGGTTCGTTTCTATTCTTTGCCTTCTCATTTTAGTTCCTGGCTGCTCCTTATTTTCAATATTATAACTGTTTGTATCCACTTTAACGGATTTTATGTTTCAATGTCATGGCAGTCAAGAATTGCTGGAGGCGGTAGAGTTGGAGAGAAGTTTTAGGTTCACACCACCAAGAAATGCTACAATATTTCACTATCCAACTCTGGGGGAGTTTGAATTGCAGCATGTTCGTTGACTATCTGAACTATTATTTTTTTCAGTTTTCTCACATGGTGATGAACAAATTTACACTGTTGGTGTCTTTAAACTCATTTGTAAATGCAGTTGCCGGTGGAGGTGAATAATTCTGAACTTCAGGACCGCATTATCCAGCAGTTGACTGCTACTGCTGCAATGGGAAGGGGTCCTCACTTAGCTCGGAGGGAAAGCTCAAGGAGTCACTCATCTGGGCAAGGTCGTCAGCAGTTTGTTGTGTTCTCAACTCAGCATAATTCATCTTCTGCTGCTCCTATTTCAGTTTCCTTGACTCCTGGTGGAGGGGAACCTGTACCGGCTCCAGCAACTTTAATTAATCCGTCGCTCCAGCTTACATCTATCGGGGATGAACAGCCACAAAATATGCCATCATCTGTTCAAAGCAATCGACTTTCAGCTTCATCATCTCGTTCTTTTATCACGCCAACTGGTCGAGGAACACGTAATGATAGGTAGTCTTGACTTTCTTTCCCAAAATGAACTTTCAATGCATGTTTTAGTATGATCCGGGAGTATCATATAGTTATAGTAAACTAATTCTTGATCTATGCATCATCTCTTCCCCCATATTTACTCTACAGTCTTACTTTTTTTTTTTTTTTTTGGGTCCATTTAAGAAGCTATTCGAGTCAGTCTTCCTTATCAAATCAAGACAGAGCGGGACCATCAGAGATGCAGTCATTTTCAGACACTTGGAAATCTCGATTCAAAGCAATATCGATGAAGTATGAGTAAAATCATTCTTTCAGGTTCTTATTTTATGTCCAAGTTTTTGATATTCCCTTTGTCTTTTCGAGTCTGAACTATTTTGAGATATGATTATTGTTTCCAAGATACAAAGAGTCGATTTCAAAGAGTACAAGAGAGCTGAAGGAGAAGCTGCTTTCTCGAAACTCGTCGATGGCGGATATCGGTTCTGAGGTTAGGAGGGAAGTGAATGCTGGAATTGCTACTGTATCGCGCATCATGGAACACCTTGAAATTAGAGATGATAATAATAGAGCTGGCCGCACTCCGCTAGCTAACAGCCCAGTGGATTCTTCTGTCACAGTACGAAGCAACCATGATGATATGGACACACGTAATGAAGCAACATAGAATAACAATAAATCAGCTGCCTTTCCCGCAAGTGCAATTTGACATAAAGTTCTATAACCTAATCTTTCCTCAATCCTCAGCATTTCATCTTTGGAGGTGAGTTATTCTAGCCTCTGTTCGGATCTTTTTTGCTGATTATAAACCAGTTTTTTTGTTTTTTGATGTAAGATGTGCGGTTAAAAATTGGAGAGAAAATATGTGTGATTAAAAAGTGGTTTAAGAAATTGTTTAAATTATAAATTGATTTGTAATCACTTTTTTTTGCCTTCACTGAACAGAGGCCTAGTTGCTCAAGTGGTCAAGAAACATACACTGATCTTTATGCAAGTAGGCAGACTATTATAGAACACTAGTGAATATTAGAGCAACTCCAGTGATAACATGGATTGGGAGCTCCTTGTGTTGAGAGATGTAGGTACAAAAAAATTTGTGGGTCCCACTTCAACATCTATTTTTTCATCTCTCTTCCACTTTTTTCCACTTTTCATACATTCGTAATCCAATCCTACAAATTCACATTCTATCCCACATCTTTCACTGTTTTTTTATTAATTTATTTGAAATTGTATCTATCTCTTTCTTTTTCACTTTTCCCGCTCATTTTTTCTTCACATCCTACTTCAAACCTTACTCTTAAAATAATATATTTATCTCTTTCTCACTCCTCCAATTCACATCTCCAATCCACATTGCCATTGGAGATGCTCTTGTAGAAACTGTGATTCCTGCTTACGGTGTTTCTCAAGTCAACTGGTGCTTATTTTTAACAAAATTTCTGAATGCTTAGCTTGTGGGATTTTTGAGGGGGAGTTGATAAATGAATTACTGATACTGAATCTTTCACAAAGATTGGATTGCTTTTCTGAAATCTTGGTTGTCGCGTATTTAAGTTTTCACAAGAATTCGGTTTTCATTTCCAGGTTTCTTTCTCCAAAGATGACATGCTGAGGATGAGATACCTGGTATCTGTTCCAAGGAAGGCCGAGCTACAATAATTTACATTATTTTTGCATCTGCGACTGCTTGTAAATTTATTGCTACTGGGAAATTGATTTCAGCAATCAAAATCAAAAGAAAATTCTTTGCTTGATGTTTATATTTTGGACTTTGCTACACGAGCAACCAAATTGAACAACCTAATGAACTCCCAACTCATACGCAAGGTTGTTCAATTTGGGTAGTTCATTTAGCATTTTTGTTATATTTTTTGATGCGACACTAAAAAGAAAAGTTCAGTTCTATAAATATGTTCCATGAATAACTTCTCTTTTTTTGATGGGATAACTCGGAAAGGGAGTGGCGCCCAGCCTTTGAGAGCGCTGTTGTCTTTGTAAGAGTTTACGTTTGGAGTTTTGGTGATAATCCTCTGTTTGTTAAAAGTTTTGTATTTAAAAATATGTTTTTTTTTTTTTTTTTTTTCAAGGTAAAATATATAATTGAAAAATGAAGAGAAAATATTTGTGATTAAAAAGTGATTTGAGAAATTTTTTTGTTTAAAAACATTATTCTTTTTTTAGTTTACCAAATAGAGGCTTGAAAGTTTTCATTGGAGTATTGGCTGCCAATTTTTTTTTACTTTTTGGATTTTTAGGTAAAATGTGTGGTTAAAAATTAAAGAGAGAAAATGTGTGTGATTAAAAAATGATTTGAGAAGTTGTGTTATTTATAAATTATAATGATTATGTAAAAGAATGGTGTGTCAAAATTTACCAAAGATATAAGGCAGTGTTTGGTGGTTGCTGTTCAAATCAAAATTTATATTACACAATTTTTTAAAATTACTTTTTAATTATATATATTTTATCTCTTCAATTTTTAATCACATATTTTTACCTAAAAATTCAAATAAATCAATTTAAATGGCCGCCGAATGGTCCATAAGCTATAAAATCTTACCATACGAAACATTGACCTCCATCTTGGTAAAAGTATGGTTTACGTACTAGATAATAAACAAATTGCTCGACGGCTGTGGCATCAATTTGTGTGTTTATTTTGATATTTTCTAGATAGATATGTGGTTAAAAATTAAAAAAAGAAAATATGTGTGATTAAAAAGTAGTTTGAAAAATTGTAATGTTTATAAATTAATTTATAAATTGTAATCATTACGTAAAAGAACGATGCGAGAATAAACATATATATTTCTCTCTCCAATTTTTAATCATAAATTTTACCTCGAAAAATGAAATAAATGATTGATGTCAAAATAAAATTGTTGCCGAAGGCATTGATTCGACTGTGCCTACATCCACAGTACAAATCATATCATAGATCTATAAACGTCACCGTTCGGCAACTATCCAACGCCGTTCTTTTACCTAATGATTACAATTTATAAATAAATTTATAAATAACATAATTTTTTAAATTATTTTTTAACCACACATTTTCTCTCTCCAATTTTCAACCACACATCAACCTAGAAAAAAAAAAAAAAACTCCAAAGTCAGTTGTCTAGAGGTGTCAAGACGGACGGGCTGACCAAACCCGTGAAAACTGGCCCGGATTGACCCGGGACTGCTGGCCGACCCATGACCCGTGCGGGCGGTTCACGGGTCAAGAAGTTGTGAACCGCGAGTTTTGCAGGTCAAACTTTTGCGGGCCGCAGTTAACCCATTGGCCCGTAAAAAAAACTATTTTTATTAAATATGGTAACATTGAAAATCTCTTTTCTTCAAGAAACTCTAATACAACTTTTAAAGTAAAATCTTATTTTTTTCTTCCTAATAGCTAAAAAAATAATGTTTTTTGACAATAGTAATTAGAAATACATTTATCATTTAATTGTTATTTGTTTATATTTTATTTAAATTTACAAATTTAGAAGTAATTCATATAACATAAACTATAATTTTAAATTATATGTAAATATTTTATGGTATAAATATGAATTTATCATTTTAATCATTTTGTATTTAGAAATTTGACAAAAAATTTGCTATAAATATGAAAAATCTATGTTTTTATTCATACATGCTAAATCAGAACAAACCGCGACCTGCATGGGCTCGACCTGCATGGGCCAGCGGGCGGGCCTGGGTTGTAATTCAAAATTTGCGGGCTGACCCGTAATCGTCCCGTAACCCGCAGCGGACGAGCTTTTTTTCAAGCGGACCATTACCAGGCTTTTTATTGGCTGGTTGACCCGGCCCGGACCACCGGATTGACACCTCTATAGTTGTCAAACAGTTCGTTTTTTTCCAGCCGTCATTTATTTCGTTTTTCGAGGTAAGATTTGTGGTTAAAAATTGAAGAGAAAAAATGTATGTGATTAAAAAGTGATTTGAAAAATTGTATTGTTTATAAATTAATTTATAAATTGTATTCTTTATACATAGAACCTGATCTCGAAATTATCGTTACAATATTGTATTGGGTGCGAGGTCCCCCATTTTATTTGTGTCTAACTTGTGGACCCACTAAATTTAAAGAAAAACAAAAGGTTGATAAGAAATTTCAATGAAATTATATTTTGAGTTATGATACATGTACAATTCATTCTTGCAATTTTTTATTTAGAATTCTGGTTGATAAAATCTTGTTAGTTCACACGTAACATCATTTTCAAAATCAATATATTATAATTTACCACATCATGAGTTGTATAAAATAATTGTACATAGGGGTGGGTAAAAAAATAGGAACCGATATGGTCGAACCGGAACCGAACAGAAAAAAAGAACCCGTATGGTTTTAAAAAAATAAAATAGAAAATCGATTTTGAAATCGAGAACTAATTGGTTCTTCGTTCGGTTCTCGGTTCCGCTTTTAGAACCAAAAAATCGAAGTTAGAACCAATCTTTGATTCTTTTTTTTTATGGTTTTAATTGGTTGTCCTAAAACTAAAAATCAAAACAATTTGTAATTTTTTTTGGGTAAAGTGAAAATGATTAAGTTCTTTTTATGAAATTTATAATGTCTCTACCTTATTGTAACATTTAACTTCACACTTGAACTGAAATTCTTAGTAAATGAAAATAGAATGAGACTAACTAATTAATAAGCGAATTTGATGGAATTAATTAAATATTTAATTACAAATATAAAACAATTAATAATAATGCATTTAAAAATCATGATTCATCCCACAAGTTTATGCTCGAAAAACCTTCGAGACCATTTGTTTCTTATTTTGGTTTATGAATATCTTCTATTTCATGGAAAATCCTATGCTTTATTCGAGGTGAAAGGATTTTTGAAATCCTTGATCTTGGTATATTCGATAGAAGTTTATTTTATGTTATTATCTCACTTCCCGAGGCCTAATATTTCTTGATAAGGCCCTCGAACAGGTTATTATCTCGCTTCTCGAGGCCTAATACTTCTCGATAAGGCCTTCGAAAAATAATTATTATTGTAGAATCGAATTAGAATTAAACCCGAACCAAAATCGAATGGTTTGGTTCTTGTGATTCAATGGAACGGAATTGTTTCATTTTACAAGAATCGAAAAGTATGATTCGATTTCAATTCTTGAGATACCCGAATCGAACCACTTGATGTCCACTCCTAATTCTACATGTATCATAATTCTTTTATTTTTCATGATGTGTCACGTTATGTGTCATTTCATGTCCTTTTTCCATGTGAGTGGTAAGTTTGACAGAGATGAAATGTACTGTGTGGTATGGGGTTAAGAGAAAACAAGAAATAGGGGACCATTTTGCTTTGTTACCAAAATTGTGAAACCACCTGGAAAACTACCATTTGGAGTTTTGAACCTCAGGACAATGACTGATGAATTACAAATGGAATAAAGTACAAAATTTAATTTACATAATTTTTCATACAATTTTAATCACACATATTTTTTCTCTTTAATTTTTAATCTCATATCTTACTTAAAAAAATACAATCAACAAAATAATTCAAATTCTCTCCCATTCGTCGCCGAACATGGCCTAAACAAAATCGGATCAAACTAGGACCAAACCAAATCGAGTGGTTCGGTTCAATTCGACCAAAAAAACCAATGATTTGGTACTTAGCATAGAGAACCATTTCGTTTGGGTTCTTGTTCTGGTTCTAGTTCTAGAACCGAGAACTAGAACCAAAGGCCAAATCCATTTTTTAGCCTTTTTTTTTTAAATAATTAGTTCATTTAAAATAGTCTACGACTCTGCTAGCTCACGTGTTAATTTGTAAGTCTAATTGTCCAAATGTATAACTTAAGTTAATATCCAAAGTCCAAAAAGTAAACCCCAGCCCAATTCGTCAATTCTCAAAAGTTACTTGAAAATTTCATCCCTAACTCACGAAGTCATGCAGAGTGGGTAGAGTCAGATCTTCATCGTAACTTATAACTATAAGTCTAAACGATTTTTATGTTTGATTCTCTAAGTTTCAATGAGTCAGGGAGCTTCCTCGGGCGGGTTTCTTCTTCTTATTTGATTTGAAATAACATATTACTTTTTCCAAACTTTTTTTTCAAGCATTTCTAAACTTTTGTTTTGTTAACTAAAAATTTCATTTTATATTTGGTAATGATGTTATGGATTCTAATGAAAAAAAATGATATAACACGTTTAATTTTAATTTATTCTTTAAAAATTCAAGTAATGGTCCCAGAATCAAACAAAACAAGAACCGAATAGTTTGGTTCCATATTTTTATAAAAAATCAATTGGTTTCATTAATAAAAAAAATTTATCGATTCATAGTTCGATTTGCTTCTTCTAAAACTAGAATCAAACCAAATCACGTCCACACCTAATACTCATCACCAACATAACTTGCCAATACAAGACTAGAGGAATATCACTATGCACTTTTTGGTTAGATTAAAAATCAATTTTTAGTAAGTTTTAATAAAAGTTAACGAAGTATATGATCGAAAAGTTTATAAAAGTTATCATCCCATAAAATGTGAGTGGGAATGAGTTCTAAAAAATTGAGACTAAACAGGGGCTATGTATTCTTATAGAGTAATCAAACTCTACTATGCGTGTCTGAATGCGATATACTCCTATCATGTGACTACATTTATATTATCTTATTATCATCGAGTTTCAACTAGCTCATCTTAAAATTAATTGATATATAGTGTAAGCATATTAAACCATTCAGTAATTCGATTATCATCATATGAGTAACTCGAACACTGAAGAACGACCTTAATGCACATAACACATTGTTCGATATCATCCATTGCTAGTCTTTATTACATCAAATAATGAGCTAGTGAATGAATGATTTTACTTAGAAGGACGAATACAATAACCAAACTCTACTATGTTTGTTTGAATGCAATCTACTCCTATCATGAGACTATTTATATCGTTTTATTATCATCAAGTTTCAACTAGCACATCTTAAAATTAATTTATATCGAGTGTAAGTATATTAAACCATTTAGTAATTCGATTATCATCATATGAGTAACTCGAACACTGAAGAACAACCTTATTGCACATAACATATTGTACGATATCATCCATTCCTAGTCTTCATTACCCCAAATAATGAGCTAGTGAATGAATGATTTTACTTGGACAATCTTTCAATATTGATTCATTCATAACGACAGTGAATTTAAATGAGAAAATGAGATTGTGATGGAAGTACTAAAGCCCAATTTCCATCAATAATTGAACTTTGAAATCGATCAATATTTAATTTAGAACTTATCACCTGATTATCGTCTTCAATTTACTCATGTGCTTTACAATAAATACAACGTCTGTAACTTTCTAAGTCGAATATTTTTGCTTGGTTTAAGAAAATGACAAAAATAATTTAAAATCTACCAATTCAAATCAATTACTTAAGACATCACTTTATTTTTGTGTTTCTGGAATTTTCTTATTGTTTCTTTTTAAAATCAATCATTGGAAATAAATTCAACTTAAACACGTTATTATTATTATTATTATTATTAAAAATAGCTAAAGCACAGAAAGCAAGAACACGTAATTCACATACAAAAATAAATCATTATAAATAAAAAGGCTAATATAATAAATTCTACTAACAAAACAGATTTGAGTACAAAATAACAAGAACATTGTTAATAATATATATTATGTAATTTATTTTTTTAAGTATTAATTATGATGATTTTTTACCGGCTGTTTTTACAGTTATTTACCGTTACATTTCACTTCTTTGCGAGGAGCTCCTCCAGAATCCAGCTGTGTAAAACTTATCCCACATTTCCTTCTCCAGCTCAATTACATCCTTGTCTGAATTTGATTCCAGAGCATTTACCATGGCGAGAGGCCCTGAAATTGGGTGGATTTGGAGGTCATTTTCATCACAACCGCACTGCCGCGGTGGCAGCAGCCCTTGCTTGATCAGTCTACAGCGGCGCTTCCGCCTCAACGCCTTGCGGCACAGCCCTGCCGGCACCTTGTACACTGCCAGAACCAGGAGGTTCACCAGCCCACATGGGCAGCAGCAGCACACAGCGGCACAATCGGCGGCTGTTCCGCCTGCTACCTCTGCTAATCTCACCTTCCGCAAGCCTCCCCTGGAGGAGTAGTCCTGGGATTCCAGCAGCGGCCGCCGCCGACTGACGGAGGACGCCGGTGAATGGAGAACAACTTGTCTAGTCATTGCTCTCTCTCCCTTATTGTGATCTCCCCACAAAATCTTAAGATAACTTTATCAACTGTAAAAAAAAATTATTTCCATAGTACTACGTATGATTTCAAGAAACTTAACAAAAATATTTTACGGTGGGAATACTGAAATACCTTAAAATTATGAAATTATGGGAGCCATTCCTCGTGGGTTGGAGAGTGGGGAACGGCGGTGGTCGACGGCAAATATGCGGAGGAGCACCTATATTATTCTTAATAATATCAAGAGGAGAGGAGCCCTCCGAAATGGTAGGGAGACTTTTTAATTTCTCCTAATAAAATGAGAATATTTTTTCAATTCTATTCCTTGGCTCCCCTTTTTCTAATGCCTTCTCTTTGCCTTTGTACGGCCCATGGGATAAAGATTTACGAAAAACGCGAGTTGAATTACTGTACATACAAGGTCCTTTTACTTCCAAATCCTATTTGATGATGGTTAAAATTAAATTTTGGAAAATGATACTTGAACAATTATTATTGTTGTCCAAGTAACATTGTCCTTAAATTTTTTAGTAGATTTTGATAAAAATTAATGAGATGTGTGAATGAAAAGTTGTGGATCTCATTAAATACGTGATTGAAATTGATTGTTGACTTTGAATTAGATTCAAATTCCGAATTAAACCAAACAAGGACTATGTAAAAATCTATTTTATTATATAAAAATATATAATGTCTTAAGGATAATTAAATAATACTAAAATACGAAAAATACATTATGACGTATATTCTTCGTATTGACACGTCTAAGCTTGTAATTCTTGATACTTAAGTACTCGACCTTGCCGTATTGTAATACATTACACATTTTATAACCTTTATACTGACACTTCATTAAGAGAAACAAGTTACAAGCAACAAAAAAATATAACGTAAAAGTTTTTTGCGTATAGAAAAAAAAAAATTTGTTTTCAAAGTAAAGTATGTGGTTGAAAACATAATAATTTTTATACATAGTTATTATAGTGGATTCTTAATTCATTTTTTTTTTTTTTTTTGAAAGTATCTCAACTTGAAAATCGGCTGGGGTACAATTTATTAAATTCAAAATTAGCATTACAAGAAAAGAGGGGGATTTAAGGACCTTACCTCTCAAAACAAGAAACAATACAAAGAAATCAAACACTAAACAAAAACTTGGAAATACAAACTAAATGCAGCACATAAAAAATAAACCAAACTAAGTGTCAATATTTGAAAGGTAGAAAATCACGCTGATAAAAAGATTTACTAAATAAAATTGTTCAAAATTACAACAATAATAATGCATATCGTCAAGAGTTCAAATTAAATTGATTATTCTAACATTTTCAGATGAAAAAAAATTAATAATTATATTAATTGTGTTTTTGAATTTAATAATGCCTTTTTATTCAAAAACTTGAAATATCTACTAGATCTAGATTAGATCGTAGGACCTTACATATATACTTTTGAGAGCCTTCATATCTTGGTGGCCCTATGTGGTTGCATAAGGTTGGGACCGACCCTGTCTCTTCCACATATTGCCGATGGATGTTACAGTTGTTAGTAAAATAATGCGCAAATACTAAAATGAACTACTTTTGATTGAGTACAAAATAACCTAAGCCCATAAAATTAAAGACAAACAAAAACAGTGAAAAAAAGTGTCGAGTATATTCTTGAAACCAAGGTTTGTGTAGATACAATTTCCTTAAAACAAATTCACTCACCTCACCAATACGTGTGCTATGAGGAATTAGAGGTTCCTCTTTTCATGTGGCTATTCAACTCCTTGCAGTTTTTGGGTTTTATGGATATTAAATACCCCCATTAACTAGTGAGTACTCTGGAGAGTTAGAGCTTGTTTGGTAAAATAAAAAATTTTCACCACAATTTTTCGAATTCAATCTTAACTATGAATTCTTACTCAAGCCTACAGTTTTTGAATTTTCAAACATTTTTAAACCACATCCATAAAAAAATCCAAAAAAGCACAAAAATAAAAAATTTTCACATAAACAGGCTCTTAATAAGCCAGTTGTAAAGTTTAGTCATATTTTTATTAAAAAAAAATAAATAAATAAATTACAAAGTGTGGACTGTACCATGGAAAATTCGGTCCAACATTCGTGTATATAGGTCGTGCCCTCTCACAAGTTCATCATCTGAAAGCAATTTCGGTTCATGATTTGCACCTCTTGTGCGTGGACGTGGATAGAGCATAAATGCTACACGTGATTACATACTTTCAAAGTAAATCCATATATAAAGTTGTCCAAAGTTTCATTATCTTCCTACGTGGAATAAGTTTTATCCTCTCAAGTTTTCTCCTTTTGAAAACTTATATTTGAGCTTCAATTTCTCATTCACTCAAGCATCAATTTGGGCATGTGAATATATGGTTTTGACTATTTCATTGAGGAGAATTCAATTTCAATTTTATCTCTCACAATAGAAAAATGGGTCCTACAAAAATTCATGCCCAAAAATGACATATCAAAGTCTTTATTATTATTATTTTCCCAACAATAGTCAACATCACTTTGGCTGCAGAACGTAAAAGGTTAAGTGACGCTCGATGTCTTGTTTGATAAACAGAATGTTTATTCGAATGCCATATGATCTAAAATCAATTGAATTTTCTCTTTTAAATCATGCCAAATACCTATGGGTTACCAATTCAAAATGATTTGAAAGAATTTTTAGTTGAAGTAGATAATAAGATCCACAAATGAAATCTTCCTCATATTACTTTCGTCATAGCGTGCTTCCAAGTTATGGAAATGGTTTTCCAATGTCACTTAACTTGGATGCATTGACCTAGTAAAATATTGCTTGGAGCGATCTGGCATCTTTAATTAAATAATTCAAGAAAAAATGTGTTCATTTATTTGGAGTTGTTTGACAGATTTTTAGCACATTTTGATAAAAATCTATAAAATGGGTGATTGAAAATTTGATAGAAATTGTGGTTCGAAGTTTAAAGCTTCCACAAATTAAAACGAGCGTAATATATATAATCGTTTATTACTTTCGCTTTTGTTTCTCGTCTCTCTTCCATCCCTGTCTCTTGTACTTTGCTTTCTCTATATCAAACTACCGAAAATCCTATGTTACTGCTACGAAGTATCTTTTTCTCATCATTTGCCGTTGTGATAAAGCTTTCCAAAGGATAAACATTCATCTTTGTTAAGTTGTTATTCGACTACATAGATCACAAAAGTTCTTACCATGTATGGCTTCAAGAAAGAAACACATAAATGAAAAGTTTAAGCTAGCTAGCTTTCCAAAAAAGAAAGCAAGGCAACGACTCAAACCCTAAAGATAATTTTTTCTGTTAAGTATTTATAAGCCGTGTGCGCAGATAGTAATTCTTAGATCCTACGTACTAAATGTATAGTCAAAATAATATATTTTATCATCCCTTCCAACCAACAATTTTGTTCAAATTTTCAAACAAGATCCTAGTATTGGACAAAGTGTGACACTAGCTAGGAACATGTCCTTAATTGTATTAATGATGATTTCTTCAACATAGGTTCTAAAAGTTTCCCAACGTTTAATTCTTGTACAACGTGGCCAATTGATCAAGATCACATATCTCGTTATATAAAATGTAACAAAAGGAAAATGAAAATATTATCCTTAAATATATCATATATACCCCATGAACACCTCGACTTGAATTGGAATTCGTCAAACTTTATTCTCGATTCTCTTCGTATCAAAACTCTGAATTGCTTATCTGATTTACGATATAATATGAAAAGTGATTTTTAGATGTAGGACTCTTCAAACATTGATTCAATGAAACATTACAAGAATCCTTAGATATGACTCTTCTTTCTATATTATTATAGTTTTATTATATACAAGTTCGAGTTGACTCAATTTGCAGGAAATTATTCCATGTTGGACTCTTCTCTTTAATAAAAAGGATAATCTGTTCAATAGAATTCTTCACGTCTTTAATAACAAAAGAAATTTCTTTCAAGTTCTTAAGGAGAGAGAAACACGTCTGAAATTTTCATATATTAATGGATAAAAATCTTCTATGGGTTCCAATAAGTGGAAGAGAATTGGAGTAAGATCAGGACCAATAAATTGGATTGCACTTCGTTGACCATCAAGAAGCTGAAATAGGGAAAATGGACCATCAAGAAACTTCAAAAAAAAAACAAAAAAACAAAAAAACTTTTAATCTGCAAAATTTTTACAACTTCCCTTTGATAAAAAATTCTGAAATAATAATAATAACAACAACAAGAACAACAATGTTGCACTATTCAACTATTAACTATATACATTTGTAAGTTCAGAATTTACACGTGCAATCACTTATTAATTAAGAAAAGAAAAGAAAACCTACATAAAGCTAAACAGATGTACATACATGGAGGTTCACTGTCGCCGGCCACCACCATCGCAGGCTTCCGCCACCATAAAACAACCAGTGACAACGATAAAAAAGTTAGTTACCCGCCTTGAGGTTCCTGTTTTTCAAAATCCCTTTGTACAAAACTTGCCAATTCTGAGGCATTGCCTCCAGATTTTGATCATCCTCATTCCGGCTGGGGATGGCGTGCTTCGACAAATGCTTCTTGCAAAGTTCTTTCTCATCCCGATACAGCTCCACCACTTCATCGGAAAATCTCACCTTCTTCTTTCGCACTTGATCTTTTCCACATCCTCCTACATATACATATAATCAATTAACACAATTAAAACCTGAGAAATTCCAATATATAAAGAGGGAAAAAAAAAAAAAAAAACCTGTTGCAGTGCCGATCTCGAATTCCATCTTCTTCATAAAGTCAGAAAGAAGACGCTTATGAAGTTGCATGGAAAGAAAAACTACGCTCCCTGAAACTGCAAAAACTGCCATAAAACCTGTTCCTAAAGAATTCTTCATTTTTGAAAATCTGTTCGCGATTTTCCTCTATTTTTCTCAACCAAGAATAAAAGGATTTTTAGATGAAATAGTAGAGGAAATGCCATTTTTTGGATTTAAAGATTCTAATAAGGACAAAAGGAGATAGCATTGTCAAAGGCATCAATGGAAAAGAGGAAAAAGGAAATGCTTTTGCAGAATAAAAAGAATGAACCAAAACTCCCCTTTTTTAATCAATGGATTTTGATATTGACTTGTTAGACGACCCTTGACCCAACCGCCAGTTTCATGAAATTACAATATCGTCCTTGACAGTTTTAAGAGATTATGAGTCGAAAGGATATGAAAATTACAATTCTATATATAGATAAATATAGGGAAATATGGTGTGGCACCATAATCCTTACCCTTGACACTATGGACACCATATCCATACTATAGATCAGTGTTTTAAAACGCGCACCTCTCGCGCGTCACTTTGACGAAAAGTGCGAAAAATGCGTTTTGAAATTTTTTTTAATTAAAGAGAGCGCGCGTAAGTTAGTTTAAGCGCGCACAATGTTTGCCGAAGCGCGCAGCTGCCCTTTTTTTTCTTTTTTTTTTAACTTGTTCAAGTATGAGTAAAATTTAAATCAAATATCTAGAAATTGAAAGACGCTTTTTAACGCTTACTCTCGCTTAAGCTTCAAAAGCTTGACTTTTGGGCTTCACGCTTCGTCACGCTTCACGTTTTTTAGAACACTGCTATAGATAAAAGGTAAGAAAAGATAGAGTAGAAGGGGTATTGTGGTAAAACACAAAGTCTATGGATGGTTGGTAAAAGAATGGTCAACAATAGAAAACTCCGTCAAACCCTTTTGGCCTTTCTTTTCTTTTCTTTCTTTTTCTTTTTTTTTTTTGAAATGCTTTTGGCCTTTCATGTTGAAAAATGGAGCTAAATGTGGAAAATAAAGCCAACTTTGTTGAAATTGGCAAGCCACCATTAATAGTCCATGTTCACACCTATTTGGTAAGACACCATTAGCCTACAATCCTCATATGTTCACACCTATTTTATTCCTTCCATTGTTGATTCTTTGTCCAAACTTTCCCTATAAATAGAGGGCAAAACCTCAATGAAAAATACACCACCACAACAAAGAGTGTTTGTAGAGAGCAACACAAGAGAGGCATTTCACAAAATAGTGAGAAAAGTGAGTTGGAGAGAATAGCCTTTGCATAGGCAGATAAAAATACAGTGTTGTATTTTGTACTCCTCATTTTCAAGTTAGTGAAATATATTGGTGTGGGTCCGTGGACGTAGGCAAATTGCTGAACCACGTAAATCTTTGTGTTTCGTATTTGCATTTTATTTTTGCGTATTTATATTTTCTCAGTCCAATTTATTTGTGTCACATCGATCCTGGGCGGGATTAGTTGCGTCCTAATTCCCAACAATTGGTATCAGAGCCTTGACTCATTAAAATCTTTTGAAATTCTTAGTATGCTCTGTGGTTGCAGCTTTGACTGATCTTCCACATCAGAAAAGATTTCTTTAGACTGTTTTGTGATCGAGTGGGAGCAATGTCGACAGATGAGAAAATATCCAAAATTGATAAATTTGATGGTTCAAATTTTGGATTTTGGAAAATGCAAATGGAGGACTATTTGTACCAGAAGGATCTATACAAGCCACTAAAAGAAAAGCCAGAAGATATAAGCCAGGGGGATTGGGAGTTGCTTGATCGAAAAGCACTCGGCACAATCAGGCTGACGTTGTCAAAGTCAGTGGCCTTCAACATAAAAAATGAGAAGACGACAGAGTCTCTCATGGCAGCCCTCTCTAGCATGTACGAACAACCATCTGCAGCAAATAAAGTCCACTTAATTAAAAAGTTGTTCAATATGAAGATGGCCGAAGGCGGAAGATTTGGGGAGCACCTAAATGAATTCAATGAAGTGACGGACCAGCTAAACACAGTCGAAATCACTTTTAGTGATGAAGTTCGAGCTCTGTTGATTCTTGGGCAGTTGCCAGACAGCTGGAATGGTACAGTCACAGCAATTAGTGGCTCTGCCGGAAAGTCAAAATTGAAGTTCGATGATGTCGTAAGCATGATCTTAACGGAGGAGATCAGACGACAGTCAGAAGGTGTCTCAACTTCAGGATCGGCGTTGAACGTGGAAAGCAGAGGCAGGAGTTCTAACAGAGGAAATGGGCGGGGCAACGGCAAATTCAGAAGTGGTAGATCGAGGTCCAGAAATCCAAACAATCCTAACAAGACAAAGGTTGTGGAATGTTGGAAGTGTGGCAAGACCGGTCATTACAAAAACCAGTGTCCAACACCTCCAAAAGAAAAGGAGAACAGGACGGAGGTTAATGTTGTGGAAGAGGAAGCGGACGATGCTTTGATATGCTCTTTGGAGAGAAAAACGGAATACTGGGTGATTGATTCCGGAGCATCTTTTCATGCTACCTCAAACAAGGAGTTTTTTGTAAACTATACGCGGGGTGATTTTGGCAGAGTATATCTCGGTAATGATCAACCGTGTGGCGTGGTAGGAAAAGGTGATGTACAGATCAAGATCAATGGATCTGTGTGGAAGCTGAAGGACGTGAGACATATTCCAGAATTGAGGAAGAACTTGATCTCCGTCAAGCAATTGTCGGGAGAAGGACATGTCACCACCTTCTCTGGTGATAACTGGAAGATCACCAAGGGCGCCATGATTATCGCTCGTGGCAAGGATACTGGCACCCTTTACACAACGACGGATGCTTGTGTGACAATTGCAGTTGCTGAAAGCAAGGAGGGCCCAAACTTGTGGCACCAGAGACTTGGGCATATGAGTCAGAAGGGACTCAAGTATATGCATGCAAAGGGGAAACTACCAGAGCTTCAGTCTACTGATATAGACTTATGCGAGAGTTGCATCTTTGGGAAGCAGACCAGGGTGAGTTTCAACACTAGTGGCAGAACTCGGAAGCAAGAGAAACTTGAGTTAGTCCATACAGACGTCTGGGGACCAACCGCAGTTTCATCTATTGGCGGAAAGTCATACTTTGTGACTTTCATTGATGACCACTCGAGAAAAGTGTGGGTTTATTTCTTGAGACACAAGTCCGAAGTATTCGATGTGTTCAAGAAGTGGAAAGCCATGGTGGAAAATGAAACAGGATTGCGAGTAAAGAAGCTGAGGTCCGACAACGGAGGAGAATATACGAATATGGCGTTCAAAAAGTTCTGTTACCAGAATGGCATCAAAATGGAGAGGACGTTGCCAGGGACTCCACAGCAAAATGGAGTTGCAGAACGTATGAACCGGACATTAACGGAGAGAGCCAGAAGCATGAGGTTACATGCAGGCTTGCCCAAACAGTTTTGGGCAGAAGCAGTCAACACAGCGGTGTACTTGATCAATCGAGGACCCTCGGTACCGTTGGAGTACAGGATACCGGAGGAAGTATGGAGCGAAAAAGAAATAAAACTTTCCCACGTGAAAGTTTTTGGATGTGTCGCATATGCACATATAAGTGATCAGGCAAGGGGCAAGCTAGACCCCAAATCACTAAAGTGCACATTCATTGGATATGGCGGAGATGAGTTCGGCTACCGCTTATGGGATGACCAGAACAGAAAGGTCATCAGAAGCAGGGATGTCATATTCAACGAGAAGGTTATGTACAAGGACAGAAATGCAGTGCAGTCCGATGACACAGTACATGATGATCCAACATATGTTGAGTTGGATGATGCTCCAGAAAGTAGTACGTCGCAGCAGACAGAGGAGGATCTGCAGTTACAGGAGCCTGTTCTAGAGACTGATGCATCACAGTCTCCAGTCCCTGTTCTTAGAAGGTCAACCAGACCTCATGTTCCAAATAGAAAGTACATGAGTTACATGTTACTTACTGATGCAGGTGAACCTGAATGCTATCATGAGGCATGTCAAGTCGGTGATTCTGGCAAGTGGGAGCTTGCAATGAAAGATGAGATAAAGTCTCTCATCTCTAACCAGACGTGGGAACTAGCCGAGTTACCTACAGGAAAGAGAGCTCTACACAATAAGTGGGTGTACAGAATCAAGGAGGAACATGATGGATCAAAGAGATACAAGACGAGGTTGGTGGTCAAAGGTTTCCAGCAGAAAGAAGGAATTGACTACACCGAAATATTTTCGCCAGTTGTGAAGCTGACAACAATCAGATCAGTCTTGAGTATTGTTGCAGCAAAGGGTTTGCACTTGGAGCAGTTAGATGTAAAAACTGCTTTCCTCCATGGTGACCTTGAGGAGGAAATATATATGCAGCAGCCAGAAGGCTTCTCAGTCAAAGGAAAGGAGAAGCTCGTTTGCAAATTGAAGAAGAGCCTGTATGGCTTAAAGCAAGCCCCGAGACAGTGGTACAAGAAGTTCGACGGATTTATGCAGAAAAATGACTACTTCAAATGTAATGCTGACCATTGTTGCTACTTCAGAAGATTCGAGTCCAGTTATATAATTTTGCTACTTTATGTCGATGATATGTTAGTAGCAGGCTCAGATATGGACGAAATCAAGAAGTTAAAGATGCAGCTGTCAGCAGAATTCGAAATGAAGGACTTGGGTACAGCGAAGCAGATTCTCGGAATGAGGATTTTCAGAGATAAGCAGAAGGGTATCTTGCAGTTATCTCAGGCCAAGTACATTAGTCAAGTTCTGCAGAGATTTAACATGTGCAGTGCGAAGGCTGTCAGCACGCCACTAGCTAATCACTTCCGTCTATCTAGTGATCAGAGTCCTAAGACAGAGGACGAGATAAACTTCATGGCTAAAATACCATATGCCTCAGCCATTGGAAGTTTGATGTATGCCATGGTTTGTACCAGACCAGATATTGCTCATGCAGTGGGAGTTGTGAGCAGGTTTATGGCAAATCCAGGAAAGCAGCATTGGGAAGCAGTAAAGTGGATATTAAGATATCTACGGGGAACTACTGATAGATGCTTATGCTTTGGACGAGGCGAGGTGGCTCTACAAGGTTTTGTAGATGCAGATTTTGCTGGTGAGGTAGATCACAGAAGGAGCACTACTGGTTATGTTTTCACAGTAGGTACTACTGCAGTTAGCTGGATTTCGCAGATACAGAAGATTGTTGCTCTATCCACTACAGAAGCAGAGTACGTGGCAGTAACCGAGGCTAGCAAAGAAATGATCTGGTTACAGGGTTTGTTGGCAGAATTGGGATTCAGTCAGGAGAAGAATGTTTTGCACAGTGATAGTCAGAGTGCGATACATCTGGCAAAGAATTCAGCATTTCATTCTAGAACCAAGCACATTGGACTCCGTTATCACTTCATCAGGTCTCTTCTAGAGGATGAAGTATTAACACTAGAGAAGATCCAGGGTAGCAAGAACCCAGCCGACATGATGACCAAGACAGTAACAAAGGAAAAATTGGAGCTGTGCTCAGCTTCAATTGGTCTTCTGAAGTGAAGACAAAGGAAATGACTCACACCATATTTCACAAAGAGTTGTAAGAAGGAGATATCTCAGGGGAAGCCACATTTATCCCCAAGTGGGAGATTGTTGAAAAATGGAGCTAAATGTGGAAAATAAAGCCAACTTTGTTGAAATTGGCAAGCCACCATTAATAGTCCATGTTCACACCTATTTGGTAAGACACCATTAGCCTACAATCCTCATATGTTCACACCTATTTTATTCCTTCCATTGTTGATTCTTTGTCCAAACTTTCCCTATAAATAGAGGGCAAAACCTCAATGAAAAATACACCACCACAACAAAGAGTGTTTGTAGAGAGCAACACAAGAGAGGCATTTCACAAAATAGTGAGAAAAGTGAGTTGGAGAGAATAGCCTTTGCATAGGCAGATAAAAATACAGTGTTGTATTTTGTACTCCTCATTTTCAAGTTAGTGAAATATATTGGTGTGGGTCCGTGGACGTAGGCAAATTGCTGAACCACGTAAATCTTTGTGTTTCGTATTTGCATTTTATTTTTGCGTATTTATATTTTCTCAGTCCAATTTATTTGTGTCACATCGATCCTGGGCGGGATTAGTTGCGTCCTAATTCCCAACATTTCATTCCTTCTTGCTTTACTTAACTACTATCATAAGTATATGACATGTAATGTATGAGGGTGGGGTGGCGTAGGGTGGAGCAGAAGGGCGTAATAGGACGGGGCAAATGAAGAAGAGGATCAAAATTTTCGAAAGACAAGTTGGGATGTAATTTTGTTCCTTTGCTAGATTTTTAACAGGGCGATACAAAACATTAATTTGTCATCCTAATTAAACCTCAACGAAACCACTTGATTAGTTGATCCAATAAAATAAAAGTAAACAAAGATAACAATACTCAGGGACGAAGCCAGGATTTTAAGTCAGTGTGGGCTAAAATTAAATGACGTTGTCCCCGATTTTTTTTTTTTTTTAGAAAAATTAAATCAAATAGAGAAAACTTAATTTCACAAATGACAAGTAAATAAATCTCAATTCAAATGAAATACCTTAAAATCGTTCCTTGCGAGTTTTTATACTTTGAAATCGTTGTACAATAATTTCATTATCAATCTTCAAAGATATATTTTTCTCTACATAAACAACAAAACTATCATTCATCCACTCATCACCCATTCGATTGAGCAATCTATCATTCACAATGCTCATTGCAGAAAATACTCTTTCAACAGTAGCTGTAGCAACTGAAAGAATTAGCGCAAAAGTCAAAAGTTTGTTTAATTTGGAATCGTCTAAATTGAAATGTTCCGAACTGTCGTTTTGGGAATACATGATCTGAAGGTTGACAAGTACCTTTTTGCAAATATGCTCTTCGAACTTGATCACGGATATTAATATTGTAATTTGAAATTGGAATTCTTAATCCAGAATCGATTGGAAGTTGTGCAAGATCAACATCCACTTTATTTCCATGATCGGTAGGAAGTTGTGTAACATCAACATCCACTCTATTTGAAGTCCCCTCATCAACATTTTCTACGACTGGAATTTTTCTTTTAAAAAATCTATCTAAAGTTGACATTATTTTTTCCTACAAACCACAACTCCCAAATTAAACAAACTCAACAAATAACAACTACAAACCACAAATCTTAAATTACGAAAATTCAAACAAAGTTAATCAAATATATTAAAAAGACCCTCAAATGCCAAATCAATATTATTTTCACAAAACTAATTAACGTAATATTTCAGTGTTTTAAACATTAACCATATCAATATTTTCAAATCTAATTTGAAGATATAAATCCAACCAAGTCCTTTAGTCCAACATATTGTATCATAATTCAAAAACTAAAAAAAGTTGTTCAAAAACTAAAAATAGTTATAACATAGTTATTAATTAAATAAGTTGTTCAAAAATCAAATAGGTTATTAATTACATAATTTATTCACATAAATCACATAACTCATAAGCATTCCATTAATCCATTTCCAGAATCCATATCACCATATCATTGTAATGTGAATTAGATTATCAGAGTCAGGGGCGAAGAGGCGCAGGCGCTAGCTAACCTTCAACCTTCAACTCTGAAGTCTGAAGCAATGCAAAGCAGTCGTCGTCGTCGTCTTACATTTTTCATCCTAGAAGTCCATGTAAATCTAACATTTTTGTTTCAAAAATTATTTTCTAATAAACAAACAATAGCACGTTCCAAAGTCCAAATTTGACGATCACACAAACAGTGAATACGTAAAGTAAACTTTGGGATACCATAACTGACAACTCATTTTGAATTTTTAATTTAATGTGTAAAATATTTTTTCACTAGCAATTTACCTAATTTAAATTTGATACTAAGTAAAAGTATTATCCGTCAATTATATGTTAAATATCGTGTCAATAATATTTTAATATTATTAATTGTTCAATAAAATATCGTCTTAGGTTTTATATTATTAATTGTAATGCAAATATTAAAAAAATTTGGAATTTGTTCGAAAAAATTAGAATTTTTGGATCGAAATTTGGGAATTTTGAAAGCCGTTCCAATTCCAATCTATTTTTTTCGAAAATTTTCGAATTTCACACCACTCATAATCGATTTTTTGGAAAAATTCGGAATTGAATCGAACTAAGTCGTATTTTCGAATCCAACTTGCAACCCTAGTTATTTCTATTGTTTCCGTGGGGGTGGTGACTAATCAAATCCTTCAAATACATATTCACTAAATTTGATATTTTAAATCAAACACTAATAAAAATATCGCTTGATTGAATTTATTTGTGAAACAACTACTTGGAGATTTTTATTTTCCTTCTATTGATGAATCAATAGTCATGGGAAAAATTAAGCGGCATGAAAACTAATATAGTAAAATTTCTTATGAATCCTTGACTAAGAACTCCAATTATGGATGTTAACGTTAGAGATCAAATTCGAAGCATATGAAAAGGGTTAATTCACTATCCAAATCAACCCTTTGACTGCCAGAGGATATACGACATTGCGAGACGCATCCTCATAGTCATAGTCATAGGGCGATGAGCTAAATCCAAAAACATAACTTGAATGATTTTTCAAGCTCTTATAAATCACTTGAATTGTGATTGACGTGACAATAAAATTGATGAGTATCTGGAGAACGTGGTGACGGAAATGTAAAAAATTTCATTTCCAACGATTTCGTCTGCATTTAAATATTGTTTATGTGGCATTTTTTTTTAAAATTTAAAAACAATAATATAGAGATAAGATGTATGTATATATTTATATATAATATTCCTTTATTTAAATGTTTTTAAAGTAATTATAAAATAAAAATAAACACCGACTACAGGTTAGACAGGGCCTCAAGATTTAGACGGAGTAGTCGATATTGTCAATTCTTTTTCCAGTCACGGCAACTTAACATAGTAATTGACATTATGTATTGAAGAGATATTTTTAACCAATTCCATCAATTTGTTGAAGTGTCAAATTATTTTTCCCAATTGATAGTGTGCATTAGAGATGCTCTTAGATGATTTTTTAATCTATAATATTTAATCTAAGGGTGTGTTTGATTGACACAAATTTTTCAAGGAAAATGAAATTTTTTCCACTTTTTCTTTTTTACTCCGTTTGATTGTGAAAATTTTCTGTGAAATTTTTTTTTCTCTTCCCTCACTCGCGCCGATTTTCTTGGTTTTTCTGGAAAAAATTTCTTTTGTTTTTGGTGGATTTTTATTTTCCAGGATAGATGAAAAATTATTTTCGACGCGTTTAATCAATTTTGTTGTTGTTAATTGACTTATTTTCTTTCCAAAATATAACATTATCATCATCAAGTACAAATACATTTAAAAAGTAAAAAAAATTTTTTGATTAAAATAACAAAAAATTACTTTATTTTCCATGAAAAATAATGTCAATTAAACAACGAAACTTGAAAAATTCTCCACTTTTTTTCACCTAGAAAATTTAACCAATCAAACACTTTCAATTAATTTTCTACAAAAATATTTTCCAAACAAAATCAATTCCATGAAAAATATTTTCTTTCCCTCAATTTTCCACATTCTCAATCAAACACACCATAATAGGTTAACCTTAGTACCGAGTACCGACGTTAGAACCTGTTTTTTATGTGATGTCACACTATTCAGCTCCTCGTTGATTGTGATTAAAATTTGATTTTAAACTTGAGTCAAGTTAACAATTAATCATTGTTTAAAAAATCGGACTGAATCGGCTGGATTGACCGGGAAAATTGAGAACATGCCAAAAAATCGATCCGATTCGCCTCGAAAACCTATCGGAAAACCCGATTTTTAACCCGGGAAAATCAGGAACCGCCGGCCCGTTTTAAACTGGTTTCTGGGTTTTTTTCAATAATTGTTTTAAGATACTTTTGTGTATAATTTTATTTACTAATTGAGCAAATATCAGTTTATTTGTAAAATAACTTGTATTTAAAAAAAATTGTGATTTTTGAAATAATTTTTGATATTTTAATTGAAACCGGTTCGACTTGGTTGAACATTTTGACCATTGACTCGTTGTCTTTTTTATATCGAACTGATTTTCGATTTTCTAAATACTGCTATTAATTTTAACTACACATTTTATAATACCCACGACTTTTCAACTACACATCTTATTAACTATTATTAACATTTACTAAAAATTTGATTTTAATCTATATCCAATAGCGGCTTAATTGGCATCCATAAAATTAAATTTTTGCATGGCTCCTTAAATTATGCAAAACCATCGTCTTCTATAGTGAAAATGAGGTTGTTTAGACAAGCTATTCTTGGATAAATCCGTTTTTATGGTTGGCCAATCAACCTCTACAAGGGCATTGCAATATAAATACCCCCATAACCCTATTAACATTCATAATTTATAATCATAGTAAATCCCTTCTCTTCTTGGTTTGGTGGCAGTCCCTTAATTTTTTTCAATTTGGCGGTGAAAGAGAAACAATGGCATTCGACAACAAAATTGCCTTAATAATCTCCCTCTCCATCGTCCTCTCCGCCCTGTCTGGCGAGGCTTACAAGTTCTCGAAAGCCACTCCGCCACCCGAAGCTGCCGCTCAAGCCCCATCTCCTTCCACTTCTTCCTACACCTTTACCTCTTTCAAGACTTCGCCGACACCTGCACCGGCATATGCACCAACGAACGCACCCGACAAGTCCGAAGCGGAAGCCGACACAGATGCTGATGCTGACGATACTGCGTCCTACATTGTGCCCATAGCTGCACCTGAAGAAGACGGGCTAACGGACGAAGAGGCCAAAGGCTCCAAGTCCGTGGAATTCTTTGTACCGAAGGACGAACAGGAAAAAGACTCAAAGTTCCTGGAATCCAACATGAAAGTAGCAGTTAACAAGCTCGAGACATTCATCTCAACCGTCGTTGAGAAACGCCTGAAAGATCCTAAAATCGGAGAAT
This sequence comes from Ligustrum vulgare, assembly GCA_963555705.1. NCBI lineage: Eukaryota > Viridiplantae > Streptophyta > Magnoliopsida > Lamiales > Oleaceae > Ligustrum > Ligustrum vulgare. The sequence goes on from OY743185.1 coordinate 3,003,224, forward strand.
CCGACAAGCAATGCCTGGAACAATGCCAGGAGGTTTACGAAAGCGCCATCGAGGCTATGCAGAAGAGCATGGAAGATGTCTCCTCAGGCGACTTCTTCAAGGCAAATGTGGATATCAGTGCATTCACCACAAACATTGATACCTGCGATGAATGTTTCAGCGAAATGATCGAGCCAGAATTCCAGAAGTTCGATGACTGGGCCAGGGGCGTTGCCAATGACTGCCTGGACAAGATTGTTAAGTACTCAAACACGAATTATTAGATGTATATATAAACTGTAAAACTGCATATATTTATTGAAAATTTAAGGTTCTTGATGCATAATTGTAATCAGCTTTCTACAATCAACGCTATAGTTACTGTTTGATTTCATGAATTCTTGTGAGATGGATTTTGGAACTGTGAATTGTGTTGGGTGAAAATATTTTGAATTCTACTCAGTCACATGAATCAAATCTTGTAATCAATTTGGCTCCTTTCAACTGGTAAAAAAATTGTTTATGAGTCAAAGACGAGCTCATATAAAATTATGCACATGTTTGGGTAATTTCATAGGTTATTTATAATAATTTATAAATGGTTAAAGCAGTAAATCTCACGAAATGTATCGATAAAAAGTGGGCTTTTGTCATGAAGTGTGGTTAAATTAAAGTTTGACTGAAAATTATAAGTTACTAATAAGTTTATCCAAACATAGCCTATATAAGGACTCATATTAATTAGCTTAAGTTTAATTATACTGTTAATTATATACATTTAAGCTACTTTTTCATCCTAACTTTTTGAGGATCACATAAGTATTATTCACTTATCAACCACGAACCAATGGACAAAGTGGAAATTGGTAAAAAGAATGGCAATTCAAGGTACTCGAGGAGCGTGATGAGTAGATTTAAATATGATTCATTTCAATTTCGTGTACTCAACATGTTTGTCAAGATATTGACTTTGCCAATTATATATAGTTCATTCATTACCTTTAGGCTTTAGTAAAGATTTAAAACAATTAAATTATTAGTTAGCAACAATAATAAACTATATATGATGTATTCTCAACCATTAAAGATCAAAATCATAGTTTAGTACATTATCAGAACTTGGTGCAAACATGATTTTAAATCATGTTACAAACTATCTTAAGAAAACACGGAGATTTGATCATACTTTAAGCTAATCTAGTCCAAGTTGTGAATTTACAACCTCTCATAGAGGTAAAGAGTTTGAATATCTATTCCAGACATCTAGTTTTCACTCCCCTTTTTCTGGCTTCATGCTCAGTTTAGCTGAGATAGCTCATGAATTCCCAGTTCGTGTTTTTTCCCGACATTGCTTTATCTCACCTAAGCTCCTGATTGGAGCTTCATCCTTCGTAAAGACAGGTACGCCAAGAGTCTGTAGCCAACAACCATGGCTGCCAACACAGCTACTTCCATGTAACCATCATCTATTTTGATCCCATTGATAGAGTCACCTATGTGTTCATATTGTACCTTCAGAAGAAGTTTGTAGGTTTGATAGTTAAACGAGAGGTGGCGAAGCCATGATATGAATACTGGAACTTTCTGCATCACAAAACGCCCCAAATTATTTGCAGACTTAGGTTAGTAACATAGAAAAAAGTTATCTAAAATTTGCATGCTTACCTTGACAAAGTAACCACCAGCCAACATGAAGGTCATTACTGTGACAGAAGCTAGAGTTGTTGCCTTTTTCAAATCCATCAGGGTAGCACCGATAGCTAGCCCAAGTCCCTGTTGTTTCACATAAATTTCTTAATAAATCTCTGGGGCTGGGAATTGTTTATTCACATCACTAGATTCAGATTGGTCTTGCAAATAGAGAAATAGGGTACCTGAGCAGCTATAATACAGAGAAAAACTGTTAGTATGGTGAGGAAAAATGAACCAGCATCCATTCTTAAACCTGCCATGAAATATACAACTCCAATGAAAACAACTGGCAGTAGAAGATCAAGTGGAAGGTCACTTGTGGTTCTGGCCACAAAATAGGCACTTAATCTATACATGTCAGCTGCTCTTTCCTTGCTCAGCATGGCTCTTTCTTGGGGAAAAGTGAAGATTGCTGTGAAAACGGGAAAGAATCCCCAGAAAACAGCAATGAAGAACAGCAGCCCTGCCTGCAATATAATTTTCCTTGTATGTAAGATCATTATCCCTCAGCAAACAGGGATTCTTGTTTGGTTGGAAAACGTACTGTCCATTCTGCTGAATAGGCCATACTTATGTGCTATTACAAGGGAAATTTTTACCTGATCTTGCAGTTCACTGGGGCGGTCACCACCAGATTGCCACCATAGCAATCCAAGAATAGTTGCGGTTGCTATAACTTGAGTAATTCTCAGCCAGCTAAAATAATCGTGTCTCCGTTCTTTAAGTCCTCTCCTGACTAATATTGAATACTGATCACACCAATTTGCTCCCCATTCTCTTTTTGCGGAACATAATTTGGACTTCATTTCCTCATCAATGGGTATAGGATCCATAAGTTTCTTCTTCTCACTTTCAGCAACTCTTGTCTCGTATGCCTCCACAAGATACTGCTTCAGAAAAAAGTATAATTAACTGGAGCTTTTAAGCATTCTCACTTCTTGTTTTGTAGGAAAGAACTTTACTAATATAGGAAAGACAGAAGTGATATAGTGCCCACGACGGACATGTGTTATTGTATCCACCGTGTACAAGATGCTAACACATGTTCCGATATAATTTTTCATGAGCACGTGTCAGCATCTTGTCTACAGTGAACACCATAACATATGTCCACCTTGAGCACTATATCCTTGTTGATAGGAAAGATACTTTAACTCCGTCCCAGAAATTATAATCTCACCTCGTGCACCACTGCTGGAGCAGGCTTTCCGCCTTTCGTCTCTGTTTCTGAATTCTCCATTTGCACTTTATCTTCCAATTCCGATGGAACGGAAATATCAGTGACATTTCCATTTGCAAGGTCAAGCATGAACTCTGCAGGATTCATTGCAATGAGAGGAGTACATCCTATGGATGAAAAGTAAACCATTGCTTCTGATGCCTGTCCAAAATAAAGCAAGCTTCCTTTGCCAAGAAGAATCAACTTGTTAAACTTGAGAAAGAGTCTGCTGGATGGTTGGTGGATTGTGGTGACCACTGTTTTTCCAGCCTGCAAGATTATTACAATTAAAGACGAGATTTCTAGGCCACTTTCATGTGTATTCAACCTGTTTTTTTCTATCTTCATGGTACTGATTTGAGTAAATTGAAAGGGAATTTTTGTTTTAGATGCATATACCTCAGCTATATCGTGTAAAGTATCAATAATCCTCAAAGCAGTTGTAGAATCCAAACCGGAGGTCGGTTCATCAAGAAACAAGAGAGACGGGTTGATTATTATCTCATTTCCAATGCATACTCGCTTCCTCTCTCCACCTGAAACTCCCCGAACAAAGGAACCACCAATCATGGTGTCCTGGCACCTGGATATATCAATTTTTTTCCGAATTTTAGTGGCAGTGTCTTCATATTATAAATTCGAATGTCGACTCATGAATTGAAAACACAAGACAAGATCAAATTCTTCAACAAAGTCATTGGATGCATGAAAATTGAGAAATGTTTACCTCTCTAATCCCAGCTCGTATATAACATCCATAGCTCTTTTCTTCTTTTCCTCTTTTGTCAATGTCCTTGGAAGTCGTAAGAGAGCTGCATATGTTAATGTTTCTTTCACCGTTAGGTGAGGAAATAGAACGTCGTCTTGAGTTACGAACCCTATCCTGCCAGACATTGCACGTCAAATATGTAAAATGGACGTCATTCTAATTTGAAGTACAATACATTGGTGCATAGGCTTCTCAGTCAGTGGGGATGAGTAGCATTACTCATATATTATTATTTAGTCGTCTGTCTCAAGGGACGAGGTATGGTTGAGGGTGTTACCGGCTTTTTAGGAGCTTCGAGTAAGGTTGGTCATTGTAAGTAATGGAACCGCCTGGTGTGGGCTCTCTTACTCTCCCTCCAAGTAGACTCAGGAGGGTAGTTTTTCCACTTCCAGATGGTCCCATCAGTGCCAAAACTTCCCCTGGAATAACCGAACCAGTAATTCCATTTAGAATGTCCTTTTCCACTGTCGATGTTACTCCTTTCAGAACCACCTTGTATGTCACATCACTGAACTGCACAATTTAGAATAAAAACCATTCAGAGTTGACAATAAATTCACGTACGTAGCGTGCCATACGTACCAGGTTGTCTTAGATTTTCCATTCGCTAACAGACAATACATGTTTCGGATGTTCCATACAATAATGTTTCCCGACAAAAATTTTGCCTTATTCGATATCTTTCTGTTGGTTAATTAAGGAAAGTCTTGTACAAAAATGCCATGTAAAATGAGATTATGTACAAGACTGAACCTTACATGATAAACATTTTAGCGTTGACGTCTAGATAAACTCCGCCCTTCCCTGTCCAAATAGATTGTATCGAGTCAATTTAGTCTCATGTATGGAACACGGATTTGAGACCGGGTTTATGCTTTCCTTATCGAATTAAGAAAGAAAGAAATTACATTACCTTGAGGTAGATTGGTAAGGTAGGTTCAGTCTGAATTTTCTTCTTATGCATTCCAGCCTCGAGATCTTCAGCTGTAGTTATTTTTTTAGCATAATGTATTACACAAAATACAAATTTTAAAAATAAATAAATAAATTGTGTATTCTAGGTTTTGGTTGAGATTAGTATATATTTTGACAGTTGAAAAAGTAAAATGCTGTCCGAAGTCCAGAATGCTTTAGGGCATGATAACTCATCCTACACGTGATCGTCAATTACCAATTATACCCTTGTTCCTTGTCGTAATTCGAGGGCAAAATGATTCTTTGATCATCTAATGGTTGATGAATTCGGAGAAAAGACTGAAAAGTTGTCCGTAAACGATATTTATTTATTTAGTTAATGGAGGATCCCACTTTTTATTCACAAAGAAATAATCTTTTATCGAAAAGTGGGGCACAAACATTATATATCATAAATGGAGAATTTCCTTTGTACCTGAAATTTTGTATAGGCCCCTCACCCATCCACCCACCCACCCACCCCTACTGTGAGGGGTCTGTAAGGCCTCCTGTACAAAATCCCTGTACAGGAAGTACGGCCATATAAGTACGATTTTTTACTCTAGTACCTCCTTGTCGGATAGGATCATGTTACTATTGCCTTCAATTCCATGGTCCATGGAGCCCATATGTTATCTATTGGCTATTATTGTCAATTGCCACCTAAGTAAAACCTAGAGCTATTTTTACAAAAAGGGACCTACTTGTGACCTAACTTTCTTTAATCAAACAATTAATGTGACCAAATATTGAGGACAACTGTCCGTTACAAATTGTTGCTTTCCCTCTAAATGGTTGGATTAGTACCACTTGTATTAGAAACATTTCTCAGTTGGTGATCTAGGTCTGAGTGGGGTGTTCATCACTTGGAACACTACTTTTGTCCACAAGTATATGCAACATTATTTAATGGGGAACCTTCATCATCAATCAAATATCGAGTAACGTAAATAATAATGTCTGAATTGAGCGAAAAAACATCACTCTCGAGCAGGGACCGACCTAGAAATTTTGTTATGAGGAGACGTGATTTAAGTAAAAATATATAATTTAGAACAAACTAATAATATAACGCATATTCTTCATTGGAACATTGCTCACACATCAATTGAACCCACTAGTTCCTATGTATTTATGCTGTTGAACCACATTATTTAAAAATTAAAAAATAAAATCACAGTCCAGATATGTCTGTGAAAGTTTTTTTCATTCAAAACTAGTTGCATAGTTTTTACAAATGCGCAGCTATGATATTTGAACAAATTAATTACGTATATATAATTCGATACTGTATTGAACCATATCATCTAAACGTTGATATGATTTATATAGTTTTTCTATAATTATAAGTTTCGCATGATCCCTGGTAGTTACGTTGATACATGCACGAGTTAGAATCAATAAAAGTTCGCTTTTCTTGAACCATATCATCTAAATGATGATATTTGTACAGTATTTCTAGAGATAAAGATGCCGCTGCAGAACATCGATGAGAGACCTACATGGCAGTGGCATCTTCCCGGTGTGTGGACGAGCCCCCATGGCAGGCCTATCGACATGGCAAGGGAGTGGGGTGGGGTATTGTTTCTGGTGACACGAGATGACAGAAACACCCTCTTAATTATGAACTAGAGAAAATATGAACCAGTAAAGCTGTGGGGTGTTAGGTCTTTTTACGCTGGAATTTAATGCGTGGATGGACCAGATGGAAAGTTGATGAAATAAAGTTCTGGAAATTAAGGATTTATAATATAGAAAATAAGCAACTTATAATTATTAAGTGAACTTACGAATTTCATCATCACTAAATGGTTTCGAATCCGCAATCTCATCTGGAGGCATGGTGAAGCCGGTGAAGGAGAAAGACAATCCTAAGCTGGCGCTCGAAGCTCTGCTCAAGGCGGCGCCGCTGCTGAGATCATCAAGGTCGAATTTCATCTGAGCACTCCTCGACTTCCGAATGTGTGTGTTCCTGCCGGTGCTCCGCCCTGGAGAAGCAGCCGCCAGCCGCCTGCTTGATTTCCTCGACAGGTTGGAACTGCTCCCCGGTCCTCTACTAACGGCCGTATCGCTTGATGATGACATCGGGGACTTTATCGCGGCTAGTGCTGCAGCCATTGTCTCCACCAGCTGATCGGATTTTGTTCGTATTAAACTAGTAGCTGAATTAGCTTTCTCCATCGTCGAAATATTGGGAGGGAAGTGGGAACACTATTATAAGCTCTAACATCTTTCAAATGTAAGCAACTCTTCATATTTATAAGGGAAATTAAGAGGCATACTTAAATTACAAAATTACCCTGAACTTTTAAGATAATAACAAAATGCAAAATTCCACAATTCTTGAAAAATACTTGACTATAATAAACTACTATGAGATTAGACACCCGTCGGTTCAACAACAAAAGTCGATTAATCAAATTTAACCACAAATTTCATGGATTCTGCAACTTTTTAATTGCATAATTTATCAATTTTATTTAATTTTTATTTTTCTTATATATTTTATCAAAATTTACTGAAAAAATAAATTTTTATTTAAACAAGATAGGATTTAGGATAAATTTCATAATAACCAATGTGAATCATATTCAACCTTAAATAACTCACTCATGGTGTTACGTACCGATCAACTCTCGTCAATTTCTGGAGATCAAATCATCGAGAAAGTGTCTGTTAAATTTGTTCGATGCACAATTTTTCGTACAATAAAATATATAATCAAACATTTCGAAAAATCCTTATCAAGATATACGTGTGTTGGGAAAATGCGTTGCTCCATCATTTGTGGAATTTAATCAAGTCTCATCGTCAATTTTGTTAGGCTATGAGTCCCTATAATAACACTTTTAACATTCATGAATTCTCAACTTTATTAGGTGGTTAGACTTATCAACAAGACATGGGACATGGTAGCTAGGAACAATTTGAGGTCATTGTTTGATCTTAGGTTACCTCTTTGCTAGGGCAGCCAGTTTGGAGTTTTGCCATATCTAGTGCTAAGCTTACATTATTTCTTTTTTTTTTTTTTTTTTTTTAATTCGGATGTCGAATTTTGGGATAATTTTGGGATAATTTTGAAGAATATTTATATTATTTCATCAAGATGAGGTCATGGTCGCATTATCATTTATAATTTTTGGTCACGTGGACTCTATGAAATGAATAATTAAAATTGAAATTTTTTAAAAGATGACATGTTGCCGCTTGGACTTGACTCGAAGTGAGATGCTCTAGCACTGTTTCTTAATAGCAACGTGGCTACTAATTTCACCATTGTTGGATTGTAAATAATTCGCGATAGAGCTCGAGTAGATATGATTAATTCATTTTTGGGATTATATTAATTAATAATATCATTAGAATCAATGGGAAGAGAGTAGACGGTTCGTGGACTTTCGTTGTTTTCTATGAATTGAATATACATCAATTCTTGAGCCCTACTTTTATATGCTACATTTAAATGGACATTTTCCAAGTGCATAATATTCATAACAAGTTAAAAAATGTTGATAGGAAAATTTAACAATTTTTTCAAATGGAAAAAAGGAGCGGAGGGAGGAGTAGGTGGAGAGCCTGTGTTGATTTGGGTCCAAAAGGGGCGGTGCCGCCCAAAGACACGTGAGAAGGACGGTGGTGGGACAGTGGTTTGTGGTGGAGATCGGCGCTGGACACAACTCGGCAACTCGCCACAGTTTCGCCATACACGTGGTACCAATTGAATCAATTACTTGCTTCCACGTGGATATTAAAATCACGAAACCCTGATGATTAGACCGAAATTAGCCAAACATTGTTTTTTTGCTTTTTTTTTTTTTTTTTTGAAAGTGACTTCTGCTTTTTTTTTTTTTTTTTCCAATTTTATTTTTACAACCTGTTCGGATGGATTGATTATTTTTTTGTTTATAATCATTCCTATTTTCAATATAACTTTTTAATCACACATCTTTTCTCTCTCAAATTTTTAACCAATTATTTACATCGAGATTTGAAAAATATATATTTATAATTCACTTGAGTGCCCGCGAACAAAGGCAATCACATTGATTATATGATCGTCTTCCCAAAGCTCCACTTTCATCTGTAACAACAAATTAATTTTATTTTTATCAAAGTCGAAATCAAAAATAAAATAGAAGTGAGGCACTATGTTTAGTAGAAACTAGAGGTGTCAAACGGGTCGAGCCGGGCCGGCTCGTCGGTCCTTTATTTATTTATTTTTTCTAACGGTTACGGCTAAATAATTGAACATTAAAAAACCCTCATCCTTTAATCCGGGCTTGGGATCGTGTACATTTAAATTATTGTAGGCGGAGTTAAAATTGTACACGAACAAAATGTTACGTGTACAATTTTTTTATTTGAAAGAAAAAATGAAACAATTGAAAATACAGAAAAAAGAAAAAGAAAAAATTTACTCACCAATACGATTGTTCTCTGAATTCCTCGACAAGAATTTCACATATCCTATCTTGTTTCCTTTTCTCTGCAAACTGCCAATCCTTTAAACACATTAAGGCCTCCAGTATGTCTTCTTTAAGCATTGACCTATATTCAGATAACACTCTACCACCTGCACTGAAAGCAGCCTCCGATGCTACAGTTGATACCGGAGGTGCTAGTAGATCTCGTGCAATCATAGAAACAACCGGGTATTGACGCTCGTTTTGTCTCCACCACTTAAGAATGTCAAAATTATTTCTTTCATCCTCGTCTAACATACTAAGAAGGTCATGTGAGAAATACCTAGTTAACTCTCCTGGAATTTCATCTGAACTATATGTACTAAAAGAACTAGAACCACTAGGAAGTGTACTAGAACTAAAAGTTCCCTTCATAGTCATTAGGTAGGAAAGTAAATCACTGTCTTGATTTTGTATCACATTAGGGGTGGGAGTAGTTCTTCTAACATTTTTACTTGACCTTTGGGCAACCAGCTGCAACCATCGTTCTCCTAGTTTTTCCTAGCAATTAACCAGCAATATTAGGCTATGGCAGTAGTAAATGGTAATGGCAACCTCCTGTCACCAGGTTGCCTTCCCCAGTCCTCTTTTTCTCAGCTGCTTGTATGTATATATGTAAAATGTATCCTCCTATCAGCCTGCAGCACCTCCCACGTTCTGGCTTCACCTTTTGGCCATGTCTTCATGTTCTACCTCCATCCTATGTCCCAGCCTTTTTCTTTTCTTTTTCCCATACTCTCCATCATTCTTTGTTTTTCTCTTTTTTCACTTTCCAGCTGTTTCCATCATTATTCTCCAGCTTTTGACCTTCAACTTTTCACTTTTGTCCTTCAACTTTTGAGATCTTTCAATTTGGTCCCTTGGTTAATTGCATGGCTTGTCCAAAACTTCCCGAAAGTGGCAAAATGGTCCCCGAACTTGGAATTTCAACAGAATCTTCACTCCTTTTGTGGTTTTTGGCCTCAAACTTGGATATTAACCTATTTAAATACAAAATATGCATAAATTAGTAGATATTTGCTCAAGATGTTACAAAATATGCTAATTTAAAGGTATAAAAAGTGTATAAAAATACACTTAACAGCTGCTAATCTATCAATCACCGATTTATTAACAGAAGTATTATCTAGTGTAAAATCACGAACTCTACTATCACAGTTAAATTCTCTAAGAATTGCAAGTAGTTTATTGAAAATATTTGTTGCGTTATGTGGGTAATCAATAACTTTAAATGTCATAATTCTTTTGTATATTACCCAAGAATCATCAATGTAATGACAAGTAACAGCTACGTAACCTCTATGATTATTGCTCGTCCACATGTCCAAAGTAAATGACAAGTTACCATTCCATTTATTTAAAGCATCTACTATAAAACTTTGTTTTCTTTGTAAATATTTAGCTATGCAATCAGCTCGTAAAGTATTTCTAGAAACGAGTTTGTACCTGGGTTGGAGACATTTCTGAATGAATTCCATGAATTGTGAACTTTCTACAATTGAAAGTGGGAACTCACCACTCGATACGAACATGACCATCCCTTCTCGACGTGCTAGATCTTGGTTGAAGACCCAATTTGTTAGGCTCGAACTTGATTGAGCAAACTGTAGAGTTGATTGGTTTGCTTCAATCGTGCCAGTTTTTCGACATACTTTGTATTGTCTATTGAGGTGTGATGTGCCCCTACCCTTCTTCCAAGAGAAAAGTCCCTCGCAATTTCTACATTTTGCTTTGGATATTGGTTTGTTTCAGCATCTTTTTCCGATGTTTCAGTCACATCGAAAAAATTCCAGCACTGCGATTTTTTCGTCATCTTTGGATTTCTGCTGGAGACTGTCGTCGTGCTAGTGGAGCCAGATCCATATGTAACTGTGACATCTTCATCAATTATGACATTCAAATCAATAGGAATTCTTGTATCTATATCTTCGATCTCATTTTCAAATTCCGCCAAATTGTCGGGAATTGGAATATCATTGAGATGTGCAAATTCATCAACAAATTGGCTAGAAAAATAACAATGAGATTGTGAAGTGTGCCATTAGAAATAATAGAATTGAAAAATTGGAGATGAAAATGAAATATGGAATGAAATTTGAGACAATATTGTATATTTGTATGTAAAATATTATAGCACTAGCCACTAGAATTTGAGACTTGAGAGAATGAGACTTGAAAGTTGAGAGAGTTGAGTTGAGATTGTGAAAAAAATGAAATAAAAAACGAGTATTTATATAAGAAAAAAAATAAATATTAAAAACGGTCAAACGGTTACAAGACCGTTTGAGGCTCACGGGCCGGCCCTTTTCCGGCCCGTGAGCACGGGCTCAAACGAGCCCAACGAGCAGACCACGGGCCGACCTGTTTTCGGTCCATTTTGGTTGTCCGTTGGACTAGTTCGCGAACAAGTTCACGAATTTCACAAGCCGAACTCGAACTGTCCAACACTCAAATTTTTAGTCCGGTCCAAGTCCAAGTCCGTTTTTTAACGGGTCGAGCCGAACTTTTAATGAATCGAGTCGAGCCGAACTCACGAACTCTCGAAATGTCCAGTCCGTTTGACACCCCTAGTAGAAACTATCAAATTGATCTTCAAGAGGTTCAATTTCACCGCACTAAATTCTAATTCACCATTGCATTATCAATAATTCTAGGGATACAATTTTTGAGAACATTTTAAGTGACATTGTGACATGTCATACATTTATTTGGTGTTTAATTATTATTTAATTTAATTATTAATTTTAAATTTCGTACAACATAATCTCTCGTGTACAGTAAGTCGCAACACTCGTTTGTGGAGCTAGCTTGGGGGAAAATATCCTGTGAGAAACTTCGATGAATATTAAGGCTGCGTTCTCTTTGGTGTTTTCCAGCCGTTTTCCGTTTTTCATTTTCGAAAACGCGGAAAACGCGTTCTCTTGCGCCGTTTTCGAAAATAATTTTCGAAAACGTTTTCAAAATTTGTAAATGAAATAGAAAACGTGAAAATCACGTTTTCCACGTTTTCCGAAATTTATAACTATTAAGTGGAAAACGCGCGTTTTCCACATAAAAAAAAATCAAAAAATTTTGAAATTTGTCATTTTTAATTACATTATTGGTCCCTAATTTTCAAAACTTGTTATTTTAATCCTCAAATTTTGAAATTTATTTAGAAAATACCCTAATTTATTTGCAACTTAGGTCCATCAACTTCAGATTTTGTTGCACATTAGTTCACAAATTTTATTTTTCTTTCAATTTAGTCCTTCTCGTATTTGCTTTATAGGTCATTGTCTTCAAATATGTATAACTTTTGATGTACAACTCCGAATTGCACTCTGTTTTTTGCGTCCAATTCCAAATTCAACCATCTTTCTGATGATGTATCATGTGCTTAATTATTAAACATTTCTTTTTTACTTTTGTATTTTAGACACTTATTTTGTAAGAGCATCATTAATTAACGTAAATTGATTTTTGCAAATTTTGTTGAAACTTAAATTTTAAACGTTATGAGTGCTTACTAGAAGGATGTATATATATATATATAAAGTATTAAATGGAATGATTACTTTAGAATGGAAAATTACTACCCAAATGTGGAACGATTTCTTTAAAAGGATAACATGAATTTTTGAATTTTTTTTGTATAATCAAATTGTGTGATAGGGATTATTTCATTTATTTTTGTTGTGCAACTCAAATATGATATCTTTATTTCATTTATATTCACAAATAATATAATTACAAGTATACAGAAATAATTTTCTTCAAAATTTTAAACAGAACGCGTTTTCTAGCTTTTCATTTTCGAAAACAGTTTTCGGAAATAACAAACCAAACGCATTTTCAGCAATTTCGAAAAAAGTCACAGAAAATGAAAAATAGAAAACATTTTCGAAAATGAAAACAGGAAACTGAAACACAAAGAGAACGCAGCCTAAATTTTTTTCTTTCTTTTTTTTTTTTAAATAAGAAAGTTAGTGGAGAGAAATGCTGGGACTATTTTAGTCATGTGATCTCGTACAGAAAATTTAATACAAGTGATCTTTACTAATAAATATAATCATAATCTTCCGACGTACAATATTTTTTAACACGTTTTAATAGAATTCGAGTTTAGACTAATATACCATTATTTATTTCTAAAGGAAAAGAATTACTAAAAATAGTATTCTGAAATTTTTTTATTTTGTTACTATAAATGCAAAATAAATTCTTATTTATGACATTCCAAATTTCATTTGTCTGGTAAAAGTTTGTTTATGAACGACGCATGGTAACATTTCATTAATCTATTTTTTTGAAAAGTAAAAAAATAATAAACGAGAATCTCTAACCAATTGAAATTATTGACTTTTCGAAAAAAAGATCAATGAAATATTATCACGTGACAATTCATAAATAAACATTTACCAAACATAGGCAAATTTTAATATTATATAATAACACAATGACTAGAAAAATAAAATTTACATAAATAATAGGACAATGATTACATTGATTAGAGTTAAAATTCTGTTTGGTAAAACGGTAGTAATTATAAATTTCTTTATTTATGATTTTAAGGTAAAATGTATGGTTGAAAAGTGATGAGAGAAAATGTGTGTGATTGAAAAGTTATTTGATAAATTGTGTTATTTATAAATTGATTTATAAATTATAATAATTGCATTAAAGAACATAGACTAAGCCTATGTCCAACAACTGTTGTTTAAAAGCAAATTTAAACTGTACAATTTCTTAAATTACTTTTTAATCACACATAATTTTTCTCCACACATTTTGTCTAAAAACTCAAATAATCAATTTAAACTTTATAATAGCTGTCGAACAAATCTAATTTCATGGAAAAGAGGTTCGACTTGTCGGATATAAGTCTCAGATGTAAAAATTTAGGGAGTTATGCTACAATCATAATACAATCAACAATCAGGATGATAATTTGTTTACATGGTAGGATCCTTTTTTTTTTCACATATCATATTATTTTTTTTAATCAATAATAATAAATTCTTTCACATCACAAATGTCATCTTCAAACAATATTGTGTAAGTAACTTTATTCAAATTTAGAAGGAAATAGCTGTAGCAAATTGACTAGTCATCATCATCCAATAATAAAGCTTGTCACAAAGTCAAGAAAAGGTATAGCATCCAACTCATTCACAAATCACAACTTGCGCGTCTCTTTCCATATGTACGAATACAACTTTGTTTTTCCTGAAATAAATAAATCTTTTAAGACAATTATTTACCATTTTCGTAAGTGGCACGTGGTCATTTAATGTTAAACATTTTCTAATTAGACGAGGACAAGGGTGTTACAGTTTTAAGAGTTTGAAGAACTAGGTGCAATAAATGAAAGGTCAAGGAAATTGTTGTTACACTTGCGAAAGGTTGGGAACCCATTTTGAAATTTACACTAATTTGTGTTACAAGATATCAAATATAAAAATCTCATAGAAAAGAGCATATAAAAAGTCGTTTTTTTTTTTTTTCCATAAAGCAACAAATTGCTATTTTTCAATGTTCTATTGAAATGTTTACTGCAAATAATTCATATCACTTGTTTGATGAAAATTAAAATCAGATTTTTGGTAAAATTTGATAAATATTTACGAAATGTATGATTAAAATTTTTTATGTCCCATAAAATATGTGATTGATATTGATTATTGACTTTTAACTCAAATTAAAATCAAATTTTAATTTCTTCTAAAAAGGGGTATAAACTTCACATCGTCTTATTACATTCGATTATATCCAATCTAGTGTGTGAAATCTCCGAGAAAGTTTTCGATGCAACAAATTGCAGTGGTCCTCATGAGAAGAGTTTGAAAAAGATAGATGGAACAAACATTTTTGGTTTGATAGCAAGTATGTTTTCTAAGAAAAGTTTAGAGAGAGAGGTGTAACAAGTTGGTAGGCATCCTGAAAAAGGCAAAAATTGTGGTTCATCAATAGCATCAAAATTACAACTTTTAGAGGTCTCTATTTCAGTAATAATTTTCCATGCCTCTCCAAAATTAAACTTGTATTATTCGAGTGTTCGAGTTGAATAATAAAAGCCTAAGAATTTAATCTCGATTCACAAGATGACAATACAACTTCTTGCGCAATTTTACAAAGTTTCTCCTGCCTGGCACACTCACATGTGGCCCCACATGTGAGGGCGCCGGGAAGGATATCACCTGCCCGGAACCGTCAGGTGAAAGGGAGTGTTCAAGATGTACTTAACTTTGACGAATAAATTCAAACGAGAAAGATAACCTTAAAATGGAGTGAAATCAGAAATGAGAATTGTCAGTTTTTTTTTTAATATATTTAATTTAATATATAAAAACATGGGTCATAGGATGTTTTAAAAATGGGCCGTTCACCCTTTGGCCACTAATTCCTCCTCAACTAATCAGTGTCAAATCTGTTAATAATTATTCTCGACTCCCTTCAGAAATGGAAATTATAGTCAAAGCTGTTCATCATACAACAAAATTTTAATCAAGGAAGTGTTTCCTCCATTAATGTAAACACTAATTGTAGTGATGGATAACTTTCTGCTCTTTGATTTGTTCTTCTTCTGATCATGATAGATGTGTTCCTAAAATGAGAGCTTGAAAGCACCGGCCCTAGACTTTTGCTAGGGCTTGACATGATTCGGTAATTGAACCGAACCGAAAATTTTCGGGTATTTATTAAGTGAAATCGTTGGTCCATTCCGTACCATAATTAATTTTTTTAACATTTGCAACACCGCTACATTAATCCAACTAATAATGTGTCTAATTTTAATTCTTATAAAGTAAAATACTACAATTTTAAAATATTTAAATAACAAGTTGTCTACTAAGATTCATTCACCAATGAATTCGAATTCAATATTATACGAGATTCTTTCAAAATGAAAAACGATGCATAATGCATTTCAGCCATTCGATTATTCAAATTGAATTAGATTAGAAACTAATTTTTCATGGCTAGGCATATATGTGGGTTATATTAACAAATAAAAATAAGCAGACTATTCCGAAAATTGCTACAGCTAACCATCCAGATTTGTATTATGATAACTCATTATGGTAGGATAAAAATTATATGCTTTCATTTGGAATTAGAACAAACTACAAAGTGAAGAAAAGTGAAAACGAAGGAAAACAATGTAAAGCACACACTCAGTAGACATAATTAAATGAATTAACACTTTATTTAGGCTATGTTTGGTCCTAATCTTAATCATAAGTCAAAATCAATAATTAATTTTAATCCTCATTTCATAAGACCATAGTTTTTCAATCACACATTTCATCATCTATCAAAATTTAATAAAAATAAAATCTAATTTTAATCTCATTCAAACCGGGCTTAATAAGTCAACTTCTATAGCATTATTTCTACATACAATTAATCACTTAATTAGTTGATAAATAATAATAATAATAATAATAATAATAAAAATATTTAAAATAATTTAGCTTATTCAATGTAAAAAAATTAGAAAGATCCACTTCTTCTATTTTTGGCCTAGAACCAAGAACCGAATCAAACCAAACCATTCAGTTCTTAATTCTAGTACTCATTCGCTCTCTTATTCCAGACACAAGTGCGGAAGCATTAGCCCGCTTTAGGAAATCCAAAACAAATCGTCTTGTAAAAGTCGTCTTCACAACTCATGTACAAACAAATCAAGTAGACGTATAAAACAAGCTGACTTAGCTGGAGCAGGCCATCGAGCCCCACTGTTTCTAATATTTTTACGTTACGCCCCCTACCCACAACGCACTCATTTACTCCATGTTGCCATTAACATTTGTGTCTAAGCATAATTTCAACAACCCAGAAAGAAGAAATCTGAATACTTTTCAAATACAGTAAAGATTCAACCAAAACAGGGGGAAAAAATTGAATTATACCAGGAGATAGAGCCTAATAATATTCCAAGAACTGCCTGTACAATTGATCGAGAAATCACAGAGACTATAAGCCCGTTTGGTCCCAACCTTTTTTCAAGTTTTTGAGGAATTTTGAATTTTTTTGGAGAACTTGTAGTTGAAAAGATTAAAAAGTGTTAAAAGTGACGGATCCTACAGAAATATGTAGTTGAAAATGAACTTGAGAAAAATTCGAAAAAAAAAAAAGATTTATAGGACCGAACGGTTATATACATAGCAGCACTAACCAAAAGTCAAGTACCTCGAGCAAATTTTTTGACAAGCCAAATTAGCATGAATGAGATTCTGCTGTTCTACCAACAAATGCGACCTATACGGACTAATGAGAGTAGAAGAACACTGCACAAAACAACCGAATGTCAAATCCCACAGCAATATGGAATCCAGAGAACTCAGTGTTTAAACAGATGGCTATAGGCTCCAGAGGTTTATAAGATGTTAAGTTCGTAATTGTGCAATCGAAAGACGTCTCCACTGCCCCACAGGAGGTCCCCGGTCTAAGAGCATTAGTAAGCCAGCATTGTTGGCTGGTAATCCGAACATGTACCTAAAACAATAAACAAAATTCAATAAGCATAGGGGGGAATATCTACAAATGGCTTCCACGGAATCAACTTTCTATAACTGCAGAAAAATACAACTTTTGCCTACTGGAGAACAGGTAGACATTATGTACACAAAGTATGCATTTAGCCGTCTTGGTTCATTTCTTCTTTCCTCTCGCTAGAGTCAAGAAACTGATATTACTAAAACTTAAATACTTGGCAACGTAGGTAAAATTTGTTTGTTTATAAACAAAGAATGTGATGTTTTCGAAGTAAAATATGAGGTTGAAAAGTGATTTGAGGAAATGTGTGTAGTTAAAAAGTTGTTTTGGGAAACGTGTTGTTATTAAACTTATTTATAAATGGTTTACCAAAAGGAGGCAAAGTAGTTTCTCTATAATAAGCCTACTTCTAACTTAGAATAGGATCTTTAATGTTGCCCCAACTCACATTGAAGAGAGAGAAGACTTTAAGCGTATAAAATGCCAAAATGTTCATGAATAAGATATGATGAAGGTAATGTGAAAAGCTAGATGTTGTTTACTTTTTTAGAGGTGATAACATTGGCAGTTCTTTATCAGAAATTCAGAATCAAGTCCTAAAGAAGAGGGACCATAAACTGCTGCGTACTAGATTAAAAGACCAGTCGCAGAAGCCAAATACATAAAACATGACCAAGTATAAACAGTTCATTTACATAACAAAACGGTAAAATGGACACTACGGTAATGAACCTGCTAAAATTAGCATGAAGAAGTAAAGCAATTAATCTGTAAAGACACTATTCAACAACTAATCCATTATATACTCACCTGCATTTGCGAGCTTTTCTTTTCCATAAAACAAAAGATGCAACCCACTGAACATGAAAACGAACACAAGAAATAAATAGTTAGCAGTAATTAAACATAACACATTTGATGTTGTAAGTCGTTGATAGAAAAATGTAGCTAAATTCATAGAGGCATTTCATACAATCTAACGATCAAATTGCTTTTTGATATTGCGCCCTTCGAGATGAAATTCGCAAATTGTAATATAATAAGGAAATTCAAAAGAATCAAAGATGAATGTGTTGATAAGAAATTAATCTGGAATACTTCTCTTTCAGTTCTATATTTAGACAAACTTTTGAGAAGAAATAGACAATTTTTTATGTCTGAAGAACTAAGCAATTCAAATTGTAAATAAGGATTATGACACTCTTAAACTAGCTCCAAAAGGATAAATCTGAAATAGATAGGTTAGAAGCTGTTAACAAAGCTGTTAAAAAACATGACAAGGCAAATTAAAACTATAAAATATGATGGACCAAAGACGAAAAACTGATCCAAGAAGAACATGAATGAGAGGGAACAGGCCCAAGAAAAAGTCAATCATAGCCTCTTTTTTCTGGTTACACTGTATACCAAATAAGGCATACTTCCAAATATACGAATGCACGCAACAATAAAAAATTATTAACTGGTTCAAGAGATAAACTATTACTTAAATAATGCATCAAGATTCCATTGCCTGGTAGCTAAAAGAAATACTCCCAATCAAGATACCCACAGGGAGCAAAAATTTATTCTGCAACCAACTTCAGCATGAAGTTTAGCTTCAAAATTTATGACCCATCATTTCACATCATAATCAAGAAGCGGAAGTCACAACTTATATTATCAGGAGTGTGTACTTTGGCACAACAAACACTTCAATAGAACTATTCAAATCTGAACCAATGAAATGAAATTGCTTAACAAAACATTGGACCAGAACACTATGGAAACTCTTGAGGATGAGGAAAGCCAAAAGACATTTGACATAGTTGACAAAAAAGTAGGGAAATATTACAATTATTTGATAGAAATAATGTAATCAAACAGAAGAAGGTTAGGAAAAAAAAAGATGAGAGGGTTGTCTAGAGAGGTAGTTCGCTAAATGGAAAAATTATGGACAAACAATCTCATATAAAAAGGCTAAGGACGGAATTGCAGATTTTAGCAGCTATTTTTCAGCCACATACGCATTAACCATATTGGCATTTCAGGGAAATTGCTTTATCAAAATTAGCAAAAACTGTCAAATGCTAAATCTTGTGTTGACTCTATCTATAATAGGATACCTTTTCAAAATAAGCCTATAAATATGGTAAGCATGTCCTAGATTGGAACTTTTTCCATCCCTTGCACTTCCTCCATGAATCCTTAAATTTCTTATTGCTTAATTAGGTAAGCATTTCCACTCCAATTGTAAAAGATCATTAGTTTTTTACAGTCACTTATCCTAAGGCGTTTAGCACTGATTATTTATATAATGCATGGATAGCGCTGTTTATATTTTGTTATCTTGGAGAAACAAATAGGTGCATACCCATAACTCAGTAAATTGCATCAATGTGGCATGCAAAAAGATTACAACCCAGAAAGATAGTAATATTTTTAAAAACTAGTTAATGAATGGTGTCAACAGGTTGTTAAACTTACCACTACAAAAGATAATAGGAGCCAAGATACTTGAAATGCAGAGTGAAGAGAAATAAAACAGACAAGAATGTTTCAAACAGGACACAAATTTAACACCACCACCCAATTAGGTGCATTTAGAAATAAATATAGTACCCGCAGTGAATTACCTTGAATATTGATGAGAAACTCCCAATTACAGATGGCTTCTGCTCAGGCATCCTTCTTGCTGGTGACATTTCTTTACACAAATTCTGAGCAATCTCCTTCAACAACACCATCTGTGCTTTATCAGTTCCAACAGAAATGATTGCCTGTCTCATTGATTCTCTGTCAGCTTCAAGAGCATGAAGCCTAGCATACAGCTTCTGGACCTCCAGATCTCTATCATCAGAATGATTTAGTGACACTCTAGGAGTCGTCAGATAGTCTTCACCTACTCCAACAGAAGACTTGGGCTCTGTGACTCCATTATATGAAGCTCCCTGATGAATAGAGTCAATTGTGTAAACTCTGTCGCTCACATCGTCTCCAATTTCTGATGCATTATCGACCTTCCTCAAATTAGAGTTCTCTTCCATCTGTGTATATACTGTCTTCTTAAAACTTCCACAAAACTTAGGAGAATCAGCGGAAAATTCTGCTCCATTTTCTTTACCCATCATGAAAATCGAATTTGAACTATCAGTTGAGAACTTCCTAAGATGCCGAGGCCGCCTTGGAGATTGACCAACTATCACCTTTTCAAATGCATTTTTAAATTCTCCTTCAGGCTGAATGGTCTTAGGAGTTTTCTCCAATTGATTGATCCGGTCATCCAAATCCTTCAAGTGATCCCTAGACCGTGGAGTTTCACCAAATGCATATTTCTCTATGTCAGCGGGTTCATCCTCACCGTCTAGATATGTGTGAGGTTCATTCAAATTGCACTTGAGAGGAGGATATATCTCGTAAGGAGGGAGTTCAGATTGCCCCTCGAGGTTTTCAGTCATGCTATTGTTTCGGCTCATATCTTTCTCTCCTTCAGCATCAGCCTCTGTGAGTCCATAACTCATCATTCTATGTTTATAGGCCTGCACCTCACAGGTTAAAGACTGAATGGACTGCTCCCTCTTATATAACAAATCTTCCAATGCCAACATCTCCTGCTGATCATGTGCTATTTTCTCCTCCACATATCTCTTAAACTGCCTCGCCTCCATCTGAACTTCTGCTTTCTCTCTCTGCAACCTTAGTATCATCGACATGGCCTCATTGGCAGCCGAGGAGGATGCATTCCTCTCCTCCTCGAGCTCTGAAATGAGGTCCTGAATGGTCTGCTGTTGGCTGCTGACAGTCTCGCGTAATGCTTCACATTCATTTCCTATCTCCACACGAGCATTTTGTTGTAAAACCAGTCCTGGGATTGTGAACTGGCTTTCTTCCTCCTTAAACTTGTCATATTTGCACTTTACAGTACGAAGATATGTCCCTGAAAATGATCTGTTCATCATTGAACAGCTACATCCACAATCGCAACATTTGACCAGACTCTTTGATGGGGACGAATTATTAGACTTCATAGCCAAAGAACATCCAATCAAATCTCAAACACCTGAATAATCCTTTTTTTTTTTTTTGGCAAGAAATTAAAGAGTTTCCCAATCAAACAAATCCCCAGACCTCCCTCAATGTATATTAACAAATTTCCCCCAAAATGTGTAAATCTCTCCTTTTCCCTCAACCCAGATAAATAGTCGATACATTCAGATCAATATATTGTCCCCAACAGGCTTCCTATAAAAAAAAAAAATACAAAATAGGAAAATTAAAATTAAAAACTAACTTAAATCTTTACACGTGTGCATGTATATTTGGTTACCTTGAAGCTTGAAGGGGTGAAATCACAGCTGAAAACCGGTTATTAACTGTTCGCGAGAAAATGTTTATCCGCCCCGGCGCTTTTCCTGCTGATAAGATGCGATCTGAAGGGGAAATAAAACAAAATGGAGATTGAGGGAAAGGAAAAAATTAGTGGAGGGAGAGCTAAGGAGGGAAGCCCTAGAATTTTTGGTTTTGATACTGTTTTGACCGTTTTTATGGTTTTAATTGATTTGCTTCGTGTTACGAGAAATATATGATTACTGAATTCTAGAGAGAGAGAGAGAGAGGAGGGAGTTGTTTGTTCGTTTTAGAGAGAGGAGAGAAAGAAAGGGGAAGGGGTAAGGGGTAAAATTGGAAAAACAATGGAGTCCCGCCGATTAGTCGGAGAATTCAACGGAAACCGCGTGGGGAATGTGTTTTTCTCCGGGCAAACAGTTGCAAAATGCAGGTTTCCACTGTTCCTTGGAAGATTCTATTGATAGTATAAATATAATTCCAAATATAGAAACTTTGAATCTATTTGAAATTAAAGAGCAAACAAAGTACGCATTATTTGATGTCAATTAAAATCAAAATTTTAGTTTAAATTAAAGTTAACAATTAATCTCAATCATAAATTTTATGGGATCTACAACTCTAATTTGGTAATGTGATTTTTTTTTTTTTAATGAACATGTAGTTTAAAAATGTTTGAAAAGTAAAAAATTATGGCTATACTAAGAATAGATGATTGAGATTGACTTTGAAATGTTAAAGTAAAAAAAAAATATATATATATATATATATTTTACCTAAGAGACTCATAACGTAGGGTAAAATTTTCCCGGCCTCTCCAATCTTTTCATTTGTGTCAAATATTAATTGATGTTCCCAACCTTTAAAATTTTGCACAGATTGTCCCAACTCGATGAAGACAATCTATTTAGAGTTGATTTTGTGCACGGATTCGAATTTTTCTAGCTCAAATGTATATTGTCTTTATCACGCATCATTTTTATTTGTTAACAATAATTGGATCTAGTCTTATATTAGGAAGTCAATGAGTAGTATTTTGATGATACACTTAGGCTAGAAAAACATGTGCTCGAAATATTTTGATGATAAAAGGACACAATTAGGCACGTGATACATGATTGATGAGAATAA
The DNA here is from genome assembly GCA_963555705.1 of Ligustrum vulgare. NCBI lineage: Eukaryota > Viridiplantae > Streptophyta > Magnoliopsida > Lamiales > Oleaceae > Ligustrum > Ligustrum vulgare. Next base: position 3,026,235 of record OY743185.1, read on the forward strand.
TTGTTCAAAAATAAATTTTCATCCACTTTTATTAACCTTCTTCTATATATTTATATGAAAAAAATAGGGAAGTCCTCAATAGAGGGATTTTTTATTTAAAAAAAAAAAAAAATTGTATCTACCAGTCATTTGTTACGTGCCTAAAAGTAGACGACTTCTTTCGAGAGATGGGAGATACTGTACGCACAATTTTAAAATATTAGTAAGATATTAGGTTGACCAAGTAGAAGGTTAGGGACATGGAGCGACATGAATGGAAATATTGGGATCCTCAGAGGAATTTGTTCAATTATGAATTAATTCTTTATCCCTTTTAAACTGTTTATTTTTCCCAATGAGGTTACATTTTATTATATATTGCGAATCATGTTAGGCTGTGAGCCTGCAATAAATATTATCCCTTTGAAGATGCTACTAAAGTTGAGATATGTTATAAAAGAGTAGATATAGCCATCATATAGAAACGGATTAAACTAGGATAGGACTTAAATTAGCAGTTTGGTCTGATTTTATCATTTTACTAAAGTTCTAATATGTTTCAAAATATTAAAATTGAGAGGCGATTAATTTCGACTCGATTCTTGGTTCTTGATTGTAATATTAGGAACAAAAAATTGGATTTCTCACTAAATGTTTATCTATTTCTAAATTTAGTTTTCTTCGTTCAAAGATTGGAATTTTCTGGAAGCTCAATCTTGCGTGTGCTTGTTAAGAAAACTACGAAAGAGTTGAAGTCATGTGCTAAAAGTGACAAATCCGAAACAAACATTTATTTTTATTTAAATAATATTGGGTGAAATGCGTCAACCATTTAAGTTTTCTTTTGAATTTTACCATTTTAAGTATTCATTATGATTTTATTTATAAACTTAAACCCCTGTTTGGTGGGGATTAAAATCATTTTTTGGTAAATTTTGATAGAAGTTGATGAAATATGTAGTTAAAAATTGTGGGATCCCATAAAATGTGATTAAAATTAATTATTGATTTTAACTTAAATTAAAATCTTATTTTAAATTGCCCCCAAACATGAGCTAAATGGCCAATACAGTCAATCTTCGTATGCTTTAAAGTTTCACCAACCAACTTGTCCGTACTCAAAATTATAATACATAGAATAAATCCTGGTCTAGTACTGACGGTGTGCATCATAATATGTGTCCATCATGGGTACTAGATCAATTCCATCAACATAACTAAATGTGGTCTTGAAAAAAAAATCCAATTACGTTTGTTTATTTTTTAAAAAAATATTTACAAATTTATTTCTATAATCATGGAAGCCACATCTTTATAACATTCCTTCACTTTTCTAGTTGTTTAATTGTTTAAAAAAATTGTTTATAAATGACGATAACATTTCATTTATCGATTTTTATAAAAGTCAACAATTTTTGTTGGTTGAAGATTTTCGCACACCATTTTTTATTTCTAAAAAAAATAGATTAATAAAATGTTGATTCGTCGCTATTTATAAACATTTATAGACAATCATTTATAAATAATTTACCAAACATGGTCTTAACTATAAAAATTATATGGATAATGGGACCAACAAACACGAAGGAATGTTTGGCTGTATCCAAATTATTAATTTACCTAAAAAAATCTAGTTTTATTACCTTGTACAGATTATTTAAAACTCAATTTTTACAAAATTAATTTCAATCACATATTCTTCTAATAAAATTGTTTTGCAAGTGAAATTTAAAGATTTTGACAATTTTTTTGAATTTTACAAAAGTTACGGTTATCGTATGGTTTTGGGGTTCCAAAATGAAATTCCGAGGAGGATTATGTGCAATTTACATGTTCTCAAGAAGGAAATCGAACTACTAGTACAATCAAGTATTTGAATCCTCAACCTACAACCCAAACAGAGTGTAAAGCTAGGATAGTGGCCTCTTCGGATGCTACTGGAATTTGGAGGGTTATCACATTCCATTTAGACCACAATCATGAAATAAGTCATCAAAATCTAGGTTGTTTGGATGCAATCGACAAATGACATGTGAAACGGAAGCTACAAGTTAATGACATAGCAGGAATTCCCTTACACAAAAGTTTTAACTCAATTGTTGTAGAGCCTGGTGGGTAAGATAAGATGATGTTTGTGGAAAAGGATTGTAGAAATTATACCGACAAGGTCAGGCAGTTAAGACTTGGAGAGGGAGATGCATCTGCTACAAAGGGCTACTTTTCGAAGAAGCAATCTCTTTGTCCAGGTTTTCACTTTAGCGTTGATTTGGGTGATGAGTGGCGATTGAAGAATGTATTTTGGGCGGACAATAGGTCGAGACAAACATGTTAAGAATTCGGAGATGTTGTGACATTTGACACTACGTACTTGACTACGTTCACACAAAGACAACTTTGAAGCAGTTTGTTGAACATTACGAATAGGCTTTGCGGAGTAAAGTTGGGAAGGAGTTTCTAGAAGATTTTCGATCCTTTTCACAAATGGTCTCATGCGTAACTGTGTATGATTTAAAAAATCAATTTCAATCAGTTTATACAATCGATATTCAGGGAATTTCAAGTAGGATATACAGGTAATATGTACTGAAATGCACTAAAAGGAAAGGAGCGCCTAGAAAAATAAAAAAAGGGGGCTTTAGAAAATGCATTTAAATGGCGAAAGGTATGGTAAGATATCTCTTTCGTGAATCACCCTGTTGAATTGGTTATGATATCAAATCTAATATGTAGACCTTTTTCCTGGGCGTTCCAATTCGAACATTTAATGTTTTTAGCATTTGAACACAAGTAGTCTGTTATCATCTCTTCAAGGAAATTTGTGCTACAGGCCGTATTAATATTTCAGCAACAAACAAATACGAAAAAAGAGCTAATATTACACAAAGCTAAAATTACACAATTAGATAAAATTCATTATTTTATTTTGATCTCAATCTCCGCATCTTCCTCTATTGATGCTCAAGAACAATTTCATTAACCGATAGAAATCCCCGTCATGCTCAGGCTTCTCATAATCAATGTCCAGACCATCTGTAACTATGGCGTACTTTGTAGTTCTTTAGCTGCAAGTTAAGATTTGAAATGATACAAATATTTTTAAACTAAGAAACAAGAACATTACACCATCACACTACTCAACATGAAAAAGGATTTCTACAAAATTCAAGTAGTATACTACTTAAGCTAAGCTTAGAATTTCAACAAAATCCAACATCGAAATGTATATAATACAGTATATCCCAGTGTTAAACATATTTCAACCATAGGAAATTCAACTAGTATACAACTTAAACTACGCTAAGTATTTCAACAAAATTCAACATACGAATGGATATAATTTAGTATAATATCTAAAGAATCATAAACTAAAGAATCCAGGAACAGAATCACAACCACAAATTCAATAATGATAATTCTAATAATTCGAGCAGAAATTTAAAAAAAAAAATGCAAAAACTCAACAAACTAATGAACATAATTCATCCTCAGACTTCAACTATTGAGTAAAAACTTTTATATAAAATGAGAAGGAATGCCAGATATACGAATTTAACTACAGAGCAAAGCATCTAAGAAAAACATGCTATCACGAAAAAACTTAGAACAAATCGGAAGAAAACAACTAGTGTTGGGTTTTTGATACCTTATAAATCCGGGTGATGATGTAAAACATATGTGGGAATAATATCGACGCCTCGATGGATAGTTCGGCTATATAACGACTCGGGGCCACTCGAAGTGACTTAATTGGTAGTTACTCGTGGCCCACTTGGACGACTCATTTGTTGTAGATTTTTGGATAAAGGTCTTGGACTTGGTTAGTTGACCCATTAGGTTGGTTGTTATCTATTTTTGTGAGTTGGGCCTTTGGGTGTTATTAAGCCCAATTCATGACCTAGCCCAAAACTAACCTATAAGCTTCCTATCGTTGCCTATTGTCTGAGAAAGAATTTGAACTGATTGAAAGAGGGAGAAAACTGCCGTTCTTGAAGCTCATTACTGCCTTCATTGTTGCTTTTCTTCCTTGGTGATATAGTTCATCTTCATTTGGAGCAACCAAGGTTGTGTGTTGTTGGGTCGAACTTCAAATCGAGGTGTTGTGTTGGAGTGCTTACTGAGCCCGGAGGTGTATCGAAGACCCAACCACAATTTCAACAACTAGGATTTTAAAGGAAAAAGGCTACAGATCTTCAACCAACCATGTTCGAGTGAAGAACTTGACGTTGACAACGGCACTTAGACAACGAACAAGAGTGACGACTATTACCACAAATTGTTCGAGCACTCTTCCACGAAGAGCGGCGACTGTGAGCCCTATTCGACGATGCCCGATGACGACGGGATAGCAAGCGGAGAAAACCAGTTGTGACTGGGTGGACGAGTGATGACGGTTTGGTCTCAAAAAATTCAGTGAACAAATGAGTCGAACGAGTTAAAAATCGAGGTTCATAGATCAGCCATGTGATATGGAAAAAGAATTGAGGGAAAATTGGTAATCTTGTCTAAAGTGAGCAAAAAAAATAAAAATAAATAAATAATGTAAGATGAAATTGTACACAGACTGATTGTTAATTTTAATATGATAACAGAAGAATTGTATGAAATTGAACAATCATAAGGAAGAGAGGTTAGGTTCATTACATTCATACAAAAAAAAAAAAAAAAGAAGAGAATTTACCCTAAGTAATTGAGCGTGGGAAGCATATTTTTGTTTTATAATAAATATACTATTTTCTCCCTCATATATAGATTGTTTATATTTTCGAGCAAGCTCGACTAGCTAGATTAAGTTGAGCGACACATATATCAATTAAAAAATCTCGACTAAAAAGTGAAGGAAAAAAGAATGAACCTAACTTTAAAGCTATGAAACCAAGCTTGATATGTTTGTTGGATATTGGTTAATAAATCGAGAATTGAAAATCGATTAAAGTGACTTCGTGTCAACTTTGGCTAAATACTCAAAAACTCGGCTCAATCCGTTTAGGCAAATACATAGTCAACAAGTTGAGTAGATTTACTAGTAATCCAAGTATTGAATATTGAAAGGCATTAAACCGAGTTCTTAGATATTTAAGATACACTGTTGTATATGGATTACACTATTCAAAATATCATGCGGTGTTAGAAGAATATACTGATGCAAATTGGATATCCGACACTAAGGATTCAGAATCCACGAGTGGTTATGTATTTACCATTGGAGGTGGAGCAGTGTCCTGGAAATCGTCTAAGAAAACATGTATAGCTCGATCCACGATGGAATTTGAGTTTATTGCTTTAGACAAAGCCCGTGAAGAAGCATAATGACTTCGTAATTTTCTTGAAGAAATTCCATGTTGGGAAAAGTCGATTTCTGTGATTAACATACATTGCGATAATCATTCAGCAATAGCAAGGGCACAAAACAATATGTATAATGGTAAGTCTCGTCATATCCATCGAAGACATAATACCATTAAACAGTTAATATCGAATGGTATAATCTCTATTAACTATGTAAAGTCAAAAGAAAATTTGGCTGATCATTTGACGAAAGGATTTGCAAGAGATCAAGTATACCATTTTTCAAGGGGAATGGGCCTAAAGCCTATTGAATAGAATTACTATGACGAAAACACAACCTTGTAGATTGGAGATCCCAAGATCTTGGTTCAATGAGACAACTAAGTCATAAATGATTCGGAATAAAGCACTTATTCCCATTCCTAAAATTTGAAGTGCTATGTAAAATGTATATAAGGATAAGTATTCATATATACTTTTAATGATTCATAACCTTGAGATAAAAAGGTATGAGATCACCTATATAAGTGTGAAGTGGGGCCGCTTCTATTAGAATTTGAGGCTTAAGTCTCTTAAAGCACTTATGAAACCAAGAGTTGTCCAGGGCCAAAATGGACACAACCATGAGAACCGAATTGGTTAGATGAGTTATGGTGTTGGTACAGGTGTTTGGTTTTACACGAACGGCTGGATGGTTCAAGACATTGCGTTCACCAACTAGCCTTGTAAATTCGATTGTATTCAACTAAAGAAGGTTCAAGGCCACAAGATACCTATCTTGATGCTATGACTTGTCGTGTGTACTCCATTTGTTAGAGTCTGCATTTTCATTCGCATTGTGTTGCGCATATCAAGGAATTTCCATTATGTAGGGGATTGTTGGATATTGGTTAATAAATCGAGAATTGAAAATCGATTAAAGCGACTTCGTGTCAACTTCGGTCAAATACTCAAAAATTCGGCTCAATCCATTTAAGCAAATTTGTTTGCCACTTCACCGCTTCGGGGGGCACAAACGGGGATCGACTTGCCCGGTCAAGTCGCGAGGGTTGAAGGGGTAACGCCCTCGAAAGAGAATTTTGATTTCTCTACATGTATTGAAGGGTATATTTATCATTCCGAAAACCAATATCGAATGAATGAGAAATTACGAAAAAGGACGAAATCGGGTCAAAATGTTTGACCGTGCGACCGCATGGTTGGGAAACCGTGCGATCACACGTCAAATTTATTTCCGGATTTTTGTGTAAATTCGTTCGACCGCACGGACTATAATCCTGCGACCGCAAGGTTGTCCGGAGAAAATGCACCTTTTCGTAAAGGTGCATGATTTGGAAATGGTACATGGTTTGGATTCAACCATTTCGTTCAAACCCTTTCCTGCTCTATAAATAGGACCCTTTGAGTGTCATATTCCTCACAATTTGATATGGAAAACATATATCATCATCTCTTCTCTCCAAAATCAAAAGCATTGCATTTGTTTTGATTTTCTTTAATTTTCATCTTTGGAGTACATATACCAAATTTTGGTTCTTGTACTTGTGTTTTGAAGTGCTACAAACACAAGTGAAGCCGTTGTATCATGGGGTCGATTACCGGAATCCATAGGCACCGTTGTGGGGCAAATTCGACTTAAGTACAAAGAGTCCAACTCTTGCCTCGGCTTTGTCCCTATTTTCTTCTCGTTTGTATTTTCTTGGCCGTTACTCTGTCCAATTTTCGGCTCAAATTTACAAACTATTATTCTACTTATTTTGGCGTCATTATTCACAAATTTCCCAACAATGTTTAAGGCCTTGTTCAAGTGGGGTCAAATCAAAGAATTATGATAGGTGTCGAATCCAACAAATAACAATATTTTCTTGCTCTTATAAAAATAAATTGTAATAGCGGTGACTAAGGTCGAATCCACATGGATTGATTAGATTTAATTTTTTGAGAAAATTAAAACAATAAATTAAAAATAAGGGGGGTTTTGAATTTCGAATGTAAAATCAAATTGTAAATAAACAATTGTGAAATTAAAGTGATGAAAACATCAAATTAAATATGATCTAAATTGGTTATGGTCATTAATATGATCTAACAACCTATCTCTCCTTACTATCTCGATAATAAAGATACGCTCATTGATTATTTACCTAATTAATAAACAACTCTAGATACGATTTTAGGATTTAATTTACAAATAACATTAACCTCTAGAGAGACGACTAATTCTAACCAACAAATTCACATGTGTGATTCATTTAAGTTATGTTATATATCTCCATAAAATAAATCGAAAATCAATCTATAATCAACTATGTTATTTGTCACTTATATTAGAAAACTTAAATAATTACAGATTTAGATTCCTAATTGGCGAAGTATCGTTTTGACAATTAAAACAACGTGCACTTTGTATTAATAAATCAAAACAACAACTTCAATGCAAACAAAAGATATACAAATAGAAAAGAGATAAAAGAACAATGAAATTAATTAGATCTCACAATTCTTAAAGAATCAACACTTCAATTATATCCTTGAACTTGAATAATAAAATAGCTATCCATCTACATTTGAATCAAAAACTAAAAAAGAATTATAATTAAAATAAACAAAAGTCAAAAGAAAAATAGAAAAATGCCTATCAAATTTACGTGTGGCTGCTTTCAAGTTGCTCTCGTCCAAAATTCTCCTCTCCAAAAAGAATGTTTCTGCCTTTTAAAATCCCTGAATTTTGCTGCCCTAGAGTTCCCTCTTCTTTTCCCTTTTAGTTGCTGCCAAGAGAAAATTTAATCCAGCAGTTGGTCTCCTAAAATTGCCTAGCCCAAAAACAAAGTCTAGTACTTTCTTCCTTGTCAAGTCCCTAAAAACGACCAAGGATGCCTCCCAGTAATCGGACACTACTATGGGCTTAAAAATCAATCAAAAACAACTGGTCCAATAAAGAAATATGGAGGAGTCCACATATGGAATAATTACTTAGAGAGAATGATTTATTTAGGGTTAATAGCACAAAACGTCCTTACCTTTGACATGTATTGTGCAAAACATCCAAACGTTTTGATTTTTGACGCTGAACGTCTCAACCTTTACATTTTTTTGTTGGAGACGTCCTTTTCGTTATATTTAACCCTATTTCAACGTTAAATGGGGGACATTTTTATCCAATTCCATTTTAAATTCATTTCTTAAGGGTAATTGGCACAAAACGTCCCTACGTTTGACACTCATTGTGAAAAAAGTCCATGCGTTCATTTTTTTGGCGAATAACGTCCATACCTTTAGATTTTCTTGCAGATTAGTCCCCAAAATTTACTTTTCTTTTAATTTAGTCATTCCGTATTTGATTTAAAGGTCATTGTCTTCAAACGTGTATAACTTTTGATTTACAACTCCGAATTGCACTCCGTTTTTTGCATTGAACTCCAAATTCAATCATCTTTCTTATGATATATCATGTGCTCATTTATTAAACATTTCGTTTTAACTTTTGTATTATAGATACTTATTTTGTTAGGGCATCATTGATTAACGTAAATTGATTTCCGTAAATTTTATTGAAATAGTGAAATTTTAATTTTAGTGTGTATTCGACGGCCAGCGAAATTTATAAATTGGATTTATTTGAATTTGAATTTTATTTTTTTAAGGTAAAATGTCTGGTTAAATTTGGTATGTTTAGTCCCTGTTTGAGCCATATTATAGGCTCAAATCACTTTTTGAACAACACACAATTTCTTTCTCCAATTTTCAAAAAGTGATTTGAGACTATAATATGGCTCAAACAGTGGCTAAACATACCAATTTTTAACCAGATATTTTACCTAAAAAAAATAAAATAAAAGTCAAATAAATCCAATTTATAAATTCCTCTGGCCGTCGAACACACACTAAAATTTAAATTTTACTGTTTCAATAAAATTTACAGAAATCAATTTACGTTAATCAATAATGCCCTAACAAAATAAGTATCTACAATACAAAAGTCAAACGAAATGTTTAATAAATGAGCACATGGTACATCATAAGAAAGATGGTTGAATTTGGAGTTCAACGCAAAAAACGAAGTGCAATTCGGAGTTGTAGATCAAAAGTTATATACGTTTGAAGACAATGACCTTTAAATCAAATACGGAATGACTAAATTGAAAGAAAAGTAAAATTTGGGGACTAATCTACAAGAAAATCTAAAGGTAGGGACGTTATTCGCCAAAAAAATGAACGTAGGGACTTTTTCCACAATGAGTGTCAAACATAGGGATGTTTTGTGCCAATTACCCTTAAGAAATGAATTAAAAATGGAATTGGACAAAAATGCCCCTCATTTAACGTTGAAATATGGTTAAATATAACGAAAAGGACGTCTCCAACAAAAAATGTAAAGGTTGGGACGTTCTGATGAGAATCGAGAAAGTCAAACCTCGATGCACGTGCCTGTGGGATCCATGACGAGATCCGAAGTCGAAGAGGTTCAAGATTCGAGGCTAAACAATGTGAATAAATCAAGAAAAGAAGCTAAGAATCAAGTTGGAGCCAAAATTGAGAAGCTTGGAGTTTCAACCAAGTTCGGTCGACCGAACTTTCTTTCGATCGACCGATCTTCTGCAGACAAATTTTTTATTCAGCCTCAGTCGCGTTCGGCTGAGTGACGGTCGACCGAAATAATTTGGGTCGACCAGTTCGGTCGACCGAAACACTCCGTTTTACAAAAACGAGATTTTTCTTGTAAATACCAAAATTGCACATTTTACCCATTTTGTACCTTTTATACACATTTCTTGTCATTTGTAATGATAACTTGGATGTTCATGAAGTGCTCTTGAGAGCTTGGTCTTGAAAGACCCCTTTAAGGTAAAGATAAAAACCTCCTTTGTCTTGTTATCTTCTTGGAATTTAATCAACTTTGCTTGAGTATTGTTATTCTTGTGTTGTTGTTTATTTTCCGCCACCTTGGAATTTGTTTGGTTAATACCCATTGGGCTAGGGTTTGTTAATCCTTGAATTTTGAGTTAGATTTAAACTTGGGTTAAGGTGTTTATCGCTTTATTTACCACTTTAGCTTTCTTGGATTTTGTATTAAATTGTTGTGGGAATTTTCGGTTAACACACCAAAGGGGTTCGCATCATTTGGTATCAGAGCTTGGTTCTAATTTGGTAAACCTATCCTTTACATTATTGTTGTGGTTATACAAAAAAAAAAAAAAAAAAAAAAAAAAAATCCGAAAATTTGAAAAAGAAAAATTGGAGAAAGTTTGTATGCCCATGAGTATTTATTGATCATTACATATTGGGTATATTGATTGTTGAATTTGTTGGAGGTTCTATTAGCCAAACACTTACAAAGCCCACACTTTCCAAATTGTGTATTCAAAGTGTTTGATCAATTGTCCCAAAGAAAATACCTCTTTCATGTCTTATTATTTAATGCCCATAACTTGTTAATTACTTGGGGCTATCTAATTCCATTATTGAGATTGAATTATCAACATTATATCACATATATCACTTGCTCCATACATTGGGTAATATTGATCATTCATTCCTTGTCATATTTGAGTTGTTGGGGGGTATTCATCTATCCACATTAAAACCATTCAAGGCCACTTCAAGATTGAGTACAAAGTGTTTGCTAAATTGGTTCATTGAAATTTACACTCTTGTGCTTATTTGCTCTACATATATGTCTTGTCTAATACTTGTGATTATTCAATCTCATTGTTGAAATTGTGATCCTAGCATCTTATCCCACATAAATATTGTTCCTTTTGAGTATAGCAAGCACATAAATTCTACTTACTATTTGTGTCTACTTGTTCTAAATTCCTTCTTCCTTGTTGGTGATTTCTTTAACTCCACAAGAATTATACTTTGTGGTTTAGTTGATTACCTTCCTAGGAGAACTTGAGAAAGGAGATTTTGAGTGGAAAAATGCAAGAGTGGTGAGCTCAATAGAGGGTAAAAGCCAAATTTGAGTGAAACACGAGAGAAATATTTTCTTGTGAGAACACTTTCATACTTGCACACCATGTCCATTTTCAATTCTCAAACTCAAGATTTTAAGTACTTGTTGAAAAATATTTCAACCACCATGGCTAGACAAATGGAGAAAAGTGGGGGTGAGTTGGAAAATTTAGGAACAAGAGGGGAGAGTACATTAAATAGGGGAGGTGAAGAAATGATGTGCAGTAGAAGAAGGGTGGGGGATAAATTTGGGAACATTGTGTATAGGGATGAAAGTAGAAAACAAAATGGGAGTTTGAATGAGAAAATTAGAAGGGACGGCTGGGATAATGAAAAGGAGAGAGAACAAAATGGGGGCATGCATAGGAAAAGAGGAGAATGGTAGATAGGAGTGGAGATGGAATTGATGATAATATTGATATAACAAAAATGAAGAGTCCATCATTCCATAGGAGGGATGATAATGAAGGGGAAGTTGAAGAAGAATGGAGAATGGGTAGAGGAAGAAGAGAGTGGGTAGATAGGAATGGAGATGGGTTGGATGATAGGGGGAATGGAGTTGATGAAAATATTGATAGTTTGCAAATGAAGACTTCATCATTCCATAGGAAGGACGGTAGTGGAAGTAGAGAAGTAGTGAAGGAGATGAATGCTAGGCTACCAAAAATTTTGGCCCATGATAATGAGAGGGAGAAGCATGGAGGAAATACTTTCTACACTAGATGTCTTGTGAGGGATAGGGCATGTAGTCTCATTATAGATGGGGAGCGTGACACGAATTTGGTAAGTGCTAGTAGGGTGGAGAAATTGGGGTTACCGGTTATGAAGCATCCTAATCCTTATATATTGCAAAGGTTGAATGACTATGGGGAGGTGAGGGTAAGTGAACAAGTTCTTCTTACTTTTCACATTGGTACTTATAGTGACCAAATATTATGTGACATGGTTCCCTTACACACTACTCACATAATTTTGGGAAGACCTTGGCGATGTGAGCGAAATGTGAATCATGATAGGAGGAGGAACCGGTGTAGCTTCCAAATGGATGGAAAAAAGGTTGTGATCCTATCTTTGAGCCCGAAAGAAGTTCATAAAGATCAAATGAAACTCAAGAAGGAGTGGGAGGAAGAAGAGGAGAAAATGAAAGAAAATGAAAATGAAAATTCAATTGAGAGAATTGAAGAAAATAAAAATGAGAGTAAGAGAGTTGAGAGTTAGAAAAAGGAGAGGCAATGAGAGTTGGAGCCACGACTTCAGAAAAAGGAGAGGCGAGAGAAGCACCGAGAGTTGAGGTTACTACCTCAGAAAAAGGTGAGGGAGTGATGAGTTCCACAAAGAAAATTGAGAGGAGAGATCACACAAAAATGTTCTTTACTCTTGAATTTTCTAACAATGCCCTTCCTAGCTTGGTTACTTCTTTGTTGCAGGAGATCGTGAGGCTGACTTATCAAAGCAACCAAGAACTCAAAAGTCATGCCGAGTGGAAGAACTTTATGGAGATATTTTCCTACCACAGCAAATACAATCAAGGTAAAGAAAATGTGGTAACCGATGCAACATCTAAGAGGTACGCCCCTAACACTTCTTCGAGAGCAAGGTTATTATATTTGGAATACATCAAAGGATTGTATGACATTGATGTGGACTTGACAAATGAAATTTTGTCATGTGGAAATGTTGCATGTAATGAAGGTCCTTGGCATGATAAATTCCTCCTTTGTAAATTCAAATTTTTATGTGTGCCTAATTATCTAAGTGCCAACTCATTTTGTATTGAGCATGTTAAGGACATCCATGTTAATAATCCGAATTTGTTAAACATTTGTGAATCGTGCTGTGAGCAATATTTTGATGAATTTTATGGGCATGATAACTATTTGTTTTGGAAAGTTGGATTATTTGTTTTTAAATGTGCCATGCGCGAATTTCTAATGAGTGAGACACATGTTGGTTGTTTGATTGTGCACTTTGAAACCAAGGGGGCCGTGGAAATATTTTTTGATCGCTTTTATTGGCCTCATTGAAAAATTGGTGATAAACATGTTTGCACTTGTGGTAAAGGCCGAACGTTCAAAGTGGCTAAATCTAAGTTTTTACCTCAAGTTTTATACACACATTTGCACATTCCCAGTAAACCTTGGGTTAATCATTCTATGGAGTTTGTGTTGGGTTTACTTAGGCTAAAGAAAAGAAATGATGCTAATTTTGTGGATGTTGGTAGGGGTATTAAACTTTTACATTTTACTACATGTCATGAAGCGTGCATTGCTATCAACATGATGAATCTTTTCTTTGGGGGAGTGGTGTCTTTGCATAAAAATGATGCTCAATTTGTGGTTGATAAATTTGCTTGCAATGGAAGTGTTCATCCTATTAGCAAATTTTCTCCACTTGATGTTGCTTATGGCCCTAGCCTACTAACTCTTTTGAGCTTGATGTACTTATTTATTGATAGAAATGTTAGTATAGGTGGGCATAACAAAGCAAATCTGGTTAAGCCCCTTCGCAGGAGGCTCGTACCTCCATATGAGGGGATTGACATACAATGTACTTCCCATGCCAACCATGGTAGGAGGCGACTCGTATTTGATCCGGGTGGTTGGAAATGGTTCTTTTCAAGGGGAGAACGGGTTCCCGATCAAATAAAATCCAAAATGCTACCCTGCGATATTGGCACCTCTCAAGTTCTTTGCAATGCCTACAAATTGATTTTGCACGGTGAGTATGAAGTTTCAGTTACATTTATTGTGTCTGAATTTTCTATTTTTATTGTAGGTGTCGATTCGTGGTCGAATCTCTTTCGAGATGGAGGAGATGATGAGAATCACGAGGGTCCAACTTCATTGCACGAACCTGTGATCCACAATGTTGCAAGATCAAAGTTCAAGGAGTTTCACGACAGTGCATTCAAGCAAAATTCGAGGTCGAATCATTTTCAAGAGGGAGGGGATGATGAGAATCGAGAAAACCAAACCTCGATGCACGTGCCCGTGGGACCCATGACGAGATCCGAAGTCGAAGATGTTCAAGATTCGAGGCTAAACAATGTGAATAAATCAAGAAAAGAAGCTAAAAATCAAGTTGGAGCCAAAATTGAGAAGCTTGGAGTTTCAGCCAAGTTCGGTCGACCAAACTTTCTTCCGGTCAATCGATCTTCTGCAGACAAATTTTTGATTCAGCCTCAGTCACGTTCGGCTGAGTGACGGTCGATCGAAAGTCCCATTTCGGTCGACCCTGTGATCGACCGAAATAATTTCGGTCGACCAGTTCGGTTGACCGAAACACTCCGTTTTACAAAAACGGGGTTTTTCTTGTAAATACCGAAATTGCACATTTTACCCATTTTGTACCTTTTATACACATTTCTTGTCATTTGTAAGGATAACTTGGATGTTCATAAAGTGCTCTTGAGAGTTTGGTCTTGAAAGACCCATTTGAGGTAAGGATAAAAACCTCATTTGTTCTTGTTATCTTCTTGGAATTTAATCAACTTTGCTTGAGTATTGTTATTCTTGTGTTGTTGTTTATTTTCCGCCACCTTGGAATTTGTTTGGTTGATACCCATTGGGTTAGGGTTTGTTAATCCTTGAATTTTGGGTTAGATTTAAACTTGGGTTAAGGTGTTTATCGATTTATTTACCACTTTAACTTTCTTGGGTTTTGTATTAAATTGTTGTGGAAATTTTCGATCAACACACCGAAGGGGTTCGCATCACGTTCAGCGTCAAAAATCAAAATGTTGGGATATTTTGCACAATACATGTCAAAGGTAGGGACGTTTTGTGTTATTAACCCATTTATTTAGTTTCCTTGTTTGTGTCGAATTCTTATATTTCCCTAAAATAAATAAAAGAGAAATACACCCATCACATAAATAATTTCTCTTAATAATTCCACCAATTTAGGAGATGAACTCAAGTCCAATGACTTGGTTTTCTTCTTCAAAAATTCGTTCTTGAGAGTAAAGTCTTCATGAAACAGTAAGACGTACCCACACCTCATGCAAAATCCTTCTCTAATTGTGCACCTTTTGATATTTCAACTTCTTCTTTTCAATTTGAATCCAATTTGATTTCAATTCTCCACTTAATTCACAAAACATGAAATATAATTAATATCCATAATTTAAGCATTTAAATTAATGGAGCAAGAGGAAATATATATCACAAATTAAGTAACAATTTCGCGCTCTATCAAATTATAATTATTATTTGATTTACTTGAATTTTTTAGGTAAGATGTGTGGTTAAAATTGAAGAAATAAAATGTGCGTGGTTAAAAGGTTGTATGAGAAATTGTGCTCATTAAATTTTGTGTTTTAATCCATTGGCGAGCGGAGCCTAAAACTCGTATCCTAGTATCAACGTTATCAAACACGTGCAACCCTTGATTTTATTTCCTAATTCTGTTTCGAAATAGATTCGTAGAGCAAGAAGTCACAAAGAGATCAAAGTAATTCTAGTCCTATTTTCACATGTTTCGTGGTAAGGTTTTTAATTTATATGTTAAGAAGACTAGTCGAAAATTCTCATGTTTCTCAATTTTAGTTTTATACTGTTTGTGCCATTTGCTCGTAGTAGTGTGCCTTTTCACTTGAATCTCCACCATCGTAAGTATTGTTAAAAGATAACTGTATAATTCATATATAGTTTCACAAATATTATTATAACTGCAATGCGAAATAAAAACTCTTCTAAGTTTTTCAAATTGTTGAAAACTCGAACCAAATGTCTTCAATCTTCTTCAACATTGCACATTTGCGTCTTATGTTGTTGAGCTCAAATTTTTGCCACACCGGACCAAAGCAGCATTGTCCAAGGAAATTCCAATGAGCTATCGAGAAGAATGAGTATTGTTTTATGTTAAATAGATTTTTGTCACACTGAATTGAAGCACCTTTTATGTACTATTGGGTTCATTTCCTGTACTAATCGTTGTTGTCAAGTGGTAAAATTGTTTTGGCTCATCTCTTTTCTATGATATCCATGCAGACAATATTATACTAATTCAACACTTATTTGAGATTCATTATTTTTAAAACGTATTTTCAACCACAAATTCTTCTATAAAATAATTTACAACTAAATCAATTTTTTTCCTACTTTTTAAACACACATTCTCCAAAAGATCAATATTACAAAATACATTTTTTAAATAATGATATCAAACAAGGGCTCCATAATTATTGTAAATAATATTTTCCAATGATAGGAAGGTAACCTTTTAGATATCTTGTAGCATTATTGGGCTTCTACGCGCTACGCGGTCTTTTTTACTAGTACTAGTCATCGTCTCGTGCTATGCACGAGATGTGCCATTTCAAGGATTTTATTAGCATATTATTACCGACAATATTGACCTAATTAAAGGTGCACAGATCTTATATTTCACAAAATATCACTTGATGTTAATACATCAAATTCTCAAAAGATAGAAAGTATGCATAACCAAAGATACTTGTCCTAGTGAACCAAAAACAACTCCGCTATATAGTACTTTAGTGTCCGTTCAGCGGCCCATAATTTACAAAATTTTTAAAACCATTTTTTAATCGCACATATTCTCTTTCCAATTTTTAATCTCACATATTGCCTAGAAAACACAAATAATAAATTATAATTTATTTAATGACATTAGCCTTGAAGGTGAGATCTATTGTGATGTGTTCTTTAGTCAAGTAGAGTTGAAATGTATATAATTCTGGCTTGAAGAAATGAGTTGGAGACAGAAATCATTGTCCTTATCAACCATCAAGAAATTCTCATGTTTAAGATCTCTATACAATATCCCCAAGGGAATGACATCCCTCTATAGCCTTAGTCAAGTCAGCTACTCTACTCTCACTGTAATGCGCCCTTTCGAATAATGTAACCCCAGCACAAAGCTCCATCACAATGTCAATATATAAAGGGTCCTCATCTGCCCCTTATATGGTAACGATATGCTTATAGCGCCTCATTAATTATATGAAGTAGCAATGCACTAACGTACCACCTATCAACAAATCAAATTCTAACACAAGTTTAAATAAAAAACCATGAATATTTTTCAAACTTCAACATCTGGACAAGCCTTAAATGCACAAGAGAAAGTAAACTTATCAAGTTCTATACATTTTTTATTTTACAATAAAACTCAAAACAACCTTGTTGCATTTAGCTTTACTTGAATATATACCAGAATGTATAAAGAACAAAATATAGTTATATACAACCTCTAGAAATCCAAAATAATCCTCAATTTTCATACCAAAATAAAAAATAAAATTATATGCATTCAGAAAATCAAATGAAGGCAAGCTAAAATGCATCAAATGTTCTTGTAAATTATACCAAGATGATGCAAGCTTTCAACTTCTTCAATTTATTGCTTTGAACTTATCTAAATCAACCTTCTACATATCACCTCTCTCATCTGCGGGAAAGTACAAGATTAATATTATATCTATGTTAACATTCTAATTAACAAACCAAGAAAACAAATAAGAAAAGGTAAAGCGAATTAACCAAAATAATACTTTCTATAGTATGCAATCACAATACAATGGAGTTTAAGAAAAGGAAAAAAAAAAAAAAATACCCCTAGATACTTTATCAAATTCTTGACAATTTCACAGTTAAAATGAAAAATAATACAATGCCTCATTTCTACACAAAAATCAAGAACATGAATAAGATCATAAACGTTCTTGAATAAAAATGAACTCCTCTAATAAGCACCTTATTAATCATTTCACATTATTAAGATTGACAAAGAAAACAAAACTTAAAAAAATCAAAAAGCAACTAAAACAACGTTACCTTTATTAAAACATGAAAAATAACAAACTCTATAACTTATAAAATAAAAATTTCAAATTAATAAAAAAATATCACAAAGAATTGAAACTAAATTACTGCTAATCCGAATGCACAAAGTGAAGTTATAGGATGAGCTCCTGAATGACCGTTACAATATAAAAGTTGCGAGTACTTAATAATAACAAGAAGGCAAAACTTGAGCAAAGCCATACTGGTATATTAGAAAATTTACAAGTTGAGAATTGAGATCTCATTTAAAGTGAATAGCAAGATGAAACATTAGTGAAGCTGGTAAACCAATATGCTTGCTATCATTAAATGTCATAAATTACACAGATCATATCATATCATAAAAAGAACTAAGAAAGTATAAAACCCAAGGAAGACTATTTATTGCTATAGAAATGCAATCTTACATCAGACTATTTATTTTTTTGCCTCTATGTTATGACCTTACGTTATATATGTAATCTTCCTCTTCTTCACCTACTAAAAGGATTCACATTTTCGACAAAATTCATAATTCATTTTTTCACAATTTGAAAAAATCTTTTTCAATATTCATCTTAAATTCAGATTCATAGGTTTCGCTATGGATATAAAATATGAATATTTTAATGACAGACATATAGCTAAAATGAAAAAAATTCCTTGGATATGTCAGATACATCTATTTATTAACACTGAGATACATAGAGAGAAACCTTAGCTTAGCAATGCAGCCTATCATTTCCCCCATTTTCTTTTTTCTTGTTATCATCATTTTTGTTCTTCTGCTCTGCCTCTATGTTTTTCTTATTCTTCTGCAAGATCCAGAAAAAAGGAACAAAAGACCATAAAAAACAAGACTCAAAAAATGAAAGGGAAAAGTAAGAATAAATGCCAGGAGAAGCCGACGACGAATCTTCTTACCGGGTAAAGGGAACGGTTGTGCTATTCTAATAGTTAAAGTAAAATTTTGTGAAATCATAAGATAAATCCAATTGCCTAGAATACATTTTGTCAAAATCAAATGTATTAGGGATATCTCCAGCTCTAACACCTAATTTGTTCGCATATGTAGATACTTAGGGTGAGCTTCATGCCGTGGAATTGACAAGAATGGATAAAATGATAGAGATTGTTACAAGTCTACAAAACATTTCAGATTCAATTGGGAACAGCAGTACATGACATGCATTAGTTTGCTTTTCTAAGAGAATTAATAGAACCACGCAGAGAGCAAGGACATAGAAAATTAAAAAGAAAAACGTAATTGCATGAAAAAATGATCTATTACATGTCCCCATTGCATCCAACCATTTGAATGTTCACAATTCAAACAAATTCAAACTGAAGCTTTGAGAAACAATTGTATCCCCACAACATAGAAGCATATATTTCTAAATGTAACCACAAAATTAAGAACATCCCAGCAACATAAACAAAAGAACACTCACATTTTGATTTTGAAACCTTTCGAGAACAATGAATATCTTGGCATAAACTTGCATGAAAATGTTATAGAACATAAGAGCTCAACTGCCTCTAGGGATAAGCCTACGATCAATAGGTATCTACTAAAGTTCATGACTAAAAATGAAAGCCCAAAAGCAAAAAAGTTAGTTTGTTTTAACTAAAGTCCATACTAAGTATCTTCCCCAGCTACAAAAGCCCTAGTTAATTATTTTGCTCAGCATAAAAAATCAGAAATGCATCATAAGATTATGAGTTTCTCAATATTAAATTCAATTTGCCAGTGGGATATGAACATTCAAAAATTAATGTCAACCTCTAATTCGAGTCAAATTATTCAAGAATTTTTTCCTGCAACATATCTATCAATTCTATCAAGTCCAGATCCGATATTTCGTTTGCGTTACAGAGAGCATACTTTTCTTTACCACCAAAATAATTAATCCTTAACAATACATATACGCCCTCAGGGCAAATCTCCCAGTGGCAAAGGGGAGGGGTGGTAAGTGCTCAGCGCGGCAGTGCGTTCGATTTCCCGCAAGGTGGAATTGGCTTCGTTGCAAGCGGGAGTTATTGAGAATTGCTCATGCTTACACAATCCTCTCCACCCTGGTCCCTAGGAGGCATAACCTGGATTTACTATCTCGAACCAATGACCTTGGGCGTGGTCGGTTCGGGCCCTCAGGATGTGGGATACACCAACAATACATATACAATAGTAATATTTTTCTTAAATTCAGTAAAAGACTGAAAGTACCAACAAAAAAAGAGAAAGAAAGAAAGAGGGAAGAAAAATCAGGATAGCAAACTAAATATGATCATGAAAATTAATCAAACGCATAAATCATAATGAACTCTCACCTTTGGTCACTGCTTCAGTCTCTTCTTTGCAAGAACCAAATCTACCAAGACAATACAAAAAGCCACAGATTTAACATTTGAAGTATCAAAATAAACCCTTAATCTGCTAAAATCAAAAGAACCAACCCACATAAGACCAGGAAAAACATCGCCGACTGAATTTTCGAAAGTTGGATGAATAAAAAAAAGAGATTTTCATGGGCAAGGGAGAAATTACGGAGAGAAGAAGAGCCCAGAGCTGAACTCACGTATGTAATCTTGCAGTCAAGAATGAAACAAAAGAATGAAAAGTGGAGAAGTGGAAGAGCGTAGAGGGTAAAGAGGTATGGGCGGTTGAATGCGATGCACTCCGGGTTGTTCAAGGGGTGATTTTGCATAATAGTTGCGACCCGAACGTTGGTATTCTGGGTGAAATTCATGATTTTTGATTAGTAGTAGTTATGGTTCGTCATTCGTGTTACTTTGTGCCCTGCGAGAGGAATTTAGTAGCCCATAATCTGGTACAATTTGCTTTTTTATTACTTGTAATCATGTTTGGAACGGTTGTATTCCGCAGTTCATATTCCCAAGCTTTCTTGTTAGGGAGTGAATCTCTTGATTGGTTAATGCAACTGTTCATTTCAAAAAAAAAAAAAATAGAAAGTGCCGTTTCTGCATTTAAAAAAAAAAAAAGAAAAAGAGCATGATACGACGTCGTTTTGGTCGAAAATGTGTCACTGTTTGGACACTTCTACTCTTTTACTTTAGTTAAGATTTGCCGGTTATTTTGGATCTTGATTTCATTTTACATTGAACTTACTTTAATAGTCAATGGTCCTTAAGTTTTCCCACCTTACTATGTCTAAATTGATAGAAAGATTGGGTGTATTGATAAAAATCGTAATTTGATAGAAGTCTTGGATCCAATAAAATGTGTGGATTTTTTTTTTTTTTAGAAAATATTTCAGCTCGAAATTCCAATTCTGAGATATACTTTATTAAAATCCCCAAAAATACAAGGAGAGAGACACAACGAGCCTTACCTCCAATTTTACAAGAGATGCAATCTACCTTCTAAATGCATGATAAGGAGTACTGCCGCAGAAAAATTACATTAAGCTAAAAAATGCGAAATCTAGCTACAATGTTCACCATGAAGCTACATTGCAAATGAATTGTCATGATGATTGCCATTGCTGACCGAGTTCATTTCTGATTGATGCTAGACCGATTCTTTCCAATTTGATGATACCGATCATCAGTCCATGTAGATTTTTCCCTTCTACATAAGTTTGAATTTCTTTTCCTTGTTCCTTAATTAGCTAGCCAATCTGAAATTTTATTCCCTTTTCTCCATATATTGGTGAAATTCTCTTCCATTTGCTTGACTTTCATGTTGATCTCTTCCAATGTACATTGAATCTCCCAGGGTCATTTATTGGTAGAACAATAAAATAAAATGTGTGATTGAAAATGAATATAGAAAAAAAAATAAGTTGTAAGAAATGAATCCAAATAGGGGCTTATGATTCCTCAACATTTTTTCTCGTTCTCACTCAACATTTATTGGTGCAAGGACGGAGTTCTCAATATGGAGATTGACTCTCGCTCATCATCGACCCCTGTATAACGATTTGACTATAGTTGTTTGTCTTGATCATAGTAGATAAAAGTCCAAAGAATAAGGCAAGTTGGTAGAGTAATTGATGATCAATAAGGAATCGTTATATGGCGTGCATATCGATTTCACCATAATGACATCTTACTCAAGATAATTAATATTTCCTTAATTACGAGAAGACTTAATACTCTTAAGAAAGTTAAATGATGTTGATATGACATGATGGAACGTTAGTAGATCTGTTGACAAAAGGATTTCAAGAAAATTGATGATGTTTTTTCGTGGTCGAGATCCCCTCAATTATGCTATCTTCTCAAGTGGAACATAGGGAATAAAATAATTTGGACGAAAAATGAAAAGTATCAGCTCTAGAAGAACTGAGATTATTGTTTTTTATATGACACGGCAACTTGAGTTTGAGAGTCTAAACGTGTGAAAGTGGCATCTTCATTACGGGTTGACATTTGAAATTGGTTTTGCTATGTACAATTAAGCAATTAACCCAACCCAACGGCTATAACTAATGGTGGGCTCCAAATGCAACATTTTTCTACTCATCAATCGAACATTTTAACGGCTAATACGAAAATGAAAGGATTAATTAGTTACAATATTATTTCCCGCAAGATGTCATGCACCGTTCGGCGGCGGTTTAATGAGAAAAGAGAAAATTTTTTGTTGTTTTCAAGGTAAAATGAGTGATTAAAAATTGGAGAGAGAAAATACGTGTAATTAAAAAGTGATTTGAGGGATTGTTTAGTTTAAAATTGTAGTTTAATGAAAAAATTGAACAGAGGCACTTTCAAGAGTTTTTAGAAAAATACTCAAATTCATTCAACTCCAAATATCAAGGACCCATTTGTAAGATTTCTGCATCTTATAGAAGAACTTCTCAAGTAAGTTATTTAACGTCAACTTCTTCTAAAATTTTTTTCAATTATACAAAATATTATCCGAACATATTCAAAAGCAACTAATTAATCTCAAAAGTAGTTTTTGATTTTTCAGCTCTATCAAGCGGACTCTAAGTAGCTCCTATCATCTCCTGCACAATCGATCCAAATCTCACATAAATCTTATCACAAGATCCATACTTTTGATACTTTAACAAAAATTTAAACAGATTCGTTGTATAAACATGTTATGCAAATATAATAAAAGTCGAGGTGTAGCTCATTTCTGAAGGTTAAGGACTAAGATACTATCCAGACAAGAAGTTCGAACCGAAGACGCATTTTTTAAAAAAATATAGGACTGTTTTGTCCTTAAGTAGAACAATTTTCTTTGCCCCATTCGAACATGATTCTTGATAAAGCAAAGCTTTATTGTGTGCCCCCCCTAAAATATCATCTATAAAATCAGCCAAAAGCTGCAATATTAAGAAGAATTTTTTTTTAAAATCAGGCTGTAGATAATTACTATTATCCTCATCTTCTCATCTCCACACACTGAATCTCCATTCCCAAATTCCCAATGCATCGCCTTTTAGTCTCCCTTTTCTTTCTTCTCCCCATTTTTTCCTCAGCCCAAAAAATCACCCTCTCCCTCTCCTCCGCCGTAGCGCCACCACTCGGCAGCCCATGGCAGAAACTCAACCAACTCGCCATTGCATCTCTAACAAGAGCCCACCACCTCAAACACCCAAAAACAAACATTTCAGTTATCAAAACACCCCTCTCCCCCCTGAGCTACGGCGGCTACTCTGTCTCACTCAGCTTCGGAACGCCGCCGCAGACACTGTCCTTTGTCATGGACACCGGTAGTAGCCTGGTCTGGTTCCCATGCACACAGAGTTATAAATGCAGTTCCTGCAATTTTCCTAACATAAAGAATGTATCGAGGTTTATACCAAAATCGTCCTCTTCTGTGAAGATTTTGGGCTGCAAAAACGCGAAATGTGGATTGGTTTACCCCAATCTTGAATGTAAACAATGTGCCAAAAACTCCACCAGTTGTACTGAAACTTGTCCACCGTATATAATTCAGTACGGTTCTGGATCAACCGGTGGGTTGTTATTGTCGGAAACTCTAGTTTTCCCCGGAAAATCTGTGGATGATTTCATGGTCGGCTGCTCCTTATTCTCATCCCGGCAGCCTTCGGGCATTGCCGGTTTTGGTCGCGGGCCGGAGTCATTGCCAACCCAAATGAACCTGAAGAAATTCTCATACTGCCTAGTTTCTCACCGGTTCGATGACACACCGGTAAGTAGCGAACTGGTTCTAATCAGCGGCAGCGCCGGCACCACCACTGGTAATGCTACAATCAAGTACACCCCATTCCGCAAGAACCCAGTTGCTTCAAATTCAGCATTTCAAGATTATTACTACGTAACACTTCGAAAAATCACCGTGGGTGGAGTCCGCGTCAAAGTCCCATATAAGTTCCTGGTGCCGGGATCCGATGGACACGGCGGTACAATAGTGGATTCCGGCACCACCTTCACCGTCATGGAGAATCAAGTGTTTGAATTAGTTGCACAAGAATTTGAAAAACAATTGGGGAAACATTATCCCAAAGCTGCAGATATCGAAAAAGCCTCTGGATTAAGACCATGCTTCAATGTTTCAGGTGAAAAAACAATCAATTTGCCCAAATTAATTTTCGGATTCAAGGGGGGTGCAAAAATGGAGTTACCTATTGGAGATTATTTTTCATTTCTCGATGATTCTGTGATTTGCATGACTATAGTTACAGGTAATGCCATCAGTCAGGGGATTTTAGTCGGGCCATCAATAATTTTGGGTAACTATCAGCAGCAGAATTTTTACTTAGAGTATGATTTGGAAAATCAAAGGCTTGGGTTCTTGAAACAAAATTGTAACTAATTTTTATCTATTTGAATAAGTATTTGCTCCTTAGTAGTAGGGTGGCAAAAAACAGAGCAAAAATGATGATTTTCATCATTTGGTTTCTTTCTTATTAGATAAAAATGTTCCTTACTGACACAAGAATTTATGCCTTGTATAATTCCATGAGTAATGTGAAGCATTTCGGAATTTTCATACATCATCTCCAATTTGAATGCAATTTTCTATGCCAACGTTTTCACTAAACTTGTCTTCACAAGACTTCTTGTGTAAGAACTTATCGAGAAAGTTACATCAAGACCAATTTGATTGCAATTTTCTATGCGAACGTTTTCACTAGACTTGTCTTCACACGTTTTCACTAGACTTGTCTTCACAAGACTTCTTGTGTAAGAACTTATCAAGAAAGTTACATCAAGACCCTTTTGGTAGAACTTTTGAAAATTAGAGCCTTTTCGTCAAACTCAATCTCAACTATCTATTCTTATTCAAGTTTATAGTTTTTGACTTTTCAAACATTTTTAAACCATACATTCATAAAAAAAAAAATCACAAAAACTTCTAAAAATTACATTACTAAACAGGCTCTTAAAGACTGCTCTTAAGACTTAAAAGTAGCTTTAGAATATGTTTGAATAATCTTTTAGAACTATTTTATCTTATTAATGGAGTTTTTATAAGAATGTGATATACGGTAGCTCTTCATGAAACATTTACACAAGAAGCAAAACAAAATTGCTGTCAAATGGGCTCTTAGACCAGCTTCCTCAAAAACCTCTTGATTATGCCAAAAAAAAAAAAAATTGTATGAAAATTATCCAAGTATGTTCAAAAGCAATTTCTTAATTTCATAAGCAACTTTGACTTTTCAAGAGTTACGTCCAGTGAATACTTTATCTATCTAGTTAGTTGACAAACGTAACATTCTCGAGAACGTCGATGTCGTCCACAAGCTTGACTATGATGTTCACTGCTCACACCAACATTAATTTGGTATTAATATTGAAGTGGATTCAACGGTGGTTCATAGTTAGTATTTACCAACCGGCAACCCCTTAGGTAGTGAATAGCGGTGATTTAATTTGAAGCAGCAACCAATCCATTTTCATTCCCACTGTAATTGCAGCCGCTTGAGTCTCTCCACTAACTCACATGCATGATGCACCCAAAATTGACTGCCACGCTAAATTGTCGCTTAGGTCAACTTAACTGGTCATACACGACATATTTTTCCAAATAATTGACTTGCTAAATTTTATGAAAGGTTCGTCTTAGGTCAAGACATCAGATGAGACTATTGATAACTCAATCACTTAGTTGCATGCATTTAGATTTGGATGATGGAACCAATTTGCGACTATGAATCACTCTATGAATGTACGTAAAAGCGTGAGCTCTACCTTTACTCTATTTCAACACAAGTTTTTTGACGAGATTTCGTATAACAATATTAATCCACCAAGACGAGCATATCTCCACAAGAATCAATCTACATCATCGACATTAAGTTGTAAACAACACGATTCTTCCATCCAACACAAGCAACACATGTATAAGAAAAATAACAAATAGTGTGAAAGGAGGGAGAGAGATTCGAAGAAGGTAGCTAGAAATGCGAAATTAGGCAAAGAACAAAATTGTAGGTCCAAGAAAAAGTAACACATGTTGAGTAAGGAATAAAGTGGGATCCGAGACGAGTGATGCTTAGGATCGAAGTCATGTGAATGAGTTGTGAATCAGAACAAAATAAATGAGTCATCCACGTGGGTTTAGATAGCTACTCTTTTAGTTTAGTGGACTCAAAGTGATGTATATGTATATATTATAAAAGTGATAGGGCCATGGAGATAAATAGTGGTTGGTGTAAGCACCTAATAAATATTCTTTACCTTTCTTCCATTTATCACCACTTTTCTTATTGAAAATTATCAAAAAATTGTGATATCAACAGAGCTTTAAGCGAATCTTTTGCATAGATAATGTGTTATGTGGAAAAGTACTGTAAAGTAAGATAGATAATGTACACGATACATTTAAATTTAACGCCTGTACATGTTTATTAACTATTTTTTTGAAGAGAATAGTGAGATAGGTCAACTCGAATTTGTGAAGTGGGTGTGAAAAAAATGAGGGGTAAATTACTTTCTAAAGGCAAAACATTAAATAAAGAGAAAACAACAGTTCAGTAAACATACAAACGTCAATGACCTTTTAATTAATTTAAAAAAAAAAAAAAAATAGAATAAAAGTATTTGAACCAACATTAAAAGGATTTTCATCACAGTTTGGTTGGAGGAGAAGAATTTTTTGTGTTAATATGTATGTATGTATTTATTTATTTTGATCGGTTATGCTATTCGTACAGATAGGTATACAGATAGCCTAATAAGGGCAAAACAATTTTACTCTTGTTATCAATTTTATAAGATTTGTCCTCTGTTTGATCTATTCCTTATATTTTCGGCTTGAGATTCTAATGATTCTATCATTTCCCAAAGGCTTTTTATATCTTGTGGATATATGTTATCATTGTTTATCAAATGCATAATTTCAATTTTTGTTTCATTTAATCATTTTCTAATAATTTTAATTTCTCTTTCAAGAGTTAATCCAGACATTATATTTATAATAAACTAGTTTTATCTTGTATTATCTTGAATCTGATTATATAAATCCATTTTTCGATCTACTATAGTAGAATAATCTATCATAAGTTGTTCATAGTTTTCTAAAAGTATATAATATTCTTCAATGATTCTTCCATGTTTTTTTAAATGAGTACAATTTCATTCATTTTTTCTAATATTTTTTCTAAAAGATTATCAAATCCTTTAATAGTATATCCTGACATTTTATACAAAGTAGTTATAAAATAGTCTATAAAGTTTCAAGTAACTTTTCAAATTTGATCAGTATTTGGGAATTGATAATATCCATATCAGCTATGATATATATACTAGGTTCAAATGCCATATTATATTTTGAAATATTTTTCTTTCTTTTTTCTAATTTATCAATCATATCTTGAATATCTTGTATTACTATAAATCTTACACTGCCTCTAGCAAAGTCTTCCATCATATTTTCTTTAAAACTTCTTAATATTTCTTGCGATGCATGAAGTTGTTTTTGATATCTGATGGGTGTCGAATCCACCAAATAATAATATTTTCTTGCTCTCATAAAAATAAATTGTGATAGTGTTGAGCAAAGTCTAATCCACGGGGATAGGTTATATTCAATTCTTCAGAAAATTAAAACAGTAAATTTAAAATTGGAGGTTTTGAATTTTGAATATGAAATCAATTTGTAAATAAACTATTGCAAAATTAAAGTTATGAAAATATTAAATTAAATAAATATCTAGCTCAAGATATAATCTCAGTATTGATTCATAGAATTGATTATGGATGCAAAATTAAAATTCTTTACTCATCTTCTAAATTGGTTATGGTCATTGATACGATCTAACAACATATCTCTCCTTAATATCTCCATAATCAAGAGACGCTCGTTGATTATTTCCCTAATCAATAAATAACTCTAAATACGATCTTAGGATTTAATTTACCAATACCATTAACCTCTATAGAGACGATCAATTCTAACCAACAAATTCACACGTGTGATTCATTTAAGCTAGATTATATATCTTCATAACATGAGTCAAAAATCAATCTATAATCAACTATATTATTTGCCACTTGTATTAGAAAATCTAAACAATTACGGATTTAAATTTATAATTGGATAAGTATCATTTTGACAATAAAAACAACGTGCACTTTGTATTAATTAATCAAAACAACAACTTCAAATACACAAAAAAGATATATAAATAAAAAAGAGATAAAAGAACAATGAAATTAATTAGATCTCACAATTTTTGAAGAATCAAAACTTCAATTATTCTTGAACTGGAATATTAATTTAGCTATCCATCAACAATTGAAATAAAAAACTAAAAGTTTGAAGAAAGAATGAAAGAGAAATCTAATAATGAATGACGGGAACCAAAAACGTGTGGCTGCTTCTCCTCTTGCCTAGTGTCGTGGCTCCCCTTCAATTGTCTCTCCAACGTGTCTTTTCTAGGGTCCAAGAACAATCATGGGCCAAAAACAATATTGCTGGCATTTTCTTTCCTTTTGGATGTGTATTCTTCCTCCAACTCTCTATTCCAGTCTACCTCCAAATTGTCTTCTTTGAGGGTGGAAGAATAATGAACCAAGAAATTGTGTTACCGGGCTTTTTCCTTTCATCCCTAAGAATGTGTCCAGCCCATTAATTTTTGAGGTTGCTGTCTTTTAGAAATAATAGGGCGTGTCCATGCCTTACGCAAAGTCCTTTTCTGATTGTCTACTTTTTTAGTTTCAAACTTCTTCTTTTAATTTGTGATATTGAACCCAGTTTGATCCAATCCCTTCATCTAATCCATAAAACATAAAATATGATTAATACCCATAATTGAAGCATCTAAAATCATTAAGGTAAGAGGAAATATCACAAATTAAGTAACAATTACGCGCTCTATCAATATCCTATTTTATCAATTTCATTTTCATATTCTATACCTCTTTTACTTTTGACATTCTTTTTAACATTATATGTACCTCTCTTAAATCTGGGTTCTTTCATTATATAATTTCTTTCGTTCATGATATCGAGATTTTCAAAAACTGGTAAAGAAATACTCATCTCTTCCATCACTGTCATAATCTAATATGAAATCATAATCATAATCATTATCACTACTAAATACATGTTCTAAATACAATTCATTGTTTTTGTCAGTATTATCACTATCAAGCCAGAAGTAAATGATTGATTTTGTAATTTCTAATCTAAATAATTCCTTTAATTTAGGAAAAATAACTAGTAAAAATGGCATATAAACATGATATAACTTTTTTATTTCATTGTTAGGTCTAGTAAATTATTTATACATAAATAAATGTTCAATTATAATGTGATATTCATCTTTATAAGGACCATTTTGATAATTAAACTTAATTATCCTAAATTCTTCCATAATACCAAATTGTTTATAAAAGTTCTTCCTCCTAACTCCATAAAGACAAATATATTAATAATACTAACCTCTTTTCCTATTCTCTGTATCTTTGTATTCTCTTTATGATGTTAGTGACCTTCAGGCTCACAAGTTTCTGCTATCATACCATTTAACGGCTTCTTGCCTTCATGGGTTATTAGTCACATCTGACTTCATGTCTTCACTGTATAATACTTAGATGGAAAATATTTATGATAGAGTTTAGAGAGTTTTCTTAATAATATATCTTCTAGTAGGAAATAGGATTCAGAAGACAGAAATTTAGAAACTCATAATTTTTTGGTAAATCTATTGGAATTCTATTGATATGAAGATTGATACAAGATTGGTATGAGAACTTTTCATAGACAAAGGATTTCTTTCACTTTCTCACAGATTGAGTGCTCAAGTGATCTCTGCATTTCCCTATCCCGAAGGCCTCTATTTATAATACTACATAGGATATAATTTCGTCATTACTTATATCACAGACTCAATAATTTACATTTTATGTTATATCATAGGGACACCTGTCCCTCCATTATTTCCAGCTTCACATGTCTCTTACATGGTACTGTTTTGTTTCATCAAAAGCAGATTCGATTTTATCATCGTTGTCGGCATCTCTTTTTCAAAAGTAGATTCCGGTTGTCCATCATTTTCATTAACATACAGGGCAATTCCTGGCAATGCACGCCTCTTGTAAATTTGTAATGCTTCCATTTATCTGATGTCTATCAAACTTGTTGATGTATTCTTTCAAGATGATTGATTTTTCCTTTACTCCATTAGTCACAAGATTCCATTCTTCATATTCACATATGCATTTGAATTTTTTCTCATACAAATTTTTGGCAATATTATAAAGGATTTTAATTCCTAACACCCTACGGGATCGGAATCATGATCTTGTGATGTTTGGTAAAGGCTTGATATTTTTTCCAACTTCAATTTGGAAATTCCTTACAACATAACCGATTGTAATGATATGTTTAGCAGGGTAGTAAACTCTTCCATCAACTTTTGGACTGATTGAATAAAATTTTAAGTAAATGGATCTTCCTTAGGCAAATTTTGAAATTTCTCCTTTTAGTAAACCATCAAATTTTTCAATTTCTTTCAGATCTTTTTCAGGATAAATCAGATCTAGAAATCCATAATCAGCTGCCATTTTTGTCATGCTGGAATCACCTCCTTTTGTAACAATCAATCATGGGTAAACATGATCTCTAGATGCAATAAAATAACAATCGCAATCCTGAAGTTCATATATAATTTGGCAAAATTCTGTATATTCGTCTTCTCTTGATAAAAAAAAAAGGAGAATCATTCTCCTCTTCGGTTCGAGTTTTAATCACTATTGTATGTTCATCATTAATTGTTAATTTTTCTGACTGACTTCATTTATGATCACCTTCTTTGGGCTTGGATTTAGTTCATCTCTTTTTATTTTTGGTCCACCACTGCTTCCAAAAGATGTACCTATTGATATTTTTGGTAAAACCTGTTTGGTATTTAACGACTCGAATAGTGATTCAATTTCACTAATTTTTTCGCTCAATTGTTTGGTATAATTGACAAGAGAGACAGAAAGTTCTATCAACAATTTAACATTTTGTTGGAGGTTTTCTACCATTTGCTCAATTCCATCCTTTATATCATTAGCTTCCTCTACGAGGAAGTTCATTCGCACTCCGACGTCTATTACGGAGTCTTTGATATTATCCATCAGCAAATTTTGTATTCCTACTTATAAAATTAGCAAGATAATTATTAACTCCTTCAATATGAATTATATCAAAATTGTAAAATGCTAGATTGGCTTGCCATCTATGGAGCCTTCTATATTGAGGTTCTGATAGTAATTTATTTTTGACTAACTTGCAATTTAAGAATTGTCATTTTCAATAATGAATTTTTCAGTTAATAAAAGCAACGAGAACTTTTTTATTCCTATAATGATTGCTAATAATTCATTTTCGTGGGAAGTATAATTTATTTCTGCTTGGTTAAAGGTTCCACTAGAATATCTGCAAATTTGATTAAGATCTATTTTTAATACTACTGCCCAATATTTATCAGAGGCATCAGTATTAACTATTAGGTTATCTTTTTCATCTGATAATCTTAATTTCGGTAAATTTTTACGTTCTTCTTTAAGTGATTAAACAATTTCTCTAAGTTCATCACTTCATCCTTTAATATTTGTTTTTCTGAGTAAAATTTGGATTTTATATCTCTTTTTTGAAAGATTTTCAATAAAACCTTTTGCATAATTTAATTATCCAAAGAATTTTTGTATTTGTTCTTTAAATTCTAATTTGTCTGAAAAGTTTTCTATCTTTTTAGATATATGAGTTTCTAAATTTATTCATTTTTTATCTATTGAAAGTCCAAGAAAGTTAATTTCTTATTTTTCTATTATAGCTTTCTTTTTTGAAAGAACAATTCTTTCTTTTTTGCATTCATTTATGAATTTCGTTAAATGGTTTCTACGTTCTTCTTTAGTATGAGAACATATCAATACATCATCAACATAAACAATCAGAAATTCATTAAATTTTCTAAATATATTATCCATTTTTATTTGGTGTATTTGTGGTGCATCTTTAATCCAAATGGCATAACCATCAATTCATATTTACCTTGAGCTGTACTAAATGATGTATATTGAATACTATCTTCTTCCATTTTGATTTTCCAAAATCCCAATTTACAATCAAATTTAGAATAATATTGTTTTCTTTTTGCAAGGTTTATTAATACTTCTTTATTTGATAAAAAATATCCATCAAATTTAGTATATTTGTTTAATTCTTTGTAATTTATAACCATTCTAGCTTTTCTTTTTATTTGTTCAGAAGGTTTCATTACCATAAAGGCTGGACTACTATGGGGTCTATTACTAGGCCTAATAAGTTTTTGATCAAGTAATTCTTTTATTTGAGTTTTAAATTCTTGTGTATCTTGTATGATATATATCAATGGTCTAACTCTTATAATAACATTTTCTGTTAATTCTATTTTGGCTCTAGGATGAGGTGGTTTCCAGAATGATAATGAGTTTTCTCCATAAACTTTTTCTAATTGTTCTATGATATTTTGTATACTTATTTCTATTCATGTTCTTAGGATCTTTTTATATCTTATGTTTTTATTTTTTATTTCATTTTGTGTAATCAGTTTTTTCTCTCATTTATCACCACCCTGGGATGACTGAACTCTATAAGGTCTAAATTCTCGTGATATTTTTAATAAATGTGCACACGGTGTTTGTAACATTATCATTTAATTATTTTGTTTATAATATTGAAATTGTTGAATAAAGTCATTTCCTAGTAATATATAACATTCTAGTTTATCATAACTATATATTTTGTTTATTACAATTTGTTTACTCCCAAATATTATATCATTTTATCAGCACTATTAATTATATGGGTATTCTCTCCTGTAACTCTTGTTATTTTTATCTTATTATTGGTATTCCATGATTTGATTTAGAAGTTTTTAAATATTGATATATCACTTCATGTATCAATTAATGTACAAGTTCTATTTGTTTCAACAATGATAACTTGTATATAAACAACTAATGGAAAACTTATTTGATTATTCATTCAGCTTTTCTGCATAATATAGTTTGGCCATTATGAGTTATATATAATCCTTCTCCTTTTATACTATAATCTTCTAATCCATTTAAAAAACTCATTCCTAATTATATATGAGGACCTATATCCATACTGCTATCTATATAACATGGTGCTAGAAGGTTAATTCCTCCAATCTTTATTGGTACTTTAACCTCAATTTTGTAGTATGTAGTTGTCCATCAAAATTAATATATCTATATGGTCCAGTTCTATGAGTTATCAATCATGTATCTATTAATATATTTGATTTTTTATATGTTCTTTTTCATTAAAATATTCATCTTCTATTATCATATTTACAGTATTTCTATGAAGTTTTATTTCTCTTGTATTACTAATCTCTCCAAATTGTCTTCTATTAGCCATTAGGTAGACTTATACTTCTTGATATTCCGATTAATCTTCCATCTTCAAATGTTATTCTATTATCAGGGTATTCTTCTTCTTTTAATTCTATAATTTCATGTTTATTTTTTGTTATACAAAGTTCATAATTTTCTAGGATTAAATTTCTTTATTTGTTTGGTTCCGCAATTTTACTAATATCTTTACATTCTATATGAGCTTCAATATATGGTTTTTTAGAGTAGAAGTTTCCATAATTAGAATTAGTAAATGTATATAATGCTCTATATTCTATAGTCATAACTTGATCTCCTGATTTCATTATGTTATCCCTTGTAATTTGAAATGTAGACCTAACACTTCATTAAAGTTTTTACCTTTTAATGAGACACAATATTTTTGATAACATGTAAATATTAGTTTTTGGCATGCAAGATTTCCTTCTATCGTTCCTAAAGCACTATCTTTCAAATTTATTATTCTTCCATCATGTAAACTTACAGTTAAAGGTGAATTTATTCCTTCTTTGAATAAATATTTAAACATTATTTGTATTGTTGCAAGATAAACATATTGAATCTTTTCACTTTGTTTTTTATTAATCTTTGTTAATAATCCTGTAATTGTATTTTTTGTTAAAAGATTTAATTTATGTGTTCCTTGAGTTGTTCTAACATCTATTGCTTTTTCAATTTTATGATGTTCCTTTATTGCCATTCTTTCTCTTCTCCATATTTTATCTAAAATTTTCCATTTTCCAACTTTTAAATCCAAGGATAATTTTTGTATTTTCTTAAATTTATTATTATCAAATGTCACTTTCAATCCATAACAATTTATTCCTCCATATTCTTGTACATTTATATTCTTGTTTTCAATCTCTTCTTTTGATTCATCACTTTCTGAATCTGTTTCACTTATTTATGTAAACTTTTTGATCATAATATTCTTCAATATCAGATATTTAACTTAATTCACTTTCTATTTCTAAATATCTTTTTGGTAATATTTTAACTTTCTTCTTGATACAATCAGAGCTTATATGTCATATCTCTCCACAATTTCAACATTTTCATTGACTTTTATCTTTCTTATAAGGTTTATTTTTCTTTTTTATTTGGATTATATCTTCTCTTATGTTTTACATATTTTTTCCTAAAATTTTTGAATTTTTTAAACTTTTTATTTTTATATTTTCTCTTAGTATTCATTATCTCAGGATTACATCCTCATTTAGGGGTGGGCAAAAAATCGGAACCGATATGACCGAACCAAAACCAAATCGAAAAAATGGGAACCGTATGGTTTTAAAAAAAAATAAAATAGGAAATCAATTTTGGAACCGGTTCTCGGTTCTGCTTTTAGAACCGAAAAATCGAAGTTAAAACTAGGTCTTTGATCCTTGTTTATTTTTTCGATGGTTTTAATTTGTTGTCCTAAAACTAAAAATCAAAAGAATATGTAATTTTTTTTTTTTTTTGGTAAAGTGAAAATAATTAATTAATTAATTTTTTTTTTTAATGAAATTGTTACAGCTTTACCTCACTGTAACCTTTAACTTCACACTTAAACTGAAATTCTTATTAAATAAAAATAGAATGAGACTAACTTATTAATAAGTCAAGTTGTAAATGATCACGATGAAGTTAATTAAATATTTAAATACAAATATAAAATAATTAATAATAATACATTTAAAACTCATGATTCATCCCACAAGTTTACTATACAAATTTATGGCTTCTTACCATACTCAGAAAAACTTTCAAAGTCATTTGTTTCTTATTTTGGTTTAATTCATCTTTTATTTTATGAAAAATCCTACGCTTTCTCCAGGGTGAAAGGATTTTTGAAATCCTTGATCTTGGTATATTCAATAGAAGTTTATTTTAGGTTATTGCTCAATTTTCCCGATTTTTTCAATAATTAGCTTTGTTGACATATATATGCTAACATTTCAAATAGAAATTTTATCCTTGATCCTATTGATCTGGAGATTCTAGGGTTATCTCTAGTAAATATTTCAAATTCTATCTTAAAATATATTCCCCATGAACCTGGTAATTTATTATAATACATATCTTGGTATACTTTTTGATTTTCATCACTATGAATTTGGACATAATAGTAGTATTTAAATTCACAAGTGTATTCTTTAATTTTACACGTATCAAAAATTGTTAAATTTATTAATTTCATTATAGCATTATTTTTTTTTCTCTTATTGATTCCTGCTCAGTATTACTTATCCAATTTTCTCCTATAAATTCATCTAAAATGTATTCTACTAACCTTTGTATAAATTCTCCATCTGATTTTATTATTTTTGTTTGGATATTCCTTCTTATTAATGTTTTTGTATCATTGCTAATTCCTTCCCACAAATTTCTAACATTCCCTTCAAAAGATATCATTAGGAAGTTTATTCTTCTTTCAATACTTTTCCATGTATCATTTTTATTATATAAAAAGAATAATATCATTGAATCTGCCCAAGTTAATAAGACTTTTTTAGTGTCTATTTTACAATTTAAATCTAGTTTTGTTCCTCCATGATTAATTGGCTTATCATATTTATCATTTGGTTCAAATATATCGCCGTATTTGTTTCCTTTAGGTAGTTGTCTATACTTAATTTTATTATAATTTTGTCTTTGTGGCTTGCTATATAAAGGTGCATAACTTTCATCTAGATTTGGTAATTCTTATTTAGAAGTTCCTATTGGAACCGAATTAGGTGCTCTTCCAATATTCATTAAAACTTGGTATTAATTTAAATTATCTAAGCTTAATTGGTCAAAATTTTCTATAAGTAAATCTAATTCTTCATTCATCTTTATCTTGTTTTTCTTCAACTTTTAACTTTTTCTAAAGTTTTCTCTATGAATTTTTGTAATTCTAATTCTTCTTCTAGTATCTTTGGTAATATGTTTTTTTTTTTTTCTAAATACACCATTCATACTTCCTGCTTCTATTACAATTTTTTCTTGTTCAATGTGTTTCTTTCATATTCTAGACATTTCTTTTTCTATGAGTTTTTTTGTCTATTTTTTATATTTACTCTTATTATGTTCTTTTAACTCTCTAATTTCGAGTTTTAATATATTTATGTCATTTCTTGCTTCTTTTAATTCATTTTTATTTTCTTGAATCTCACTAATTAATGATTTTATTAATTTTTTAGATCTTCAAAACATTCACTTATTAACATTTTATACTCTTGGTTTAGTAATTTGGTGTTTTTGAACTTTAAATAATCTATCTTTCATATCATCTATTTTTGTTTATAATTTCTTGATTCTTTCTTCTATTGATATGATTATTTCATTATCATTTTTCCTTATCTTTTCTTTTAATTTTTCTACTTTTCTATAATTATCCCTATTTTTTCTTGATTAATTCACGTGATTTTCTTTGGAATTCTTTTAAAATCTCTTCATCTATATTTTTAACTTCTCTTATCATATCTTTCACTTCTTTAAATTGTATTGTTCTTTTATTTTGAATATTTTGTAATCTTTCTTTGATATTTTTATCTTATATATTTAACTGTTGTAATTCTTTAATAGCTATTTTATTTTGTAAATTTATATTTTTATATGTTTGCCATAAAAGACACTTATCCAATTTAACTGCACGTTGAGAAATCAATCAGATTCTCCCCATGAGCTTAATTGTTGAAATATAGTTGTGTTAGCTCATTTTATTTGATAAGATCCAATTGAAAGTCTAATATTTTCTATTATTTGTTTTTCAAATTTTATTTTTGAAAATTCTGTCATTAAAATCTTCCTTTAATACTTTCAATTTCTAGAATAAGTTTTGTTTCATATTTTATTTCTTTATATATCATTATATTATATTCACAGAATTTTTTCAATTGATCTTAGCATTAGTTTTCTTTGTTGTGCTCTATAATATTTTGCATAATCTTTCATTTGTCCTGTTTTATTATATTTTTCTTTATTAATTCTTTCATTGTCTTCTAAAGTCATTTGTATTCTAAGTAATTGTTTTAAAATTCTATTATAATATTCTCTCTTTTTCTCTAATGATTTTAATCTTAGCATTTCTTGTCTTTTTGTATTTCTCTTTCTCTTATCTGATCCATTAAATTTCTTCGTTGCTCAATTAATAAATCTAATTTTTCATTTGTTTCTATATCCAAGTATCTTTCTAGTATAAGATCTGCTCTATGATAATTCATTTCTATATTCTCTATATAGTTCTTCTAATATGTCTTTGTGTAATAAATCTAATATTTCATTTATTATAAAATCTTCTTTTATTATATTGAAATTTATTAGATCATGTATATTTCTTCTTATATATTTATCTACATTTTTTTAACTCTTAAGATTTCTATTTTATAATTATAAGGTAATATATGTTGATATCTTATTATCATGCTTGGTGTATGTATTTTATAATTATTTTTATATTTTGTTATATAATATTTATCGTTTTGATCTGCCATATGACTCTAATACCAATTTTGGAGGGTGCTACTATGAGCGAACAAAAATCAAATAAAAATCGTAAATCATATATTGAATTTTTTCTATACTTTAAGGTTTGAAGAATAAAGCTTTGAGGACTTATATGTTAAATTATATAAAAGGGGTGTTTTGGTAATTTTATGTGTTCTGTATGGTAATCTGTAGGCCTTTTTCTGTACAAAAAGAGAAATCCTATTTTGATTGTCAGTTTGTGGGACTTCATTTACATTTTTTAAATTAATTATTATTATTATTATTATTATTATTATTATTATTATTATTTGCTTTACTTATTTCTTGTATGTTTATTTATTTAGCAATTAGCCCTCTCCTTGGTAAAACTTAAATGCCATGTTTGGTACCCACAATTTCTTGACAACACATTTCATCAAATTTTACCAATAACTACTACAATCTTGTTTTAATCTCTACCAAACAAGGACTATTTTAATCTAAGTCAAAGTTAATAATTAATTTTAATTAGATTTTTATGGGACCCACTACACATTTCATCTTTTATTTAATTTTAATCCCTCCGAAACAGTGGCTTAAAGAGAAGGACTATTTAGCCTTTGAAGAGAAGGACTATTTAAGAAATGTATGTGATCAAAATGTTATTTTTTCTATTTTATTATTATTCTTTTAATAATTATTGTATTATTTTGAAATCGAAAAATATTTAATATGGGTGTTAAATTAAAGATCACTACAAATTTTAACAATTAGTTTATATAATTTCTATTAAACTATTGATCGATCAGTAATTTTTATTAAAATAATAATGTAACAATATGAATAAAGAAATTGTCAGTATGAAGATAGAAGAATAAATTAATATAACAATATTTATTAAAATCAATGATTATTTTTTTTTTGGAAAACACTTGAAATTAATAATTAATGCTTAAAAAATCAAAATATACCAAAAAAGTCTATCTACACTTCTTTTTAGGAAGAATATGATGAAGAACAATATATGAAAAGAAAAGCGCCAATCTTAAGGAGAATATATAAGTTGAGTTTTGCACATATATTGTATGAGCCTAATTTTGTAGTTCAAAAGTTTTTTTTAAAAAAGAAAATTTAATTTATTGAACGATAATTCCAAAAATGGAGTTGATATGTTCACGGTATAATCTCTAAAACATGTACACTTAATTCATGACATGTTTTCCCGTAAAGATGATAAAACAATTGAACGGTTTACAATTTTATTAAAATATTAAAAGAATAATTATATGTCGTAAAAATGGTGAAACTTTATTTCTTAGTTTTATTAACATATATAGACAAAAAGACTCACTATATATATTTTATTTATATTTTCATTAATAATTTTTTTATTGACATATAATTAAATATACATTTAATTATGTTCAATTAAATGCATCGCATTTTATAATTAAAAATTATTAATCATGCGAATGATCCATTGAGTTGAATTCCACGTTCGTGCACCACAATCTTGAGGTTGATTTTCACTTTCGTGCATCGTCAATATTGTTTAATTTGTTACATTTATTTATATATAGGACCGCATATATTTAATTTGTTACAATTACTTTATTTTATGTAAATTATAATATTTTGAGGGATTTTATTTCTATTCATGTTAGAAAAAAATATTTAGGCGATATTTTCTATTTATTCTATACAACATTTGATAAATGCCTAAAAATGTGCTTGAGATAGTGATTTATTAATGATATTTGTCAATAAATTAAGCTTATTGTGATCTTTTTATCATTATTAGTGAACAAATATTATTTTATGGAATCATTTTATTTTGTATATTTTCATGTCATATAATTGTTCAAGTTAAAAGGATGATCAAAGTGGTTGCCCAACTCAAACCACTCTCAAGCCCAATTAGAGCAACTCCCCAGCCCAACTCCAAATAAAGCCAATTGGGTAGTAAAAAAATAAAGTTTGAAGGCAAGACAAATATATACTCTTTTGTAACACCCCAAGTTCAAAATCTTAAACCTAGGCGTGTTAAATTTTCTTTACTTAAATGCGGAAAAGAAATCATTTAAAACCTCAACATTTTCATTTTCTATTATGAAATTTTAGGAAAATTTCGACAGAATCTCCTCTATAAATTGGACATAGCCAACCTGTAGAGGGACATCAAAACCCTTTTACAAATACAATTCTCAACTCATTCAAACCCAACAATCCACATCCGACCACAATTCCAAAATTCAACTTCAACATCAATTCCCCAAACTCCTCAACAAAATAACTTGAAGTATAAATTTATAAACTCATGAAACATGATAAAAACTAATCACAGGAAAATACCATAACTAATTTAAACTAATCTCAACCAAACAATTATCAACATAAAATGAATGAATTAAGAAATAATTAATCATAAACTTCATTAACTTCAAATTTAACTTTATTTTTTAAAAACTTGAAGCGGTGTAGCCTGAGCCTGTCACCGAGTGCTCTCCTCGGATCACCTAACTTTCATCACCTGAAATGTTGGGGAGGGATTGGGGTGAGCTAAAGCCCAGTAAGTAAACTTTATGCATGAATGCATGCTTATGACATGAATGCTTTAAAATTTTCATACATGTATCCCCTTTTGGCTTTACTTTCCAGAACATTCAAACTTTTCAAACTTTCACTTAACATTTCAAAACTTTCACTTCATTTCAAAACTTTCACTTCATTTCCATCGTGAGCTCACTTGATGTAACTTCTAGTCAATCAGATAACAGTGGACAATTTCTTATTTGGAACCAGATTAACATTCACATTTCCACCGCAAAGCGGTTTAACATTCACTTTCCCACCGCAAGCGGTTTAACATTCACTTTCCCACCGCAAAGCGGTTTAACAGTCCACCGTAAAACGGTTGAACATTCCGTCGTAAAGCGACTTAATTCGGGTACGCCGGTCCCCCGCGCCCCATTTCCCACTCGCATCTTTCATGAACTAGAAGTACACCCATTCTTTCTTGAAAAACTTGGGATACATAACTTTTGACCAAAAATTTCACTTTGACACATTCCTTTCATTAAAACATTTGACTTCCCCATTTCGATGCCAATGCATGCTTAATGATGCAATGACATGATAACGTGCATGCTTGAACATTTCCTTAAATACACATAATTGCATATGGTAGACCAAAAGCATTAAAATTCAGTAATTAACACGAATGTCAATTAAGTACATTAATTCCACATTAGCATTCAACTTTGATAAAAGTAGGGGGAAGTTTACTTACTTGCAGTCCTTAGTATTTACCGTTATCTGTATTTGCAAGTGGAAGAGTCTCAGATGCCCGTCACGTCAATGTGCCCAATAATCCTAATTTATATTCATTCATTAAATAAAATATACTTTTAGTTTACAAACAAATTTGTTATTCATTTTAATACTCAATCAAGTATTAACCGAGATTGAAACTTCAATTTAACTCACATGTGATTATACATCGAGACTAAAGCACATAAAACCAGAAAAGTCCTTTCATACTTTCGAATTCCCATAACATTACATTCTAAACCTCTAAATTGCATAAGACTGTGAAATTATAATTAAGGTCTCAATTCAAACTAAGATCAATCAAAACAACATATTTTAATAGTTTCCAAAATCTGAAATTCCCAACTTAAAGTCCCAAATAAATTCTTAAAGCTGCAAATTACAAATTTCAATCCAAAAACTAAGGGTGCGTTTGATAACGAGGGTGGAATTTGGGTGGAAAGAAAATGAATTCTAGGGAATTGAATTCTAGGGAATTGAATTCCTGGGAATTAGAAGTTAATGTGTTTGATTGGTTTAGTTTTCTAGGTGGAAAAAGTAGGAAATTTTCCAACTTTTATTGTTTGATTGACATTATTTTCCATGGAAAATAAAGTAATTTTTTGCTATTTTAATCAATTTTTTTTTTTTTTTTTACTTTTTAAATACATTTGTACTTGATGATGATAATGTTATTTTTTGTAAAGAAAATAAGTCAATTAACAATAACAAAATTGATTAAACGTGTCGAAAATAATTTTCCATCTACCATGGAAAACAAAAAACCACCAAAACCCAAAGAAAACATTTTCCTCCAAAACAAGGAAATGGGGCGCGTGGGTGGGGTCCGCGGAAAACATTTTCCGCGAAAAATTCTCGCAATCAAACAGCATAAAGTGGAAAAGTTGGAAAAAAATCTCCTTTTCCACGGAAAATTAAGGTTATCAAACAGACCCTAAAATTTAAGTAGTTAGTTAATTTCATAAATTCGAAATCCTCAAATTTACCCAGAATAACATAAACCCAATTAAACTAACTCAAATTTAAACCAATTATTTTTCAAAATTTTTAAATCTGAAAAACTCTCAAAATGGTTGTCAATTACACTAATTAAATCCAAAATTCCTAATTATTTTCATTCATTAAAGGAATAACTTTTAAATCAAGAATGTGTCATCACGCTATGACCAATACATTAACATTATATTCGAAACAAATAATCAATTCCAACCATTCATAAAATTCTCCAAATTAAAAGTTTACAGATTTCAACTCATAATTAAGCACGAATAGTTACTAACAAACTTAAATTTATACTTTATCAAATTTTGAAAATTCACATCCATTGATAAGGCTGAAATGTATACATACTTATACCAATTACCCCAAACTAAAAGTTGTCTTTTTCCACAGGTTAGAAATTTGAAAACTAATATAACCATTCATATAATTCCACCAAATTTCGAAATTTACCCTTCTAACTCAAAATGAAACTACACATTTAAATTACGCTAACTAATTCATGGTTTTAAATTTGCAAATTTACCTACAAGAAACTTAAAATCTAAACTTTATACATGAAGGTAATATACATACATCATCATATACATACAATTCCACATATACACACTAATTCATATATTGCCCAAAATCTGAGTTTCAACGGTTTAAAATTCGAAATTTCAATCAAATTCAATTTGAAAAAGATCTGAAATCTTCATATAACTACATAGATCCAACATATATACATCAATACTTACAAACCCATGTGTGTGCGTGTCAGAGGCGTGTAAAACTGTGAGTGACCGTGTGAGTGTGCGTGTTCGGTTTTTGTGCGCTGCCGGTGAAAGGAACGAGGGAAGGGGGAGGTTACCGAGGTGGTGGCGCGGCGGTGCTGTCGACGGCGTGCGTGTGCGAGTCGAGAGATAGAGAGACACGAGACCGAGAGAGCAAGGCAGGGAGCGAGAGACAGACGAGAGAGC
Source organism: Ligustrum vulgare (assembly GCA_963555705.1). NCBI lineage: Eukaryota > Viridiplantae > Streptophyta > Magnoliopsida > Lamiales > Oleaceae > Ligustrum > Ligustrum vulgare. The sequence goes on from OY743185.1 coordinate 3,069,772, forward strand.
GAGAGATGGAGATAAGCTAAGAGACGGAGGTGTAGACTTTTAGGTTTAATATGAGGCTAACTCTTGAGTATTTCAAATTAGTCCCCCAACTCTCATCAATTTATACTTTAAGTCCACAACCTCAAATAAAATTCAAAGTGCCACTAAACTTTCCCCAATTCCCATTTAACACAATTTAGGCCATTTTCAACTTAATTAAATAGAAAATAACAAGATTAATAAATCACGTTAATAATCACACATAAAATTGCACATAGACAAGTTATGAACTTTCTATTTGACACATTGATCATGACGGCGTCCAAGCCCTTCCACTGCAAAATAATCAAAATTATAGACATTAAAATTATCAATTTAAAATTTATAGCAACATTAACATAAATATCACGTAGGATTTCAGAATTGTCCATAAAATGAAAAGCGGTCTTACATCTTTACTCTTTAATTTTGGCAAAAAAAGGGAGCAGCCGACTTGCAATAATAGTGGGAGCAAATGGGAGATATTTACTTCCTTCTACGACATTATTATAAAGAAAAAGCAGCCGAGTGGGTTAAGTCCATTATTTTCAATGCCATGAATTAATTACCCTTTAAAGGGAAAATTACATAGAACCCTACATTTTAAGTTTCAATTTTAAAAATCAAGTTTAGTTAATTCTGTTTTTAGAAATCAGGTGCTAATTCAAGTTAAAATAAACTCAAGATTCATTTTATATCAAACCCTAATTTCATCTGGTATTTCATTACACATTCAAATCTCAATCTCTCTCTCTAACTCAACTATCTCACTCTCTCTCTCACCCGTCTCAAGTCGGCAGCAAAACTCGTTGGCAACAGTAGCGCCACCGCTCTGCTCTCGCCACGCTACTACCGCCGGAGAACCATCCTTTACCCCTATCTCTCTTTCACACCACCCACCCCCGACATCCGTTACAAACCGCGGCAAAACAATCGAAAGCTTCCGCACAAGAATCAAAGCTGCCTGAAGCACCAGGCTGCGCAGTAGATCAAATCGTCAGCGAAGTGCGGTGCTTTATGATCTCTCAATCTTTGAGAGGTCAGCAATTCGTGATGTGGTGGTGATGGCTTCTACCTAATCGCCACTAGCTACCTTCTTCCTCTATTTTGTCTTCATTTGAGGTTTCGTTTCGAGCTATTTATTGGTTTATGGTGTGACGTGGTCACGGTTTGCATTGTGTTGGTTGTGGATGGCGGTTTTTAGCGTGTTGGTGGTGATGGTAGCAGGGTTAGGAGTTTGGGGGTGGTTGGGGCTCCACCTAAGGTCTAGTGTTGGGGGTTACGCTAGTGGCTGACTGTGAGCTGGTGGTGCTGTGGTTGCTTGGAATTGGTGGTGTGATTGAGGAGAGGAGAGGAGAGGTGGGTGTGGTGTTGGTGGCCAGTCACGGCGGCGCCAGTAGCCGAACGGTGATAGTGAAGCAATCAGGTGGTTCGTTGAGGTGGGGATGGGGAATGCAGGGGTTGGGTTAGGTTGGGTTGTGGGTAGGTTGGGGTTGGGATGTTGTGACTTGAATGGTGATTGAGACATATTATAGGTGACTGTGACTAGTTATTAGTTAATTGTGACCAAAATATCGACTAAATGTGAGTAGTGACAAACATAGAATGTAACTAATTATTAGGTAATGGTGATAAAAAATATTCACTAAACATGATCAAGAAAATAAGTAAGTTATGACAAATAAATAAATAATGTTTGATTAATCGTGATCAAGAAACAAGTAAGTTGTGACCAATGAATGAATAATATGTGATCAACTATGGATGATTGTGATCAATAAATAAATAATATATGATCAATTATAGATAATTGTGACCAATTATATTAGAGATTGTGATAAACTGTGACTTTGTGTGACTATTGGACTAGGACGTGATGTGACTTACAGTTGTATCAACTATGAATATGTGTGACCGAACTATGTGTGACCAATTGGGACTTAACTGTGATTTTGTGTGATCGAACTGTGATCTTGTGTGATTAACTGTGACTTTTTGTGACCAACTGTGACTTGGTGTGACCATTGGACGATGACGTGATGTGATCTACAATTGTGTCAAATATGACTATGTGTGACCGAACTGTGACTTTGTAAGAACGAAGTGTGACTTTATGTGATTGACCTGTGACCTCGTGTGACCTAACTCTGACCTCGTTTGACCTAACTACGACTGTGTGATCGAACTTTGACCTTGTGTGACTAACTGTGACTTTGGAGTGGTGGGGTTTTACAACTAAATTTGTAATTGTGACTCTGTGTGACCTTGTGTGACTTAACTGCGATCTCGTGTCACCTTGTGTGACTTTAGGGGTGGGATGGGTGGGGTAGAGGTCGGGTTGGGCTAGAAAAAGTAGAAGAAATCATTTTTTTGTGGTGAGGTGGGGTCGGGGTGGGTGGGTGGGTGTGGTGGGGATCGGGGTCGGGTTGGAAAAGTAGAAGAAAAAAATCATTTTTTTGGGTGAGGTGGGGGTAGGGTAGGGTGGGATGGGGTGGGAAAAAGTAGAAGAAAAATAATCATTTTTTAGAGTGGGGTGCGGGGTGGGTGGGTAGGGTGGGGTCGAGGTCGGGTTGGGGGTTGGAAAAAGTAGAAGAAAAAAATTATTTTTTGGTGGGTGGGTGGGTGGGGTGAGGTAGGTTAGAGTAGGGTGGGTTGAGATGGGGTGGTTGGGGCGAAGCGTGAAAAAATAGAAGAAAAATTAATTTTGGATGGGGGTATGGTGGTGGCGGGGTGCGGTGGGGCGGTTGGGGGGCAATGTGAAAAAATAGAAGAAAAATCATTTTTGGACGAGGACGTGATGTGACCTTGTGTGATCTAACCGTGACCTCGTGTGACCTCGTTTGACAAAACTGCAACTGTGTGACCGAACTTTGACTTTTTGTGACCAACTGTGACTTTGGAGGGGTGAGATTTTAAAACTAAATTTGTAATTGTGACTCTGTGTGACCTTGTGTGACTTAAATGCGATCTCGTGTCAACTTACTTGACTGACTGTGATTTTGGGGGTGGGGATGGTGGGGTAGAGGTCGGGTGGGGCTAGAAAAAGTAGAAGAAATCAATTTTTGTGATGAGGTAGGGTCGGGGTGGGTGGGTTGGGGTCTAGGTCGGGGTTGGAAAAGTAGAAGAAAAAAATCATTTTTTTTGGTGGGTGGGGGTAGGGTAGGGTGGGGAAAAGTAGAAGAAAAAAATCATTTTTTGGAATGGGGTAGGTGGGTGGGTAGGGTGGGGTCTAGGTCGGGTTGGGGGTTGGAAAAAGTAGAAGAAAAAAATTATTTTTTGGGTGGGTGGGTTTGTGGGTGGGTTGGGGTTGGGTGGGGTGGGGTGATTGGGTTGAAGTGTGAAAAAATAGAAGAAAATAATTTTTTGATGGGGTATGGTGGGTGGCGGGGTGCGGTGGGAAGGGGTGGGGCGGTTGGGGGGAGTGTGAAAAAATAGAAGAAAAATCATTTTTAGGTGGAGTGGGGGTGTAAAAAATAGAAGAAAAATCATTTTTGGATGGAAGTAGGGTGGGATAGGATGGGGCGGTTGAGGTGAAGTGTGAAAAAATAGAAGAAATATCATTTATGGGTGGGGTGGGTTGTGATGGGGTTGCTAGGGTGGGGTCTGGTGGGGTTGTTAGGGGTAGGGTGTGAAAATATAGAAGAAAAATCATATTTGGATGGGTGGGTGGCGAGGGAGGGTCGGGGCAGGGTGGGTAGGGGTGTGGAAAATTAGGAGAAAAAAATTAATTATGGGTGGCGGGGTAGGGTCTGGGCGAGTCGTGGAAAAGTAGTAAAAAAATTATTTTGGATGAGGTGGGTTGGGGTAGGGTCTAGGGTGAGGTTTGGTGGGGGAGTCGAAAATTAGAAGAAAAAAATTAACTTTGGGTGGGGTGGGTGGGGTTGGGGTAGGTGGCGGGGTAGGATAAGGTAGGGTCTGGGTGAATTGTGGAAAAGTAGTAGAAAAAAATCATTTTGGGTATGGTGGAGTGGGTAGGTAGGATGGGTGTGTGGGTGGGTGGGTAGGGTGTGGAAATATAGAAGAAAAATCATATTTTGGTGGGGGCGGGGTAGAGTGGGGTGGATGGGTGGCAAGGTAGGGTCAGGCTGGGGCGGGGTGGGTGTGTGAAAAATTAGAAGGAAACAATTAATTTTGGGTGGGGTGGGGTGGGGTGGGGTGGGGATGGGTGGCGGGGTAGGGTCTGGACGAGTTGTGAAAAAGTAGTAGAAAAAAATCATTTTGGATGAGATGGGGTGGGGTAGGGTCTGGGGCGAGGTTGGTGGGGGAATGGAAAATTAGAAGAAAAAAAATTAAATTTGGGTGGGGTGGGTGAGGTGGGGTACGTGGCGGGGTAGGACAGGGTAGAGTCTGCGCGAGTTGTGGAAAAGTAGTAGGAAAAAATCGTTTTGGGTGGGGTGGGGTGGGTGGTGTTAGGTTGGGGTGGTTGGTTGGGTGGGTGGGTTTTTTTGGGTTAGGGAGGAGTGGAGTGGGGTGGGGTGGGGTGGGATGGGACGGGGGGTTGGTGGGTGAGATGAAAAAAAATAGAAGTAAAATCATTCTTGTCGTGTGGGGGTGAGGTGGGTGGGTGTGTGGGGTTGGGGTGGGGTGGGGTGGGTAAGGTGTTGTCGGGGTGGGGGTGAGTGTGGAAAAATAGAAAGAAAAAAAAATTATTTTTTGAGTTGAGGTGGGGTGGGTGGGGTGGGATCGGGGTAGGGTGGGTGGGTGGGTCGGGTGCGGTGGGTGGTTGGGTGGCCGGGGTGGGGTGGGTGAGTGTGGGTTTGGATTGGATTGGGTTGTGAATTAGATATTATTTTTAATTTATTATGTAATAGTATATGAGTTTTAATTTAATATATAAATGATAATTATTATAATATTATATTATATTAATTAATTATTTAATTAATACTTGATTTTTAAAAAAAAATTATAAGTTTGTTATGTTTAAAAAGTGAAAGTTTTAGTTGTATAGTTTTGTACTTTTCCCTTATTTAAAACTAAAGCCAATTGGTGATCCCTCCAATTACACGTTTTGCTGGAATGGAAGTCAGCTTTGATTTTCACAATCAAATTCGAAGGCAATCATTTAAAACCCAAGCCCAATAGGTTGGTTCCGCACGCACAAAACCGACTGCCTCTTATTTTTTGGGGGAGGGGCTTCCAGTAAAAAGAAGAAAACCTACTGCCGCTAGACAACAGAGGAAGCAACCTACTTTTGGGGTTCCAGAATCAGCACTTTGATGGCAAGAAAATGACTCGTTTCGAAAAAGAAAAAGAGGGAGAAATGGACTACAAATCCGACTAAACAACAAGCAAGGTTAGGAGTGATCTTTCATGTTTAAGTTTCTCTTATTTTATCTTTGATTCATCTATGTTTTGACTAGTTTTACATTTGTTTGGATTGAACTCATTATTACTCGCTAGTCTCTTATTATCCAATGATTAATTACATTTGTCTTGTTTCATATAAATTTAGTTATGATTTCTTTATGTGATTAGAGTTAAATTGGAATTGTTATTGGTGGATTTATTTTATATGTTTATCGTTTGCTGCAATATTGTCTCGTGATATATTGTCGATTTTTGATAACTTGTAAGATAGGTTAGATCATGATTTAAAATAAATGAATTTTCACCAATCAAATATCATTGTGTTTTTATGGTCGTCAATTAAATATCTTCCGGTTGTATGTTTGAGATGTAAAATATGCAATTGAGTTATAAAAATGAATCAAAGTAAGAAAGTAGTGGAAACGGACTCGAAAGTGATTTTCGATGCCTTGTCAATTTTATTATTCTAAAACCAATTTTATCACTAGTCTCTTAATTTAATTTTTTGATTATTTTATTATTAATTATTGTCAATTGCTTTCGTTCGTTAATTCTTATTGTTTGACACTTCTTCGTGGGATCGACACCTCAATCTATATTGCAATAACCGCAGGTATATTTTGAGCGTAATCAACATTTATTTGAAAAATTACATTATTTAATTTAAATTTGAGCAATTGTTTAAATATGTTTTGTTTATAGCAACTTTCACGTATCACACGGGTGTGAGCAAATACAAATTGTACAAACAGTGTAGAAGTTTTCCAAAATTGATGAGGATTGTAATTTATTTATATTTTGAGCATTCGTTGACAGTCTGTATCATTAATCAAAACAAATTATATGTTCAATTATTTTCCTATTTTTAAATGATATCTACAATAAAATCATTTTATATTATTCTTTCGTGTAGCGCAAGGGTGTCATACTAGTTTATTAAACAGAGGCTTAGTAATCAACATGGCAGGAACAATGAATTTTATTACATAATTGAATAGTTGGGATGTATTATGTAATAAAAGATGGAGGCTAGTTTTGTTAATTTCATAAAGGTTGGGATGAAAAGTGCAAATTCCCGAACAATCAATTAGCTAACCCAACGTAGTGCTTGTCAATTACGCATTTTAATTTGGGAAAATTACGTGGAACCTTACATTTTAAATTCCAATTTTAAAAATCAAGTCTACATAAAACTTTTTTTACAAATCAGGTGCTAATTACAATTAATATTTATTAATTAAATATTTTATTAACTAAATAATTTATTTATAAACATAATCAAATCAACCAAATCACAAATCAATAAACCGAATTCCCCAATTTCTTCCCATCTCTCTTTCTTCTCTCACCACCACCCTCTCTTCGGCGAATCTACCACCTACCCATCAACGAGGAGGCTGCGCCCAGTGGTGGCGCGGTGACCGTGCCCGAAGGCGCTCCTGTAAGCTGGTTAACGTGGAACTTGGGAACGGAGGTGGTGTGCTCCTCTGTATACCACACGAACTCGACAATCTCTTCCATTTCTTACAGATTGAAGGTTCCGGTGATGACCTGGAATCATTCGACAGCGGTGATTTGATTTTTATTGGTGGTTGTCAATTCGAGTGGTGGCGGTTTGGGTGCGGCATCTATGCGAACGGCGAATAGCCCACTGTGACCGCGATTCATTGCTCACAGTCACCTATTGTAGTGTGGTTGTTTTGGTGAGGTTGTGGTGGTGAAGTTGACAGTGGTGGTGGTGGTGGTAAAATCATTGTTCATTCCATTTTTGCTGTGTTTTGCGCCGCTCTTCAGCGGCTTTATGCCGCCTCTCAGTGGGCGGTGGATGTGGTGTGGTGGTTATGTGAGGGTTGAGATCCGGTAGATGCTTGATGGTGTGGGTTGTGATGTCATCGCGGGAATCGGAGTCAGCGACGCAACTCCTGCAGGATGATAGCAGCCACATTGTTAGCATCCCCTTGTTGTTTATTTTGTTTTTCATTTGTTGTGTTCCAAATGGTGGTGGTTGTGGTGATGCGGTGCAGTGGCAACGGTGGTATGTGGTGGTGGATCCGTGGGGCCTGTGGCAGACCATGATGGTGCGACAGTACGTTGGTGGTTGTGTGTGGTGTTTTTGGTGGTGATTTTAGTGCATTTGATGGTGTTATAGGTAATTGTGATCAATTATAGATGATTGTGACCAATAATTAGGTATTGTGATTAAAATATTGATTAATTGACATTTTGTCCAACTTATGATGAGTTTTACTTAAAAAAAATAAAATAAAATAAAATAAAATGTGACCAATTGTGACCAAATATGACTGTGTGACCATTGGACTTAAGTTGAATTAATTTAATGATAAATTTTTTCGATTAATCACGAATATGACAAATTATTAGGGAATTGTGACTAAAATATTAACTAATTGTGACCAAGAAAACGAGTAAGTTGTGACAAATAAATAACATGTTTTTAAAAATGTTTGATATGGGTGAATTTTGCAACTAAATTTGTAATTGTGACTGAACTATAACTTTGTGATACCCATTGAGACATTATTGGTGAGACATTATTGGCAGGGTGGGGGGGGGGGGTTGTGGCAAAATTTGTGACCAAATTTGTAAATGTGACTTTTGTGTGACTAGTGACTTTATAGTTGGGGTGGGGGTTGGAGTCAAATTTGCGATTAATTTGTATATGTAATCGAATTGTGACTTTGCGTGGGACAGGGTGGGTGAGTGGTTGAATTTTGTAACTAAATTTGTAATTGTTGGGTGGGGTGTTGAAAATTTTAAGAAAAAAATCATTTTTTTGTAGGGCAGGGTAGGGTCTGGTGGGTAGGGGCGGGGCGGGGCGAGGCGAGGCCAGGTGTGGAAATGTAGAAGAAAAAAATCATTTTTGAGTGAGGCTGGTGACGAGGTCAGGGCGCGGGGTGGGTGGGGATGTGGAAAATTAGAAGAAAAATAATCATTTTCAGAAGGGGTGGGTATGGTGGGGTGGGGAGTGGAGTGGAAAATTAGAAAAAAATCATTTTTGTGGGGTGGGAGGGTGGGGTGGGGTGGGTGGGTGGGTGAACATTTGGATATTGGACAGTTCAGATTTGGTTCGTGGTCCGGTTCAATGAACAGCAAAATGGTTCGTAAAGTTCAATTATAGGTGATTGTGACTAATTTTTAGGTAAATATCATCAAAATATTGACTAATTGTGACTTTGTGCGATTTGTGACGAGTAAGGGATGTGACCAATTATTAATAAATGTGACCAAAATATTGATTAATTGACATCAATTGTGACTTGGTGTGACCATTAGATGATGATGTGATGTAACCTACAGTTGTGTTAAATATGACTTTGTGTGATCGAACTGTGACTTTTTGTGAGCGAATTGTGACCTCCCGCGATCGAACTTTGACTTTATATGACCTAACTGTGTTCTTGTGTGATCGAATTGTAATCTCGTATGATCGAACTGTGACATTATCCAATCGAACTGTGACTTTATGTGACCCAACTGTGACCTTGTGTGATCGAACTGTGACCTTATGTGATCGAACTGTGACTTTATGTAAGCGAATTGTGACCTCGTGTGACTGGACTACGACCTTGTGTGACCAAACTGTGACCTTGTGTGACCAACTGTGACTTTGTGTGACCAATTGTGACCTAACTGTGACTTTGTGTGATGGAACTGTGACTTTGTGTGATCAACTGTGACTTTTTGTGACCAAATGTGACATGGTGTGACCATTGAACGAGGACGTGGTGTGACCTACAATTGTGTCAAATATGACTATGTGTGACCGAACTGTGACTTTGTAAGAACGAAGTGTGACTTTATGTGATCGACCTGTGACCTCGTGTGATCTAACCGTGACCTCATTTGACATAATTGTGACCTAACTGTGACCTTGTTTGACCAAATTGCGACTTTGTGTGACCGAACTTTGACCTTGTGTGACCAACTGTGACTTTGGAGGGGTGAAATTTTACAACTAAATTTGTAATTGTGACTCTATGTGACTTAACTGCGATCTCGTGTCAACTTACGTGACTGACTGTGATTTTGGGGGGTGGGGATGGTGGGGCTAGAAAAAGTAGAAGAAATCAATTTTTGTGGTGAGGTAGGGTCGGGGTGGGTGGGTTGGTGGGGGTGGGGGTTGAAAAAATAGAAGAAAAAAATCATTTTTTTTTGGGTGGAGGTAGGGTAGGGTGGGTGGGTGGGTAGGGGGAAAAGTAGAAGAAAAAAATCATTTTTTGGAGTGGGGTGGGTGGGTAGGGTAGGGTCTAGGTTGGGTTGGGGGTTGGAAAAAGTAGAAGAAAAAAAAAATTTGGGTGGGTGGGTGCGTGGGATCGGGTGGGTAGGGTGGGTTGAGATGAAGTGGTTAGGGTGAAGTGTGAAAAAATAGAAGAAAAATAATTTTTTGATGGGGTATGGTGGGTAGCGGGGTGCGGTGCGGTGGGATGGGGTGGGGCGGTTGGGGGGAAGTGTGAAAAAATAGAAGAAAAATCATTTTTGGGTGGAGTGGGGGTGGTTGGGTAGGGTGTAAAAAATAGAAAAAAAATCATTTTTGGATGGGGGTAGGGGGCAGGTTGGGGTGGGGTGGCGGGGTTGGGGATGGGCGAGTCGTGGAAAAGTAGTAAAAAAAATCATTTTGGATGAGGTGGGTTGGGGTAGGGTCTGGGGCGAGGCTAGTGGGGGAGTCGAAAATTAGTAAAAAAAAATTAATTTTGGGTGGGGTGGGGTGGGGTGGGTGGGGTTGGGTAGGTGGCGAGGTAGGATAGGGTAGGATCTGGGCGAGTTGTGGAAAAGTAGTCGAAAAAAATCATTTTGGGTGAGGTGGGGGGGTGGGGTGGGTGGTGTTAGGTTGGGTGGGTGGGTTTTTTTGGGTTAGGGAGGAGTGGGGTGGGATGGGACGGGGGGTTGGTGGATGAGAGGAAAAAATTAGAAGTAAAATCATTCTTGTGGTGTGGTGGGGTGGGGGTGAGGTGGGTGGGTGGGGGTGGGGTGGATAAGGTGGTGTCGGGGTGGGGGTGAGTGTGGAAAAATAGAAGGAAAAAAATCATTTTTTGAGTTTAGGTGCGGTGGGGGTGGGGGTGGGGGTGGGGTGGGTGGATGGGTTGGCGGGCTGGGGTGGGTGAGTGTGGGGTTGGATTGTGATGGAGTGGTTGTGGATTAGATATTGTTTTAATTTTATTATGTAATATTATATGAGTTTTAATTTAATATATAAATGATAATTATTATAATATTATATTAATTAATTATCTAATTAATACCTGATTTTTAAAAAAAAATTATAAATTTGTTATTTTTAAAAAGTGAAAGTTTTAGTTGTATAGTTTTGTACTTATCCCTTTTAATTTGACACAAGCTATCCTATTGTTACATTGACAAACGTTGACTGAATTGAAGCCCAACATTAATCCACAAGTCAACACTAAAATTCTGGGCCGAATAATATGAGTAGATGGTGAGGCCCAGACATACACATCATCTAACAAACGGTTTATTACTTTCACTATTGGTCATTGAACTTTCAGTGAGGTATCATTTAGGTCATCCAACTTCAAATTATTGTAATTTAATCATTAAACTTCATTTTATCTTTATCGTTAGTCACTCTGTTAGCTCTTGTTACTAACTTAACATCCCAATAGTGGTCCACGGGAACTTTTTAGCAAACTTAGTGCTTGCTAGGTCATTTTATTTATGTACGCTACTTTTAAAAATCTCTAAAGGGAGAATTTTTTTTTTTTTTTTTAAATATTTTACTTTCGCATCTTTTTAATAATTTTATATTCACCATTTATTTTAATTAATAATTTTAATTAATGCGTATTTTTTAATATTTTATGTCCTTCTATTTTCGTATTGTTAATTAAAATATTTTTCATAAATTTACAATCTAAAAACTTCATTTTCTCACTAAAAATCTTTTAAATAATACCAATAACTCTCATATAATTTATAATTTCTAATACATCCTTCAATTAATATAAGAAAAAATGTGTACTCCTTGAATTAACTTTTTACATGCATATAATAATTTTTTTAACCAATAACTCTCATATAATTTATAATTTTTAATACTTCCTTCAATTAATATGAGAAAAAGAAAAAAATGTGTATTTCTTGAATTAACTTTTTTACATGCATATATATATATATATATTTTTTACCCTCAGACCTTTTAATAATATCATATTACATCTATACTACTTTTAAAAGTCTCTTGAAGGGAGATTTTTTTTGAATATTTTACCCTCTCATCTTTTTAATAATTTCATATTCACCCTTATTTTTAATTAATGTACATTTTAATAATTTATTTCTTTTTATTTTCGTATTGTCAAGAAAAATATTTTCCATACATTTACCATCTAAACTCTTCACTTTTTCACTAAAAATCTTTTAAATAATATTAATAACAATCATACAATTTATAGTTTCCAATACATCCTTCAATTAATATGAGAAAAAAATGTGTACTTCTTGAATTAATTTTTTACATGCATATAATAACTTTTTTAACCAATAACTCTCATATATAGTTTCTAATACTTTCTTCAATTAATAATATCATATTTACCGTTAATTTAAATTAATATACAATTTTTTTAACATTTTATTTTATGTTACTATTGTATTGTCGATAAAAAATATTTTTAATATATTTACAATCTAAACTCTTCACTTCCCACTAAAAATCATTTCAATAAAACTAATATTTCTCGAATAATTTATAGTTCATAAACATTCTTCAACTAATATGAGAAAAAAATGTGTATTCCTTGAATTAATATTTTGACTTGTATACAATAAATAAATAAATAAATAAATCAAAAATTAGAAAATCATTTTCACATTCTATATTAAACATTTTATTCTCTATTTTCCAATTATAAGTTTCTTTATCAAATATTAATTTGACACTGATTATATTCTCACCACATCCATAAAAATAGAGTGCAGTGAAGATTCATTTCTTTGTTCAGAAAGTGTGTGATTTTTTTTTTCCGAATTTTATAGTGAAAATTTTGTTTTTGCAGTTTATAAAAATGTCACGAGGTATGCGTAGCAATAAGTTAATATTCTGTAAAAATGTATTGTATTTTGTTCACCTCGACTCCTTTTACTATGTTTTTTAACCTATTTTAGTATCACATGTTTATTATGTTAAATGATGAAAAGAAATCATGAGGACATGATGTCATTGTTTTTGTTCCATCAAATAGATGAACACGTCTAATTAGGTTGTAGCAAAATTTGAAATGATGGTTTATGGTTGTTCTATCAATTTAAAGAAATGTGTGAACTACTTTAGGATTCACAACACTATGAATCAATTTTTTGAGTCAAAAATTTGAAAGCACCGATTTCAAAAAAATTTCTGATCAAACATTAGTCTAATTAAATATAATATCTTTTGAGTCTCGAAAAATCATACCTTAGTAGAGAACCTAAATTAGATATATCTCAATTTTTCTCAAACATTTATGATCAAATATTGTTCTAAGTTCTAACTACACATGCATGATAAGCATTTTTTTTTTTTTATGTCAGATTACAATTGAATTTTTTTTTTTTTTTTTTTTATCTTGATTATAAAATCTGGATAAATCATCAAATGATATGTTTATCATTTTTTTTCCCGCTATAATAATTGATTGATTATGAACTATATACACACATAGAAAAAGAAATCCTCCTAACTCCAGTTTCTTCAAATAAGATAGCCTAAGATTAAAATAATACATTTCAGGAGATACAAAATTTAAAGAAGTCAGCAATTAGTAATTAGGAGAAAGATGATTGTATTATCGATAAGGGTAGCGTGCTTAGAAATTTAAATAATGTTTAGGGCAAGTTGAAATTGAAATCGATATTGAGATTGTTTAAATCAATACTTTGAACATTTTTTAGGTAAGATAGGTAGGGAAATTTGGACAATTTTTATTCAATTTCAAAAATATGTATACTTGAATAAAAATATCATAATATTGTTATAATATCATATGTGGATAGCAGTGTTATATACTAGTTTATATAAATTGTGGTTCTTATAGAATGCCTGGATACTAAATATTGAATAATAATATGTGAATCCTATGTAATATATTGATAAAATGTATTTTTGACTAGCTCAAATTCTTGCTGTTGAGGGGATTGAACTTCAAGCGGGCATTAGGGATCGAAGCGAAGCAGATTCAGGAATCAGATGAAATAAAATTTAAACTTTACCAAACATGCACTTAAGATGGCCTCGTTACATACCTTTGGCATATATAGTTGATAGCTTATATTCTTCCAATGTTTACTCCTCGAACATATCTAATCAATCATGGATTTGGAATCAACCCTTTTCTCAATACTAGTTTTAGATGTTCGTTGCACGAATTATCGTCAAGTGTCAGCATTGATAATATTATTCGACGTGAATTTAAGTGGAGTATTGAATATATATATATATATATATATATATATATGGAAAGAAAGAATAAAATATTAATATATAGCAAGTTTTATATTTGTCTAATATTTATCTGAAAGGAATATTTTATACAGGTTGAGAAAAATATTAAAAATCAACAGGTAAAAGCGAAGGTTTACGGTAGGAATACTGAAGTTACAGGTAATTAGAATAATGAAGCAGAATAAACTGAGTAACAGGTGAAAGTTGTGTGGGCACTATGCACGAATAGATGTGGAACAGAATTGCATTTTTGTTCATCAAGGACAGCTGTGCTCATAAATACTGGGTAAGAGGATTATCAGATTGTGATGTGAACTACGTTAAACAAAGAGATGCGAAAATTTAGTAATCCAGAAAAGGTGGCCTGTGAAGGAAATTTTTCGAGCGGGGGCTGCTGATCCCATGGAGTTTATCTATAGCATGAGATACTTCTTGAGGAGTCCTTCCTGAAACATGGAACAAAGAACTGTCAGAGGCACTGGCGAATCTAGAAATCCTATTCAGCACGGCTGACTTTAGTAAAATAATTGTATTTTTCAAAAAAAAATGCCAAAAATTCCTACAAATATTTTTTTTCGGGCGGATCCAACACGGGCGAGTGGGACGGCTGACCATGTGGTGGATCCGCCCCTGGTACTCAGAGGTTAACGAATTTGCCGTTGTTTAAGCATTATTCTTGAACTTTTGAGTAGAGAGTCCTTGGGAAGGCATCCTATAAGTTCTATTTGATAACAGCAGCAGAACTGATGAAGAACTAATATTGAGAATAAAGAGTATCACACTACATAGGAGGGCAAAAGAAAAAGAAACCTCATTGATTTTTTTGAGGAATTTGACAGGCAAAGAAATGGAGAATTTTTTTTGAAAGTTTGACAGAACAGTTAGGTAGATGCTGGACGGAAAACCAATCTCTTGACACTATTTAACACCAAAATGTAAGCATACATCTCTAAAAAAACCCACGCAAAATCAACTAAATTTGGGCAACTGGGAAAAATTTCCAAAGAAAAATCACTAATCGACTCATAGATATTGACCCGGCCCCAAGAACACATGGCAGAATTTTGTAAATCGTACTACAGGAAAAAACTGGAATCCTAATAAAGGGCCTGGATGAAAGCAGAAGTGACAACACTCCAATGAAACCACAATAATCGCTGGTAAAACACAACCAAAAAGCTGTTTCAACTGCGAAATAAAAAAGGGAAAAAGGAAGCCATCGTCGGAGAACTCGCCATTGAAGAAGCTGCACCGGTTGGCGGTGCATTTGATATGAGTCTTGAATATTAGGGATGTTCAAACAAATGAGTCAAGGATTGTATCATGTGGAATATAGTGGTGGTCCACTTAATCCACATGGCACCCTATGATTGGGACTTCACTTACCCATGGGATTTGAATTTTGAATAAGAGGGGGAAACCTTTCTTATTTCAAAGAGACTTGGCACATTCTTGGGTGGAGAGGTAGAAGTGGGAGAGGTCCAATATCTCCGGCGAAATCTTGTTACCTCCGGCGAGCCTAGATCCGGTTGCCATTTCTCGAGGACGACGGTGCCATGTTCCAGTGTGTTTAAGTGGTCATAAACTGAGCTCAAATAAGGAACAAGAACAAGGCTGGGATCGGTTCTTGTGCTGGGTCTTCTTCTTCATCTTGCTGGGAAAAGGAGCTTGGGAGCTCAACAAATGGTATCAGAGCTATGGTGAAATAGCTGGGCGAAGGAAGCAGTTGAAGAAGTTCCAAAAACCGTGAGGTAGAGACCACTGGAAGCAAGGAGGAAAGGAGAAAGAAAAAAATCACTGTCCATTTTTCCAAAACCGGACCTCCGGCCAACCAACCGGAGCAAGACCAACACCAAAAGAACCGCCTCATCGTGGAGAACACTCGACCAGAAGGTGGAGCAATTCCGGTGGCTGAGACGGCGGCAAACGGCGAAAGAAAGCTGTGAAAACTGGACTGAAAAAGTGGGATTCCGGCCGATCCAGAACTCCGATCGACGATCGGCCACCTCCATTAGAACGGGCTCTTCGAGGAGAAGACTCGCCTGAAATTTGAGGGCAATCCGACGGTTGAAACAGGAGTTATTCGCCGGAGAAGAAAATGCTGGTAAACTGAAAAACAGCGATTCCGGCCGGTAGGGAGCTCCAATCGCGAAACGGTCACCACCGTTGGATTCGTAACGACGAGGAGCATCTTTCTGTGTTTTTTGAGAATTTTCCGGCAGGGGCGGTAGAACTCCGGCGCGGCGGTCCGGCGAGGCATTTTCCGACAGAATCTTCAGCTCGACCTGCTCATTCCATTTCCGAAGTCCATTTTGCAAAATCAACTCTTGATTATACGGACATTGAAAAGTCCGCTCGGTTTGCATTGGCTATCCCTTATTTTCATTACGTATTTCATATTCTAGAGGCTATTGTGAGGTGGCTACATAGTGTTGGGGGTTACCTTGCCGGTAACCATTGCTTGTTGGTAGAACTCACATAGGATTGGAATTTGACTACGTGCTTAATTTCTTGAAATTGTCGTGTGTTACTTGTTATTATATTATTTGTGTGATTATCTTGTAGAGTAATTTTGGTGAAATTGGTTTGATCTTGCATTTGAGTGTGGGTAATTGCTTTGTGTTAACTTGTTTGAATTTTCATTATTTGCATTATGGGTTCTCGTGTTGAATTGTCACAATTTAACGGTAAGGGAGATTATTCCATTTGGAAGCAAAAAATGAAGGCTATTTTAATTCAACAAAGAGTTTCTAAAGCACTTGAGGACCCTAGTACTTATTCAAAAGCATTGTTAGATAAACCTGATGAAATTGCTGAGATGAATGAAATTGCACATAGTTGTATAATATTGCATTTATCTGATGATATAGTGGGACAAGTTGAAAAGCATACGACTGCTAAAGATTTGTGGGAAGCACTTGACAAACTTTTTTTGACAAAATCTTTAACGAAGAAGATTCACTTAATTCAAAAACTTTTCAACTATAAATTGGATCAAGGAAAGGATCTTGAATCTAATTTGAGTGAGTTTAACAGTCTTGTCAAGTGTTTGACCCACAATGGAAAGAAATTTGATGATGAATATCTCGCTGCTATTATGCTAAATGCCATGCCTGAATCTTATAGAGATGTTAGGAATGCTATTACATATGCTAGGGACACTGTGACCTTAGATATTGTAGTTGAGGCTTTAAGGGCTAGGGAGCTCGAGATGAAGAGGGAGTCAAGGGGTAGCAGCTCGAGGGAAGAGAGTTTGTTTAGTGGTTTTAGAGGGAGAAATGAGTCGAGAGAGTCGAGAGAAAACCACTTCCAAACGAAGAAGGGTAGAGGTAACTCGAAGGGTAGGTCCAAGTCTCGGGATAAGAGTGTTAAGAAATGCTACTATTGTGGTAAAATTGGACATTTCAAAAGAGACTGTGATGACTTTAAGAAGAAACATAGACCTCAGCAGAGTGATGACCAGAACCTAGTTGCTGTAGGTGATGCTTTTGATAGTCTTCATATGATGACTGTGACATGTGATGATGATAATGTCGACAATACCCTTCATAGACCACAAGCAATGAATGTGTCTGAAATTGATTTTGACAGTGAGTGGGTTTTAGACTCGGGTGCCACTGTCCATATGAGTCCTGTTAAATCTTGGTTTTATAACTATAGAGAAGTTAAGCCTAGGAAAGTGTACTTGGGGGACAACTATACACAGACTGTGGAAGGAGTTGGTGATATTGCTATTAGGATGCATGATGGCATGATCAGATCTCTTCTGAATGTCAGGTATGTCCCGGGCCTTGCGAGGAACCTCATTTCCTTGGGCATTTTGGAAGATGAGGGTTATGAGTACAGATCTCATTTCGGTACTATGAAAGTGAGTAAATGCTCTCTAGTTGTTATGAAAGGTCCCAAGAGGAATGGATTGTATATCCTTGAAGGTAAAGCGTTAAAGGCCTACAAGTCTGCATTATCTACAACTTATGAAGATAGATCAGATCTTTGGCATAAAAGGATGGGACACATAGGAAACAAGGGGTTGAAGTGTCTTAGTGATCAGAGTTTACTAGGAAAGGATAGTGTTATACCTTTAAGCTTTTGTGAGACGTGTGTTCTAGGAAAGTCATACAGGGTTAGCTTTGGGATAGGTGAACACAACACTAACAGACCCTTAGAATACATTCATGCTGATTTGTGGGGACCAGAAAAACATCCTACAAATGGAGGTAGTAGATTTTTCCTATCTATTGTTGATGACTACTCGAGGAAAGTTTGGGTGTATCCCCTTAAATCCAAATCTGACACTTTTGGTAAGTTCAAGTCCTGGATTGCCTTGGTTGAGAAACAAATGGGGAAAAGTGTAAGAACTCTTAGGACGGACAATGGTCTAGAGTTTTGCAACTTTGAGTTCGATACCTTCTGCAAGGATAGAGGTATCAGAAGGCATAGGACTGTAAGATCTACCCCCCAGCAGAATGGGGTAGCTGAGAGGATGAATCGGACTTTAATGAATAAAGTTAGATGCATGCTGATTAGTTCGGGGTTAGCTAAAGGCTTTTGGGGTGAAGCTGTTTGTACCGCTGCCTATTTGATAAATAGGTCACCTTCTAGTACTGTTGACTTTAAGACTCCTCAAGAATTGTGGACTGGGAAACCTCCAGATTTGTCACACCTTAGAGTATTTGGTTGTGCGGCCTATGCACATCAGGTTGAGGGTAAGTTAGACCCTAGGGCTACTAAGTGTGTCATGTTAGGTTATCCCGAGGGAGTGAAAGGTTACAGGTTATGGGTTTTAGATGGTAAGGGCATGAAAGTTATCAACAGTCGAGATGTGAAGTTCAATGAACTCGATATGCCTTGTCTTAAGACCATAAATAGACAAACTGAGAAGGGGGAGTCTTGTACTGAGAAGAAGATTGACTTTGAGGTGAAGAGATTAGGTGAAGATAATCCAGAGGGTAGTGAAACCCAACCTCAAGTAGAAGCGGAACAAGAAGTCATGGTAGAGCAACCTGAACTTGAAATTCCTGAAATTCCTGAAACGGAAGTCCCTGATCAAGAAACATCTGCAGGTACTAATTTGGAAAACTACCAATTAGTGAGAGATAGGGAGAGGAGACAAGTTAGACCAAATATGAAGTACGTCTCTTCTAATTTGATTGACTATGTCTTAGTTTCAGGTGAAGCCTTAGATTCAGTTGAACCTGCTTCATTTGAGGAAGCGATCAATTGTGAAAAGTCTGAAAATTGGAAAAAGGCTATGAAGGAGGAAATCCAGTCTTTGAAACAAAATGAGACTTGGAAGTTGGTTGAAAAACCAAGGAATCAGAAGGTAGTCCATTGTAAATGGATCTACAAGTTGAAAGAAGGAGTAGAAGCTAATGACCCTTTAAGATATAAAGCTAGATTGGTAGCTAAAGGATTTACTCAAAGAGAAGGGATAGACTATAATGAGGTGTTTTCACCTGTTATTAAGTATAAAACTATCAGGTTAGTCTTAGCCTTAGTTGTCCAATATGATTGGGAATTAGAGCAAGTAGATGTTAAGACCGCTTTTCTTCATGTGAAATTGGATGAGGTGATTTACATGGCTCAACCTCAAGGGTTTGAGGTGAAGGGTAAGTCGGAACTTGTGTGCTTGCTTAGAAAGTCCTTGTATGGCCTTAAGCAGAGTCCTAGGCAATGGTATAAGAAATTTGATGCTTATATGTTTAAAATTGGTTTTAAAAGGAGTGAATATGATGCATGTTTGTATTATAATAACTGTAAGATAGGCTGTGAAGTTTATTTGTTGTTATATGTGGATGACATGTTGCTTGCTAGTTCTAGTAAAGCTGAAATTGTTAAAATGAAAAACCTTTTAAAATCGGAATTTGACATGAAAGACTTGGGAGAGGCAAGAAAGATTCTTGGCATGGTTATTAAAAGGAATAGGGCTGATAATAGACTGACTATTAATCAAGAGTCTTATCTAGACAAGGTGATAACCAAATTTGGCATGAAACTTGCTAAGTCTGTCAATATACCATTAGCTGCACACATAAATTTATCATCTGCTCAATATCCTAAAAATGAAGTTGAAAAGCAAGAAATGAGTAATGTTCCCTATGCTAATGCCATTGGGTCTGTGATGTATTCTATGATTACCACTAGACCGGACCTTGCATATGCAGTTAGTTTATTGAGTAGGTTTATGTCTAACCCAGGTAAACCTCATTGGGCTGCATTAAAATGGCTATTAAGATATCTAGCGGGAACTCTTAAAAGGGGGTTAGTGTTTGAAAGGAGAAGTGATAAGCTTGAGCTTAAGGGATATGTAGATTCTGACTTTGCAGGTGATAAAGATCAGAGGAAATCTACCACTTCTTATTTTTTCTGTTTGGGTGATAATTGTATCACATGGAAATCACAGTTGCAATCTATTGTTACACTCTCCAGCACTGAAGCTGAATATGTTGCACTCACTGAAGTGGTAAAAGAATGCATGTGGTTAAAAGGACTATTGTGTGAATTGAACTTCTTAAATGAAACTGCTATGATATTTACTGATAGTCAAAGTGCTTTAATGTTATGTAAAAATCCTGTTTATCATGAAAGGTCTAAGCACATTGAGGTAAAGTATCATTTCATTAGGGAGAAGTTAGCTTCAGGTGAGTTTACATTGCTTAAAATTGCAACTGATGATAATCCTGCAGATGTTGGGACAAAGGTACTTGCGACAGGTAAATTCAACAAGTGTTTATCAATTCTTGCTATTGATAATGGTTAGTTGTTTTGCAGGTACTTGGCTGGAGTGAGCGATGATGATTTATTAGACCACACACACATGGATAGTACTTGTAACCGGAGAAATTGGTAATGGATTAAGGTGGCCCAAGGTGAAGATTTGTGGAATATAGTGGTGGTCCACTTAATCCACATGGCACCCTATGATTGGGACTTCACTTACCCATGGGATTTGAATTTTGAATAAGAGGGGGAAACCTTTCTTATTTCAAAGAGACTTGGCACATTCTTGGGTGGAGAGGTAGAAGTGGGAGAGGTCCAATATCTCCGGCGAAATCTTGTTACCTCCGGCGAGCCTAGATCCGGTTGCCATTTCTCGAGGACGACGGTGCCATGTTCCAGTGTGTTTAAGTGGTCATAAACTGAGCTCAAATAAGGAACAAGAACAAGGCTGGGATCGGTTCTTGTGCTGGGTCTTCTTCTTCATCTTGCTGGGAAAAGGAGCTTGGGAGCTCAACATATCATTGTTTTCAATTATCTTCAAATTGACATTGGTAAGTCACAACATGGTGAACTACCCATAGGCCAACTTTGTCACTCTGTAGGAAACATACATTGTTGGGAAAAGCAAGGACAGTGGATAATAACTACTATGGAGATGGACAAACCTAAGAGGATCCCTGACCCGCCCAGGAAAAAAAATGAAAAAGAAAACACAAGTGAATTTCTGAGTGAGAGTTGACATACTTTTATTTTGATTTGAACATGTTATTTTATACCTTTATTTGCTTCTGATGGCTCATCTGATTCAGATCTTAGAAAACTTGGAGAGATTTCTGCACATGAAATACAATATTAAAATTTAAAGGCCTATAGATGAGATAATCAATAAAAGTAGATTCGAACTACCAATGGCAATCCATATTAAAGTATCAATACGATGATTCCACAAGAAAATTATCTATCAACAAGCAAATTTATAGCATCTTCTGAATATAACTTCTCATGTGCAGTGCAGTCCCCAAAGTTTAGGAATAAAATCTCAGTTTGCTAAATACATTAGTATTAAAAAAAAACTTTTTACGGATTTTGCTGTTTCTCGATTGGGAACTTCTAAAATTTGAATTTTAATACATTTGAGCTGACTTTTGGTATCAAGTTTTCTTCAAAGTACTTATTATAAAGAATAAAGAATTAATAATTAGTTGAAAAACAACTAATTTACTTCACTTTGAAAGACACAATAGTATTGTTGTGAAGCACTACCTTATCAAACAAGGCATTATCTTGGTAATCGCTCTGAAAGTTTCAAAGAATGGTAGGAAGAGATCTCCGTACGTGCAGTTCTGTCGATAAAGTTTACCGTGAGTTCAATTTGAAGTTGCAACAAGAATCAATCCATTTTTCAAATTAAAACATCAGCGTTACTATGGTACCGAACAAGCCTAAATGAATATATAGGCACGCCAGGACAAAAAATGGGGATGTCAAAATAACTTACAACTCCATCGTTGAATAAATGCCCAAATAGACGATTTAGGATCAATGTCAATCAACTAATAAGACAGCAAAATCAATGAGTTTTAATTGACCTAGAAAAAAGAATGAAATATAGTATTGGGATAGTTTGTTTAATTATCATTAGAAATCAAGGCATAAATCAAAGAACAAACCACACTCCAGAAGTTTGATACAGAAAATGAAAAGGTGGTGAAGGAAAAAGGAGGTTTTTAATGTAAGTGCTAAACACTTCTTCTAATGCAGAAGAAAGTTTCTAGTTCGAATGTAGAACTTGGTAGAGTATAATTGATAAGAGAATGGTAATTGCAAAAACAGAAAGTCTGATCTTATTTCTTATCAAATGAAGCTGGTTAAGATTCATTTATACAGACTCAATAAAGCAACGAACCAATAAAAAAGGAACACGTCATCAACAAACAAAACAGAAAATTGAAAAGAAAAGAAAAAAAAAACAGAAGACTTAAAAGAAGAAACACGTTTCTTCTAATTTTCTTCATGCTTGAACCTGTGAGTCTTGAGTCACTTATTTGTTCATCCCCTCCTCAAGTTGGAACATGGTGGATGTCAGCCATGCCCAACTTGAAAAGTAAAGTCCGGAACTTATTTGTAGCAAGAGGTTTTGTGAAAACGTCTGCTAATTGAAGACGTGAAGCGAGATACTGCGGAGCAATGAAACCATCTTTGAACTTGTTGCGTACAATGTGACAGTCAATATCTAAATGCTTTGTACGCTCATGAAATACCAGATTCGCAGTGATGTGAATTGCAGCTTTATTATCACACCAAAGTGGTATAGGCAAGATGACAGGAGTAAAGAAGTCCTTCAAAATGTATGAGATCTATTGCAACTCACAAACTGTAGTGGCCAAACTTCTGTATTCAGCCTCAGCACTGGAACGAGATACTTTAACTTGTTTTTTTGTTTTCCATGAAATCAGTGAATTCCCAAGAAAGATCCAGTAGCTTGTTAATGATTTCCGAGAGTCCAAACAAGATGCCCAATCCGCATCAGAGTAACCTTGAAGTTGTAAATCATTGCTAGCTGAAAAGAATAATCCTTGTGAAGGATTTCCTTTCAAGTATTTAAGGAGATAAACTGCACTATTCCAATGATCCTGACCAGGTGAATGAACATATTGGCTCAACTGTTGAACCGCAAAAATGACATCAGGGCGTGTAAAATTCAAATATAATAAACGTCCCACTAATCTCCTGTACTTATCCAGATCTGGTAGAGGCTGATCTGTTTGTGCTGATAACTTTGTTCCCTTAGACATTGGTACTAGAACTGATCTTGCTCCACATAAGCCAGCATCCTGAATTATATCTAAAATATATTTCCTTTGATTCACATAAATTCCATCTGAGCTGCGTACAATTTTCAATCCTAGGAATACTTAGCATTCCCAAGGTCTTTGATAGTAAACTTCTTATGCAAAAAACGTTTAATAGCCAAGATTTCTGACTCATTAGAACTTGTGATCAGAACATCATCAACATAGACTAAGAGTATTACAATATGGTCTGAATTTTGTTTCACAAATAAGAAATTATCATTGGCGGACTGGAGGAATCCATATGCAATCATTTTTTGACTAAATTCTGCATTCCATTGGCGTGAAACCTGTTTTAAGCCATAAAGACTTCTCTTCAATTTGCAAACTTGATTTGGCTTTGCCCTTTTGTAACCTTCAGGGGGCAACATGTAGACCTCTTCTTCAATATAATCATGCAAAAATGCATTATTGATATCTAGCTGATGTAATGCCCAGTTCTTTGCAGCCACAACACTGAAGAGGATTCTTATTGTCACTAGTTTCGCCACGGGTGAAAAACTATCAAAATAATCCACCCCTTGAAGCTGGTGATATCATTTTGCTACCAACCGTGCTTTGAATTTATCAATGGTTCCATCAGCATTAAGTTTAACCTTGTAAACCCATTTTGAGCCTATAGTCTTCTTCCCTTTTGGAAAACTCGTTACCTCCCGGGTATTATTGTTTTTCTAAAGCCTTCAATTCCTTGTCCATTGCTTCAATCCATTCAGGTATCTTACTTGCTTGATAATAAGAAACAGGTTCCTGTATACTAGAAACGTTGGCTAGAAAAACAGTATATACATGACCGAGATGAGGGTTAAGGATAAAAGGAAAAGTTGGTGGTGTGTGTGTGGATGAATGAGGTTTGCATGCCAAGATTCCTTCAGCAGTTGGTAGATTTTTAGTGACAGAGACATGAGTTACATAATCTTGCATCCAACTAGGTTTGGTTCTTTATCTTACACTATGTCTTGTAACTTCAGCAGGTGTTTCATTGTTCATTTCAGCAGGAGTATCAGCAAATGGGATAGGAATCAATGGGATATTGTTAACGAATTAGGATAATCTATTTCAGAATGAGAGTGATTCTCTGCAACATCAGTTTCTGGAAGAGGACTTGAAGTATGATGAGAATTCTGAGATTTAGAGATTGGAGAATTAGATTGTTCAGTTTCATGAATTGAGTCAAGAGGAGTAACCATAGGTATTGGAGGATGAGGTTCAGTTTCTGAGTTTGTGTGAAGCTGATAAGGTAGTGTAGATTCAAAGAAAATTACATCTCTGGAAACATGAGTTTGTCTTGTGTTGAGATCATATACCTTATAGCCCTTTTTCCCTGGGCTATACCCAATGAAAATACACCTATGGGCCCTCGAATCAAATTTAGCTTCGTGTGGTTGGGTGTTTTTAATATAGCAAAGACATCCAAATGTCTTAAGAAGGCCGTAGTTTGGTTTTCTCTGGAATAATCTTTCAAAAGGAGTCTTCCAATGTAAGAGTGGAGTAGGTATTCTATTTAAAAGAAAGGTAGCCATAAGTATGGAATGGGACCAGAATTGTTTTGGGAGATTGGCATGAAACATTAAAGATCTGGCTATTTGAAGAAAGGACTTATGCTTATGTTCAACCACCCCATTTTGTTGGAGTGTGTAAACACATGTCCTTTGATGCGAAATTCCCAAAGAGTGAAACAGATTTTTGCATTCGAGGTTAGTAAATTCTGATCCATTATCTGTTCTAATGATGTTCACCCTCTTTTGAAATTCAGTTTTCACCATTCGAAAGAAATTGTCTAAAGTTTTCATCACCTAAGTCTTATGGATTAAAAGGAAGGTCTAAGTTGATCTACTAAAGTCATCAGCAATTGTCAACATAAATGGAGTTCCAGTTAAAGAAGGTTCCTTATAGGGTCCCCAAACATCTACATGGATCAAATCAAAAATATCTGTGGTGTGGATTTCACTAGCAGGAAAGGCGGTCTAGACTGTTTGGCACGGTGGCAAGCATCACATTACTGAAGTTTTTCAATGTCAACTCTGGTATGTGTATTATATAAGAAATCAAGATGTTTTAATGTTTGAAAGGAGACATGTCCAAGTTTAATGTGCCATTCCAACAGAGAACAAGTAAACACTTTATTTGTATTGGAAAAAGTAGGCATTACAGATGATTGATTACAAGAAGTGTCTTTCTGATCTAGAAAACAAGATCTATCAAGTAGGTAAAGTCTCCCTATTAACCTACCAACTGCCAATGTCTTCTTATTCTGCAGGTCCTGCAATAGGAAATAAGTAGGATAAAAGATGAATCATATGTTTGCTATTTGAGTGAGTTTAGGAACTGACAGAAGATTAAATTTAAAACTAGGTAGATGTAAGGTTTCTTCCAGACAAATATGTTGGTTTAGGCGAACATTACCAATGTGTTTGACTAGTTTTATAGAGGCATCAGGAAAAATAACATGTGTTGGCTGTTTAAGAGGTTTGATTTGGGTCATTAAACTCATGTCAATGCAAATATGATTGCTAGCCCCTGTATCAATGATCCAAGAATTTGAGTTCAAATTATCAAGCATTGCAAGACTAAAATTGAATGAATTAATACCTTCATAATCCTTCAAATGTGCAAAATTAATTTGGCTATCCACATCAACTAATGTTTTCCCTTTCAAACCCTTTGCCAGTTCCTGCTGAATTAAATCAGTGATACTTGCAGCAGATATATTTGTCTCTGCTATGGCCAGTAATGTTGCAATGATCACAGTAAGAATAATCTCTTTCATAAGAGTTATTTTCCTTTTGATCACCTCTACCTCCAGCAGCATAAGAGGTCCTTCTATAACCCGATCTGCCTCCTCTAAAACCAGATCTTCCATAACCAGCTCTGCCTCCATTAAAACCTCTACTTCCACCAGATCTGCCAGAATTTCCATTCATGTAGGATTGTAACTAATGAACATTGCTGAACTATCATTCACTTCAGGAAATATACTGTGAACCTCTCCCTGTTTCTCAACTCTAAGAACCATGGAGTATGCCTTATTAACTCTGGGCAGCGGTTTCATAACTAGTATTTGATTCCTTATATGATCATAGGCATCATTTAAACTCATTAAAAATTGCATCAAGTGTGTAAATGAAGTTAGATCACCTACTTGCTTCTGTGCATTGCAAGTACAAACGGGCATTGGCATTATGCAGATCAACTCATCCCAAAGCCGTTTTAATTTTGTAAAATACTTCTCTATAGATAATGTACCTTGTGACATTGTACTGATTTCTCTCTACAATTGATACGTTAAAGGTCCATTGGACTCACCATAACGTTGTTCAAGTTCTGACCATAGATCCTTTGCAGTAAGCATGTAGATTCCTTTGCAGTAAGCATGTAGATAAAGGCCTCTACAATATCATTTGAGATCGAATTGAGAATCCAGGATCGCACCATGCAATCTACTCTCACCCACTGCTCTTCCTTGCTCGCATTATCCGTAGGTCTCTCACAATCACCATTAATGAACCCCAATTTCATTTTAGCACCTAATGTGATTTTAATTGACCTACTCCAGCTCAGATAATTTGTTTCAGTCAGTGGTGACGTGACAAGGAACATACCTGGATGATCTGAACTTTGGAGATCTAGCAGATCTCCATTGTTATATTCCTTCGTAGCAACTAGTTCTGCTCCGCTGCCTTCTTGTTGATTTATTTCTTCAGCCATAATTGTTTGAAGAAGATGAAAATAGACTTAGATAAAGTTGGATTGTAGCTCATCCGGCTCTAATACCATGATCAGAGAATGGTAATTGCAAAAACAAAAAGTCTGATCTTATTTCTTATCAAATGAAACTGGTGAAGATTCATGTATACAGACTCAATAAAGCAACGAACCAATAAAAAAGGAACACGTCATCAACAAGCAAAATAGAAAATTGAAAAGAAAAAAAAAAAAAAAAGAAGACGAAAAAGAAGAAACACGTTTCTTCTGATTTTCTTCATGCTTGAACCTGTGAGTCTTGAGTCACTCAGGTTCAAGCATGAAGAAAATCAAAAGAAACGTCTTTTTTCTGATTTTCTTCATGCTTAAACCTGTGAGTCTTGAGTCACTTATTTGTTCAATAATGCACGTTCAAGAACATCAATCTATCCTTATTTATGTACTGAAATTTTGCAATAAGAGGAAATAGAATAGCATTGATACTTGCAAACGTCTGTTGACATCCGAGATGAAGTCATGAAAGTGGAGCCTCTTTGTCCTTCTAGATACAAGGCCTGGGAAGTCAAAAATATGAATTGCAAAAAATAGTTCTTATATAATCTATTGAATTAGGATAAACGAACGCACGTATGCTAAGTCTAATTATATTTTCAAGATTGGATAAATACGAAGCTTACAATTGATCAAAAAATAGGTCCATAAACACAACCTTACTTGTGCCCACTCCACCATAAAAATGAAGTTCTTCGATTGGTGCATATGAAGTTTGAGGTATGAAATGGGACCACAACCATCTACTCTTGAAATTCGACAGAAAAAATGATAAAGTTTAATAATTTAAATAAATAAAAAGTTGCAGACATAAAGATAGCCATTGATGAGAATAATGAATAAATATTAAACATGTCCTAAAATAGAACGAAATGCCTTCTTCACAATTTTGGGTACATCAAGGGTACAAGATGAGATCTTAGGTCAATTTCTTAGTCTGATTCGATGGGTTAATAAGTCATTCAAGGGACTTCCACTCAATGTCATGGGTTCTTCTCCAAGTACTAATTTGAGGATCAAAGAAATTGAGCGGGAATCACAAGAAGTAATCCTGCAAAATAGACTTGATCGATGATAGAATAGAAAGTTTACAACAAAAAAAATGTGCCACTGGTACTTCGATAGCTATAAGTGAGACAAAGATCAAACATATGGCCAAAGAAATCATAGTCGTTCTTACACTTTTAGGGCAAACATAAATATGTAGTTGAAAGTTGAAACACAATATTCAATGAGGACAGATGAAAGATG
The DNA here is from genome assembly GCA_963555705.1 of Ligustrum vulgare. NCBI lineage: Eukaryota > Viridiplantae > Streptophyta > Magnoliopsida > Lamiales > Oleaceae > Ligustrum > Ligustrum vulgare. The sequence continues at coordinate 3,098,134 of OY743185.1, forward strand.
CATAAAAAGAAGTTGTTGAATGTCGAATAAATAGCAGAATGGACTGTTAATTACTATAAGTAATGGACTATAATCGTTACCTATAGTTCATCATGGGAGCTATTAGGTTTTGAAGAAGACTGACTAGGAGTGCGTTCCAGTTCTTTGACAAACAACTGTGATGATTGGACTACATATAGCTTCCATGTTCTTATGCTTCCCCTCATAGTTCTCAGTGTCTGCATTTTTTCTCTCGTCTAAACAGTTGAGCGCCTCCTTTTGTAGTTTGGTTTTTCATAGTCTGAACATATGTGTCGAGATTGGTACAATTATCATTTCTGGCGCTGAATTGTTTTGTCTATCTCAGGGAACTTTTTTGCTTCATGAAACTTGCTCTCTATTTCCTTTTGGATCAATGAACCCTTTTCGTTTGTGATGGTAATCTTATCCGATTTACCAATTAACTTGTCTGCTGGTTGGGTGTTGAAAATACCATTGGCATCTATCCCGAATGTCAAGTCAAGTTGATGGGTTTGCCTTTTCAAATAGAACAACATTTACGTCAAATGACACAATTTTCATAAGAAGCAAATGAACTAAAAATGGACATGAAGAATCAACCAATGTGGGTGCTGGAGGACGTAAGCAAGACAACTATTATTAGTCTGGAATAGTAAGCAGCTAACTCTGTAACAGTACATACAGGGTAATTTTTATTTTAGCCTGGAACAAGTTACCTGAACAGAGACAATAGGTTGTAGATCATGGTGAGTGGTCAAAATTTGGGATTTATTCATTGTGATAACAGTGTTCCTCTTAATTAACCTAGTGAGAACTCCACCTTTATACATAGTTTCGGTGAGTGCGGGCATGTCCAATGTAAGGATATCTGCATTCAAATGCTAAAACGATAGTCATCTATTGTTATAAAGATGTGTATAAGTTAATAATATAAAGCTGTCTATAAATTAATATTTCTTTATGGGGGATGACAGTTCTTGGAAGATATTATTTTCACATATGTAGAGGCTATGTAATAAGCTGAACGAAGGTGGTAAAAATTTGTTGAACTTCTGAAACAAGGAATTATTACATTTTGTGAGGGAAAGAGAAACGTGTTAGATAAAGCATAGCAAGGAATAAAGGATGATCAGTACTAAGTTGCAAAAGCGCACAACCTCCTTAATCCAACGAACTATAAATATTTAAAGGAAAATGTAGAAACAAAGTACATCTATAAGGTACTGGTATTTGATAATTAATGTATTGATGACTCACCTGAACATCAGTGGGGATTAGAAGTTTTAATTGTTTTTTTTCGCTACTAAGGTGAAGTATGTTTTCAGCCTTGCATAGTTACTTTGGTAAATGAAGTACTGTATACCTGAGATGAAGTTATACAGCTGGCATTTGCCTTCCTAGAGCTTGTCATGACAATGTCTATACTGACTTTTATATGGCAATGAAACGCACATGGAATAAATATAGGATGAAATAAATTGTCCAACAATGCTAAAACAAAGTAAAATAGTGATATTAAAAGGTCTTCACAGTTTGGGAAAATGTAAATAGTGTCTGTAGTTATACAGGGATTTTTTTTTATTTTTATTTTTTTTTTATTTTTACTTTTTGTAATCTATGAAATGCTAGTGCCCTTGATCAACTTTCACTGGACTTTAAAGACTCCATGTAACGATCCGGGTCCCACTTAACAGTCTGTCCCGACCGTCAGATGATGGCGTACTGTCCTCACTGTACCAACAAGAGTCTTTTCAGCATACTTTGTCCTCACTTCCACACTCCCCGAGAAAACTTCCAGGAGGTCACCCATCCCAGAATTGCTTCAAGCCAAGCATGCTTAACTGTGGAGTTTCTAACGATGGACTTCTGGAAAAGAAGGTGTACCTTGTTGGCATGAGTAGTACCTATCATTTCTTTTAAACTTTCTTAGTCGGGGCATTACAATCACCCCCTGTTAGACTCGTGACGTCTTCGTCGCGCTTAACTCATCTGAGGATCTGTTGCGAGGCGTTGGGATTCTAGAGGTGGCTCCTATGGGTTCAAAAGGTGGCTCCCGCCCTATGACGTAGCATTTTGTCCTGCATACCACTTAGTTCCTGATTTTCGGTTGGCGGTCGGCTCTGATACCATTTGTAACGACCCGAGTCCCACTTAACGGGTTGTCCCAGCCGTTAGATGATGGTGTACTGTCCCCACTGTACCAACACGAGTCTTTTCAGCATGCTTTGTCCTCACTTGGATTCTCCCAGAGAAAACTTCCCAGGAGGTCACCCATCCCAGAATTGCTCTAATCCAAGCACGCTTAACTGTGGAGTTTCTAACGTTGGACTTCCGGAAAAGAAGGTGCACCTTGTTGGTATGAGTAGTACCTATCATTTCTTTTAAACTTTCTTAGTCCGGGCATTACAATCACCCCCTGTTAGACTCGCGGCGTCCTTGTCGCGCTTAACTCATCTGAGGATCTGTAGCGAGGGGTTGGGATTCTAGAGGTGGCTCCCGCTCTATGACGTAACATTTTGTCCCGTTTACCACTTAGTTCCCGATTTTCGGTTGACGGTTTACTCTGATACCATTTGTAACGACCCGAGTCCCATTTAATGGGTTGTCCCAAAAGTCATTAAATGACACCGTACTATCCCCACTGTATCAACATGAGTCTTTTCAGCATACTTTGTCCTCACTCACACGCTCCCCGAGAAAATTTTCCAGTAGGTCACCCATCCCAAAATTGCTCTAAGCCAAGTACGCTTAACTGTAGATTTTCTAATGATGGACTTCTGGAAAAGAAGGAGTACCTTGTTGATATGAGTAGTACATATCAAATCTTTTAAACTTTCCTGGCCTGGGTATTACACTTCAAGACTTCTGAATAGACAACATTTCTTGTGCATAAGCAATGGTCTTTTTTCTGATTGATTGGCTTCGAAAGTATTTTAATAGTGTTACTTGTTTTGGCTCTTGATAAGGCAACATATAATTGACCGTGTGAGAACATAGGATTGGGTAAATAGAGACCAAGGAAATTGAATGTTTGTCCTTGAGCTTTGTTTATACTCATTACAAAGTATATACAAATGAGAAATTGTGTTCTCTTAAATCTGAAAGGAGTGTCATCAGTTTCTGAAGGTATAAATGGTATGCAGGGCAAGAAGACTCCTTTTCCCTTCTATTCTCCAACAGTAATTTCAGCATCAATAACATTTCCATCAAAATGTCTACACACGAGTCTTGTTCCATTACACAGTCTTTCTGACGGATTTATATTTCTCAACAAAATTATGGGACAGCTAGTCTTGAACTGTAATTCATGTGGTGGAACAACACTTGGTGTAAATGAATTTAAGAAATCTTCATTAAAGCTAACATCATCTGCATCGAAAGGCTCATCGAAACTATAGTACGTAACAACTTCACCAAGGAATCTATTTATTAATAAAAAGTTAATGAAATCAACATCTTCATTTTTTGGGCTTAAAATGACCATGTTCATCATGACATTGGTATCTGTAGTGTAAGATTGTAAGACTGGGAAGACTGCATCAAGCAAGAGCAGAACAAAGTCAATTTCATTGACATACAGTATGACCAGTTCAGCAGGAAGTTTTATCAGGTCACATGTGTGTACTAATTCAGTTCCATCTCCAATACGCAATAAGTAATCTGAGAAAGGCTGATCTGATTGAGCTCGTACATTATTGACCAACTTGAATTTGATGATTAAAGGCCATAAGTATGAATTGATGAGAGTTGCATTCATGATATCTTCTTTCCTACCTTTTTTCACGATAGGTATGACCTGATGGAAATCTCCTCCGAAAACAACAACATTTCCACCGAAAGGTAGGTCCGACTCACAAACATCCCGTAGAAGTCTATCCAAACACTCAACAACAGATCTGTTTACCATTGGAGCTTCATCCTAGATAATTATCGCAGTAGCTCTACAAAGATGAGCCAGTGATGACTGTTTGCTAATTGCACATGTTGTTTCATTGTTTACAGAAATAGGAATTTTGTATCGAGAATGACTAGTTCGTCCTCATGATAGTAATGCAACAGCAACTCTAGATATAGCGAGTCCTATTAGTCCTCTTGATCTGACAGTGGCAAGAATGGTCTTGTATAAAAATGTTTTACCAGTTCCGCCTGGACCATCAATGAAGAAAGCAACATTTTGTTTTGCTAAATTATATTTCATAATCTTTTCGTATGCATCAAGCTATTCTACATTAAGCATATCTTCATTTGAGAGGTTTGATTCACATATAGGAATATCTAATTTATGCAAAATGGCCCTAGGAATTCGATTTTCATATTCAGCAAAGACAACAATGTTAACAAGTGAGAATCCAACAACTGTTTTTCCATAAGACTGTAAAAGATTATCTATATCACGCAATGCTCTAACTTTAGCCTCTTTCATTTCAAGTTTTGAACTTAAAATATCTTCGATCATATGTTCTTTGAATGAGAGCCAGAGTTTCTTTGGATCATGGGGATCACAAAGAGCAAGAATTGTTCCAAATAATTGACGTAATACAGATGACATTTGATAGTGGGATGCCTCTTCCATACATAAAGGACAATCAGCGTCTTCATTCAGAAGACCATGTAAAAAAGCAGATTCTCGAAAAGTTACAACCCTTACACCATTGATTACCTTCAAATCACTATGTGATTTTATTCCATTTACATGATTAACAAACTTTCTTAGGTAATAATGTTTTCCTTCAGTTTTACTGACATGAATAGTTCTTCCAATCACTCGTAATTTTTTTCCTACGGTAACAAAGTTTTCCCTGTTTGTCCCACACATATTACTCTGGGAAGTCTCTATATAAGATTGTTGCAGCAAATGGATAAGTCATGTTCACATGAAAATATTCAGTCAGCATTTTTGTTTTAATAGAAGTCTGTTTGCACAATTCTGTTTAAATCATCAACATCTTTGTATGTTACGGATTGGGCATTTTCTAAATGTAATTGAAGAGAGATCATAGTTGGGGTCATATAATTTAGTATGAATGCATAAATTTGCCACATTGCCTCAGGAGGAGAAATCCATCATGCTGATTGGTAGAGTTTTATTTCATCATATACATCAGAATCATTTGTTTCAGTCACGGAGAAATTCACTTTATCATGACCTTTGTGAATATATTTGTACATATATTCCACAGATTTTACTGAAGAACAAATTTCTACATTTATATGACAGCTATAATTTGCTAGCAAAAATGCATTATATGGAACAACCCATTCATTTACTAAAAAATGTTTAAGTAATTTTGTAGACCTACCATTGTTTTTATGTCTATAAGTTGGATAACAAGCGTTCCTTATAGTAGTTTCGTCACAATTTTTTTTTTCGGGAAATCGAACTTGCAAGTATCATTGCGTTTCATACACACATTTTTAGGATTCAAAATACCGCATGGTCCGTGCATAATATGTTTTATTACAAGAGAATACAAATATGGGTCCATGTGCTCATCAGGTAATTCGGCGCCGACTATTGCATCTACAGAATCTGGTGTTCTCAATTTATGTTCATTTTGAAGGATAATCAAGAAATGCATATGTGGGAGACCCCATTTTTGGAATTCAACAACATAAATATAGGCAAAAAAAAGGACTAAACACACTCTTAATTAACAGATCTTCTTTTAATGCCTCATTTTTTGTACGGAAAACATGCACAACCAGATCGGGTCGATTTTGGGCTTCATCATTATTTCCTAGATGTTCAATTATCTCCGGCCATTTTGGATTGCAAGTTATGGCCAAGAAAATATCTAGTTTACCGTATTTTTGCACTATCCACATTGCATCCATGTAATGTGTTCTCAAATCTCTTAGGATGCCTAAAAAAGTTCAAGGCAAATACAATCCTACGGCTAATCTTTTGACCCCTAGACTCTCCTAATCAAACACTGTCAACAAGACCTTGATATAGTTCAGCTTGAAGAGTAGTTTGGTTGAGGCGGAAGTAATCTAATCTAGAAGTTTCAATTTTTACATACATATCAACAACAAACTGCTGAAGAAGTATACTGGAATGCAATAATATAGAATCATTACCTAGTCGAAATTGAAGTTTATAACAGTAGTATTCCCAACATGATACATGTGATCTGCTGTTACGGCTATGCGAAACTGGAATATAAAAAAAATTAGTTAGGTACAACATCCTGAAGAAATTGAATGACATAAAAGAAAAGTCTAAAGGTACAGAGAGAACCTTTTAGTTAACTGTTGATCAAGTCATCTGGGCAAAGAAAGTTGACAGGGTTAATGACATTAGTCTCATCACAAAATGAATTTGGTCCTTGTTTTGTATTGATTAACTTTATGCCACGGTGCCAACCAGACTCCCCTATAGAAACAATAATGGGTACTGCAGTGGATCATAACACCCAAAGTAATGCTGGATTTTATGATGGTGATCGCTGGTACAATGGACAACAATATCACGTGTAGCAAGAGCTACTGTGTCATCACTGTCAACACATACCCCAACAACTTGAGAAACAGTGGGTGCATTGCATCGCCTTTGGTCAAGACCAGGATCACATCGGATCCTAATTGTCTGCGTTTTCAAATTTTCGTAATTTCCTAGTCTAAGAAAAAACTTGACATATGGATTTACACTTAAGATACTAATAAGTTTAGCCAAGATAACCTCGGTCAGGTTGTTACCAAAAGCTAATTTGTTGTTCATTTCTCCATCGTTATCAAAAAGGTATAATTGTAGGTATGAAGGAGTGTTTGTCGATGAGATTATATTATTTAGAAAATAGTATACCTGTCCTTGAATTCGAAATGTGTAAATCACATTGTAGTCTTTAAAAATACTCTTATCACAGTGTACACCGAAAGAGGTCATTAAGAAGTTGCAATTATAACTACGCACATATTTTAGGAAATATGTGCTTTCATCACAATTTGAGATGAACGGCATTTGAAGGTCTTTAGGTGGGCTACAAGACTTTAAGCGTACCTGACCGTCTGAATAGCATAAGTCCTTACTTTCTTTGTTAAACTTCACAGCACCGTAGTGTATACAGATAGTGCAAGAAGGCAAAGCACTATACCTAGGAAGCTCGGACATACCAAAAGAAACTACATACTAAAAATGCAAAGAAGTGGACCAAAAAAAAAAAAAAATACCATATTTAGAATACAAATAAATAAAAAAAAAAAAAAAAAATTGTGAAGCCAAATTTGGCAAAGCAAAAGTACGAAAAGATCTGAATATTTTATATACTTGGGACAGAGGGACTCCCACCTACATCTACACACAAACGACGATTACTCATTCGGGGTCTCTTTGTAGCACGGGTACCTTCATTACATGCAGGTTCAATCGAGGGAAGGTTCGTTTCATGAGGAAACAAATTATATCAAAGACTCATAATATTTCTATTAAGAGTTGTACACAGAATAAAATAATGAGCTGTAACGTGTTGCAATAGGAGGAGCACCTGAAGACGATGCAAGATTGTCAAGAAACGCCAATGTTTTTCTACAACTCCTCTCCATCAGTGAAATCAAACGACTAAAGGAACTGGAGATATGAAAAAAAATCTATTTCTTGAAATAGGCGCAAGACTATTTTGGAAATCCTAAACATAGTCGGGATCAAATAAAATAAATAAATAAGCACAAGAGTAAAGTTTGTAAGAACTGTAATGTGTTTGCGTGTCATAGAAATTGCGAATTCAAAATGGTATGAACATAACTAATCGAAAATGGACATTTAAGAAAATATTTTCCAAATAATAAAGAACCCTAAATTGAAGCAAGAGATAATTGTAAATTCAAAGAAGTATGAAATCAACACACTTCAAGGAGTTGATATCCTATGTTTGTTAAAATATTTTATGTTATTTGTAAAGCGTCCTTAAAATTTCTAACACTAAAAGAGAAGATAATTGGTCGACTAACAGTATATCAAAAAAACCAGGAATAGATAGAAATAAACGGATGAAGCTCTTACCGAATTGCACATAAGAAAATTGAAACCTACATAGAAAAATTCAAGAGCAAAGAAGAGAGTCAACTGCAGCTAGGGTTTGTTCGAAGATTAATTGTAACGACCGGGTTTATACTAGTCAAAAAGTCAAGAAATTATTTAGTCAAAGTCAATTGTCAAGTTAAATAAGGACTAAAGTTGAACAAATGATATTTCATGGGGTTTATTTTGTTATTACATATACTTGAAGACTAGAGATAATATAATAAGGAATTTAAGGACTTAGTTTCTATTATTGAGAATTTAAGGACTAAAATGGAATAAATAATTATTTTGGGTATATTTTACAATTAAATACACTTAAGGGAGTTTTAATGGATTATATAGAAGTTGGAGGATTTATTTTATTATTATAACTAGTTATGGACCTAAGTGTTATGTAAAAAGAAATGAGGGACTTACCTTGTTAAAATAAGAGTTAGTGGTCCACTAACTAAATATTTAAACCCATTTTCTTACACTTTGGAAGGACAAGAAGCTGGACAACGAAAACAGGGGCTGAAATCGTGAGAGAAAGGAAAGAAAAGAAAAGGAAAAGAAAGAAGAAGAGGAAAAAAGAGAAAAAGAAGAGGTATGGATAAATCCTTATTATTTTGGGCTCTTAATTTATCATTTTTTCCAAGAGGTATGTTAATTTAATTTCTAGGGTTTATGGATTATTAGCTTAAATTTGAAGTTTAGCTAGTATTAAGCTTTATTGACATGGATATGAGGTAATAAGCTAAATAGATTGCAAGGAAATTGTATATGTGGATTTTTGATGGTTAAATTGATTTATTTATGGAATGGGTTTTTAAACTAGTGCCTTGATCTTTGATTTTGGTATGATTATGTGATTCTAAACACTTGATTTGATATATATATATATATATATATATATATATATATATATATATATATATATAAGATTACATAAGAAGATAAGTGTGGATTAAGTATTAAGATTACATAAGAAGAAAAGGGGTCGTGATAGGAAATGTCATTATATGATAATTGTGCCAAATCTCATGCTTTTGGTTATGGAAATGGGTCATTAATATATGAAAACAAATGAGTACATTTTCAAATGATATAATCTTTTATGTGTACCAATCGTGAAGTATGTTGGGAATTTAATAAGTAAGGGCATAAAGTATATACTTTCTTAATTCTAGCAAGGAGAAGAATGTAAAAGAATTAAGTTATTATTAGTTGATTTTTAAATTGTTAGATATGATTGGTTTTAATACAAGAAATTTATATTGTTATTTCAGGAAATGTTGTGGAGATTGGATCAGGCCTATGGCCCAGCTAGATTCCAATTGATAGCTTTGTGAGTGGAGAATACTTAAAAGATTTTTCTACGTTATTCATACTAATTTTCTATGAGTTACAAATGATTTTTAAATTACTTGTTTTTAGCATGATTATCAAAACAAATGTTTTAAAATTAAGTTTGTTTAGCATGATAATTCTTTTTACCATGTTTTACGAGCATGATTAGTCAAGTTGAGTATGTATGTGTAACGCCCCGAGTTCCGAGGAGTGCGGGAACGTCACTTTTCTAAATTCTTGAATAAACTTTGTTGCGAAAAATGACTAAATATTTAAATATCGCATTTATTGAATAAAAGTTTATCGATAATTCAGATGGAATAAGTAAATCGTACAAATTTATTAAAAAATGAAAGTTCTTGATAAAATGAAATAATTATTTCAAATATCACAACTTTTAAAAAATATCAATTTGTAATTTGCTGTCATTGCCCATCACTCGCCACCGTCTCCAAAATCTGGAAAATTGTTTAAAATAACGGGTTGAGCATTTCAAAATGAAATACTCAGTTGACTCATCGTCAATAATTAATTTACAAGATAATTGGACAAGTAATTATGCAAATAATGTAGTGACATTCTTTTCTTATTCATAGGCATCACATAGTGAACGCAAATGAACCATTCTTTTCTTGTATCATGCTAGCAGATAAGTTATGTCCGGCATAACATAAATTATTTATCTCAAAAGAGATATTTTTTTCTTTATCTCAACAGAGATATTCTTTTCTCATGCAATTAAGCATAAAATCACACAAATCCACATAACACATGCAATTATAATATAAATCAATTAGTGGGGGTGAGTCTACCTTAAATCTGACGAGTGCAAAGTTGAGCGGGAAACGACTTAAATCCTTTAAATCTCCGTACGCTTCGTCTAGCCCATAAGTTAAATTTGTCTTTAGAAATTTATAGTTTAAAAATCATAAATTACAATTTGAGAACTGAAATTGATGTTTTTTTTTAAAGTTGAGGGACTAAAATGAATACTTTGAAAGTTGAGGGACTAAAATGAATATTTTTGAAAGTGGAGGGATTAAAATGAATACTTTGAAAGTTGATGGATTAAAATGAATACTTTTGAAAGTTGAGGGATTAAAATGAATACTTTAAAAGTTGAGGGATTAAAATGAATACATTGAAAGTTGAGGGACTAAAATGAATACTTTTCAAACTTGATGGACTAAAATGTAAATTTTCAAAAGTTGGGTCGAAACTCAAAATGAGTATTAAATTGTGGGGATTGAGATAAGAAATTTTAAAAATGAAGGGCTTATTAAAATCATTTAGAACTTAAGGCTGAAATGATAAGTTTAAAGCTAAAAGGACTAATTTAAGTCATTTACTAACTTGAGGTGCGAGGTACAACCGGTCTCCAGCCGGCGGTTCGCCGGCGCAACACCGTCGCAGGGTGCGGCCAACGACGGCGAAGGCAAGGTTAAGGTTTTGGGGCTGATTGGTTGCAAGAACCGAGACAAAAATGATGCTTAAAGTCCGATCTTGGCTGCGATTTGGAGCTGGAACCTAGGCTGGAAATCATACTTTCCGATGGTGAATCAACGGTTTAGGTAGGTAACTGATTTATTTCTTGTTCTTCGTGGGTTTTTGGGTTTGATTTGGGTTTGGGCAGCGATGATGATTTTCCGGTGATTGAGGTGGTTTGGCCGCTGCTAGGTTGGTTGGGTGGTGGCTCTTGGTTGATACAGACAGTGGTTGCAGTGGATGGTGAATTTGTAGACGATTGAGGCTCGGTTGATGTGTTGATTTTTTAAGTTGAAATTCCGGTGATGGGCTGTGGTGGTGTTTGGGAAGTTGCTGTCTGGATGTTTGTAGTTGTGTGAAAGGAAAACAAAATGGGATTTGATTTCTTGCAAACCGAGGTTGAGGTTGATGATGGAAATGTTACTGCAGGTTGATTATAATCCTGAAATCTTGGCAGTAAGCTGGTGGTCTGGCAGAGGGTTGGTTTTCCAGCAGTGGTGGTATTGACATTGATGATAATGGTTTGATTTTCCTTGGTTGCAGATTGATGAAACAGTGGTGACTGATGATGGAGGCAGGGCTGTGGAGCTATTGCTGCAGATTGGTGCCAATGTGATGATGGTGGATCGACAGCTTTGATGAATTGGGTGGTGGTTCGATGAAACTCGGTGGTTGAATTGTGATTGCAGGCTATCAGAATTGGTTTGGGTTCTCAATTGAGGTATTGTGGTGAATTGATGGTGGAAATGGTTTGTGTAGTGGAGGTGTTGCTATGCGGTAGTGTGATGGAATTTAAATTAGTTCGGTTGGTGAGGAATTAGGTTGGTTGATGGTGATGATTCACGAAGGAGGTGATGGAAGTGGAGTTGTAGAGATGATGATGAAGAAATAGGTGATGATAGATTTGTGGTAGGTGGGAGTGTGGTAGGTGGAATTGCTGATGATAATGATGGTGCTTAGTTGTATTTCAAATGGTTAGATGCTAGAATTAGTGTATTGATTTAGGAATTATAGTAAAGAATAGTGGAATACATCAAAATTGGAGGAATCTTTGATTTGAAATGATGGTTGCATAGGCGGAAAGAAGGAAAAACGTGGGGTGAAATTAGATAGATTAATTATATAGGATTAGTTTAGGATAATTAACTAAAATTAGACTAACTTCGATTTGACAATGTATTTAAAAACTGATATATTTTGGACTGAAAATAAATTTGAAAATAAATAAATCTTGAGATAAAATTTGAATTTCGTATTTTGGACTTAAATTAATTTAATAAGGAAAAATGGAGATATTTTTAATAAATTTGGAATTTAAAATGATTTTGAAAATAATACTTTAAATAAATAATTAAAATAATATAATTTTAGAAATTCGAAAATTTAAATTTAAAATCGAACGAACTAAATATTTTCTCGACTTGGCTAGACGAACAGGACGCGACGGTAACGTAAAAATGAAAAATAAATGGGTGAGATAGTAGCGACATGATTTTCTAAATTTTAAAATAATTATTAAATGCGTAAAAATTCTTGGTCGCTACAGTATGATTTCAAAATCACCAGAAGTACCCGATGTGGTTATCTGTTCTCGTGTTAGTGCACGGAGGGGGCCTTGAGCCCATATACTAGCGGATATTATTTGAGATCTTAAGACTCTGTCACGGAGGGGGCCTATGGCCCGTGTTCAGATGATCTTAAGATCCACTCTTATGCACGGAGGGGGCCTATGGCCCGTGTGTAAGGGTGCATATATGAGGTCTTTGGGACCTACTTTTGTACCCAGTGGGGCTTTGGGTAGGGTATGGAGGTGCTCAGTAGTATACGCGCGTATGACTAGATGCAGATTTCAGATGATTTAGTTTGGTACCTTTGGTGTGATTTTTCTTATGTATTATAGTTTATCAGTTATGCCACAGACAATTATTTCACGATCTTTATGATTATCCTTATCATGTATGAATTGATTTAAAGTGACAAAAGCTTATGAAATAAATTATGTTTCAGAAATGGTTTATAAAATACTTTTATTTCAGAAATTCCACTCATTGAGTCACAAGCTCATGTTTTTCCCTACCTTTTCAGTATAGGAAGAAAAATAAAAGTTTCAGCAGTATCGAAGGAGCCTTTGCAACTCTCGAGGAGCTTTGTAACATTGTCATTTGTAGGAGTTACTTTGGTAAGCTCTTAGAAGACATATTCTAGGAAGATGCATTGGAATATGCATTTATTTTATATAAGTAATATACTTTATCAAGAATGTGTCTGATGATGATGTATTTTGGATGAATGGTTGGGGTTGGGGGTTGAGAAAGTAGAGATGAAATATATATATCTATAATAATATGATAAAGAAGCTATACATATTCCTTTCTTTTTGTTCAAACTCTGCTTTTCTAAGAGTTGTAGGAAACTTTGCATTTCAAATAATTTGGTACTCTTAATTTGCATGGGATAAGCTTCTTGACTGTGATTGGCAATACGGATAAAATCATTTGTACAAATAAAATGTACAGATGACGACGAGGCATTTTTGTGACCGTTGATTGTAAAGATACTGTGATATCTTAAAAACAGATTCTTGCCAAGTTATGTAAGAATTATCTATAGAAATAGTATAATTCCTGACAATAAACCCTTCGGAAATATGGTAATGTATACTTGTAATTCTATACCTTTTGAAGAATAACTGAATTAGGGTTTTCTTAAAACAATCATTTGCTTGGTAACAACATTAAAAAAATAATATTGTAGATTCAGATTTTTTACTTTAATCGATTCATAAAAAATTGAGATACTAGTAAAAAAAATATTATATATATATTTTAATCATATGATCAAAGATTAGTTATTGAAATTAATGTAGAGGGGCAATTATAAAGCCTTGCACAAAGAAAGAATGGGGCTAATCGGGGCATAACTCAATTGGTTGAAATGTGAGAATGAGAAATCTCATTTAAGTTGACAGTTGTAGGATAAGAGTTCGAATCCTCTATTTGATATGGATGAAACTCATTGCAAGCGCAGTTAAATAGCAAACTCTCAACTCTTACTTTATTGAGGCATATCCCGCAAATTACATCTTCTATAAATCCACATGATAAGGACTATAGGAGTTATTAAAATTGGAGTTCAACCTTTAAGAAAGAACGGGGTTGTATTTTGGTGACATTCCTTGTATGGCATGGGTCCATGCCGTATATAAACAAAACAATGGCTAAATTGTGGAGAGAAGGTGGATATTAATTATAAAAAAGTGAGGAAAAAATGATGAAAAAGAAAGAGAGAGATTGACCCAAATTCAAATATATTAATAAAAAAAATAGAGGAAGAAGCCAAGTACAAGATCCAATTTTGGACTTTGTGAAAGAATAAAGTGGAGAAAATAGAGAGAAAGTAGAAGAAAAAGAAGAAAAAAGAGATATTAGAGAGACTCACGAATTTTTTATTTATATCTTTCACACGCACTAAACACAATGACCGACCCAACCTCTAAATAAGATCCGAGGGGTTTTCTAGGTTGAATCCTCATTGTTGTCTCCAAGAAAAATGAAAATTAAATTTAAATAAAGAAAAATATTTAAAAAGGTTTTCTTCAACCGCTTTGTGACCCATGAGTGGAATCTCTCGATGTCCCTTTGTTGAGAAAATTTGGGTTTCCTACCTTTTTTTTTTTCAAGAAACATTAGGTTAATGATCCATCAATCAATTAGACTTTTGTTTTTACTTCTATTTTCGTAGATAAGTTCTTGAATAAGTTGTTCTACATTAGCCCTTTTTTTTTTTCAAAAAATTATCCAAACATGCCTTAAAATAACTTTTTAAATTTCTGAACCGACTTTTAACTTCTTAAAAGCCGATATAGTTAAACTTTTGTTACTGTTTTGGGGTTGGGTCTTGGCACTTTTATTAAAAATTAAATTAATCAGTAAAAGCAGAAGATGGTTGAGAATGAATGGGAGATCTCTCGATCGTTTGTTGCGATGAAGAATATATATAATATAATAATGTATACAATATGACTGATATATGTGTAATTTTTTTATTGCTTATAGATGATTATTATTTTTTCCCTAAATTTAATTAAATTGCATTTTAATGGATAGTGAGTGGTATTTGCTCTCCTTTCTATGTCGTGGCACTGTTAGCAATGAGACCACTAACCTAACTTGGTATGAGCCATTAATTTAACAAATTAGCATATTCCATCAACTTGTACTTAGTTGATCGCTCTAGGGCTCTAACCTTGATTCGTTCCTACGTCGAGATTTGCCCCGTATTATCGAGCTTTTGCAAATGCATTATCAAATATCAGTACTATCATCAATTTCACACCTGTACTTTCAATTTTGTCCCAATTTTTCTTGTAAATATGAAATCGTCTTTAGGATTTTGTATTACCATTAAAAAAAATGATATTAGAGAAGATAAAACATTCTTATAAACTTCTTTTCTTCCCGGTGAATTATTGCAACCGTGGAAGAAAGAAGTAATCCTACAAATTTTACTCGTTCAGCTTGTATTCTTACTGAAAATTTATTGCATTCTGAATAATAGAATTATGATTTCTATTTCTCAACATATACGAACCATTGTTTGGTTTTCATTAAAATTTTCTTATTTTTCTACAGTACTCAATCTCAACCATCCATTAAAAGTCAATCCCACAATATTTGACTTTTCAACCAAATCTCAACCATCAATTCTCCTAAAATTCACTATTCATTTAAAAAAAAAAAAACTCATTTTAATTAGAATCAAACACACATATTTTCATAAGATAAGACGATATAGATCCTATTTGAGAAAATCTAAATGACTTGTATATGGATAAAAAGATTCTAGATTAACTATAGGTTTGAAGTTTGAACTCGATTTAACTCACACTTATAGTTTGTGATTGTGTGTGAGAGAGAGTGCTTTGCAAGCAAATTAGGTAGGGGTGGACATTAACCCACCGAACACGATCGGTTTGAGTCAGTTTTTGATGAAAATTGGATTGGATTGAATTCTACAAAAAGAATTTTGGTTGGGTGAAAAACCCAACCCGACCCAATACAAACCAACAAATTTTTTTTACAAAATAAGACCATTTAAATTTCAAGCACATTTTATAATTTAGATAAAATTCAAATATGATTTGAATATATTTTAGTTTTATTATCAAGTATTCAATTTATTATATTTCAGCTTATTGTATTGTACATAATTGATTTGAGTTAATAGTTGATTTATGAGTTTAATTTTTTAAAATTCAAATTTTTTTACTAATTAAATCAAAGTCCAAACCACTCAATTCAACTCGATCCACACCCATCATCCATGCATAAAGGGCATCAAGCTATACATATATATATACATGCAAAAGTTCAAACCTTTAACTAAAATCGAGCAATGGGACTTTATTCCTTCTGTTGAGTTAGGAGAATAACGAATCTCTGCCTCACTTTTACGGTCTCGTATTTTGTGCCTTGCCTTACTTTTTATTTTTATTTTTTTAAAGCAGGTGTTAGGGTTTGTTTGACAGTACTGCTTCTGGTTTTACTTTTACTTTTTATAAAAGAATTTTCCAAGGAAGTTGCTTCAATTTTTTTTTTTTTTTTTTTTTTAAAGATAAATTAGAGCTTCCAGAAATTATCCACGCATATTCAAAAGCAACTTATTAAGTACTCTAGAAATAACTCTTGACTTTTTAGAAGCCCAGCCAAACAGTCGTTAATATAATCTACTTATTATTAGCTTTGTTCATTGAATGTGGAATTATTTAAATTAAAAAAAAAAAAGTTAAAGACAGTGTAATTACTTATTGATTTATTTAATATTTCAATATATTAAGTATGTTTTTTCTTGGACAAATTTAGTAAATATTTTAAGATTTAGAATGAAATATTGCTGTAGAATCTAAGGCTGTTCTTCTTTTTGGAGGCAGTATAACATGCTTCAATGGTCAATATTTTATCCCATATTCCCTTAATAATATATATTTACGACACTAAGCTCGATTTGATTTATATTAAAACTATATTTTAGCGAGTTTCGATAAAAGTTGATGAAATGTACAATTAAAAAGTTGTGGAACCTCTGTATTATTTGATCATGATTAATTGTTGATTTTAACTTTGATTGAAATCTAGATTAAATAAGGACTAAATTGAAATAAAAAGAATTAAGTTTTGTTTAGTTTTCTTCTTTTTGCATAATAAAACCAGCAAATCTAATTGACCAATCAAGCCTAATCGATATTGTATGAACCCTGAGACAAGTTGACGACGTCCTTTATCTATTTTGCTTCCACGTGAAAGAGATCTCTATCTTAATGTGCACAAGTCTTACATATGTAGCACCAACATTAATTTCTCCAAACCATGTGAAATTCTATGGAGGAGGAAAAGGGAAAGAACATGATTAACCGTATATATAAATTTATCCCTTATTATTTTTGAATCCGAATCATTGAAGGAGAGGACCCGCATACTTAGTCAAAAATTCTTCAAACCAACTTCTCTAAGTAAGAAGTCAAAATCTCTTCTTGTATATATTATTTGTTGACTAGCTTTGAAACAAAAAGTGACGTCAACAAATAGTATCAAACTACATATTGATTACGTGATGATGAAATAGAAAAATTGACAAATATCATCAAGCGAAGATCAGTTTATACTGAAATTGAAAGTTCTGAAATTGGAAGGTAAGATATATTAAATACGTATGTTCTATATTTGGTGAACATTCAAAGAACGTGTCTACTACTTTTCCACTCAATTTTAGTCGTTCTTGAGTAAAATGCAATTTTGCTTTGGGGGTTGGTAACGTGGAAGAAAATGTTGGTACCATTTTCACCACTTTCCCTACTAAGACCTGTTTGGTTTAGGAGTTTTTACACAAGTTTTCTTCAAAACTTATTTTTAATTATACATTTTTGTAGGGTTCGCTACTTTCATTTTTTCACCCACACATCCTAAAAATCAAAATTTCCTCCAATTTCTCTTATTACAAACCGCTCTAAATATGTTATATCTGCATCCTCATAGTTGCTGTATATGATTCATATACCATTAATCACCAATCAAATTAAAATTTTGCATGAAAGGCAGAGTTCCACTACCACTTCCATGTGTTATAATATGTATGTAATACAGAAAGAGATATATATATATATATATATATATATATAAAAGGTTGAATCCAACCCTAAGAGCCCTCAGATGTCCTGTCATGAACTTTGGTGGAGGATGTAAATTGCAGGTTATGACTCCCAGAGTGCAGGGTGGCGATTTACCTTTGCACTTGATAAAGACCGAATTCGAACTCCTGACCAAACGAAGCTGGTCTTTAAATCACCCTCTCTTTTACTGTTGGGAGATATGCCCGGGGTTTTATATATATATATATATATATATATATATATATATATCAAGAAAAAGGGTGGTGGGGGTGGGGAGATAAAGCCGATTTGCCTTTGATACTGCTGCTATTCGTCCTCCTTGTCAGCACATGCATTCCACTTTCCGCTGACCCCAATTTAACCTCATCTGCAAGAAAAGAACACCCCATTCTCCCATATATTTCACTCTCTTTGAACAAAGTCACAATCTACTCTTAGATTTCTAACACAAGGCTTCTGAGTTTTTGTTTCTGTTTGATTATCGTTTTGTTGACCCAAATACTCTACTTGTTCTTTCATTCCAAGAAAATCGCATGAAACGAATATTTCCCCAAGATTTTCCTTAATTTCACCTTTTCAATTTCCTTTTTGTTTCTGTTATTGTTGAATAATTAATCAGTGGAGCCAAGAGAAAGGATGAGATCAGGAGGTTGTACAGTGCAGCAAGCTCTAACTGCGGAGGCTGCAAGCGTTGTGAAACAGGCGGTGGAGCTTGCTAAGCGGCGTGGCCATGCACAGGTGACGCCGCTGCATGTTGCAAACACCATGCTGGCGGTTTCTGGTGGCGCGTTTCGTAACGCCTGCCTTCAGTCTCATTCCCATCCTCTCCAATGCAAAGCTCTAGAACTTTGCTTCAACGTGGCGCTCAATCGCCTCCCAGCTTCCTCGCCTAGCCCCCTGTTAGGCGGCGCCTCTCACCATTCTCAACAATATCCGGCCATTTCCAACGCCCTTGTGGCCGCCTTCAAGCGTGCTCAAGCCCACCAGAGGCGTGGCTCCATCGAAAACCAGCCGCAACCACTACTGGCTGTGAAAATAGAGCTGGAGCAGCTCATAATTTCAATTTTAGATGATCCCAGTGTTAGTAGAGTTATGAAAGAGGCTCGTTTTTCGAGTACTCAAGTGAAAAGCAACGTGGAGAAAGCCATTTCTTCTGATCAATCATGCTTCCAAAACTCCCCTGCCGTAAATAATTCCAAAGAAAATAACATTCTAACCCTTTCTCCATCTCCCACTACTAATCAAACCGTGACGAAAACCAGCAAACCAAGTACTTCTGGACCAGATGGAAATGAAAATGTTAACAGTATAATAGAAACTTTAGTGAACAGAAGAAGGAAAAGTATTGTGATAGTAGGTGAATGTACAGCCAGTTTGGAAAGTATAGTTAGAGAAGTGATGAATAGGGTTGACAAAGGAAGAGTTCCTGAATCTCTTAGAGAAGTAAAATTCATAAGCATTCCATTTCATTCTTTCTGTAATCTGCAACAAAGGGAAGCAGTTGAACAGAAGATGGAGGAATTGTCTTGCCTTGTGAAGACCCTTGTTGGAAAAGGAGTTGTGTTGTACTTAGGAGACCTGAAATGGATTACTGATTATAGAACCAGTTGTTGGGGGAAAGAGAGATTTAGCTGCTACTGTCCTGTGGAGCACATGATCATGGAAATGGGAAGATTGGTTTCTGGATTTGGAGAAATTGGTATGTTTTGGCTCATGGGAATTGCAAAATTTCAGACTTTTACAAGGTGCAGAAGTGGGAAATATTCACTGGAAAATGTCTGGGGCTTGCATCCTGTTACAGTTCCTGCTAACACTTTGGGTTTGAGTCTCATTTCTGACAGGTAAAAAATTTACTGATCTTAAGTTGTTATAGGTTTATATTTACATAATTTATTGAATTTCTTCTGCATATTATTCAAAATTAAATGATTTCTTTTAATTATTTGGTTCAGTGATAAAGAAACTGAAGCTAGAAGCCAAGATGCCAGAAATGGAGGCCTCCAGCTACTGCTAACAGATGGAGAAGAAAAGCTCAATTGCTGTGCAGATTGTTCGGCAGAATTCGATACAGATGATCGATGCTTACAAACCAACACTTGTAACACTGATCCCACATTGTCAAGCCTTCCTCCTTGGCTCAGAAACGAAAGTAGAAGACTTAATAGTAATGATCAGGTCATCATTTTTCGATTTTATTTTTTTCCCTCCCTAACACCATGCACACAATTTGATAAATAGATGGTATCATATTAAGTGCGATTAAAATCTGATTTTAATTTTAACAAATAATTTCAATCACCCATTTTGTGGATTCTATGGCTTTTCAACCATATATTTCATCATTTTTTTTTTATCAAAATTTACTAAAAATGGCTTTGAATTATTTGACTAGACAGGGAAGATCAGTCGCTTCTCCACTAGAGGAAAGTAGATTGAACAAGCATCTAACATATTTTTTCTTCCTTTTTTCTATAATCCCTTTGATTTCAGGACTGTGTCTCAGTGAGGGAACTCTGCAACAAATGGAATGCACTATGTAATTCAGTCCACAAGAAACCTAAGGCATTGGAAAGAACCCCAAGTTTCTCTTCTGCATCACCTTCACCATCTGCTTCTTGTTTTTCGTTCGATTTACAGAATCCCAGCTTGCAGCTAATCCCATTGTCGAGACAAGCATTTTCATCTAATCCTAGTTCCACCCCTAATTCCGCTTCCTCAAGTGATGTTATGGTCACGGATTACGCGCAAAAGTTCAAGGAATTCAATGCTGAAAACTTGAATTTCCTGTGCAATGCATTGGAGGAAAGAGTCCCATGGCAGAAACAAATCATTCCTGAAATTGCTGGAAGCATACTTCAATGCAGGTCTGGAATGTTGAGAAGAAGAGACAAGACAAGAAGCAATGAGGTTAAAGAAGAAACTTGGTTGTTCTTCCTAGGACTTGATGGACAGGCTAAGGAGAAAATTGCAAGAGAGTTGGCTAAAATTGTTTTCGGTTCTTATTCAAACTTCATATCGATTCCATTGAGCCGATTTTCATATACAAGGTCAGATTCAACTGATGATCATCGAAATAAAAGAACAAGAGATGAACAAAACAGTAGTTATATTGACAGATTTGCTCAGGCAGTGTTGGCTAATCCACACCGCGTTTTCTTGGTAGAAGATTTGGATCAAGCAGATTACTTTTCTCAAATCGGCATAAAAAGGGTGATTGAAAAAGGCAGAATAACCAATGAAAATGGTGAAGATGTTACAATTTGTGATGCCATTATCATATTAAGCTCTGATAGTTTCAGCACTAGGTCAAGAGTCTCTTCAGTACCTTCTACTAAGCAAAAATCCGATGGATCATTGGAGGAGGAAAAGGAGGCAGGAAAAGAAGGAAAAAACCATTGTGTTTCATTGGACTTGAACATTGGCTTTGATGATGAAAATGTTGAAGATGATCAGTCCATTGACGATTTAGGAATTCTTGAAATTGTTGATAGGCGTGTAGTGTTCAAAATTCAGGAGTTATAGGAGGGGGAAAAATTAGTGCACGTAGATGTACCAACGATACTTGAGAGCTGTAGAAGAATGTTGAAACGTTTTTTTTTTTTTTTTTTGCCCCCTGAGGAAATAGATTAATGAGTATCTATCACTTTTATGTATTTATCCTGTAAATATTAAAAACCCCAAACGATTTTTCAAAGATCTTCCTTGATATTTTCAATTAGGGTAAAATGTCTACTTAAAATTATTGGTATTTGTTAGGTGTAAGAGCCCTAAACTACGTACCAATTAAACAAGTAAACTCTCAACAAAAATAAGAATGACATCATCACAGAAACTTTTAGGGGAGAAGCTTGAGAAGACTGTGTCCTAGTTGGAGACTGAGTCACTGGGTGCATGTTTGGCAAAGCTTAAATTTTAAGATTATTATACACTTTTTATCTATACTTTTCGTATGACTAATTATTATGAAATGATTTAGATTTCTTGTTTTTCTTTAAATATGAGAACCAGGGTTACATTATTTGTTTTTACTTTTGATTGAGTAAATTGAAAAAGGAAAAAAGAAAAATCAAATTCTTTTGATATAAGAATATTTTAATTATCAAATGAATCCACGTTATTCAATAAATTCACAAAGTTCTTGATATTTGATTAATTTTCACTATCGGTCTTATACTATAATTTTATATTTCACATTCTTGGTTTATAAATGCAACTATTATATATATATATAAGAGAGAGAGAGAGAGAGAGAGAGAGAGAGAGAGAGAGAGAGAGAGAGAGAGAGAGAGAGAGAGAGAGAGAGAGAGAGAGAGAGAGAGAGAGAGAGAGAGAGAGAGAGAGATTTCTCACAAATCATCCCACGTAAATGATAAATAGGGAAAATATAACATAATTCGCTCAAGAAACCCTAATTTCACATGCTTTATATTTAGAGAAATTAACGAAAAGCAAAAGGAAGAGAGTATTTTATGTAGGAATTTTCTCAAAGCTTCACAAATGAACGATGAAACTTCTTATGCCATATGCAATGACTACTCTTCCACGTAAACATTCTTTATCTTCAAAAGACAAAAGCGTCTTCTTCCAAGAAACAACTTTAGCACAAGTAAATGATTTTAGAAATGATGCTATTTTAGAGATCAAAGAGTCTTTAGTGCGTATAAATGTGGTATGAATATAAAGTTGAATATGATTGATTTGGTGAGTCTTATATACTTCAAATATGCTTAGTTAATATTCCCCAAAAAATAAAAAATAAAAAATAAAATCTAAACTTAATTATTAATTTATTAATCAAATATTATTGAAGATTATTGTAGATAGTACTGTGATTCATTTTATTAGAGTGATGTTCAATTTATTTGTGATGAAGAAAGATGGGGGAAAAATTGTTTCCAACCGTAAATTTGAACAAGTTAATTCTAGAGGGCTTTTTTTTTTTAATTTTATACATGCTTTTTAAAGCAAGAGCGTCCGTAAAAAAAGACCAGTATAAAAACAAAAAGAAAAGAAAAAAAAAAAGGAAAAGTGAATTAAAGGTAAAAATAACTTACTCTCTTTTAATTTTAACGAGGTGATAAAGGTAAAAATAACTTATTTTAATGTTTGTTTCAGTAATGAGCTTCTCCTTTCATGACTCATGTCACCAATATCCCCCCAACCCACCAAAAAAAAAAAAAAAAAAAAAAAAAGATAAAATTGTTAAGTTGAGGCTCTAGTTTCGACTTTACTTTGAGCACACAAACTTTGATTTATAGTTCTTGATTTTCCAACATTTTAAAAAAGGTTAAAACATTCGAATTTTCTCTTCAAAACAAAATATATACATTTTTCAATCACCTTTTTATTTCAAGAAATAGAATCTAGGGTCCTCAAGTGACGAAAAATGTTCGTTAATTAACTCATATTCTCTTTGACTGAAATAGTTAACGGTACCCTTCATCCTCTCCCATGGAAGAATCAAATGAAAAGCCCTAAAGGCATAACCACAAAATTTATTAATTACATGATTTCTTTATGAAAATATTTACTTTTATAAGGTTGGCATCCTCATCGATCCAAAACAAACTTTTTATCAACCCGCTCACTCAATAGTTTAATTTTTCATTATCATCGATCAATGACATTGATTAGGAGAATAATTGCACCAAAATAGATTATTTATTATATATTTGTAAAGGGAGAAGAGCCCACGAAGGAAGATGCATGATTAATGTATGGATTTGATCCATAACGTAATGTTTGCGCAAAGGAAGAACAACTTTTTTTTTTTTTGCTTTGGAAGGTAAAAAAAGCAAAATCTTCCCTAAGAAATAACAAAAGTAAGCACTACTTTTCATGCTTATATTGTGAAAGAAAAGCTTTTTCTTCTTTGATTTTTGTAATAAAACATTCCAAAAGCATGTAAAGTTGGAGAATAAGAAAACTTTAAATGAATAATATTATTATAAATGTAAAATAAACATAGATAAAGAATCTATCTTTAAACCTTAAAAAAGATGTTTTTACTTTAGAATCACCAAAAGATGATTATATTGGTGCGACTTTAAATTAATGCATAAGTAGGGAATTTGTCTCTATATTGGCTTTTTAAAAGCTAAGGAGTTTGGGGGGAAAGAGGGGTTAAGTTAAAATTCTTGTCTACATTCTTTTTTCTCCAAATGCTTTCCCTTTAGGGTTAAAAGAACTCCAAATTAACAAGTTACATAAAGTTCGATATCATATTGTTCCTTATATATACGAGATAGAGGTAACTTTTGAAGCACCTTATCTAAAAGTTTTAAAATGAATTTATTTATTTTAATTTATTCTAATACACATCAAAGATGTACTAAATTCATTTTTTTTAACGTGTAATACAAGCACAATTTGTATAAAAGGATGACAACAAATTTAATTCGATAACTTTGACTTGCCCTTGTAACTTTTGGTAAGGTGGTTGGTAGTAAATTAATTTGTAGATTACCAAATATTAAGCACTTGAATATTCTGTAACTCGAGCAAGATATTGGGTATATTTAAAGCTCTTATCTGATACCTTAAGACTAACTAATCAAGATGGGATGAATTGGTTTTATAAAACTTTTTCGATGGATAACCTTAAACTTAAAATCAATGAATCAATTATAAATACTTAGGCCATATTCTCTTTGCTGTTTTGAGATCGTTTTCTGTTTTTATTTTCTAAAACACTAAAAACGCGTTTTCTTTACTATTTTCGAAAACGCATTTTGGAAAAAAAAAAAAAAAAATTGAACACAAAACGTCCAAAACGCATTTTGTGTGTATTTCAACTAAAAATGTTCAAAACGCGGAAAATGCGTTTTGAGATTTTTTTTTGAATTATCCTAACTTGAAATTAAGCTTAAAATAATTTTTTTTTTTTTTTTTTTTTTTAGAATTATCCTAACTTGGAACTAGGTCTAAATAAAGTTTTATTGAATTCAATATCAACATTACAAAAAAAAAAAATTAAGTGAGAATTCTTGTTGTTATATTTCAAAAATTACCTTGATAAATGGACTCTGATGGTTTTGAAAGAACTTGTATTTTCTGGATTTTAATAGAACCAAAGCTTCCTCAAATCTCATACCTGACCAAGTTGTGTTAATATAGACTCTTAATGCTCACATTAGGGTGTTACAGATAAACCATATTTTCAGTGTATTGTGAAAGAAAATTTGAGTTTGAGCCAATAATATTCTGTAAGCAAATTAATAAAAAATTGTTTAAGTAGTATTCTGCAAAATTTCAAACATAACGTGATTTTCAGCTTTTCATTTTCAAAAACAATTTTCAGAAATAACAAATCAAAAGCGTTTTCAACAAATTTGAAAACAAAAATAAAAATATAAAACATAAAACATTTTCGAAAATGAAAATATAAAATAAAATACAAACAGAACATCATCTTAGTATTGTAAGTAACTTAACTATCAACCACTACAACAAAAACTGCCTTTTGCAGCGTTTAAAAAAGTTGCCAAATTAAAGGCTTTTGCAGCGTTTGTTGAGTGTTGCAAATCTAAGTGTTGTCGTAGAGCAAAAACTTACGGCATCGTTTTTTAATTGTTGCGATAGACCTTTTTGCAGCGTTTTTTTAGTGTTGCGGTAGACCTTTTGCATCATTTTTAATTGTTGCCGTAGACCTTTTAAAACGATTTTTGAGTGTTGTCGTAGACCTTTGGCAATGTTTTTTGAGTGTTGTGTAAACCTTTTGCAACATTTTTTGAGTTTTTCCATAGACTTTTTACACTTTTTTAAACGTTTCTGTACATAATTTATATATTTTTTAAATTATTGAATATTTATTTATAAAACTTATATTTCCTCATTAATTTATTAAAATTATAATTTGTACAAATGACAAAAGTAAATCATTAAAATAGTACTTTACAAATTCTCGAATCCATACAAAATAAATAACATTTAATGTTTAATAAATTCACAAGAGAACCACATAACTCATACAAAATAAATAGTGTTAATAATGTTTAACAAATCCACAAAAGACCAAATCATATCACAAAAGAAATAGTTGAAGTCTTTACAATACCAACTTATTTAACTAAGACCAACGAATTATTGTTATCATTGTCCTCGAAATCATGAATGTCTGTGGCACCTTTTCTGGTGCAAATCCTAATGCGCATTCAGAAATGAAGAAAAAAGTTGAGGCTGCTGATACCAAGATGACTGTCACGGATGGATCAACCTATGACAAGGTAAAACACAAGAATTATCATGAATTACACATAACTACAAGCAATGTAAGATCAAATTATACCAAAATAATTAAATAAACAGAAACAAAAATATTTCTATTATAAATAAATAAGAATGTACTAATAAACTTAACTTATTCAACTTACCTTTTATGTTTTAATGGGAGAGGAGGCTTCACTTTACACCCTCTCAATGAGAGATTTCAACTTTTATGACTGATACTAGTTTGATTTCAATGCTCTTCGATAACTGCTGCGCATTGTGCTATTTCAAACTACAAGAAACCAAACAAGCTAATTATAAACAACATATTTCTTCTGGACACTCGCGATTCCATAATTACTTGAAATAGATTCCAAATGAAGATTTTATTTTCTCAAGTAATTGACTTAAGACAGAAATTAGGTCCAATTTCTTTTGAGACTTCCATTTCATTCTAATTCAAGTTAAGATAATTGTCCAATCAAACTTTGATCATCCTAACTATGCAGCAAAATTCTCAGCCCCCTTTTTCCGTCTCTCTTTTATAGCTCAATATGTAGCACAAGTCAGCATTTTAAATGCTAAAATCAACACAGAACATACAAATATTTTTACATCTATCAACAATTAATTTTAAAACTGTAACCAAATGTAAGCAAGCATCCACGACCCCGCACATAACTCATAGCTCTCTAATGCTCGGCCTTCACCTCTTATAAAGCCGCATACTGACCCTTCAAACTGCTGAATCATGTGATAATAATTATCAAAATTTCTATATTGGTAACATACAACAAGCATAGTAATCATGAAAACATAAGCAGCAAAGATAAATCCAATGTCTAAAGTAAGCAACAAGGAAAAATCCAATGTTTAAAGCATTTCCCGTAAAGCAATCTATACTCTTTTAAGTCTAGAAAAAGTTAACTTATCATCACCTTATTCTGATAACAAATTCGTACGACCACCATCCTTCTCGCAGCATTACATTTTCATGGCAAGATAAAGTTAAAAATATAGAGAACCAAATTTCAGGATAATATCAACAAGACAACTTATATATCAGTATTTCCCAAAGAAATAAAGCAGCGAAGATACTCTAAGATAATATTATTATAGATGTTGGGTATCACTTTGGTGCAAGACGATATTAGCTTATTGTGGTTAAAACACCTGAGATAATTAAATATCTTAGTAACTTTTTGCTTACACAGTCATCAGATCACTTGGACAAAATTTCATAATTATCATACTTAATCAAAGGATAAACCTGTCGAAGAGTAGGAAAATCATGAGGAGAGAACAGAAGTAGAACAAGCATGAGGAGATAACAGAACAATCACAAGACTTCACAGAGAACATCAAACGTAATATGAAGGTAAAAATTGTAACTTATGTGCAGATCGAGAGAAGTATACTCACAAAGCAATATTGAAAAATATAAGGAAGTTCGTGTTTGGTAATAAAGCAGCCTGGGGAATTTTCTTTCCTTTGTAGTCGTAAAATAAAGAAAAATAACCAACTACAGTAGAGGCAGCAAGAAATACAATGGATAAACACCACAAGCCAACAATGAGATCATAAGGATATTTGCAAATGACAATGCCCTTTCCAGTTAATGTAGTTCCAGATTCAGGCTGTAAAATAGAAGTGAGGATTGAATACAATTTTGTTCATATCATAGAATATCAAACCTAACAACATTCTCAAACACTAAGATCATGTTTTGTTCGGCATAGAAAGTTTACTTAGCAAATTTACTTGCGTAAGTTTGTTTTAAAATAAATGATTTTTTATTGATCAAAGTTGGAAATCAGTAAGTTACTTTCACAGTAATTTAAGGGCTATTTCAAGAGAGTAATTATTTTTTACTTAGAAGTAAGAAAAAGCTAATTAGCCTTGCATGTTTGGAAGCAAATGGATTTATTTTTAAGCTTAGCAAATCATGCTCTCGACTGGCTCTCTGATGATTGTAAAATATACAAAAAACTTGGTACCTTGTCCCTTGTCTCTACATCTGCATTAAGTGCAGGCTGCGCAAGTAAAGGTCGAATAACCTTTTCTAAGACTTCTATGTAACAACCATCTAACTTGAAAGTGCTTGATGCCTTCTCCTCTGAATTTCTTGTTGATAATTTCTTAGCAATTGACTTCTGGATAGTGGTTTTAGAAGGCGGTACTCTTAGCATGTCAAATTTTTTAATCACAGACAATTTGTTAAAACTAATAAAGACATCAACAAAATGATCAATGGTAAGGAACAAGTTACAAAAAAAAAAAACAGTATCCAGCAGAAAAAGATCTGACTAGGGGTTGGTTCAAGAATACATTTTTACTCATTAGTGAAAGATTCAACAAAATGAAATCCTTTTCAACTATATTTCAAAATGAAATGAATCGAGTTTCATATATCAGACAATTTGACCTTCATACAAATACAAACTTGGCATGGACAATATTCACAAAAGAATCAAATCCAGAACAAATTAAACTTCAAAAAAATCAAGAAGCTACAAAAACAGCCTCATTGTACCATTAATAACATAAAATCTACAAAATCCCTAATTAACTCCCTGAAACCTATATTTGTAGCACTGAGATTAAAAACTCCACACAGTAAAGCTAGTAACCATGAGCTGCAAAGAATTGTAATGAATAAACATTAAAATTACTTCTAGTGGTTTACATAATCAAGAGTTTAAATCTTTTGAAACGTACCTGGTCTAAAGTCGACCCTTACACGGTAGTGGTTTGTGACTGAGCAAGGCGATACTCGTGCAAAATCCAGTCAGTTCTACATCCATTTGGTAGACTGGAGTGACGGACTGGAGGGCGGACTCTGAATAAGAGCAAGCGATTCACTGAGGTAATGCTAAGGAGGTGGTGGTCTCTGAGGCGGCGAACTGATCGGCGAGACAGAGTGAATTGAGACTGGCGAGAGAGAGAGAGAGAGAGAGAGAGATGAGTCGGGACTGAAATTGAGACCGAGGTTGAGGAGTTAATTCGATTTTTGGGGGCTTGGGATTAGGTTTTAAGTTTTATAATATTTACAATTTAGTAACCCAACTTTAAATAATGTAAAATTAGTCCCTAATTTTGTTATTGCAACGTTTCTTAAATGTTGCAATATCTAAGAAATTGCAACATTTAAGAAACGTTGCATATTGCAACGTTTGTAAAACGCTGTAAAAAAATTAATTTGAGCGTTGTAAAAATTTTAACTTGTCGCAACAATTTTTGAACATTGCAAAAGGGGATAAATCTCAAATATTCATACCAAAGGCAACATTCAATTACTAAATGTTGCGGTAGACCCCTTTTAGCAACATTCAATTAGTAAATGTTGCCTTTTGAATGTTGCAAAATGCCTTTTTTTTGTAGTGAATGTAGAGTGATATAAATAAGTAAACCTAATTGATAAAGCAAGCGTAGCATTTAGAGATAGTATTGTGCAATATATATTGATATAATAAAGCAAATGCAATGAAAGTAAATAAAAGGGATAATACAAACGATATTTCAAAGAGGTTCAATCAACCAACGTAATCTACATCCTCTGTTACCGAGCACTCCGTTACGAGTAAGGTCAAATCCACTATAATGGTCACTTATAACAAGGAGTACCAAATCCTTAAGTGATTTACAACAATGAGCACTTATCATTTGATGGCTTGCAACAAGGAACACATATCCTTTACAACAATCAAGTTTTTACAAGGATCTCGAAACCCAGATAAGTGATAATTTTACAATTGAAATAACTCTCTTAACAAATGATATAACCAAGTCAAGTATTTAGAGAGTTATGATAACACTTCAATAGATAACAAATGATATAGCTCAAGTTTTTATATTATAAACTTTGAAGAATAATGGATGATGAAATAGTTTATATCTTTGTATCAAAGTTTCAAACCTTCGATATCTCTTAACAAATAATACAAGTTAAGTATGAAGAAAGATTTACGCTTCAATATAAGTGTTGGCAAAAGAAACCTTTATTAAGAATTGAAAATAGATGAGATTGAGAAGCAAGTTAGGAATCTTGATGAAATAGATAAAACTAATTTGATCAATCAAGAGATTCTTTGTAATAAATGAAATAGAATTTAAAATCAAGTAAGCTCAATGATTTTCAAATAAATATACTTTCTTAATTGCTTTTGTAAGATGTTAGAATTGAATGCAAGAGAAATGACTATTTATAGATCAAAATGTTGAAAACCAGTCACTTTTGGTTGAACAATCAAGCATTTCGGTCAACCGAAATATCAATATAGTCGTTATATTATTTCAACAGTTGGAGTTTCGGTTGATCAATTTTGTCATTTCGGTCGAACAGGATCTTGGTCAACAGAAGTATGAAAATTTGGAAATTCATTTTTCCAAAATCTATTTCATATTATGAATTAAAAAAAAAAACATTTTTATGCAAGTGATGAATTATGAAAATAATTTGAGTTTTATGCACTCACTAAAGAATGATGAGTTGATATATATTTACAAATAAATTGAAGTTTCAATAAAGAACTTCTAAATTATATCTTCAATGTACTTGTTATTTTCGAGTCTCTTTTGAACATTTGTATTTCAATGGATAACGATTTGAGTCTTTGAATGCTTTGTTAACCTATGGTTAACTTGACCTTATTATTTTGATC
Source organism: Ligustrum vulgare (assembly GCA_963555705.1). NCBI lineage: Eukaryota > Viridiplantae > Streptophyta > Magnoliopsida > Lamiales > Oleaceae > Ligustrum > Ligustrum vulgare. Next base: position 3,129,002 of record OY743185.1, read on the forward strand.
ATAACAAACAAGAATATATTGAGTTGCTAACAAGTGTGCTTCAATTGTTTCATGTAATGATAAATATTCAAATCATTCAATGTTCAAATCGTCTATCAAAGATATAAACCAAAACTATGTGATCAAGCACATGAGACGCAAAGAAGATCAAGAAAGAATCGAAGATATTCAAGATCAAATTTCAAGTCGGAAAGCATGAAGACCAAGCGTACAAAGAATTGAGCATTTACAAATTGCTTTTCAATCTTATGTAATGTTAATGCATCAATAGTTGGCAATGCACTTCATAAAGCTCAAGTAACATTTTTAAAGCCATTAAAATATCTTTTTCAAAATCAACTTTGATCAAAAAACCTTGAAAAATCAAAATCTTGAAATCCTGATTTTTCAGGTCGACCGCAAATTTTTTTAGGTCAACCGTACTGCCTATTTTTGAACTTCAACGGCTATTTTCTCGCAACGGCTATATTGAGGTCAACCGTATGGCAGGATAGGTCGATCGCAAAAGACAGTATGTGCGAAATTTGCTATATAAATAGATTTCTCTCTTACATTCATTTTAAACAACTAAGAGGAGATTTTAGAAAAACTTTCTTGTGAAAAATTCATTGTTCTTACTTGATTTATATTTATCTATCTTTATTAGAATACTTTGATTGATCCAACTTTGTTTTATCAAAATTCATCAAAGTTTTTGAAAGAAAGTTTTTGTGAAGATTCTTGATTTTACATTGTATAAACTTCCTCAATATCTTCACATTATATATTGGAATTGAAGTGTAAGTCTCTCTTTATTCTAAACTTGTTTTAATCTTTTAAAATAGAGAAATTCCAATTAAGGAACTTTGATTATTTGTGCTACATTTTTCATTATCATTTGATTCATCAAAATTCCATTGCGTAAACACTTTGAGCTTAACTTATTGTTAATTATTCAAGTGTGGCATCTATTGATACTTAATTTGATTCAATATTTTAACAAGAGATTATTTGAAAATTTTTGTTTGATTGCATTGAACTTTTCATTATCATTTGCATCAAAGTTTTTCTCAAACACTCGAACTTAATTCATTGCTATCTATTGAAGTGTTAGCCTAACTCTCTCGGTACTTAATTTGAGTATATCATTTGTCAAGAGAGTTATTTCAATTGTAAATTCAATTCATTATATCTTGTAGTTTCGAGAGCCCTGTGAAAACTCGATTGTTGGTTAAGGGTAGATGCTCCTTGTTGTAAGTCACATAAGGATAAGTACTCCTTATTGTAAGTCACTTAAGGATTTTGTACTCCTTGTTTTAAGTTACCAATATAGTCGATTTGACCTTACTCGTGATAGAGAGCTCGGTAACAGGGGACGTAGATCACGTTGGTTGATTGAACCTCCTTAAATCGCGTTTGCATTCTCTTATCCCTTTTACTTACTTACATTGCACTTACTCTATTCTATCAATTTATATTGTGCAACATTATATCTAAGTGTTATACTTGCTTTATCAATTAAGTTTACACATTTATAGCACACTACATTGATAGTTAAGTTACTTGCAACACTAAGTGCTCATACTTATACCCATTGATTTTTAAGTTTGATATTATTTATCGAAAAAGTTTTATAAATCAATTCACCTCCCTCTTAGTTAGTTTACTCTTGGGCTAACATGCTTAAGAAGATTTGTATATGAAAAACTTTAAGTAACAAGACTTGTTAGAAATGTAAGTGTCTTGTTAATTTGTTATAATTAAAACAAATGAAGCTATATTAAATTATAGGTCAATATTATCTATTAAGAGAAGTAACTCATATTCCCCATGTTCCAAGAAGATAGTCCACTATTCATTTTTCGTCCGTCCCACAAAGACAATCTACTTTCTTTTTTGAGATAAAATTAATGTTTTATATCTCATTTTACCCTTATTTGATGTATTTTTTATTAGTCTAAATAAATTTATACTCTTTCAATTTTGTGAAAATTACATAAATTTATTGGGGGTATATTATGAAAAGTGATTGTAAAATTTATGTTTTCAACAACATTAATTGACATTTCTTAATCTGTGTGAAAATGGATAGAGGACTATTTTTGTGGGAGGGATATATGTTAGCTAATGTCTTTATATTTTACCATTGTTGCATTTTAACCTTGAAACTATTGCCCCTCCTGCTCATTTGAGGTTTAAACGAATTAAATTGTTTGTTTGTGATGGTTAGACTATGATGCATACCGAATCTCTTAAGATTCTATCATAAAAGATTAACATGTATATTTGTTGGTTAAAATTTTAGTACTTAATAGTTCGTGAGATTTTACCCCTCAACAAAGTTTTGCATAGCTTTGGACAACCATTTTCATTATCATCTTCTTTTCTACTATCTTGTCTTTAGTTTAAGAAGATGTTAAAGATACATAAGCATTTTCCGCTATAATATAGACACAATAGAAAGAGGGTGGTCGAATTCTAGTTGTTCAAGTCACTTGATTAATAACTATGGTTTTGATGCACAAGAAACTTTAAGTTCCAACTTTTCCTAACCGATTGATAAGCAAGTTGGCCAATTGGGTGACCATAAAACTAGAGAACTTGCTAGGAACTATCTAAGAAAAATTAATATAGATGAATAATTAATTTTTTTCACATGTGAAGGCATTTGGAATCTAATTAATTTTCCTCAAAAGCAGGAAGGACGATATTCCATGCATTAAATTAAAATGTAAGTGCAGAAAGTGGACAGCCCTTTTGACACAAAGTTGTTCACTTTTTTTTTTTTTTTTTTTCCTCTCACACCTCGTGGATTATATCTAAAAGATTGCTTTAATCCATGCACCTTTTTTCTACCTTTAAATGGATTTTACTTTTTCTCGTTGTTTATCTTGCATATATAATGGTATGAACAAGTTGTGTAGTGTGAAATGATGCATAGAAAATTGTATAAATTGATTGTTTCTAACAAATCTAAGCTAAGGTTGTTTTGAAAATGGTCTCAAAATTCAACATCTTAGTTTGTAAACTTTCTTTTTCTCAGTTGCAATTCGACCTAAGATTTTTAAGAGTTATAGGAGTACTTTGAAAAATGCGCACATGTATTAAGTTGCTATGCTTTCTTTTGCTTTTATTTTTCCTATTTCGCGTTATTATTACATCACGTGATTTTCTTTTAATCTATGTTGGGACCATGGATATTTTAATTTTGTCCAATCTCAAGCCCAAGCCCCAGGCCCAAGTAAGGTTCCAACCCAAAACCAATTGGTAATGGGTGGAGTAGCTCACTGGGTTATATGATGGTTTATTTCCTTCCTCACAACCGATGTGGGATTATTTGCATCCCAACAATCTCTCCCTCAAACAAGACCCACGAGGTACACCTGGTCCATCTGGCCCTCCCTCAAGATAAATCCCGTCAAATCTCCTCATGCCCAAAGAGATCACCATTCACCGAGATAATCCACCATAGCCGCTGCACACTATGTTACCATGGATCTTTCCATCTCGTGAGAAACCACAGGAATTCTTCATCTTGAGGTTCATCATCTCGATTCATCTGCCATTGTTAGGAAATCACATCCACTCGATCGTGCGTCCACCAGACAATCTTTCCGGCTCTGATACCACTGTAGGATCTTTACCTTGATTTCCAAAATCAAGAACACCAAGAACGCCAAAATAATGAATTCGATACCGACCGAAAATGTAGGCTCACGACCATACCAATAGGAAATCAAAATCATGCACTCTCAATTCAAAAGGATGACACTCAATTGAGGGACAAAATGATAGCCCATGAAGGAAATAAATTTCCTTGTATTTTTGTTGCTGCTAACAATGTTGCAGGTTTAACTCCATCTTCACTTGAAAGTGAGTTTTTGGAGGGTAAGGAGTTTGTAATAAACACAAGTGATCAAGGAACAAGTGGTCAAAGGTGTGGAGTTCAAAATCAGTTACAAAATAGTGATTTTGAATCAGTTGTTGAGGAAGTTCAACAAGAAAATGATGAAGTTGTTGAAAATGATGGAGTTCAACAAGAAGGTACTCAAGAAATCTTGTATGACTATCTATTAGTCATGGATGGTGAAAGGAGGCAGGTAAACCCTAATCCTAGTTTTTATTCCATTAGTCTAAAAGAGTGTTCTCTTTTGACAGGTATTAAGGAATCTACAAGTTGTGAAGAAGTTAGGATGATTCAAAGTGCAATGCAAGTGAAGATGTTTTCTCCTGAACCATCAAATCAAAAGGCTTGGAAGGATGAAAGCTTCCAAGAGGACTTTCAGAATAGGTGAAGGTAAATTTAGATTAGGTGGAGGTTTGGTTTAAGCCAAGGTGAAGGAATGTGGGATTATTGGCTTAGAACCAAACAAACAAGCCCTTAGAAATGTTATCTTGTTTAATATAAACTTGTGTGGCATTTCGAGGATTACTTAAAGTAATCGGGGGCAAAAATAAAAGAAGGGCTTACGACCATTAAAACCATTTGGGAAACAATTTTTAGTAGTTGCATAAATTTGTTAAAATGTTTTTACAAGTGAATTTTGGACTTGGGTATTTTTCTATAAAAGGGTGCAACAAGTTTTAAAAGAGGATGGGATTTTTCTCTAGAAAAGGGTTTTCTAATTATTCTCGACCATTCGAGTGCCACTAAAAGTGATCATATCATATTATCGAGACTTAAATAGTAATGTAAAATTATTCAAAAGAATAATTAGAATCCCATAATTTTATTTGTGAATAAAAATAAAACATAATTTTCTTACATAAAGTTCAACATAATTATCTCATCAATCTTAACCACTTTTGTCACTTCCATGTTGACCGCCTCGAACCTTCAATTATCTGAAAATGGTAAATATCGTGGAGTGAGATTTATAAAATCCCAGTAAGTATACCAAGCATAAATTTTCTTTTGAAAGCATATGGATCATTTTCATCATAACATAGGATATGATCGAAATACTCATAAACATAGGGAGATACAAGAATTTTACCGAACTTAGATGACAAGAATTCTTATGTGTAGCGCTACTAAACTCTGGTCCCCTTAGCATAATCATAAACATATCATATGGGACCTATAGCAATCTTGTGAGATTGATTTCATAGCAATGATCCAAACATTTTCGTAAAAACATAAGGTATATTTACTTTTCATAAAAACATACTTACTTTTTTTAAAAACATAAGGTGTATTTACCTTTCATAAAAACATACTTACTTTTCATAAAAACATAAGGTATATTTATCTTTCATAAAAACATACTTACTTTTCATAAAAACATAAGATATACTTACTTGTCATAAAAACATACTTACTTTTCATAAAAACATAAGGTGTATTTACCTTTCATAAAAATATACTTACTTTTCATAAAAACATAAGATATACTTACTTGTCATAAAAACATACTTACTTTTCATAAAAACATAAGGTGTATTTACCTTTCATAAAAACATACTTACTTTTCATAAAAACATAAGATATACTTACCTTTTAAAAGATTAAAATGAAGTGTAGTAGTAAATGGACCAAAACTTTCTTGACCACCTTGAATTTCTCTTACTTGTGGATTTTGTCAAGATATTGAAAATAAGTGTATATGTGTAGAGTTGTGTGTAAAAGAGATGGGTTTAAATAGATGTATAAAGTTGGCACATTGTAAACATAATCATTCAATTCTATTAATTTTAACACATCATTTTCTTAAAGTAAAGCACCATTCATATACTTTTCCATATTTATACAAATATTATGCTCTTCATGATTACATATAATGGAGTCTTATCAACCATTCATATACTTTTCCATATTTATACAAATTTTATGCTCTTCATGATTACATATAATGGAACCTCTCATGCTTGCATATATTTTCTTAATTTAAATAATAAAAGTAATTTTTGTACAAATAAATATTGGGATAACATTGAATTAAGTACTTAGACTTAATATACTTTAAATCAAGAGAATGGAGATATTTTTAGAAATTCGGAATTTAATTTAAAATCGAACGATCTCGATTATTTCTTGACTTGGCTATACGAATACGTCGTGGCGTTAACTTAATAAAAATGGGTGAAATAGTAGCGACACGATTTTCTATTAAAATAATTATTAATCGCGTAAAAATTCTTGGTCGCTACAAACTTACCCCCTTAAAATAATTTCGTCCTCGAAATTAATCTTACTTGATCTTATGATTTCTGAACACTTAATCAGAATCTCTTCTTCTTCTTCTTATGTAGCATCATCGCTACCATATTTAACCCAACCATATTTAACCCACTGGACTTTGACTAAATGCATCAATTTGTTTTCTTAAGACATGGACTTTTCTATCAATAATAGACATATGTCTACTCATAAATTCTTCTGAATCAAAATGAAAATTCCCAATCGTATGTGATATTTCATCATATCTTGTAGTATTCATGTAACTTGTCATTTATCATCGTATCATGTGACCTCAAATATTCGTATTAATATCTCTAAAATTTCAATAAATCTTTACTAACATATCATACCATAATAATTTGTCATTTCTTCTTATCACCAAATATCCCAAAATAATTAAAACGATTACCTGAATATTCTCTATGTAATATACCCAAACATGTTATTCACATATCAACATAATCATCAGTTTATCTTTCCAATATTTGTAACCCAAAATTTCTGCAAAATTCAATAAACAAATATCTCCCAAATAATTAAAATTCTTAACTCAAATATCATAACATTTCCCGTAAGGTATTCCTTTCACTTGCACAAACTTATTAATCCTGATTCAATACAGTCCTTATTTCACTTTCACGTATCCCCGTATTATTTCTATACCTTGATTATTATATCAAAATATCAGTACCCAAAAATCCAAGAAAATATTCCATATCTCAAATCCCGTCATCATCAAATCTTCCTTTTATCAAGAAAGTAAACAGCGCATAAACTCTTGTTCCCTCTTTTCCATTATTCTATTCCGCGCTTTCTTGCTGGAATCAATATCACGCGGATTCCCTCTGATCCTTAATGCTTTTAAATAGTTCATGCTGGGAAGAGGTTAGATCCATCAAAAACATGGATATCATTCTTACAAACATTCGCAAGTATTATTACAGTCTTCCAATGAATGATCTGAGGAAAATCTATCGAATAAGACTCGAAAGATTGAGGTTGCTGATGGCTCATGGTGTTTCAGAAGATGTTCGCTGGTTGATCGAAGCAAAGGTTCGACTATCTGGTGAATTACCTATGACATTTCCAAAGCACATGCCTGGTTTAGGCAAAAGCACCTTCGCAAAGAAACGAAGAGCAAAAAGGCTGAATGGTTGCTACAAATGTGCTCGTTGGAACTGTGATACTCGTTGCAAAACAGTAGGATATTCTTCTACTAATCGGGATGATAAAATCAAATTCATAAAGGGTGGACTGAGTAAGGAGTCTTTGGATGATATTCGACTGACTCTTAAGACGCACCCAAGTGGTTATGTGCAACGTGAACTTCTCTCCTTATACGCTCAGTTTAACGAGGACAAAAATCGTTATAGTCTCCAAAATATAATAGCAAAAGATCCTGTTTGCCAGTCTGTTTTACAAAATGAGGCTTCTGGCAGTTCAACAATGATATAAGGTAAATCTCTTGATACACATTTAAAATATTTTGCTGTTTTCTTTCACGCGTTTTGGAAATAAAATATATTTTCCTTTCTCGAGTTTTGATAAAGCTGGAAATAAATCACCGAAAGGTGATATCTTTGGTAAAACAGTCAAAAGTTGGCCGATTTTGTCAAAAGTAAATCTTTACTTTTTCAGAATCAATCAAAAACAGTAAGTTTTTCCGGCTTTAAATAGCCAAACATATTTCATAGTTCAGGCATCCCAAAATCACATCTTCTTCGTAAGTTTTCTCTTCTATACTATCAAAGATGGAAGCACCAAAACTTCGACAGATCAAAACTATTTGTGTATTTTGTGGATCAAAAGTGGGGAAAGGCTTCAGTTATCTAGAAGCGGCCGTAGATCTTGGAAAGAAACTGGGGGAAAAAGGTATCACTCTTGTGTATGGGGGTGGTAGCAGTGGTCTAATGGGTTGTGTTTCCCAATCTGCTCTTGCAGAGAAATCAAAAGTAATCGGTGTCATACCTGTCCCTTTGGTAGATGTTGCAGGCAAAACACGAGGGCATGAAGTTCAAACCTTATCCATCCATGAACGCATAACTTGTATGCTATATGGTTCTGATGCCTTTATAGCCCTGTCCGGAGGTTTTGGTACCTTAGAAGAAATCTTTAACATTACCTCGTGGGCTCAACTAGATCTCCATACTAAGCCTATTGGGCTTCTGAATGTTAACAATTTCTTTGATGGTTTGTTAACCTTTCTTGATTATGCTGTGGAACAGGGATTCATCTCTCCATTTTCCAGAAGGCTTCTTATTTCTGCTCCTACTATTGATGAACTACTGGATAAGCTGCAGTCATATATCTCAATACAAGATCCAGCAGGGGTTAAGATAGATTGGTCGCAAGGAAGGGGAATCAAGCGAAAATGGAGTCCGGTTAATGTAAACTTAACTTTATGAATCTTAGAATAGGTGGGGGTAGAGTACGGAGTATTCTTACTCTCGAGACACCCCTCTAATTTCCTAGGATTTCCTTAATGTTTAAATCTTGTGTGTACCTCAAAGGTTCCAGGTGGTAGATTACGGAGTATTCTTACTCTCGAAACACACCTCTTTGAAGGTTTCTTTATTTCCTCAAAAGGTCAGAGGTGGTAGGATACGGCTACTCCGGAAACACATCTCTCAATTTGAGGAATTTCCCATGTTGCTTTCTTTTGCTTTTGCGTGTTTCATGTATTTCTTTTCCAGTGTGACTCTTTGTGTGTTCTCTTATGAGAAAATAATAAAATCTCTGCTATCATCTACTAAATCTCGTTTGTGATGTAAATGAACTTGCATGTCTAACCTTAATTCCTTTAGTGGATGCTTATCATATCATGCTCTTAATTCCAAATGATAAAATTTTGGACAGAGTCTCCCTTGTAATTTGGACTTATCCCAAACCATAAGCATACTTCATAACTCACAATAATAAATAACTCCACATTTGATCACAACGATCTAAAAATATTGAAAACGATTCCAACACTTCAATATCATCAAAAAATATCCCATAATTCAATTCATAATTCCTCAACATAACAATTTCAAATCATATTTTTCAATATCACAATATCACTTCCTTCCATACCTTAATTGGCTCAAAAGATTACTCATACTTATATTTATAAGTTATAAATCATATTCCCAAAATTTAATCACAAGGCCAAAGTTCATAATAAATTTCTCTTCAATATAGAGGCATAATTCACTTACTCAACATAATATCCATTACTTAATTCCCAATAACCAAATCTTTAAATCTCTAACTTCATAATGCTTCTCATAAAAGTCTCATTAAAACCACATCACTTATAATCTTAACATCTCATAAAACTTCATAAAATTGGCTCGCTATTTCTCATTAAATCTAAATGATAGATAATCTGAACATATTTCTAATCATTTCTGTTGACTTCTCATACTTAGTGCCATGTCTAAAATCAATTATGCAAAGTCCATTTAAGGTTCATCATTTCTAAACTCAAGGACAACAATTATTTTGAAAATCATTCTTAAGTCATATTATTCCCATTATGCTCAACACTCGTTCTCTTTCTTTCTTTTCTTTCCGATTTTTTTTTTTTTTTCAGAATTGAAACTTGAAGAGTGGTACCAATAATCATCCACAGTTTTTCCTTGCTTTTAAGCAAAGGTAGTGATAAAGGGATAAATTATTGAACCGAAAATTGAAACTTGAAGAGGAAATACTAATAACCATCCACAGTTTTTCCCTTGTTTTTACACAAAGGTAGTGATAAAGGGATAAATTATTGTACGAATTCATTATTAATTTTGTTTGTTTAATATATTATTCCATATATTTTGGGCAAAAGTTACAACCCAACTTAATTTCTAATTGAGTCAATCTTACTAAGCTTAATATGCACCAAAATTCATATAAATATCCTCTCTGTCTCATGATTCTACATTGAAAAGAATAAAAAAATTGAGTCTTCTATCAATTTATATCATACTTGACATGTATATTATGTGTAACACATAAAGATTCATAACATATGAATATTTCATACTTAACATGTCTTAATAAAATCGTAAATGACTTGCAAAGCATATAACATACCTGGTTCGAGGAGTCAATACGTGGAGAGTGACATAGTAGAGTGATAAGTTAAAATATTTCATATAATCTTATTTTCCTTTAATCAACAATAATTTAATGTGGTTGTATCCAAATCAACATTTTCTTGAATCATAATTCCTAATTAATCACAGTCTTCAAAACAAATCCAATATCGATATAGTAATTATCTCCCCATCAATAATTAATAACTTAACCCAAATAAAATTTATCGTCAAATCTTATTTTTCCTTTAGTCCCCGAACTTCTAGAAATTTATCAAAGACATCAATATAAACATCATATCACTAACTAATTATATTCCATAAAATTTTCAGGACATTACAAACTCCCTTGCTTAAAATGAATTTTGTCCTTGAAATTCGCACATCAAATTTCATCATGCTTTACAAAATTATAACCATACTTGACATGTGAAAATTCAACTTTTTTTTTTTTATAATGAATAGTGATTTCGTTCACTGTTCATCATGAATAGCACGTCGTTTTACTGTTCACATGAATAGTGATTTTTTTTTTTTTTTTTTTAAAGAAATAAAATTTCAAAAATTTACAGAATCGTTTTTAAAACTCTTTTCTCTGATACCAACTGTGACGACCCGAATTCTCGACCATTCGAGTGCCACTAAAAGTGACTCATATCATATTATCGAGACTTAAATAGTAATGTAAAATTATTCAAAAGAATAATTAGAATCCCATAATTTTATTTGTGAATAAAATTAGAACATAATTTTCTTACATAAAGTTCAACATAATTATCTCATCAATCTTAACCACTTTTGTCACTTCCATGTTGACCGCCTCGAACCTTCAATTATCTGAAAATGGTAAATATCGTGGAGTGAGATTTATAAAATCCCAGTAAGTATACCAAGCATAAATTTTCTTTTGAAAGCATATGGATCATTTTCATCATAACATAGGATAGGATCGAAATACTCATAAACATAGGGAGACACAAGAATTTTACCGAACTTAGATGACAAGAATTCTTATGTGTAGCGCTACTAAACTCTGGTCCCCTTAGCATAATCATAAACATATCATATGGGACCTATAGCAATCTTGTGAGATTGATTTCATAGCAATGATCCAAACATTTTCGTAAAAACATAAGGTATATTTACTTTTCATAAAAACATACTTACTTTTTTTAAAAACATAAGGTGTATTTACCTTTCATAAAAACATACTTACTTTTCATAAAAACATAAGGTATATTTATCTTTCATAAAAACATACTTACTTTTCATAAAAACATAAGATATACTTACTTGTCATAAAAACATACTTACTTTTCATAAAAACATAAGGTGTATTTACCTTTCAGAAAAACATACTTACTTTTCATAAAAACATAAGATATACTTACTTGTCATAAAAACATACTTACTTTTCATAAAAACATAAGGTGTATTTACCTTTCATAAAAACATACTTACTTTTCATAAAAACATAAGATATACTTACCTTTTAAAAGATTAAAATGAAGTGTAGTAGTAAATGGACCAAAACTTTCTTGACCACCTTGAATTTCTCTTACTTGTGGATTTTGTCAAGAGATTGAAAATAAGTGTATATGTGTAGAGTTGTGTGTAAAAGAGATGAGTTTAAATAGATGTATAAAGTTGGCACATTGTAAACATAATCATTCAATTCTATTAATTTTAACACATCATTTTCTTAAAGTAAAGCACCATTCATATACTTTTCCATATTTATACAAATATTATGCTCTTCATGATTACATATAATGGAGTCTTATCAACCATTCATATACTTTTCCATATTTATACAAATTTTATGCTCTTCATGATTACATATAATGGAACCTCTCATGCTTGCATATATTTTCTTAATTTAAATAATAAAAGTAATTTTTGTACAAATAAATATTGGGATAACATTGAATTAAGTACTTAGACTTAATATACTTTAAATCAAGAGAATGGAGATATTTTTAGAAATTCGGAATTTAATTTAAAATCGAACGATCTCGATTATTTCTTGACTTGGCTATACGAATACGTCGTGGCGTTAACTTAATAAAAATGGGTGAAATAGTAGCGACACGATTTTCTATTAAAATAATTATTAATCGCGTAAAAATTCTTGGTCGCTACACCTAGTTCTTTCTAACAGTGTCATATTAATCCTCTCAGCTACCCCATTTTGCTATGGACTATACGTAACAGTCTTATGCCTAAGGATGCCTAGATTACTACAGAAAGTATCAAAGTCCAGATTACAAAACTCAAGATCATTATCAGTCGTAATCACCTTAACCTTCCTATCTTTCAAATTTTGAAACAAAGTAATCCAGTTTTAAAACACACACAGAGAGTAGCATACTTAGACTTCAACAAATGAACCCAAGTTTTTCTAGAATAGTCATCTACTATTAGCAGGAAATATTTAAAACCAGAAATAGAATTAACTGGGGCAGGACCCCACAGATCAGCATGCAAATACTCAAGAATATCATTTGACTTGTGAATACCTTTACCAAAAGAACTTCTTTTTGATTTTCCTAAAACACATTTCTCACAAAAATTAGCCCCTGTTCTCTTTGCTGTTTTGATGTCGTTTTCTGTTTTTATTTTCGAAAACGCTAAAAACGCGTTCTCTTTACCATTTTCGAAAACGCATTTTGGAAAACAAAAAAAAAAATTGTACACAAAATGGAAAACGCTCAAAACCTCGTTTTGGGCGTTTTGTATGTATTTCGACAAAAAATATCCAAAACGCGTTTTGGGAATTTTTTTTTATTTTTTTATTTTTTTATTTTTTATTTTTTTATTTTTTTATAGAATTATCATAACTTAGAACTAAGTTTAATATAAAGTTTTTATTTTTTTATTTTTTTTTAGAATTATCCTAGCTTGGAACTAAGCCTAAATAAAGAATTTTTTTTTTTTTGGAGAATTATCCTAACTTGGAACTAAGTTTAAATAAAGTTGTATTGAATTCAATATCAGCATTACAAAAAAAAAAAAAATTAAGTGAGAATTCTTGTTGTTATATTTCAAAAAATGCACTGATAAATGGACTCTGGTGGTTTTGAAAGAACTTGCATTTTCTGGATTTTAATAGAAGTAGAGCTTTCTCAAATTCCGAATCTGACCAAGTTGTGTTAATATAGACTCTTAATGCTCACATTAGTGTGTTGCATGTAACCATATTTTTAATGTATTGTGAAAGGAAATTTGAGTTTGAGTTAGTAGTATTCTACAAGCAAATTAATTAAAAATAGTTTAAGTAGTATTCTGCAAAATTTCAAACAGAACGTGTTTTCCAGCTTTTCATTTTCAAAAATAGTTTTCAGAAATGACAAACCAAACGCGTTTTGAGCAAATTTGAAAACAAAAATGAAAACAGGAAACACAAAACATTTTCGAAAATGAAAATACAAAATAAAATACAAACAGAACGCCACCTAAGTTTTTTTAAAACATCTTTACCAAAAACACCTTATTTTTAAGCAATTTCAAACCCCATTCACCTAAATGTCCAAGTCTTTTACGCCACAAATCAGATTTATCAATTTCAGAAACTGTATTAAAAGACTTAGCACAAATAGGATAAGATTTTAAAACATATATACCATTTGTTTTGGGAGTATAGGAAAGTAAAGAGTTACCTTTAAAAATACTTAGGTAACCTTTATACAATCTGATATCATATGATTCAGAATCAAGAATACCCAAAGATATCAAATTTCTTTTTAATTCAAGCACATATCTTGTTTGATGTAAAGCAAGTGTTCTATTGTTTTCAAGTTTTAGCAAAACCTTTCCAATACCTTTTATATCACAAGTCAAATTAAAAATTAGCAAATTAATCCCTTTTAGGCAACATATGAAATGTACAATCAGAATCAAGAATCCACTCATTCTTAATATCAGATTCAGTTGTAACATAAACAACTCCATTATTATTCTGTGCTGCAGCCTCAATTTGATTACTTGTGGCATTTTCTTGCTGATTTTTAAAGCAGTCTTTAATATGATGTCCATGTTTACCACAATAATAACATGTTCTAGGTCTAAAGGAATTATCTTGACCTTTGAAGTTGTAGTCTTTACGCCTATTAAAATTTCCTTTCTTTTGATAATTTACCCTAGCAAGTTTATTATTCCAGTTCATGTTGTTATTGGGGTTATTCCAACTTTTGTTGGAATTGTTCACAGGCTTATTATCCCTAAAGGAGATCCGTTTCTTAGAAGTTCCTATCACTTTATAGCTTCTTTATGATCATTTTTCATTTCTAACTCCTTATTCTTAAGGGAAGTATGAACAATTTCAGAAGTTGGTTTTTGTCCCCCATATTCTAAAGCATTTCTAAGATCTTTATACCTATCCCCCATAGCATTTAGAAGATAGATTACCTTTTGGTCATCACATAATTTTTCCTCACAATTCACTGAGCTTTGAGTAATTTTATTAAACCTACTCATGTTTTTATCTACATCTTTGAAATGATCAAACTTAATGCTAAAGTATTGCTTCCAGAGGAAACCTTTATTAGGCAGTGAGACAGTGTGGTAAACTTCCTCTAATTTATCCCAGAGTTCTTTTGCAGTTTTAGTTTCACCTACTTGAATAATGGCAGTATCAGATAAGTGAAGAAATAAAGTACTACAGGCAGTTTCACCCATTTCAATTTTTCTATCTTGTGTTAATGCAGTAGACCAAGAAGCATCAATAGCTTCACACATTTCATTTGAAGAAGTAAGACTTTCATTTTCTGGCTTCAGAGACTGAAGTCTCCTTTACCATTCCAAATTTCAATATCAACTTTAATAGTAGCCATTGCAAAAATGACTAAAATTTTAAAGAAAATTTAAATAATCAGAAGCCTTATTTCCACAAAGATTACAGATAAGTAAGACAGAGAAACACAAAACAAAATTACACAAAGTATTTCAAGGAATCAGAGGAAACTCACTAATCAAGAAGGATATAAAGTGACACGCAGATTCAACAGAACAGACACTGAGTAATATAGTAATCAAGATTATCACAATGCACGCAGAGACAATTACCCTAAGAATCTAAACACTAAGCAACAATATTCTTCCAGTAAATCTCTCAACCTAATTTAGGTCAGCCCTAGACTCCCTTAGATTCCCAAATTTTCAAGAAATCCTGGACAAAGGAAACTAAAGGGGACAAAAAAAAATGGAGGGATTTTGGAAAGAATAAGAATTTTGAGAAGAATAAGACTAAAATATGCAGTAAGTAAATATATCACTTCTTTGCCAAATTAGGGTTACTGCAGTTTTCACTAAGTTTCAATTCCACAAAGTTCTAGTTGCATGCACGAAGTTCAACCACCAAGATGGTGTAAGGTCTCTTTAGAAGTCTTAGTATATTAGAAAGATTATAATGAGTTCTAGGATCATTATTTGATCTTGACTCAAAAATAAAGATCCAGGGCACTAAGAAATTAGAAAAACCCTTTTTAGAGAATTAGGGTTTTGTAAAAAAATAAAAATAAAAAAATATTTTTCAGAGTACAGAGTTTCTGTTCAATGACACCACGAAGATTTTTAGAAAGAAATATTGAGATTTTTTCAGTTCTGAAACTTTTTCCCTAAGATTTAAAGAATAAAAAACGTTTTAATTTTCGATCTTTAGCCTCTGTTTGTTAATTTTTTTTTTTGTTTAAAACATGTTTTTTTATGTTTTCTAGGTAAAATGTGTGGTTGAAAAATGGAGAGAAAAAATATATGTGGTTAAAAAGTGATTTTGAAAATTGTGTAGAAAAAAACATGCTTAAAAACATGTTTTCCAAACACATTCTTAGATATAAAAAAGATTATACAAATATTTCTTTACAAATATCAAGAAATCAGGAAAAAAAACACCCAAAAAAAACGTTTTATCAAGAAATCACTAAGAACTTCCAGGAAAAATAGATTCACCCCCAAAAACTCTAGATCTAAAATATCTGAGCCGTAAAACAGCGTATTCACACGAACCCTAAGACTTTGATACCACTATTACATATTTTAACCCATAATCACCACAAAGAAATCACTAAGTACTTGTTGAAGTTAAACACAAAGAACTTCAAAACCTTTATTAATCAAAACAAAATATAAGAATCAAAGTTTTATACCAACAGAACAGAAATCTGAAAAATAAATGATCTCAGAATCTCGCAAAAAATACCACAAAGAACCACTAAGGAATTACAGATGAATCACTGTAAAACTACTAAGAATATTCTCTGATTTACACGAAAGATCAGAGATCAAAAAACTCAAATGAAAATGGTGTGAGAAAGAGAGAACACAAAGCAAACTCAGAGAGAGAGAGAGAGTAGGAATCGTTTGGAAGAAGTGAGAGAGAAACCCAAAGAGAAAATATATCTGGCATTATCAACTGGAATGAATGGCTCAGATCGAAATTTCAGATCTAACGGTTGAGATGAAATGAGTTGTTATAATCAGCTGGACCATATGACCCGGTTTGTGAGTATTGGACTGGATCAGCTTGAAATGGGCTATTGTGGACTTGGTCTGCAGCTCAAAGTTCTTCAAGATGGACTTGGACTTCAACAAATTCATCCGGTTGGGCTCTTTAATAAATGGATCAAACTTGTATATTGGGCTGCATGCATATCTGGTCCAATTGATTCCACACACAATATGTAAAAGCTATTTATCTATACAACTTTTAAAAGTGACTTAAAGGAAAAAAATATTTTTGGACGTTTCTATCCTTACAATTTTTTTATAATTTCCTATTTATCCTTAATGCTAATTAATGAATAATTATTTTTAAATATTTTTTTTTCATTTTATTAACAATGCTATTAATTTCAATACATTTATCTATATCGATACATCTATTCTATATCTATACAACTTCTAAAAATAGCTTAAAGGGAGAAACATTTTTGGACGTTTCTACCCTCACAACATTTTTATAATTTCATATTTACCATTAATGTTAATTAATGAATAATTATTTTTTTCATTATATCGACAATGTCATTAATCTCAATGCATTTACAATCTAAAATCTTTTCTTTCTCGATAAAAGTCTTTCAAATAAACCCTAAAACTTTCAATTTTCAATTTTTATTTTTTGTTGAATTATTTCAAATTATTATTTATTCTTACTAAACCCAAATACAATTATATTAATACACTATCACAAAGGAAATTGTGAAAAAAATTCGATTATAATTTTTTCATGAAACTGAAATTCTCATTCTTAACTAGATATTAATATATTTTTATCATTAATGAACTTATGAGAAATATAAATAATATATTTTTTTAATTATATTTTTAATATTCTAATATCTTTCAATTTGTCAGCAGTGTCATTAATTCAATATGAATTTCTACGATCCCCACTCTATAACAAAAATCACATACATTATAACCCTCAATGTAATACATTTACATAGTTACATATAATTCCTAATTACTAATTTTTATTAACATGTTTATCATTCCAAGAACATTTAATATTCATGTATGTTTTTACAATAAAATGATTCAATACACCTTACATTATAACACAACTAGTATTTCACCCGTGCGATGCATGGAAGTTGTTATCCACAATATCGATTTTAATAAGTATTTATAAAATTTTAATGCTTATACATAATCAACACATATATAAATGTATAAAAAATAATTTTCTATTTCAATAATTATTAGACTTTAAAAAATAATATACTTAATTCAAATTGTTAAAAACATCTTTGAATAGTAAACGTAAATTTATATATTTAAATATTTGAATTTAATGAATAAAACTTTATTTACAAAAATAAGCAGTCAAAATAATAATTTTGAAAATCTCGCAATTATCATGATACGACAATCGAGTAAAGTTAGAAATTACGAAATTATACCGAAAATCTTATACCCTGTAATCTTTAAAAATTTATAAAAAATAAGTATGGTTAAAAAAATATTAATCATTGTATTAATATTATTAACTTAAAAGAAATCAAAGTATTAACTCTTCAATATTAACCTTCATTCAATAACTTTTTCGATAAATTATTTATAAATAACACATTTTTTCAACCCACTTTTTAATAACATATATTTCTCCAAAAAAAATTTCAACCACACATTTTATTATAATACTAAAGCATAAATAATTTAAGAATTAATTTTGTCAGACTATCCTACTTTCATATATAGTATAGATTTTCACAGTACAATGAACTAAATTGCAATCCATAATATCGATAAGCATTCATTAAAATTTAATGATTATACATAATTAATACAAATGCAAAAGATATAAAAATAATTTCTCCATTCTCATCACATATTTAACATTTTCATTCAAAAACACCAATACAATAATTAAAAATATGTGTTTAATCTTATAGACAATTGAACAACGTTGAAGATCAAGAAACCATTATATCATATAATCTTTGCACAATTATTAAAATTAAAAATGATTAAAAAATATTAACCATTATTTACCATAATAGTAGACTATTAGTGTGTGTGTGTGTGTACTAGTTTAACACCCGTGCGATGCACAGATATATTTCATTGATAAAATATAATGTACTGACACAAAATAATGGAAAAATCAATAAAAAGTAACAACAAATACTAACTTAAATAATAATAATAATAATAATTTTTAAGGATAACACATTTTCTCTAGATTCTTTGAGCTTCCAGATTTAGACTTGAGAATCTTCGCTTGCACACATAGATAAGATTATTGTTGGTATTCCAAATCCTATTAAGAAATAATGGACTTATCATGTTACACAAGTATGCATACTTCAAGTTACGATTCATTACATAGAATAGAAGCATTACCATTAAATTTTTGGATTAGCTCTAATCCATTGAAGACACGAATAAAAAATAGGTATACGTAATGAGGACTTAAGACGTATTCCAAAGGAAAAATTGTAAACAAATAATTTAGTTACATCATGAAAAGTTTCAAAAATAAGCATCTGAAAGCAAATGTACCTGAAAACCTATGAATTTTTTTATTTTTTTTTTTGAAATATCATAGCTTTTTTTTAGACGACTTCATATTAATCTTTTTTTCTCGAATTTCCAATCTAAAAATTGCAAAACAAAGTGATGATTAATCCAAGTATCGTCAATATGAAAAGAGATAATGGAGTTCAATAACTTTTAATCCTATACAATCTACAACTCCCATTATGTGAACCAATCATAGCACCCTTCAACAAAGAAGAAAATCAATGTCGACATATGAAATGTACTCAGCTGAACATCATCTTAAGCAAAAGTCTTCCATCATATCTTGCCATCAAGAGTGGAGAGTAAGCATTTCATCATTTCAAAAAGATGAATGTTTAAATTTTTGAAATCTGATGAGTCTAACCTAGTGCAGTGTCAAACTGCCGTTTCTCTTCCTCTGTCAATATATCATCAAGTTTCTCGCTTTCTGCTTCATTTTCATTCGAAGTGTTAAAGAATTCATTATCTTTCATTGCTTCAGGGGCCCTCCTCAACTTTATACTTGCAACCACATTATGCATATCATATACTTTAACTTTCCAAGGACCCACCATTTCCGTCTTCTCTTATCGTCTCCATGTTGTTTGAGACAAAAGAACTGATTGAGTAACATCAGTCCCAAGCTTGAATATATTAGTTTGTGACACGTGAATCAATTCTTGTTGCACTTCTGCGTCAGTTGCTGGAGCTCTAGCACCATCCAAAGCATTCGTGACCTCCTTATCTTTGTGCGACACCATGCAAATTGACCCTTGAGGAACTTCTCCATCCTCAAAAGAATAACCAAGGAAAAGAAGTTGAATTTTGAAACCATCAAAACCAACCAAATTCATATCTGCCTTTCCCAAATTTGCATCACTCTTCCATGTTATGTACATGTCAGATGGAGCAATTCTCAAAATGAAAGGGATGACTGAGCTCTCAAAATCAGAACTGATCTCCATGTAAAAATCCCTCATCCTTTTCATTGTCCCCATTAACCAAGGCAGCCTTTTGCACCACTTTGCCCAAGTCAATGGCTGGTAATGTCGAACTATAAAAATTTTAATCATTTCTTCGCTATTACAAATTGACTCCTGGAGTGCACTCCACTCCTATTTATTTTGTAAGCTTCAATCTACCGCAGCAAGCATAAACATCTGGGCATAGTGTCATCACTAAATTTGACAGTCAAGTGGAGGGGTGTCCCGATTGGGAACATCTCTTCGATCAAAGACAGTTGAAATGGCACCAGCCTTAGCTTTCTCAGCGTAAGAACCGATTCAGTACGAATCTCGACCGGGTCAAAAAGTCATGGGAGGCTTGCAGTCATCCTCCTGAGAGCCGCATAATCTTTCAAAAAAATTATGGCTTTATTGATCGGGCTATGTGGGTACTTAGAAACATCAACACCTGCCTTGTTTCAAGAGTATGTTCAAAGCCTACCCACAACTATATTATTCCATATCAATATCCAATTCAATCATGCAAAGTTACACTAATCAATAAAAACCAAATAAAAAATCCAGCTCCTAAATCAACTTTACAATATGATGATGAATGAAATTGCCTGACTGCAACCAAATCAACTCTTTAACCACTGGATTCGAAAAATGAAAAAAATAACCTTTTGACATTTAATTCCAAAAATTCCACAAAAATAAATATTTGAAAACTGAATCAAGCCCAATTCTATTACACATAAATGAGCAACAAAAACTGCAAAAAGAAATCTCACCTTGTTATTCCAGAGCCAATTATTGTTGCCCTTTAGGCTCCTCAACTGCTTAACCCACCCTCTTTATTGCCTTGTTAGTAGGATGACTCCAAAAATGACCTCATGTGGTTCATCAGGGAAATTAATCACATGCTCAGAAAATGTTGCACAACTATCATGTGATGCCATTGGGCATCTTACACATTGCCTAAACCGATTCTTTTGTTTACACAAAAAGCATGCTTGACCAATAAGAGATATTGATATATAACTGTAGCTAACATTATTTTCATGGAAAAAATCAAAATCAACAGATAGAGGAAACAAAGCAAAATTAGAAACTTAGACAGTCACATGTATAAAGAAAACGTTGATCCATGTCCATGCTCTAAAAATACTAAAAAGAAAAGAGTTAACATAAATAAATAAATTTGTACCCAAACATGCCTACCTAACCCAGAACTCTGAAAAATTATAAATAAATAAATAAAATATATAACAGAAAATGAATGTTAAATTAAATTATAACTTTCTGACACTTAAATGTTGAGGGCACTTGAATTGTTTCAAAGATGAGAGGCATAATATCACCTCACTGTAGATTACATACTGGCAAAGAAGACACTGGACCGGGCAAATAACCTTGAATGAGCTTCGAACTTGAGATTCCAAGAATCATCACCATTGTGCTTGTGGTAACAATAACCTTCTTTGCAGCAAGATAAGAGATTAGAATCCACATTAGATTTCCCAATTATACATACGTGGTTAAGGCACAACAAACAGATAAAGAATGAAAAAATAATGACTTATGCAACTTATGCAAGTGGAACTTGCTGAAATGTAAAGAAATTATATATTTCAACTTATGCAAGTTTGAACTTATATATTTCAACTTATTCCACATATAATGAACTTATCATTCCAAAGCAAATATTTCAACTTATGCAAGTCTGAACTCTCCTAATTCTATGAAACTATTCTAAAGAAGATCAGGTCAATCCATAAAATCCAATGAGAACAAAACTACAACAAACTAAAATTCCATTAGACATTTATCGAACATGCATACATGAACCAATATAAAGTAAATGATGTAATAGCATCAATACGAATATCCTTGATATGATAACCATGTAAGGAGGGAGTCTGTTGTCCTGTTCCAGATGAAAAATCCAAAAGCATAAACGAACCATTTCATTATCATCATATGCTAACATATACTATCAACTCCTAGATACCGAAAAATCATAATCTCACTATTAAAAATTCAGAATATACAAATAAATCATGCTCATTTATCAACCAAACCATCAATAGTGAAAAATATAATAATAATTCAAGTTATTCTACCATAAAAAATTTCAAAATAAGCAATAAGTTAAAATTCAATAGCACATAACTGAAAATAAGCTAAAATCTTTTACATTATGCTCTAATAAAATTGCACGTAACATGCACTAAGATAGATTAGTAATTGCTGGACACCTTCTCATGAAGAGCATCATCAAAGACATTCACTGTGTTTTAGCCTATGAAAAATCCTAGCTATTGGTAATTGCAGGATACCTATCACAACCCACAAATTTAAAATAAAAATTGAGGCCACTTCTTTATTTAAATAATGAATAAAATAGAAATGATCAAATGAAACACCTGGTCTTGAAAATTAAATAAGTCATATGGCTTGATGTGGCTATGAGGAACACCAGGAGCTGGACCAAAGTGATTCACTGCTTCATGAGACTTCATAGGTCCTCTAAGAAGTACCTGTAATCAACTTGTGTTTTTTTTATTGATACAGCTGTGAAGAAGAAATCACGTGAAAGGGAAGTTATATTTGTGTCTGGGGGTATTTGACAACCAACACGGCTTATGCAAGCAAAAGGATTCTGAAATCATAAAAATTAAACTTACATTTTGGCCATGATCGATGAATCTTAGCTGCTATACTCCTCTTCTAGGAAATCAGTGGAACTTGCTGAACTTGAATCTTGAAAATCAGAAGCTTCAGCTCCCTTATTCAAAAATTTCATCTAAAACATAAAAATCATAGATTTAAAACATAAAAATAAACAAATGGAAACTCACCCAAATTGTGTTCTTCAAACTTTATTACTTCTTCAAGCTGAACCGCTCAAAAACTCAATGTTTACGTTATATAACTTCTGGGTTTTCCTTTCTGTTGTTGTAAAAAAACTTTTGGGTTTTAGGGTTAGTTAAAGATTCAATTAATATGATAGCGAAAATTTGAATTGATAAGCTTTTGTTCTTACCGGTTGATCGGTGCAAATCAGAGGATGCTACCATCATATCCCCGCTCCGAGCCAGATCTCAGCCCCGACGCGTTTTTCACCTTCGATGCCACTGTCGAAGCGAACGTCCTTTGGCGATTGGGCTCTGAAGGTGGAGCGTGGTGGAGGCGTAAAATGCAGAGGTGTTTCGTTTTGAAATTGAAATGAAATGCAAATATGCTGGAAACCGTGAGAGGGAGGAACCTGTTGAGGGTAGATGGACTAGGGTATTTGTGTGGAAACCATGAAGGAAGGAAAAGATCTGACTTGTCAATCACTACCTGATCCATTTAATTCAAAATTCAAGAAATTGAGCACTTTTTGGTAAGCTTTTATTTTTTTCGGTAAGGATTTTTTTTTTTTGGGATGAAACACTTTTGAGGGGACTTTTTGGGGGGAAAATCTTGTAGGGAATTCATTTCAACTATCCTCCTTTAATATAAGAATAAGATAAGATAAGATATATATATATATATATATATATATATATATATATATATATAAAAGCCAATAAATGCGTTCATATCTATAAAGATTTTGCATTCACATTTGACTTATAACTATTTTGTATTTACATTAATCTTGTTTTACATTCACACTAACCAAAACCATATAAGGGATGTGCACCTTAGACAGGAAAACTATAGCTTCTATGACAAGCTACACTTCTACTTTTAATAATAATAATAATAATAATAATAATAATAATAATAATAATAATAATAATAATAATAACTAGTATTTCACCTGTGCAACGCACGGAAGTGGTTATCCACAATATCGATTTTACCAAGTATTTATAAAATTTTAATACTTATACATAATCAACACGTATATAAATACATAAAAAATAATTTTCTATTTCAAAAATTATTAGACTTTTAAAAAATAATATACCTAATTCAAATTATTAAAAACATCTTTGAATAGTAAACATCAATTTGTAAATTTAAATATTTGAATTTAATGAATAAAACTTTATTTACAAAAATAAGCAATCAAAATAATAATTTTGAAAATCTCGCAATTACCATGATATGACAATCGAGTAAAGTTAGAAATCACGAAATTGTACCGAAAATCTTATACCCTGTAATCTTTAAAAATTTATCAAAAATAAGTATGGTTAAAAAATATTAATCATTGTATTAATATTATTAACTTAAAAGAAATCAAAGTATTAACTTTTCAATATTAACCTTTATTCAATAACTTTTTCGATAAATTATTTATAAGCAACATATTTTTTCAACCCACTTTTTAATCACATATATTTCTCCAAAATTTTTCTCAACCACACATTTTATTATAATACTAAAACATAAAGAATTTAAGAATTAATTATGTCGGACTATCCTACTTTCATATATAGTATAGATTTTCACTAGTGCAATGAACTAAAATTGCTATGCGTAATATCGATAAACATTCATTCAAATTTAATAATTATACGTAATCAACACAAATGCAAAAGATATAAAATTATTTTCTCCATTCTCATCACATATTTAACATTTTTCTCAATTTTCATTCAAAAATATCAATACAATAAGTAAAAATATGTGTTTAATTTAATATACTATAATTGAACAACGTTGAAGATCAAGAAACTATTATATCATATAATCTTTGCACAATTATTAAAATTAAAAATGATTAAAAAATATTAACCATTATTTTTACCATAATAGTAGACTATTAGTGTGTGTGTGTGTGTGTGTGTGTGTGTGTGTGTGTGTGTGTGTGTGTGTGTGTGTGTGTGTGTGAGGCAATAAATGCATTCATATCTATCTAGATTTTATATTCACATTTGGCGTATAACTATTTTGTATTCACATTAATCTCGTTTTGCATTCACACTAACCAAACTATATAAGAGATGTGCACTTTAGGAGAGAAAATAATAGTTTTTATGGCAAGATACACTTCTACTTTTATTAATATTAGTTGTCTACCCGTGGAATGCATGGAATATATAATTTTTAAATCATAATTTTGAAAATGTCTTGATTCAATCATATCAAATAAAAAACATAATTTTAATAAAATTTTAATACAAAATGTTATTGAATTTGAAACTTTAAAAAAGATAAAACTATTCAAAATAAAAAAATTCTACATGTACACTAAGTATACTACGCCACTCAAAATTTGACACTCATTTAATTTTTTTATATAAATTTTTTTTTGACTTTTATTAACGTTTTTCTCTGAAAATTTTTCCACCTCATCACCTATTTCCCTTTTTTAATATGTTATAAGTTTTATTAGATATATTTTTTAACGTATTTCTTACATATATTTTATTTGAAACTCAATATATTAATTAATATATTTTGTTTTTCCGTATTTTTTAAACATGCCATTTTTTGTCAAAATGATGAAATGATTATTAAGCCTCCCTTTGGTAATAATGTTTGGTTTATAAATTTTTTTATTTATGATTTTGTGGTAAAAAGTAGTGGCCGAAAATTGGAGAAAAAAAATATGTGTGATTAAAAAGTTGATAGAAAATAATTAATTATTTTTGTAACATGCGTATTGAAGAGACTACTCATTTATTGACATATTAGGAAATAAAGTTTCAATAATTTTATTTATTTATTTTCAAAATATATTAATTCAATTTTTTCATTCCTAACTTAACAAATTTATATAGCATATATTTATTTATTTTAAAATATATTAATCAAAATTTTTCATTTTAAATGTAACACATTTATATAGATATGATATGTCATTTATTTATTTTAACACATGTTATTTAGTTTGAAACTTTAAAAAAAATAATAATAATCAAAATAAAAAAATTCTGCATGTATACTCAGTGTATCACATCACTCACAGTTTGACACTTAATTAAATTTTTTATATTAAATTTTTTTTGACTTTTATTTACGTTTTTCTCTAAAAATTTGCCTACCTTATCACCTATTTTCCTTTTAATATGTTTTAATTTTTAATTAACTTTATTTTTTAATATGTTGCTTACATATATTTTATTCGAAATCCAATATTTTAATTAATAAATTTTATTTTTCCTTTTTTTTTATGTATACCAATCTTTGTTCAAATGATTAAATGATTAAGTTTTCTACCAATTTATCATTTGTAGTAAAAAGTTGATGGCAAATAATTAATTATTTTTTAATATGCTTATTGAAGAACATACTCATTTATCGACATATTAGGAAGTAAAATTTCAATGATTTTATTTATTTATTTTCAAAATATATCGATTCAAAATTTTCATTTCTAACTTAACAAATTTATATAGTATGTATTTATATATTTTCAAATATATTAATCCAAAATTTTCATTTTCAATGTAACACATTTACATAGATATGATATTTATTTATGTTCAAATATATTAATACAATTTTTTCATTTCCTACATAACACACTTGTATAGATATCATATTTATTTATGTTCAAATATATTAATCAAATTTTTTCATTTCCTACATAACACATTTATATACACATTATTAATGTTCAAATATATTTAACTAATTTTTTTCATTTTCAATGTAACACATTTACACATTATACATTTATTGCAACTCTTACTAAATATGTAATAAATAATAAATTTTGGTACAAAAATATTTATCTTTTCTTTATTTATTTATCTTTATTTATTATTTTTTATATATAAAAGTAGAAATGAGGAGAGAGAGTCATTAAATGCAATTTTCCCTCCAAAATGACTCTCTCTCTCATCACTTCTACTTATATATATACTAGTTGTCTACCCGTGCGATGTACGGAATATATAATTTTTAAATCATAATTTTAAAAACATTTTGATTCAATCATATCAAATAAAAAACATAATTTAAATGAAATTTCAATACAAAATGTTATTGAATTTGAAACTTTAAAAAAGATAAAACTATTCAAAATAAAAAAATGTTACATGTACATTTAGTATACCGCACCACTCAAATTTTGACATTCATTTAAATTTTTTATATAATTTTTTTTTTAAAACTTTTATTTACATTTTTCTCTGAAAATTTGCCCACTTCATCATCTATTTCCCTTTTAATAAGTTATAATTTATTATTAACTATATTTTTTAATGTGTTACTTAGATATATTTTATTTGAAATTCAATATATTAATTAATATATTTTATTTTTCCTTAATTTTTAAACATGTCAATTTTTAACAAAATAATGAAATAATTAAGCCTCCATTTGGTAATAATTTTTGTGATATGCTTATTGAAGAACCTACTCATTTATTGACATATTAGGAAGTAAAACTTCAATGATTTTATTTATTTATTTTCAAACTATATTGATTCAAAATCTTCATTTTTAACTTAACAAATTTATATTGCATGGATTTTTTATTTTCAAATATATTAATCCGAAATTTTCAATTTCAATTTAACATATTTACATAGATATGACATTTATTTATGTTCAAATATATTAATACAATTTTTTGATTTCATAAATAAAATAACATATTTACATAGATATTATATTTATTTATGTTAAAATATATTAACTCAATTTTTTCATTTCCTACATAACACATTTACATAAATATCACATTAATTATGTTCAAATATATTAATCTAGTTGTCTACTTAGGCGATGCACGGAATATATAATTTTTATATCATAATTTTGAAAATATCTTGATTATATAATCATATCAAATAAAAAAAAACATAAATCAAATAAAATTTCAATACAAAATATTGTTGAATTTGAAACTTTAAAAAAGACAAAACTAATCAAAATAAAAAAATGTTACATGTATACTAAGTATACCGCACCACTCAAAATTCGGCACTTATTAATGTTTTATATAAAATTCTTTTGATTTTTAATTACATTTTTCTCTTAAAATTTTTCCACCTCATCACCTATTTCCTTTTTAATATGTTATAATTTTTTATTAACTATATTTTTTAATGTGTTACTCACATATATTTTATTTGAAATCCAATATATTAATTAATATATTTTATTTTTCCTTATTTTTTAAACATGTCAATTTTTGTCAAAATGATGTAAAGATTAAGCCTCCGTTTGGTAATATTGTTTGATTTATAAACCTGTATAAATGATTTTGAGGTAAAAAATAATGGCTGAAAATTGGAGAGAAAAATATGTGTGGTTAAAAAGTTGATAGAAAATAATTAATTATTTTTGTAACATGCGTATTGAAGATCCTACTCATTTATTGACATATTAGGAAATAAAATTTCAATGATTTTATTTATTTATTTTCAAAATATATTAATTCAATTTTTAAATTTCTAACTTAACAAATTTATATAGCATATATTTATTTATTTTAAAATACATTAATCCAATTTTTTCATTTCCTCCATAACACATGTCATTGAGTTTAAAATTTAAAAAAAAAACAAAACAAAACTAATCAAAATAAAAAATGGTGCACACACAGTGTACTGCACCATTCAAAGTTTGACATTTAATTAAATTTTTTATATTAAATTTCTTATATATATATATATATATATATATATATATATAATAATAATAATAATAATAATAAAGATATAAAGATAGTACCCATTATAAATTCAAAAAGGGTTCAAAGTCTAACCTTGCTGAACTTTTTTGAGTTATCATTTCTCTCAAATTTGGATTTTTAATAAATTGAGACAAATAAAAGTATCAACCATGCGTTCCTGCGAAATTTGATCGCATATGATGAAGATTGAAGTATAAATTTTCAATATCTGTACAGATTCTATTGAAACATATATGTACCGTTGGATATTTTAAAACTTATTTTGAATTTTTGATAAAGATGTGATATTTTTCATTATATTTGTTTATCTTTATTTTAATAATTTTTCGATATTTAACAAATATGTTGTCTTTTTAATACTTGCAGTGTACCATATTCTTGCTAATTATTTTGGATCACAACTGAAAATTTTACGCACACGCTTCAAAAAGTGAAAATATATCGACTTTAATTCCAAATTTGAACGATGAAACTTTAATCAATTTCACGAAAAATGACAAAATTGAAGAGATTGAAAATGTAATCTCATTGAAATTATCAAATTTATGCGTTGTTGAATTCTCACAAGTCTCAAACTTTGTCATGAACGAAAAATATTTGGTATTAAATTTTCATTGATATTTTTTTGTTCTTTTATAACATTTCAAATATTATATAAATAACATATTATTTTTTCTCAAATATTATTGCCGTTGTTCTCAACGTCAAACCCATATTTACTTTAATCAAATAAGTGGGTCTGGTCAATATTTTGATTGAGAGAATTAAAATATGGTCTCAGGATCTTTGTCTAAATGTTAAAAATGATTAGATTTTCTTTATTCTATTTGTTTTGCATTTTAGGCTAATTTTATTGAGAAAAACTTGAAATTTTAGTTAGATTTAATTTCTAAAAATTACTTTATATAGACAATTAACGTGCAAAGCACGTTTGGACAACTAGTTCCAAAACTAACCTATGCCTTATTGTTAACTAATTGATTTACTTTTTTTTTTTTTTTTTTAAATTAATATGTAAAAGATATATTTATTTTAAATACTCATTTGCTATATGTAAACCAACATGTAAGTAAACTCTTTAAACTTTTCCTAACATGCTTGTGGATCATCCCTTTTGGTGAGGGCTTCCGCAGATTAGTTGAGTTAGGCTGGACTCTTGAATCTGGATTGTGTCAATTCGGGCTTAAAAGATTGGATCTGTATAAGATAAAAGATACTGGGTCTTATCATGATCTTGGGCTTACGACCACTTGTAACTCTGGATATTTCATAATTGGGCCTTTGATTATGAGTCGGGTTATGGAGGATCTGACATCACACATTTCACCCGAAACGCCCCGCCCCGTCGGGTTCGCGGAGCGGGTTTTCCGCCCCGAACAGCATTTCGGGGCGGGTTCGGGGCTGACTCACCCCGCTCCACGGACCCGAGAATTTATATATATATATATATGAGAAATTAAAAATAAATTTAATGAGGTATAGAAGAATTGAACCTTGGTGGGATTTAAGGGTATGAGAATACATAATCACTATACCATTATGTTGTTTATTGATTTTTTTTCCCTTCAAATATACATATTATGTTTAATGTTCAAACTTAAAAACTCTAACTAGTTCGACTCCTAAGTTTTTCATCTAAAATTTCATTACAAAAAAAAAAAAAAAAAAATTAAAATTTCGGGCCGGTTGGCGGGGCGGGGGTTGCCCATTTCGGGTTCGGGGCGGGTCGGCCCCGACCCGTCCCGAACCCGACCCATTGCCATTCCTAGTTGGATTGGAAAATCCTATTCCATGATCCATCCGATCAGTTTGAAATTTGAAACTTCCGAATTCCGAAATTTTCCGAAAAAATTGAACTGGAATTGGAATGAGTTTCAAAATTTCGAAATTCCGATTCAAAAATTTCCAAAGTATTCCGAACATATTCCGATACGAAAATTCTGTTTTTTCCGAATAAATCTCCAAAATTTTTGTATTTGCATAACAAAAATATTTTAAAAAATATTGAACAGTTAATAATAATATTATTAATATGAGATTTAACAAATAACTTATAGATAACACTTTCATTTAGTGAAAAAAAGATAAAGGAATAACATTTCAATTTTAGCATATATTTAAGTTAGGTAAATCGGTAGTGAAAAAATATTTTACACGTCAAATATAATTAATAAATTCAGATTAAATCAAAAGTTCAAAATGTATTGTCAGTTGTTGTATCACAAAGTTTACTTTACTTATACTTAAAATTATTATAAATCTTGATAAAATATTAAATATTGAAAATTTGCAAAATTTTCTGAAATTTTCGAATTTCAGTTTGATATGAAGTTTGTGTATTTCGAAAATTTTGGAATGGGATACAGAACAACATTTCGATTATGAAATTTTTTGTAACGGAACTTGGAATACCTACTTTCGATCCGTTCCGTCAGAAAATACACCCCTACACATAGACATAGACTGCCTAGACAAAAACATGAACATCAGTTGGTCCACTCAAAACAAAATTGTATCTAGAGCAAGGGATGTTAGAAGGGTCGAATCGATGAATCAACTTGTTTCAAAATTATGTGGCTGGATCAATCCTATCTTGCTTTGGGCGAGGCAAGGCAAATCGAGACCCGGTTGTCACATTTATTGTTATTATTAAAATTATGTGGCTGGATCAATCCTATCTTGCTTTAGGCGAGGCAAGGCAAATCGAGACCCGGTTGTCACATTTATTATTATTATTATTATTATTATTATTATTATTATATATTTTTTTTAATTTCATTGAAAATTAAGCCTCTGTTCGGATAAACAATAGTGATTATAATTCGGTTTATATATATATTTTTAGGTAAAATATGTGGTTGAAAAGTTGAGGGAGAAAATGTGTATAGTTAAAAAGTAATTTGTAAAATTGTGTAGATTATAAATTGATTTATAATCTAGAAAAAGTAACTTGTCGAACAAATCGAGGCTAAAATTATTTTACCTTGCGAGAGATTTGTAAGTCATTGAGCGGCATAAAAAATGCTAGCTTGGTTCACCTACGACTCGCATCCTATACGAGTCAGTGTTTGATATCCCTCTATTGGGAGTCGATATTTTTACACTTGCAAGTGAATAAACTAAGGTGACGTTCTGTTTATATTTTATTTTGTATTTTCATTTTTGAAAATGTTTTGTGTTTCCTGTTTTATTTTTGTTTTCAAATTTGTTGAAAACGCATTTGGTTTATCATTTCTGAAAACTGTTTTTGAAAATTAAAAGGTGGAAAACACGTTTTGTTTGAATTTTGCAGAATACTACTTAAACTATTTTTAATTAATTTGCTTGCAAAATACTACTGGCTCAAACTCAAATTTCCTTTCACAATTGTATTACCGCCTTTCATTTCGTACCCTTTAAAAATTTCACGTCATATTTATGCTAATGTATTTGAAATTTGAGAATTTAATTTAATTTTACGTCAACGATTTGAATTGTTTTGCATTGGAAGGACTTGGACGCCGTCTCGCTCAATTTGTCAATTAGGAAATTTTAAATTTGTTTACTTGCAATTTATGTGAATAATTGTTTTATTTCCTAAGCTTGCCAATTCCTATTTTTGTCAAATTATTATAAGTGGTAAATTTTAGGGTATTTTGTAAATTTATGATAGAGGTGTACTTAAGTATGTCCCTAGAGAGATTTGAAGGACCAATTTGCAATCACCAAAAGTTCATTACTAAACCTAACCCTCAGACTCACTCCCTCACTCTCGTTCCCTACCTCTCTCACTCTCAGTTTCGTCTCTCTTGGCTCTCTCAGTCTCTTGCCCTCACCGAACCTCTCACCGTCGCCACCGCACCAAAAAAACCACCATCACTACCACCGGCGACCACAACCTCGGCCTCCACCACTTCACATCCCTCGGTGAGACCCTATTTCGCCCCCTTCCCTGCTGCACACACAACTCGCGCACCTACACACACTTTCACACACATGAATATATGTACATGTATATATTTATATGTGTGTGTGTGTGTGTGTGTGTGTGTGTGTGTGTGTGTGTGTGTGTGT
Organism: Ligustrum vulgare; assembly: GCA_963555705.1. Lineage (NCBI taxonomy): Eukaryota > Viridiplantae > Streptophyta > Magnoliopsida > Lamiales > Oleaceae > Ligustrum > Ligustrum vulgare. The sequence continues at coordinate 3,161,825 of OY743185.1, forward strand.
GTGTGTGTGTGTGTGTGTGTGTGTGTGTTTTGGTTCTCATATTTTCAGATTTCAAAATAGGTAGATTTCGAATTTTAAATGTTAATTTTGAGATTGAATAATGTTTATATATATGTATGTATAGATGTATATATGTGTGTGTTCATGGATGTGCATAAGTTCACTATTGTCAGATTGAAATTTTATGGATTTAATATGCCTTGTTGAGATGTTAGTTTAAATTGAAATTTTAGCTGAAATTTCAACAGTGATGTCGTTTACAGTAAGTTTTCAAATGTCGAAAAATGTTTAGTTTCATTTTTGAGCTAGAAAGGGGTAAATTTCGAAATTGGGAAATATGATATAAATGATTACATTGATTCTCAGACCTGGTAATGATTTTTCAGAGTTATGAAATTTTGGATTTAATTGGTTTAATTGACAACCATTTTGAGAGTTTTGTTTTCAGATTTAAGAATGTTGGAAAAATACTTGGTTTAAATTTGAGTTAGTTAATTAAGTTTATGTTATTCTGGGTAAATTGAGAAATTTGAGAATTTTCATGTATTGATATAAATGACTTTAGTCATATTAGCTATTTAATTCTTAAATTTTTAATATATGGATCCAATTGTTAACCAATGGACCAATGGTTAGGTTAAATTTGGATTAAAAGTTATAGATTCAGTTTTTCGAATTTGATTAGATTTATGAAATTAGTTAATTGCTTTTTTGGTAAAGTTTGTAATAAATGATTATTTTAAGATTTGTGAACTTGTTAGAATCACGATTAAGTAATTTCTAAAGTTATGGAATTTTGAGTTTAAGTTTGAATTTAAAAGACGAGAAGACTTTCTAATATGCATTGAGATTCAAGTCTTGTCTCGAATATGGTTTTATGTGTTTTGGTTATTATGTAAAGTCACGCTTGGGTTAAATTGAAGTTTTAATCTCGGTTAATGTTTGATTATTATTAAAATGAATAACGAATGTGTTTGTGAACTGAAAGTTACACGTTTTGTCGAATGGTTTAAATCTTTTGATTTCGAGCATTGTATGGAAGTATTTAATATATCTTAATACTTTGTTTGGAATAAATGATCGCAAGAATGAAAAGGGAAAGAATATTTATTGTTTTAACTTGTTTAATGTAATGTTGAAAGAATGATGAATATATCAATTTGAACTGAAAGTATATTTTATTAATGAATGGATACAACTAGGATTTTGGTACATTGACGACACGGGCAGCCGAGGCTCCTCCGCTTGCAAATCCAGATAACGGTAAATACTAAGGATGTCAAGTAAGTAAACTTTCCCTATTTCATGAAAGTAGAAAGTTAATGTGAAATTAATGTGCGTAAGTTCAACCGTTTACGGTGGATTGTTAAACCACTTTGCGGTGGGAAAGTGAATGTTAAACCGCTTTGCGGTGGGAAAGTGAATGTTAAACCGCTTTGCGGTGGAAATGTGAATGTTAATCTGGTTCCAAATAAGAAATTGCCCACTGTTATCTGATTGACTAGAAGTTACATCAAGTGAGCTCACGATGGAAATGAAGTGAAAGTTTTGAAATGAAATGAAAGTTGAAATGTTTGAAAGTTTTGGAAAGTAAAGCAAATGTGGATACATATATGAAAATTTTAAAGCATTCATGTCATAAGTATGCATTCATGCATAAAGTTTACTTACTGAGCTTTAGCTTACCCCATTCCCTCCCCAATATTTCAGGTGATGAAAGTTAGATGAGACGAGGAGAGCATTTGGTGGCAGACTCAGGCTATACCTGCTTTCAATTCTTGAAAATAAAGTTAAATTAAAATTTATTTAAGTTCTAAGTAATTATTTTCTTAATTCATTTAGTATTGTTAATTGTTTGGGTGAAATTAGTTTAAATAAGTTATGGTATTTCCCTGTGATTAGTTTTTATAATGTTTCATGAGTTTATAAATGTATACTTCAAGTTATTTTGTTGAGGGGTTTGGGGAATTGATGTTGAAGTTGAATTTTGGAATTGTGGTTGGATGTTGAATGTTGGATTTGAATGAGTTGAGAATTGCATATGTATTGTAGGTATGATGTCCCTCTACAGGTTGGTTATGTCCAAATTATAGATGAGACTCTGCCGAAATTTATATAAAATTTTAGAATAGAAAATGAAAAGGTCGAAGTTTTTAAATGATTTGTTTCCGCATTTTAATGCTTAAACGATTTACTTCCGCATATAATGAGAATGAAAGTTAACACGCTTAGGTTTTAAATCTTTGAACTTGAGGTGTTACAACAATATACTGAAAACATAGTTACATGCAACACACTAATGTGAGTATTAAGAGTCTATATTAACACAGCTTACTCAGGTTTGGGATTTGAGGAAGCTCCAGTTCTATTAAAATTCAGAAAATACAAGTTCTTTCAAAACCAGCAGAGTCCATTTATCAATACATTTTTTGAATTATAACAACAAGAATTCTCACTTAAATTTTTTTTGTAATGTTGATATTGAATTTAATAAAACTTTATTTAAGCTTAATTCTAAGTTAAGATAATTCTCCCAAATTTTTTTTTTATTTAGACTTGATTACAAGTTAGGATAATTCTAAAAAATAAATAAATAAATAAAAATAAAAACTTTATATTAAACTTAGTTCCAAGTTAGGATAATTCTTAAAAAAAAAAGTAAATAAATAAAAAAAAAAATCCCAAAATGCGTTTTCCGCGTTTTGAACATTTTTTGTTGAAATACACACAAAACACCCAAAACGAGGTTTTGAGTATTTTGCGTTTTGTGTACAATTTTTTTTTTCCAAAATGCGTTTTCAAAAATGGTAAAGAGAATGCATTTTCAGCATTTTCGAAAATAAAAACAAAAAACGAACTCAAAACAGTAAAGAGAACATGACATAATATTTTATGTGTAGCATCTGGACACTAGATAATCGTTTGGGAGAAATTATAACATGATTATAATGTGAAGGAGAGTAGTGGATCTTACACAACTTTGTAGATAATAAATGAATATTAATTTTGGATCCTAAATAATGTAAGCTTAAAATTAATGTTTGATTTTAACCTTTAAATTATAATGAGATTATAATTTTTTTTTTTCTTTTTCTAAACAAGCACTAAAATTATGGGGTACAGTTACTAGTAAAGAAAGTTGAAAAATAGTTATAACTACAAGCACTTAAAAAATTGTAATAAGACCAAATTTTTATATAGGGACTTAAAAGCTTATAACGGGATTAAGTACTTAAAGCTTAACCAAACATGGAGCTGGTGATGGATCAGATTAAAATGAAAAAGAAAAATGGGTCAATTTCCGCGCAATGAATTCAAACTCATTCAAACAAATTTATCCGTTACTGCTTCCAGAAGCTCATTTTTCTATTAATTATTAATTTACTCATAATAATAATAATATTAGTAATTCAACATCGAGAGCAACCAAAATGAGTGGCGGTGGACTGAGCAAGCTAGGTATTGCACTCACTATAATATTTATGATCTCACTGGTGGCGCTCTTCGCCGAACTGTTCTATGTACTGTGGCGCCGCCGTTTCTTCCGCCGCAAAAAATTGCCACCTACCAGCAACGGTGAATTTCAACTGCCCCCATATTCTTCTTCAGAATCTTGTTTTCCGTCAGCGATCTCTTCCAAGGATCTCCTCTACCTGTTCTGTGTAAGATCGCAATCCCTTATTGAACACAACTCCATTTCTTCGACGAATGGTAATAATCTCAGTCCAAACGCGCCACCCGAAACGGAAGTTATCGATGTGTGGAAGCTTCAGAGAATGTGTGGACCTCCGAGATTCTTGTTCACCATTAAAGAAGAGGAAAAAGAGGACTTGGAATCGCTCGCTGAGAAATCATTGTGTTCTTCTGCTGAAAAAGAATCCAACAAAAGTAATAGTACTAGCGTCACAGAAAGAGTGACCTTGAAGAAATGTTTTGAGGTGGTAGAAGAGCCATCCAACGCCGCGATGGTGTTTAATGAGCATGGTGGTGGTGGCTGCAATGAGGTGGAGTTTTCAACTCCTTGTGCCTCTCCTATGTATTTCACTCCTTCAGCTTCGCCTATTCATGAGGAGGCTAGTGATCAACAGAAGAATAGACACCATGTGTCAAGGATCGTAGCTCATACTTAGGTCATTGACCCACTCACGACTGTAGTTTGCCCAATTTCGACCGCACGAGTAAATATTATTTGAAATTGTAATTTACTTTCAGTTGCAATAGTTCATTTCAGTTGTAATAGTACTCTGTCAGTTGTAAAAGTTTATTATGATTTCTCATCATTTAAACGTCTACTCCTGTCACTTAAGTTTTTTCTAAAAGCTATTATAAAGGGTATTTGATATTCAAAACATTTCCAACTTACTAGTGTCCGCCCATGTACTAGCATTTGTGCTGCTTTCATCAAATAATGATTAATCCATTTTCAATGCATTCAAATTCTCTGCTGTAAAGTTTTTTTTTAAATTGTATTCAAATCTTTTTTCGTCCTTAAGCGATCAAGAAAATGTGGAAGGTAGTTTCGTAGAGCATACTATTGCCGTATAGTTTAGAAGAAAGGTGTCTCGTGAAAGTTGGTATTAGAGCTCAGCTCACGTCTCAAAGAAAGCAATGGACCCAAAGGTTTCAATCTGAATGCATCATAAACCACTAATGTGGGTGATGCTCAAAAGAAGTCCACTAAACAGTGCGTGGATACATTTGATAGGTAAACTGCTAGGTTATGCTATGTCGTTAACGGCCTTAAAGAAAGGGTGGAAATGGCGGAAATGGATATTCGGGAAGTACACATCCAACTCGATGAAAGCCGAGCAGCTTGCGCAGTGATGATTGATGTTGTTGCAATCATTCCAGATCTACAAGAAGAAATGAAAAATCGAGAGTTCAGTTGCAAATTCCCTAAGGTGCGGTGGGCAGTGGGCAAGTTCTTGCACAAGAAGATTATTCACCTAAGGTCAAAATCTCTGAACCATGCACCTATGGAGGGCATGCGATTCAAAGCAAGTCGAAAAACTTAATGTTTGACATGGAACAATACTTTCTTATTGTTGGTATTAAAGATGAAACAATAAAGGTGAAGACAACTACCCTTTATCTAGGTGGAGTTGCAAAATTATTTTCCTGAAAAATGTGAAATATCTAGCCCGTCGGACACTATGGGAATCGAAACATACGAGCTCCATTAGGTAATGTGAAATCCTTTCAGGCCACATGCTAAACAACTGAGACATGTCTAAAAATGGATAAGCTCTTCACTTTCATGGAAGGGATGAAACTGCAAACACATATGAAACTCCAGAGACAGAAGGTGACTAATTTGAGGACGTCAATGGGAGCCCTGAATGCTTGATGGAATATGAAACTGAACCTAAGAAAGATTGACCACAAGTGAGTATTTAATCTATTGGGGAGGAAATAGACCTTTCAAAACTAGCTCGAGTTCAAAGGGAGAAGAACGTTACTCCTACAAAAAGAGGAGGATACTATAAAGGTACTTGTCATAAAAACTTTTAGGGTAGATGTCAAGGCAACTATTAGGTTAGCCACCAGAGTAATTTTAATCTTAATCTTAATATGTGTAAAAGTAGAATAGCCATCACCAAAATAAACGAATAGTTTCCCGCCAATTTTTTTTTTTAAATTTAGAAATTTTTTGCTAAAAAATAGTATATTAAATATTTTAGCAATTAATAATTTACATTTATCATTAATTGTATTGGCATCCATGTTATACTATTAATAACATCAAAATGTTATTTTTTTATTATTCTTTTAATAATTATTGTATTATTTTGAAATCGAAAAATATGTAATATGTGTGTCAAATTAATGATCACGGTGAGAAGTTTAATGCAAGCTAACAAGTGAAAACAAATTGTAAATATATTTATCCGTAAAATCATATAAAAAATTAAAGGTAAAGTTTTATTTTTTATTTTTCCTCAATATCTAATTCATTTCAAATTATATCATTTAAGTCCTATAATATTATATATAATTAATTAATTAAATTTATTTGAGTCATAGACGATTAATTTCTGTTCTGATTTTTTCTCATTAAATTAAAATAAATAATAACTATACAATTTTTAAGGAAAATTCAATTAAGTTGGATAAATTTTACAAATTTAAGATTTCTTCAATTCATTCATCATTTTCACATTATTTTTATCTATTTATTGATTCTGTCCATTTTTCTATTTTTCATTATAAATTTAAATATCTAGAGTATACAAAAAATATATTACATATTTTAACAATTAGTTCATATAATTTCTATTAAACAATTGATAATCAGTAATTTTTTTAAAATAATAATGTAACAATATGATTAAAGAAATTGTCATCGTGAAGAAAGAAGAATCAATTAACGTAACAATATTTATTAAAATTATTAATTATGCTTTTAGAAAAATACTTGAAATTAATAATCAATGCTTAAAAAATCAAATTATACAAAAAAAAAAAAAAAAAAAAAAAACTATCCTACACCTCTTTTTGGAAATAATATGATAAAAACAATATATGAAAAGAAAATCATCGATCGTAAAGAGAATATGTAAGTTGAGTTTTGGACATGTATTGGATGAGCCTAATTTTGTAGTTTAAAAGTTTTTTTTAAAAAGAAAATTTCATTTATTGAACGTTAATTCCAGAAATTGAGATATATGTTCACGGTACAATCTCTAAAATACTTAATTCATGACATATTTTCTAGTAAAGAGATAAAACAATTAAATGATTTACAATTTTATTAAAATATTAAAAAATAATTATATTTCGTAAAAAATGGTGAAACTTTATTTTTTTAATTTTATTAACATTAAAATATATAGACAAAAAGACTCACTATATATATATATATATATATATATATATATATATATATATATATATATATATATATATATATATATATATATAATTCAATTCAAGAGGTCCTTCGCATGATTAATAATTTTTGTGTAAATTATAAGATTGTGAAGGTTATTATTTCTATTCACGTTAGTCAAAAATATTTGGACGAAGTTTTTTATTTATTCTATACAACATATATTTGAAAAATTGCAATATTTAATTTAAATTTGAGTAATTTTTTAAATATGTTTTGTCTTTATCAACTTCCGTGTATGTATATTACAAGGGTGTGAACAATTACAAACTGTACAAACAATGTATTATTTAAAGATATTTTCCAAAATTGATAAGAAATATAATTTATTTCTATTTTGAACATTCATTGATAGTCTGTATCATTAATCAAAGCAAATTATGTGTTCAATTTTTTTTTCCTATTTTATAATGATATTTATAATAAAATCATTTTATATTGTTCTTCCGTACAACGCACGAGTGTGATGTTAGTTGGAATAAAGGAAAGATATCGGAGGGTAGATCTGATAATACTCCTAAACTTGTATGCTTTTTATGTGAAGGGCATCATCGAGTGTCCGATTGTCTACGAAAATGACTTTTAAATGCCTATTGTCACCTAGCAAGTGGGGGTATCAAGTTTGAAGCAAGATGCCACATCTGTTAGTAATCATGAAGAAACTAATTGCGAAGAGGACGAGGAGGTGGTTGGAACATTTTCACATCGGTGTAATACAATATCGCATTGAACAACTGAAAAGGAGAAAGTTCCTTTGAATGAAACAAATTTAGAAGAGTCAAAATCTCGCATTTATAGGGCTAAAGGGTAAATGTACATTAATGTAAAGATCAATGGGAAGTCGGTTAGGGCTATGGTGGATACTGGAGCAACCATTAACTATCTTGCAAGTACTAAGTAGGGAGTCTTGGGTTGGTTCTAGAGAAAGGTAGTGGAAAAGTCAAAGCCATCAATTTAGCTGCTCGGCTAATTGCTAGGGTAGATAAATTTGTGTTAATCAAGGCTGGTCTTTTTAATGGAAGAACTAATTTGTTGGTGGTTCAAATGGATGATTTCAAACTTATTTTGGGATTGAAATTTGTTCGGGATACGAAGATGGTAGTGTTCACATACTTTGCCTAGTTAATGATGATGGGTACTAAGCTGTGTATCATACCTACACAGGCTGGGAGATTAGGTGAGAAGAACTTCTCAGCCATGCAATTCAATAAGGGATTTAAGAAATGAACTTTTATTTTTGTGCACTATTCGTCTGGAAGAGATTGAAAAGGCGTTTGGTCCTATTCCAAAACCCTATACAAGAATTCAAGGACATCATGTCGGATGAGTTATGAAAGAGACCGTCGTGGTAACCAGATATGTCGAACATCACTAAGAGTTATTGATTGTACAATGAACTTATTTTAGGTTCCAAGCCACCCTCCAATGCACCTTATCGAATGTCTAAACCCGAGCTTGAAAAGCTTAGGAAACAATTTGGGAAAATGTTGGAAAGTGGGATATCGTGCCTGTGAAATTGCCATATGGAGCTCTTTCGTTATTTCAGAAAAATGCCAATGGTTCTTTCAAAACATGTTGTGATTATCGCGTCCTGAATAAGATCATTGTGAAGAACAATTATCCTATTGCTCTCATGGCGGGTTGCTTTGACTGACTAAGCAAGGTGAAGTATTGTACAAAGATTGATCTTAGATTTGGATTCTGACAAGTTTGAATCAATGTAGGAAATGAAACAAAGACTACCGTGGTAACCAGATATGGAGTGTTTGAATTCAAAGACATGCCTTTGGGCTTGACAAAAGCTCTTGATATTTTCTGTACAATGATGAATTAGGTGCTCCAAAAAAATGTTTGGATGATTTCATAGTGGTGTACTTGGAAGACATCGTAATCTACAATAACACGTTGGAGTACACCATGTGAGAAGAGTCCTTAGCAAACTTCGAGATAATGAACTTTATGCTAAACCATTCAAATGCCCATTCGCTAAAACTTTTATCATCTTTTTAGATCACATTATTGAGCAAGGAAAGGTTCGCATAAGAAGGTTACGACAATCAAGGATTGGCAATTACCGAAGAATGTACATGATGTATGCTTTTTTCTAGGGTTATGAAATTATTAAATAAAGATTTAGGAAGGGATCCTCAGAAATTGCACTACCTATGATCGAACTAATGAAGAAGGAAAAAGTTTGGGATTGGTCCACACAATGCCAAGCTACTTTTGAGAAGTTGAAGAAGTCAATGTGGATAAACCCAGTATTATCCTTACTGGATGTGATGAAATCATTTGAAGTTCAGACGAACTTTTGAAAGTTGAAAGCTCAATAATGCAGAATGTCATTACTCAACACATGAAAAAGAGTTGTTGGCGGTTGTCCATTGTCTCAAAAATGTGGCTTCCCTATCTACTTGTGTCTTCATTTATTGTGAAAACTAATAATATTGCAGTAGTCACTTCATGTCCCAATCGAAAATTTCGAGCAAGCAAGCTCGTTGAAAATAACTTCTTTCGGAGTTTAACTTCATGTTAGAGTATCGTCTCGGGTCCAGGAATCATGTCGCGAATGCTCTGAGTCACCGAGCTAACTTAGCTCCAATTTGTTCAATGGCTGTACTTTCAGGGAGCGAAGTTACTACAGATACAAGAGACTGAATACTAGCACTTGTGGAGAAGGATCTGTCTATACAATATTTGGTCTACTTCATCAAGTAAGGCAAGACTCGCAGTTCTGGTTAGATAGGGGTCTAGTAAAGATAAAAATAGACTGTAAGTATGTTCCGAAGGGCGAAGATTTGAGGAAATCTTTAATAAAGGAATGCCACAAAACGCTATGGGCAAGACATCCTGGAGAAGATGCACTTGAGCACTTTTACAACATACTTTCAATTGGCCGAAAATGCAAGATGACATTGCATGTAGTGACCGGGAATTTTCAATTCTTTCTAAAATATTTTTAGAACTTTAAATGCACGTCGCTACGACTTTTTTCAATTAAATTTAAAGGAGTATTCGTCTAACCAAATTATAAATGAAATTAAATGAATCTTCATTGTAACTAAATTTCCGAATTTTATTTAAAATATACCAATGTCTCTATTTTAAATCTTAATTCAAATTCTTAACGATTTTAAAGTTCAAATTGATTTATTCCGATATTTTTATCTTTGTCCAATTTAAATTCCTTTAACTCCCAAATTGAATTATTTTCTTTGGACCAAGCACTAAAGCCCAGACTCAAGCTGCAAGCCCAATTTCACAATCCTTTCATGCTTCTCCCTCACGTTGCATAATTTCATCATTCAGCAAGATTTAACCGAATCACAGATTTCCTTCCAAATTTTACCTCCTCATTCCATACAGCATGGATATCAAGATCTTTCCAAAAACCACAAATTTTACCCTAATCTACCAAAATTAATCAAGCAACCTAGGTTTATTTCTTCCAATCCCCCACACAACTAAGAAACCACGCAAGGCTTCAGCTTTTGGGTAAGCTCTCGACCCTCACAGCAGCTGCACACGAATTCCACAATTTCCAAATCAACCACCGAACCTCCATTGTTCAAACCTCACCGCTACCCCTACTACACGAACCAACAATGGCTGGAAAAACCTCCACACCACCACCAATCCAATCACCTCCATCGCTACAGCCACCCCTGCACGTCGACACTGCCCCTCCCATATTCACATCATCAACCCCCGCAATCAGATCACCAAGCACAACCACGTCCATCACCAATCTTCAAACAATCTGCAGACAACCATTCCACCGCCAACTACCAAGAAATCACCACCTCAAACCACTTTCGACCTCGAATCAACCACCACCACCTACCCACCCAAAGCAGCAGCCATTTCCACTTTCAACCTCAATACCGCAATCACCGTCACGACCGCAACCCCTACACGCACGATCGCATCACCACCAACCACTACCCAACCTTAATCCAAGCCAAATCCCCAAAATCAAAACCCAAAACCGAGTTAATAGCATTACCCATGACTTACCTCAACATTTACCAGAGTCCCGTCGCCGGAGAGCCACAAAAACCGAACTCCATGGCCTCGGTTTGGTCTCACTCTCACACCCAAATCCATCCTTGCAATACACAGGATCCACCACCCTAAGGTGGCGCTAATGCCGGCCGCCTAGCGCCGACGGGATTTGGCAGAGAGGGGCGAAGCCCTCCTTACCGTCACCTCTCTCCCTCTCGCAACCCCCTACTCACTCTCTCTGTTCTCTGAATGCTGAGAGAAAAGATAATGATTTTATTAAAATTAAGTTTTCAAATACCCGTTTCAGGCCCTACAGTTTGATAAACATCCGTTTCAGCCCCCCCCCCCCCAGTTTGATAAATATCTGTTTTAGCCCCACAGTTCTATAAATAACGAATCAGCCCTTATTTTTTGTAAAAGTCTACTGCAGTCCCTAGATTTTATTTTCAAATTTTATTTTATTTTTAGTTACTTTGAATTCAAGTTTTGAAAATACTAATTTAATTAATTTTCTTGGCTAGACGAATCATTTGGAGAATTTAGAGATTGACGTACTTCCCGCTCCGATTTTTGAGAACTCGTAACGTTAAAGGTAGACTCGCCTCCACTAATTGATTTATATTATAATTGCACGTGATTATGTGGATTTGTGTGATTGTTATATGCTTAATTGCATGAGAAAAGAAAAGAATATCTCGTATGAGATAAATTTGAGAATTTATGTTATGCACGTCATAACTTATCTGCTAGCATGATTTAAGAAAAGAATGGTTCATTTGCGTTCACTATGTGATGCCTATGAATAAGAAAAGAACGTCACTACATTATTTGCATGATTATTTGTCTAATTATCTTGTAGATTAATTATTGGAGTTCAGTCTACTGAGTATTTCATTTTGAAATGCTCACCCCGTTGTTTTAACAAATTTGCAGATTTCGGTGACGGAGGCGAGTGATGGGCAATGGCGAAGAATATAATTTGGATATTATTTTTGAAAGTCGTGGATTTCGAAATAAACAATTTCATTTTATCAAGAATTTTTATTTTTAATAAGTTTGTAAGAATTATTCTATTTAATTTGGAATTATCGCTAAACTTTGATTTATTAAATGTGATATTTAATATTTCGTCATTTTCCGAAATAAAGTTTATTCCAGAATTTAGAAAAGTAACGTTCCCGCGTTTCCCGGAACTCGGGGCGTTACATTGCAACTTATGTGAAAACTTGTCTTGGTTTTCAGCATGATAAGACAGATCATTAGAAGAATGCATACTTGCTTGAACCTCTTTCAGTCCCATCTAGGAAATTTGAGTGTGTATCGATGGAGTATATAATTAGATTGTCAAAAGTCACAGATTTTGGCACAATTACTGTGGTGGTTGATCATTTATCAAAATATGCAACTTTCACCATGGTGCCTAAATACGTATTCGCTGAAGAGACATATCATCACTTCTTCAATCATATTATCAAATAATGGGGGCTACTTAAAGATATTACCAGTGATTGGGATCCTTGATTTACTAGCATATTTTGGACCGAATTATTAAAACTTTTTGGTTCAACTTTGAGCATGAATTCTAGTTTTCACCTACCAACTGACCAATATATGGAGCAATTAACCTCTATGCTGGGGGAATGTCTTTGCACTTTATCTCTACTTTGTAGAAAAATTGGGTGAAACTCTTGGATGCAGCCTAAGTATGCACTTCAAAACCCAAAAAAGTACTTTCACAAATAATAGTCTTTTTAAGATTGTCACTAGCATGCAACAGACACTCCCTCAAACTGTGGATATGAATCCAAGTAACAAATACCCTCAAGTGAAGAACTTCTCTCAAGAATGGAAACGAAATATTGAAATTACACAAAGCTATCTTGAGAAAGCACATAAACGGTACAAGAAGTTCGCTGATTTGAAGCTTTGTTTCATTGAATTCAATGTGGGAAATTTGATGATGGTTAAACTTCCTGATAGAGGTGAACAAATAAATTGCAAAACCGAACGAAACTACAATAAATGGTTTGGTTTGGTTCGGTTTCAAATGTGAAATGATTTTTTTGGTTTGGGAAAATTTCAAATCGCCTTAAATGGTTTGATTTACGTTTCAAATGTCAAAAGCATGGTTTCAAACCCCCACCTGCCAAATTTTAAAAAACTAAAAAAAATAAAAAATAAAGACAAACATTCAATTTTTTTTTTAAAAAATGTAATACACATATTATTCTAAATGAATCAAAATTAAGGATTTAAGGGGTCAAAGATTAATTTGTTCAAATCGAAAGCCATTTGGAAGAATTCTTGCTCCTACATTTTATAATCATCATGCAACACCTTTTCTTAAAATAAAATTTTTGATGTAAGAACTAACTTTAGTTTCTTTAAGAAAATTTTAAATGCTTGCTTCTATATATTAGTTTTTTTTTATCAACATGAATGATTCACATCAATGCAGTAAATTAGAAACTGAATAATATTATTGAGCTAGTTTCAACTTGAAATTTTAGAAGAATATGTGTCTTTGAGCTCGCTTTGGAATCTACTAATTCATTCGTTGGCAAACCGCAGTTTCAAACTGCACCAAACAGCAAAAAATGGTTTGGTTTGATTTGATTTGGTTTAGAAAATGAAATGGTTTATTTTGGAAAAACTCCAAACCGTGTTAAATGGTTTGGTTTGAAATATTGTTACAAACCTCCCAAACCAAATCGTTTTCACCCCTACTTCCTGACAAAAATAGTTATAAGCTTGCTAAAGGAAAAGACTCTTGATTGGTTCCTATATATATCGAGCCATTACCCATCGTGAAGAGAATTGGTAAAGTTGCATACAGAACATAATTTCCTTCATGGTGTAAAATCCAAAAGTTCTTGCATGTGAGTGTAATTAAGCCATATATTGCAGACAAGGAGGTTGCATCCAGAAATAACTCGAAGTGACCTGTGTTTGAATTGAAGAAGGTTGGAAAGAGGGTTGTTTTTTATCACCGAGTGACTCGAGCTTCCATGAAGGATCACTAAGAGTACTTGGTGAAATGGAGCGGATGCAGTGACAAGGAAAATACTTGGGAAAGAGAAAGAAACCTTGGAGCTTTGCAGTCCTCTAATTGAAGAATATCATGAACTGAGGACGTCAACAAAACAAATGGGGGAGAATGTTAAGGACCACAGCTAATACTTAACCCCTTTGACCTACATGTAGCTATAGTTTGCGCAACTTCAGCCGCACTTTGTAAATATTATTTAAAATTGTAATTTTCTTTTAGTTGTAACAGTTCATTTCAGTTACAATACTACTATGTCAGCTGTAAACGTTTTACGTTTATTATGATTTCTCATCTTTTAAAAGTCAACTCCTATCACTTAGGTTTTTCTATATTGGAGGTATTTGGTATTCAAAACTTTTCAAACTTACCGGTATCTACCCCGACACCAGTATTTGTAATTTACTGTTTTCATCAATCAATGATCAATCAATTTTCAACGCATTCAAGTTCTCCGTTGTAAGGCTTTCTTTAAATTATTCAAATCTTCTTTCGTCTCAAAATGATCGAGAAAAGGCGGAAGGTAGTCTAGCCGAACAAACTAGTGCAAATATTAATTGGGCCGGTCGACAATTTCGATTTTCATTTTACCTTTTCTTGTATTTGCAGATAGATTGTTCAATTATAATTTAGGAACAATGCGCTCATTTTAAAAATTGATGATCGTCAAACCTGTAATTTCACTTAATCTAAATATTAAATTGTTTAACTTAATTAAAAAGGGTAAATATTTTTTCGTTGTTTTATTAGTTTCGAAGGTCACGTTAATGATTATTGAAGTTTTTCTTTACGGTAATGATTGTTCAAGTTGAAAATAGTTGTTACACTTACAACTACGGTCAAATCTATATATATATATATATATATATAAAAGAAGTCATGAGAGAGAAAACTTAGAACCATTTTTCCCGCCCAAAAGAAATTCTGCAATATATATACATATACATATTTTTTTTCCCCCAGTAAATGGTATAAATTTAAAGTTTTCTCCAGTCTTAATCTATATTATATATTAAAGCAGAACAGCCGTCAAAATTTTTCCCGCCCATTTTCAGTTTCCATTTTTGGAATTTTTTTTTTTTTTTCAATTGAATTTCCGGAATTGGAAAATGAGTTGTTGACAATTAATGAGACATTTAATGTGGGAAAGTGTGTAATGCATTGTAAATAGGCACTTGATTACATGTATTGAATGCTAATAATTTGTCTACTCTCTCTCTCTCTCTCTCTATATATATATATATATATATATATATATATATATATATATATATATATATATATATATATATATATATATATTTCCTGTAATTTTTATGGATCCTATAAGAAATAATTGTTGACATAACATTTATTTATATTCCAATTCATTCACTTCACTCATTAATCCATCCAAATTTGTAATTGTTTTAACACCGATGAATCATTTCATTGTACGTGTTTTTCATATTTTGAAAATCAAGCTAATTATATTTAGGTAACAATATTCATACAACACATTTTTTTAAATTTACACCATAATTTAATTGCAAGATAGATCTTCGGTATTTGTTTAGTTTTGCTTTTATATTCTTAACTTTTTTTAATCGCATTGTTATTTATAACATTCAATTAATTAACAAATTTTATTTCTAATCACAAATTTTATTCATATATTCTGCTAATTTGCATTGAAAGGATGTGCAATATTTTTTTTAACTTTTGTATTAATTATTTATTTTGATTATTTAAAAATATGAGAGATAAATAAGTGTTTTTCGCCAACAAAACAAATATATTGAATGAAAATCGTCTCAAAAGATAAGATGTGAAAATTAATAAAGAGTTGATGATAGAAAAATTACAAAAAATTTTAATATAACTATTATAATTTGAAGTAGTTTTATTGTTTGTTCTTTTTTGTTTAGTTAAAAATATTAGTGACAAGTAAGTTTGTTTGCATTAATATTCATCATTAATTGCTTTATAAAAAATAAATTTTATAAAGAAATTAATACATTTGGAAAACTACACATTAACTTTGAAAAACAAAAATAGCTTTACTTTTTCGTGCATTATTTGTGCATTAATTAGATTAATATTTTATTAAACTTTAATATTTGTTCTTTTTTGTTAATTTAAAAATATTAGTGACAAATAAGTTTGTTTACACTTCTTAATAATTTTTTTTTCCAGAAAACGGTAATTTTTTTTTTTTTTTTAAGAAAACGGTGAACAACATTCTAAAAATATCTACAAAAATATTATTTGTAGCGTTGAACAACATTAACGTAAGAAATAAAAAAACATTGTTATTTTCAAAAAATAAATTTAATTCACGTGTAATTCTTTTTCATGTATTGAATAATGTTCTGCACAATTAAATTGAAAAGTTTTAATATCCTAAATTTTAAGGATCATAAATTTTGAAAGAAGTGTTTTGTAATTTACATTGAATTTTGCTATTGAAACTTTTATGTTTATTCATATTCTTTCTCATAAAATATGAATTTAATTGTTTTCGTCGTGTATTTCTCACATTTTCATTAATTAATAATTATAATTTTTTTCCCCGTGCAACGCACGGGTGCGTATACTAGTTATGGTATAAATTTAAAGTTTTCTCCAGTCCTAATTGCTTAGCATGGTAAATTGAATCTAACTGATCCACGTGCATATTAAGTTCTGTCACTTACTTTTTTTTTTTCCCTCACTACATTGTTGATAATTCCTTGGGAGTACAGAGAGTCTTCCCAACTCTTCGGTTCCACCAACGCATGGCTGTTTCAATGTAATCATACAGAAGACATAATCTGATTTAAAATGAAGACAAGCCCTGTCCAGATTTCCACGGTTTCTCACATATACAAAAATAGACATATCAAAGTCCCTCCAATTCAAATTGTTTTGAATTATTTTAGCTGCGAAAAATGGCAAACTTCATGCATATGTTGAAGTCTGTGGATGATAGCCGCTGTGATTGGTCCATCAAGGTCTGGGTTGCTAGGAAGTGTGACATGCCAAGCTTCTATAATGCTTCTGAAATCTACAACATTTCTCTGGTTTTGATCGACAGAGAGGTAAGTCCGGTTATATATATTGCTTTTAGTGCATAATATTGATAAAAGTCATGGTTTTTCAGTATACATATTGTCTAACATTGCTTTGTTTTTTACAAGTACAGATTATATATATTATCTACAAAAAATGGCAAATGGAATACGTATTTTGTGAAACTGACCCATTCCATATTTATTTTTTCTATTGATTTTTTTGAGTTGACAGAATCAGAATACTTTCCATATTTATTTTTTCTATTGATTTTTTTGGGTTGACAGAATCACAATACTTTTGTGAGACATTATATTAAGTATTGATGATTTAGTTTATAATAGATTAGAGACATTTTTTTAGTCATAATATCAAACATTAAACAATTTGTGATTATTTATGTTTTTTATCATTTTCTGATTTCTATTCTAAAATGAGGAAAAAAAATAAATGATGTTAAAGATCTTAGAGAATTTTTTAATTATCATAAGAAAAAGAGATATATAATCAATCAATAAATAAATATTTAAGTGTTATTTACTTGACAGGATCGTGTATTACACTTTTTGTCTTCTTCTTCTTCTTTTCAATGTTGACACAATCAGATTATATAGATTATTTAAGTCCAGTTCGCTTTGATACTTTATTTTAATATTCGTTAACATTATTTTTTTCTGTTGATCTTTTTAATGTTGCAGAATCATAAAACATTTTATAGATAGTATATTAATTATTTTGTTTAATATTGATTAGAGATATTTTTTAGTCATACCACTACACAGGTGATTATATAAACTCGATGACAGTCATTGAAAAAAGGTTGATTGTTTGTCTTTGATCATTTCTTTGTTTTTATTTTCTCCTACTGTCGCTTGATTAATTACATGATACTATCAGTTGTTTAATAATAGATTTGTCATTTTTTTTCTTATCAGGGCTGTTGTTTAATAATAGATTTGTCATTTTTTTTCCTTATCAGGGGACTAGGATGCATGCAATTATAAAAAAGAACTTGATCAAGTTCTTTACAAACAAGATACATGAAAACAAGATATACGTTATGAACAACTTCTCCGTAGACCTAAACAAAATGAAGTACAAGATTTCGTCCCACAAATGGCCCTTGAGCTTCATGAAAACTACTCATATTGCGGAAGTTGAAGATGAGTCCTTCCCGAATTCATTGTACATGTTCAGTTCTTTTACAGATATTTTAAGCAGAGAAAATATTGATGATGCGACGTTGATTGGTAAGTTCAAGTTATGTACTTTTATTCAAAATATATTTTGCATGTTTAATTTTGGGGGCTTCATTTTTTTTTTTAAACACGGTTTATAGATAAATGTTATAATATTTTTGTTCTTCTAAGACGTGATAGGAGAAGTTGTCGAGAAGGATACTACTAGGATGCAACCGAAGTCCACATCATTATCCAAGTCAATAGACTTTGTCTTGGAAGATCTTGAGTATAGTCCTATATTTTTTTATATAATATTTCTCTCAATCTATGGTAGACGTTTAATCATGACTTATTTTTATTTTACTGAGATCTATTAATCAAAATTGTTGTGCCCTAGAAAAATTCGGGTACCATACACTTTGTGGGGGGAATATGCTGAAATGGTTTACACCTTTCTAGAGACTGTTTCGAATGAGCCTGTATCGTTCTCATGCAAATGTGTCGTCTTAGGAATTTTAACGGTATAATAATCTTTTATAATATATATTTTCAAAAAAATTACAATTAGCTGATCATTTAATTACTGCATCCAGGTGTGGGACTCACTAATGCTTACTACGTTACTAAGGTTTTGGTTAATGCCCCTATTCCTGAGATTGAGAGATTCCGAAACAAGTACGTTAAATTATTGTACACGTCAATTTTGAATAAATTTAGAGTATCTTATGTACACTGTTATAAACATTTTTAGGCTATTAAGTGGTCGTGAATGCACTTCTCAACGTATAAGTCAAATTTCATCATCGTCTGTGTACTCCATTTCTGATGAGTTAGAGAGTGGTTTGACTGAAGTGAGAACTGTAAGGATTTGAGTCACCAGAAGTCACCACAAACTAATAACAGAAACAATAATCGCAAGAACACACAGAATTTTACCCAAAGGGTCCGGAGGTTCGGCGCACTTCCAACGCCTACATCCCCCGTTGAGTCTCCACAAATGTGGATCTGACTCAAGAACTTTATTGATCACGCCAAAAATACAGATTACACAACTCACAAGAAGTTCTTCCTCTTTCAACCCTAAATCACGCTATACAACAGAATTCCAGAACTGAAAACAACACTTTACAGTACAAATGTCTCTCAATAGAGACTCTGAAAGACAAACGAGATTATATCAAGAACAAGGGCACCAAACTGGTTAAAGAGAAGAAGCAAAAATGAAGACCCAGGCTTCGTATAAGAGAGTGCAGAGAGAAGAGGCAAAGAGGCGTATCAGGATGAAGTTCAGAATGAAACCCTAAGCCGGTTACAAGCCTTTTATAAGGCTCATTCAACTGATCCGTTCAGATCGTGCCAAGTGGACAGTTCTGATCAAAATTAGATGTTATAAAAATCTGAAAACACGCTTTTGATATCTGTTAAAATTGGCACACGACTTCACAATCTCCACCTTGCCAATTTTGAAGTTCATCTAATAGTTCCTAAATCAGCCAAATCAGTATCATTGACTCCTCAATACCTGCAAAGAATTCAACATAAAAACTAATAAACAGATTCAAATATCTACACGTATAAAGGTCAGTTTCAGCACCATTTAATTGTCAGTAATATTCAATATATCCAGACAGCTTTTAAATTTGTTCAAAGGTACAACTTTAGTGCCAAAATCTGAAGGGTTAAATTGAGTAGGAATTTTAACCAATTTAAAAACCCCCTTTTCAACCATATCCCTAACAAAATGAAATTTTATATCAACATGTTTAGTCCTATCATGATGCACAGGATTTTTACTAAGATGTATAGCACTTTGATTGTCAGTATACAGAGTAATTTCAACATTTTCAAAACCCATTTCACTTAATAAACCTTTAATCCATATTCCTTCTTTAACAGCATTACAAGCAGATATATACTCAGCTTCAGTGGATGACAGTGCAACCAATTTCTGTAACTGAGATTTCCAACTTATACAGGCATTACAGAGAGTAAAATTATATGAAGAAGTAGATCTTCTTTTATCTAAGTCTCCTGCAAAGTCAGAATCACAGTAACCTTTTAACACAATGCCTTCAAAACATTTCTTAAATTTTAAACCAAGTTTAAAAGATCCACAAAGATATCTGAATACCCATTTAACAACAGTCCAGTGTGTCTCACCTGGGTTTGCCATAAATCTGCTTAGAACACTTATGCAGTGAGCCAGATCAGGTCTAGTACAGACCATCATATACATAATAGAACCAATAACATTAGAATAAGGCACATGTGACATTCTTTCAAGTTCAGCTTCACAATTAGGAGATAAGGCTGAAGATAATTTGAAATGATTTTCCAGAGGCAGAGACACAGGTTTTGCAATGGACATAGAAAAATTTTTCAAAACTTTTTCAATATATGCAGATTGATTTAGAAATAAAGAGCAGTCATATCTATTTCTACAAATTTCCATTCCAAGAATTTTCTTAGCATTTTCAAGGTCTTTCATTTCAAATTCAGCACTCAATTTATTTTTCACAGATTCAATTTCAATTCTACTTTTGCATGCAAGTAACATGTCATCTACATGCAGTAACAAATATACAGAATCTGGACCTCCAGTACCTTTACAGAATAAACAGGAATCATATTTGTTTTTATGAAAGCCAAGACTTTGGATAAAGGTATCAAACCTTTTATACCATTGTCTTGGGGCTTGTTTGAGTCCATATAAAGATTTTTTTTTTCAATAAGCATACATGGTCAGATTTATTTTTCTCAATAAAACCTATTGGTTGATGCATATAAATGGTTTCTTCTAAATCTCCATGTAAAAAGGCAATTTTAACATCAAGCTGGTCAAGTTCCCAATCAAATTGAGCAGTTAAGGCAAGTAAGATTCTAATAGAGGTATATTTTGCAACAGGTGAGAAAACCTCATTATAATCGACTCCTTCCTTTTGAGAAAAGCCTTAAGCTACGAGTCTAGCTTTAAATTTCTTTTCAGTTCCATTTTGCCCTATGTCTTTGATTTTATAAATCCATTTACAATCAATAACATTTTTATTCTTAGGTTTTGGAACAAGTAACCAAGTATTGTTCTTATACAGGGATAGCATTTCATCTTCCATAGCATCAATCCAAAGTTTAGAATCAGAACAATTAACAGCTTCATTAAAGGATTCAGGTTCAGCATTCAAACAATTTTGAACAGCACAAAATGTCACAAAATCATCATAATTATATCTAGTAGAAGGAATTCTATGTCTTCTACCTCTATCTCTAACAAGTAAATAATCATGTAAAGGATTCTGTTCCAAACCAAATTCTGGTATATCATTTTGATTTCCAGTTTCAGAATCAGAGTTACCTGCAATGTGCTCATCTGTAACCTGAGGATGCTCCACCTCAATTTGAATATCATTTGGTAAACCAAAATCAGTTTGTACTTCAGAAATAATTTTTCCTTCATCAAATGTATTGGATTTGCTAAGAGGTTTTTGAAGACAAGGCATTATATTTTCATTAAAGATAACATTTCTACTTATTATAACTTTAAATCCTTTTGTATCAAATAACCACAGCCTATAACCTTTAGTTCCTTCACCATAACCTAGAAAAATACATTTTTGAGATCTAGGCTCAAGTTTTCCTTCACTTTGATGTGCATAAGTTGCACAACCAAAGATCCTTAGGTGAGAATAGTCAGAAGGAAGATTAGACCAGACAGATTCAGGGGTTTTAAACTTTAAAACACTTGAAGGACTTCTATTTATAAGATAGGCAGCAGTTTTTGCAGCTTCACCCCAGAAAATTTTTAGAAGTCCAGAGCTGATTAGCATACATCTCACCTTGTTTAAAATAGTTCTGTTCATCCTTTCAGCCACTCCATTTTGTTGAGGAGTGTAGGTAACAGTTTTATGTCTGAGTATGCCACAGCTCTTACAAAGGTTATCAAACTCCAGATTACAGAACTCAAGACCATTATCAGTCCTGAGTGCCTTAATCTTTTTGTTTGTTTGATTTTCTATAAAAAATTTCCAAAGCTTAAAATGTTGAAAAGTATCAGACTTAGCCTTTAATAAAATGACCCAAACTTTTCTGGAAAAGTCATCAACAATGGACAGATAGTACCTGAATCCACTAAGAGTACAAACAGGAGAGGGTCCCCACAAATCTGAATGTAAATAATCAAGGATTGATTCAGTCTTGTGAGTACCCTTCTCAAAAGAGGATTTACTTTGTTTACCCAAGACACATTCTTCACAAAAACCAATGTTTTTGATGAGATCTTTACCAAATGCTCCTGTATTTTGAAGATGTTGCAGAGATTTTATATTTATATGGCCCAATCTTTTATGCCATAAAATAGCTTTGTCAGAGTCATTGTCAACATGGGCAGCCAGATTCTTAATAACAAGAGAAGCCTTAAACAGATACAGGCCATGTTGTTTTGGTACTTCAAACAAAATGTTTGAATCTTGCATGATCCTACAGCAGTTCTTAGCAAACAATATATCATAGATTGAATTTAATTCACCAATAGAAATCAAATTCCTTCTAAGATCTGGAATATATCTAACATATTTCAAATTGATCACATTATTATTATTTATTATGAGATCAATATTACCAATGCATTTAATGTCACAAGACATGTTGTTACCAAGTTGTACTCTACCTTCATTTATAGAAGTAAAGTCAGTAAACCAATTCAGATTAGGACACATATGAAAAGAGCAACCAGAATCTAATATCCATTCACAAACAGTATTATCAGAGGTAGTAGCAAACACCAAACCATTTGCTTCAGTATTATTGGTCTTGTTTGTGGCTATCATAGCAGCTATTTCATTACTGGATGCCTCTTTCATATCCTTTATTCTTTTGAAACAATTTTTCATTAGGTGTCCAAGTTTCTTGCAATAAAAACATTCCTTGGTCTTTGATTTAGATTTAACCTTTCCTTTGCCCTTCCATTTTGTTTTATCCTTTTCTTTTGGCTTAAACATATCTCCAGTATTATTGTACTTGGTGTATCCTCTTCCTTTGGTAAACAGCCCTACTCCTGACTTAGAATCTCTCATATCTGATTTTATTTCTAATTCTCTAGTTCTAAGGGCACTAATAACATCATCAACAGTAAGACTCTCCCTACCATATTCAAGAGCAGTCCTAAGTTCTTGATACTTATCCCCAAGAGAATTTAGAAGAGCAACAACCTGTTGATCTGCAGAAATGGTTTCATCACAGGATTCTAAGTCTTGTACCAATTTAGTAAATCTATCTATATTCTCTTCTAAACTTAAGGTATTATCAAAACTAAAATTATAAAAGAGTCTCAGCAGATAGCATTTATTGGGCATGGATACATCTAGGTAAAGGTTCTCAAGTTTGGTCCATAATCCACCAGCAGTAGTAGTATCACCTACCTTTCTTATTACACTATCAGATAGATGCAAGAAAATTGAACTCCAAGCAATTTCATCAAGTTCAATTCTTCTAGAAGCACTAATTTCTGCAGCATAAGTATTTTTTATAGCACCTGCACATCTTTGTTGTAAAAGTAAAGCCCTCATTTTACGGCGCCAGAGACCAAAGTCTCCAACCCCAGTCCATTGTTCTACTTCAAATTTTTGTGCAGTAGTCATTTTGTTTTTAAAAAGATTTAAACAAACTTTTGCTGCAGAAAGTGGATCAAACAGATATAATACAAGATATCTCAAAGATTTCAAGAATATTTAAGAAATCAAATATGCACGTATATGCTCAAAACAAAGTAGTAGAATACAGAATTTGAGAATATAGCAAAGTATAGAATCAAAAGAAAAACAGAAATAACAATAGAGAATAATAGATTACACAGGATTTGTCTAAGGGCTGAAGGGCCTTGTAGTCCCTTATCCCTCAGATTCCCAGGTCCTCGCAGGAGACCCTGGACAAAGGAAATAAGGGGACCCTATTACCTTAACGATGAAGGAGGAAGGAATTTCACACAAAAGAAGAAAAGATTTTACCGTATGTGAAACCAAGGGTTTCACAATTTTACCAAGAATGAATATATGTCGTTCCCAACCAGAAAGGTTTTCAGATCAGTTGAAAAATCACAGATCATGAATAGAGAACCACCATCCAGTCTCACGTATTAGTTTGAGGAAGGCTCTGATACCACTTGTAAGGATTTGAGTCACCAGAAGTCACCACAAACTAATAACAGAAACAATAATCGCAAGAACACACAGAATTTTACCCAAAGGGTCCGAAGGTTCGACGACCACTTCCAACGCCTACATCCCCCGTTGAATCTCCACAAATGTGGATCTGACTCAAGAACTTTATTGATCACGCCAAAAATACAGATTACACAACTCACAAGAAGTTCTTCCTCTTTCAACCCTAAATCATGCTATACAACAGAATTCCGGAACTGAAAACAACACTTTACAGTACAAATGTCTCTCAATAGAGACTCTGAAAGACAAACGAGATTATATCAAGAACAAGGGCACCAAACTGGTTAAAGAGAAGAAGCAAAAATGAAGACCCAGGCTTCGTATAAGAGAGTGCAGAGAGAAGAGGCAAAGAGGCGTATCAGGATGAAGTTCAGAATGAAACCCTAAGCCGGTTACAAGCCTTTTATAAGGCTCATTCAACTGATCCGTTCAGATCGTGCCAAGTGGACAGTTCTGATCAAAATTAGATGTTATAAAAATCTGAAAACACGCTTTTGATATCTGTTAAAATTGGCACACGACTTCACAAGAACCATAAAGCAGCTTTTGGAATGTAGTGAGGTGATTCAAATCTAAAATTTGTACGTTTTTTAATACATAACATCTAATAGTTAAGATTCGTATTCTTAATCGTGATTTTTTTTTTTAGTTCAACTTCTATCGAATTATGAAGTTTTACTTTTTTTTTTTTTTGAACTACTAAGCACGGAACCTTGATTTTGCTAATTTTGGATGTGTTTTCGAATGACTAATTATCAGAACGAGTTGTTCCTGAAATTGGAGACAAATTTATGTTGACGTTTTTTTTGAAGTTTTGTGGTTTTGATTGTTCATAGTTAATTTGTTAAAAGGAAGAAGGAAAAAATGTCAGCATTTCGATAAGATTCCAAAATATTATAAATATTATAAGAATGAAGTTTTAGTATGATTAAGTGCATTCATTTTCAATTGTCTGTAACTGATTATAAATGTCAAGCCAAATCTTATCGAATAAATGCAAATTTGACAGATAGGGGATGCATAGATCAAGGAGGCATAAGATATTGAATTCTCAGATATATATATATATATATAAGTTCTCTCGCATATACTCGAATCAAAAATGATAGAATCACTTCAGGGGTCACCCCCGAAGTGACCACACCCTCACATGGAGGGTGCGGGACCCACTCCAAAAAATTGGGCCCCGCACCCTCAATGTGAGGGTGTGGTCACTTCGGGGGTGACCCCCGAAGTGATTCTATCATGGTTCATACTCGGATAGGATCATAGGAAATAAGAGATTCATTGAAACAAACAATGCTAATGCATGCCAGTTAGCATTCACCGCCGAGCTGGCAGATGACATACACAACTTCAAGATGATATTATATACCGCATGGAAGGATTTTGTGCAACTTTATGGAATTTCCATACAGTAAAACCCTGTGTATGGAAAAAGTTGAGTTTTATGAACCTGCTTTGTACCATCACGGAAGTTGTTTAAGTAGACATGCATGAGAGCATTCCGTCAGTATTTAGAATTACTTGGATAGTCCTCTTGCCATAACTGTTATTGAAGCATTTAATTTTTTTTTAAAAAAAAAAAAATTAGAAAAAAATAAATAAATGAAAACATTCCATAATTCTTTTCCTTATGTTGTAATATTAGAAAATAGTGTTTGGTATAAAAACCTTAATTCGATCGAGTATTAAGGAATGTTAAACTACTTGATTTAAAAGCTTAAATTATTAAAGATGATCACATGTATATCAATTAAATCGTTTCTACAACATGCTCACATGTAAGGGGAAAAATTAAAACTTTTGAGTATATAATAGTGTAGTGGTAAGGGATTCTTGATTAAAAAATATGATGTTATGTTACTTAAGTATTAACAAAATAATAGGTATATTGGATTTATTAAAATTCACCTACTATTTAGAAATTAAAATATTAAAATTCACCTACTATTTAGAAATTAAAATCAAAATCAAAACAAATATGAAAAATTCATAGTATGCTCCAAACAATAGTATTAAATATGAAAATTAAGAATGATAACATTAATGCATGTTGAAAATCAAAAATAAAAGTGATGAGAGTGAAACCACTTGGGGCCATTTTTCCCGTCCAACAAAAAACCAGCTGTTATAAAATCATCGAAATCATAAGAACAACATAGAGAGAGAAATGAAGAGAGTTTAGAGGAGAGAATTTCTCTTCAAGAATTGGTGTAATAAATTGGTAAGTATAGGCTCCTATTTATAGGAGTGGACAATGGCACAATCGTAATATTGTAAAGTTTACAGGGATATAATGGTTATGTCATTCACATATATACATTATTTATAACACTCCCCCTTGAATGACATATTACGCAATTGTCTGCCTCGTTAAAACCTTGCTAAGAAAACCCAATGGGATAAAACTTGAGCGAAGGAAAAAGAGTACAGTTGCTCCCCCTGATATTGGCCATCGTCAATCGTTGAGTCTTAATGTTCAAGTAGAACAAATCATGTATTGAATCTTTGAAGTTCTTCAGTGCTTCAGTGCTGCCTCGTTAAAACCTTGTCAGTAAAACCCAATGGGACAAAATCTGAACGAAGGAAAAAGAGTACAGCCGCTGCCTCGTTAAAACCTTGTCAGGAAAACCCTGTGGGACAAAACCTGGACGAAGGAAAAAGAGTACAGCATGACAGCATGATTCTCCCCCTGAAGTGTGCAATCAAGTATTCATGAACCTTTTGAATAATGATATCATCTTTCTTCTGGAATATATATGAAAATCTTCTTGTGTGTAGTCGATATCATAACATTCTTCATAAGATGTGTATGATTTTCTTCATTTGTTGATATCATTCCAGTATACCAATGTGTTGCTGAATTATAGCTTGTTGATAGCTATGATGATGCCTCAAAAACCTTGCTAGGAAAACCCTGTGGGACAAAACCTCAGCGAAGGGAAAAAGAGTGCATTATTCTCATTAATTTTCATCAATACGCCTCAACTGTTGCCTCATTAAAAAAACTTGCTATGAAAACCCTGTGGGACAAAACCTCAGCTAAGGGAAAAAGAGTGCAACGCGTATTTATTCCTTTCATAGAATATTACATGTATATTGGTGCAATCACGAATCTTTTCATTGTATTTTTCACTTCTGGTGAATAATCAAATTTAGAATTCACTTCTGGTGAATAATCAAATCTATAATTCACTTTCATAGATTGCATCTTTCACTTCTAGTGAATAATTAAATATTCATTTTCAAATTCACTTCTAGTGAATAATCAATTTCAAATTCACTTCTGGTGAATATTCATTTTCGTATTCACTTCTAGTGAATAATCAATTTCCCAGATGTCATAAATAGTACACTCCAATTTCACTTTCAACATATTATATCATGGAGTCATTTGTATCATTCTATAGTGATACTAATCTGGGCATATTGAATCTTTCAATGATTTATACATGTATGTTCTTACACTTTATAAACTGCAATTTCTAATTTTGCAGGAGCATAATCAATCATTGAAATAGATATCAATTTCGACATATAATCTACAATCATTTTACTTGAAATCCCAACGTACCGCGATCAACTGGTACATCAAAGAATACTCCCAAAGTACCGAGATGAGAATCATACATTTTGATCTCACTCATTGGTATATCAAGGAGCTCAAGCTAGTGATTTAGACTATAGTCTATCCACCATATGTCATGCCAGTTCTATGAAAAATTTCGCGCGCAACTAGTCGTCTTTTACGACTGTGAAATATTTTTCATTTGTACATATAATTACTGGCTTTACACATTTAAGCATTTGGACTTCAGGTCCTTGAACAATAATCCCTACATTAGGGTTTCATACTTGGCCAAAGAATTATGATTTCATCAATCTTATTTCATAAGAGGGTATGCAGTCGACTTATTTATCGATTCCATCTCAATATAACGTGGAGAGATCTCTTTATATGTTCTATCATCAGGTACCTGAATATCTCATCATTTGACTATGTCCCTTTTACTTACTTTGAGTATTTAGCCTCAAAGGAATCATTTCAATCATTCAAGAGATATTTATTTTTGGAATCGATAGTCATTATGCTTCAGGCATAATTACGCTTCAGGCGTGTTTTCACCATAATGTTCTCAAATATTATCAATCGGCTAAAATGCCATAACACATGTCATTCTTTTAGGGATGTAATTTCAATCATATATCTCAGTGCGCTTTGGTGGAGTGTATGCATATCGCACTTTTACAAATAATAAAGCTTCTTGAGCTATTCCCTGTTTGACATAGAATATTGTTGTATGATAAACAATTTCTGAATAAGTTATTCTCATAGAAAATAATTTGGAACTTTTGATAATCTAACCGTTTATTATAGAACTTCTGGTTCTATACGGTTTTATTTCATTTCTATGTATGAATATTTGATTCAATACAATATCGCTAAACTTCTGGTTCAATACAATGTATATTTCATTTATGAGCTTCTGGTTCATACTATATACATATTTCACTTGTACGTATGAACTTCTGGTTCAATAAGATATTTCACTTGTACATATGTATGAACTTCTGGTTCAATACAACATTTATTTCATCAGTATTCTATATAGTTCAAATCAGTATACCTTTATTACTTTTAGTATACCGAAAAATCAGGTACAATATCCAAGGAAATATCTCATAATCTCAATCTTGTCGCCAAATCTTCCCTTATATCGAAAAAGGTAATGGCATATTATCTCACCTTTTCAATAATTTATTCCATTATTTCTTGATGGAATCCATATCACTGACACGCGGAGCCGTCGCTCTTTTACGCGTTGAATAATGCATTTAAATAGATGATTTGGGAAGAAGGCTAGATCCATCAAAAAATGGATATCATACTTTCAAATATTCGCAAATATTATTCCAATCTTCCAGTAAATGATTTGAGAAAAATTTATCGAATTAGGCTCGAAAGATTGAGGTTGCTGATGGATCATGGCATGCCAGAAGATGTTCGCTGGTTGATCGAAGCAAAAGTTCGATTAGCTGGTGAATTACCAGATTCATTTTCTAAGCACAAGCCTGGCTTAGGTAAGAGTACTTTTGCAAAGAAGCGAAGAGCAAAAAGATTAAATAGTTGCTACAAATGTGCTCGATGGACATGTGATACCCGTTGTAAATCAATAGGATATTCATCCATAAATCGAGATGATAAGATAGACTTCATTAAGGGTGGACTGAGTAAGGAGTCATTGGATGATATCCGATTGACTCTTGAGACGCACCCTAGTGGATATGTGCAGCGTGAGCTACTATCTTTATGGGCTAAATTCATCAGCGATAAAGAGAGATATAGTCTCAAAAATATAATAGCAAAAGATCCTGTTTGCCATGCTGTTATAAACAATGATGCTTTGGCTATGCAGCATTAATACAAGGTAAATCATTTGATATATATGCACATATAAAATATTTTTTTCTGTTTCCTTTCACGAGTTTTGATAAAGGCTGGTTAAAAATATTAAATCGCCGAAAGGTGAGTAGGATGATTTTGTCAAAAGTAAATCTTCACTTTTTCGAAAAACGACCAGTAAATAGTGAAGTTTTTCGGTTTTAAATAGCCAAACATTTTTCATAGTTCATGCATCCCAAAATAACATTTTCCTTCTTTACTTTCAAAAATGGAAGGACCAAAATTTCGACAGATCAAAACTATCTGTGTATTTTGTGGATCAAAAGTGGGAAAAGGTTTTGGGTATCTAGAAGCAGCCGTGGATTTAGGAAAGAAATTGGGAGAGAAAGGTATCACTCTCGTGTATGGAGGAGGTAGCAGTGGATTGATGGGTTGTGTTTCACAATCCGCTCTAGTAGAGAAAGCAAGAGTGATAGGTGTTATACCTACTCCTTTAGCTGATATTGCAGGCAAAACACGAGGGCATGAAGTACAAACCTTATCTATCCATGAACGCATAACTTGCATGTTATATGGTTCTGATGCCTTCATAGCCCTGCCTGGAGGTTTTGGTACTTTAGAAGAAATCTTTAATATTACTTCATGGGCTCAACTAGATCTCCATACTAAGCCTATAGGGCTTTTAAATGTAAACAATTTCTTTGATGGTTTGCTAACATTTCTTGATTATGCTGTGGAACAGGGATTCATATCTCCATTTTCTAGGAGAATCCTTATTTCTGCTCCTACTATCGAGGAACTGCTGGATAAGTTGCAATCATATATTCCAATACAAGATCCAGCAGGAGTAAAGATAGATTGGTCGCAAGGAAGGGGAATCAAGCGAAAATGGAGTCCGGTTAATGTAAATTTATCTTTGTGAACTCTAGAATAGGTGGTGGTAGAGTACGGAGTATTCTCACTCTTGAGACACACCATAAATTTCTAGGATTTTATCAATGTATTAATCTTGTGTACCTCAAAGATTTAAAGTGGTAGAGTATGGAGTATTTCTTACTCTTGAAACACACTTTTTTCTTTATTTCCTCAAAAGGTCAGAGGTGGTAGGATACGGCTACTCCCGAAACACATCTCTAATTTTGAGGATCATAAATGTTTTCCCCTTTTGCATTTTGCATGTATGTCTCGTTTATGCTTCTTCAGGAGCAATAATAATATCATTTCAGTATGTTTAGATGATAATTTTTACTTCTTCTGGAGTAAATATGTACTTCTTCTGGAATATATAAGTGCTCGTGCAAGAACTTTTCCAGGCACTTATCATCTAACATTCATCTCATAATACTGATGAGATTATTTTCACATTAGCTATATCCGTGCTATCATGTGATATTATCTTATCATACATCAACATTCTCTTGTTGAATAATTTTCATCCACCCATTCAAATTCAGATATTGGTAACTTCTGGTACCATTGGATAAAACATTTTATTAATATTTATCAACCTTTTGGTAATGATAACTTCTGGTATCATTTGATAAAATATTTTCTAACTTTAGTATTGATAACTTCTGGTATCATTTAATGAAGTATCAAATAACAATAATATTGTATATATATATTAACAATAACGATACTGGGGTTATACCACCAAGTATATATGTTGACAACAACCCTCTAATATGTTAGAATTAACCAACAACTGAGGTGTTTATATGTATTCAATTGATATACCGACCATATAGGCGGTGTCAACGTGATGAAATAATTAAACCAGCCATATAGACGGTATCAACGAGATGAAACAATTAAACCGGCCATATAGGCGGAATCGACATAATGAAATAATTAAACCGGGTAAAGCCAACCATGTAGGTGGTAAAACCAACCATGTAGGTGGCAGCATAATATAATTCAATTGATCACATATTAATCGTTAATTTACGATTATTATACTTGTATGTATTATTAAGGGCAAAATCGTCCATATTTTAATATATTGCTCATATGAATAAATTGAAACCGTCAATAGGTTTAAAATTTAATTTAGAACAAACTTACTTTTGGTCCGAAGTTCAAAATCTCGTCAGGATTGCTCCAAAAACAGTTTTTAAGAAAACCGCCATGTTCGACCGCCGGAATATTTTAAAAACTGCACAAAACAGAAAAATAAGATCATAGAAAAATCCAATTCATCAAAACGGACAAACTGCCTTTCGTCATCGCCGGATCCGCCACGCGCCGCCGCCGCCGGCCGCCACGCGCCGGTGATCGGAAAAATTGACCCATCACCATAATATGTGCCTCGGCGTCCTGAACATGCCGGTGGTCTCCGATTTTCCAAAAGATCAACCGTTTGGCCGGAATCATCATTTTTCAGTCCGCCAGCATCTTCTTCTCCGGACAATAACTTCCGTTTTAACCGTTGGATTTGCGCCAAATTTCAGTCGAGTCTTCTCCTAGAAAAACCCGTTGATATGCCGCTGGCCGATCGTCGATCGGAGTTCAGAATCGTCCGGAATAAGCATTTCAATTTTCGGTCAGATATCTGTTTTTGCACAGTTTTTCAGATTTTCTTCTTCGGTCGATATCTTTTGTTTCAGCCGTTGGTTCTGCGCCAAATTTTAGGCGAGTCTTCTCCTTGACAAGCCCGTTCTGATGGCGGTGGCCGATCGTCGATCGGATATCTGGATCGGCCAGAATCATTCTTTTTCAGTTTGAGAGAAAAGGAAACATTGGTTAGTAATAATCAGGTTTCTGATACAGAGGCTCATCATTTAGATGCAACTGTAGAGCATACTCCCGTTATTACTCAATTGGTTAGAGACTCGTGCTGATAACGTGTTATAAAATCATCGAAATCATAAGAACAACATAGAGAGAGAAATGAAGAGAGTTTAGAGGAGAGAATTTCTCTTCAAGAATTGGTGTAATAAATTGGTAAGTATAGGCTCCTATTTATAGGAGTGGACAATGGCACAATCGTAATATTGTAAAGTTTACAGGGATATAATGGTTATGTCATTCACATATATACATTATTTATAACACCAGCAATATATATAAAGTCTTCTCAAGTCTTTATTACTTAACATGGTAAATTGGAACTAACTGATTGCCCACGCGCATATTAGTTGCTGTCATTTGTTTTTTTTTTTTACTCACTGCACTGGTGATAATTGCTTGGGAAAAGAGAGAGTCTTCCCAACTCTTCGCTTCCTCCAACGTATGACCGTTCCAATTAGGGGTGGACAAAATAATCGAATCAGATCAGATCAGATCAGATCAGAATCGCGGTTTGGTTCGGTTCTCCATTAAAAAAAATAATGGTTTGATTCTTAGAATCAAGAACCATTTGGTTTCGGTTCTGATTCCGATTCTCCTTCCAGAACCAAGAACCAAACTCATTTTTTATATATATATATTTTTTACAAATTAGTTGATATTCATCTCACCAAAATATTCAAATCTAAAATTATAAATGTGAAATGTACAAAAATATTATTTACCATACATTTTATCTCATTTTTTATTAGACAAAGATTTTAAATCATAAATCTAAATTCTAATTCTAATTCATTTTTCTTCTTTTCAATTATAGACACGCATTCACACGGCTTTACTTGCACTCCTATAACACAGCAATCGTTGCAATCCTTAGTCACCATCGACGGCATAGATTTTTTTTTAAAAAATTTATGTATGTATAAACATCGGCTCAATTCGTCATTTCTCAAGAGTTAACCCAAACTCAAGTTGCAAATCCATCCCTAACTCACACGGCACTATGGTAGAAAAAGACTCAAAACTTCATTGTAACCTATAACTATAAGTCTAAGCGACCTTTATATTCGATTCTCTAAGCTTCAATAGGTCGGCGAGCTTCCTTTATGCGAGTTTCTTCTTATTTAACTTGGAATAACATGTTACTTTTTCTAAATTTTTATTTTGTTAACTAAAAATATCATTTTCTATTTAGTATTGATGTAGATGGATTCTAATGAAGAAGCAGATATAAACATGTTATAATTTGCATTTATTATTTAAAAATTCAAGTAATGGTCCCAAAATCAGACCAAACCAAATCCGAGCGGTTTGGTTCCGATTTGGTTCCATATCTTTAAGAAAATCAATTGGTTCCATTAGTAAAAAATCATCGATTTATGATTTGATTTGGTTCTCCTGAAAGCAAAATCAAACCGAACAACGTCCACCCCTAATTCCAATGTAATCATATAAAAGATATATAATCTGAATTAAAATGAAGATAGCCCCTCTGTCCAAATGTTCAAAGTTTCACATATACAAAAATAGTAGTTTCCGTTTGGAATAGTCAGATTTATTCAAAAGAATATGGATACTGGCTCAACTAAAAAGCGTATCCGATTATGGCACCCTCAACAACCAGGTTAGCTTTTCCATTATGCTACCAAATATATATCAAATTTTTTACGAAGTTATCAAATTACAGGAGCTATTCTGGTCGACATATCTTCCAAACACGATTTTTTAATCTTCCTTAAAGAAATACTGCACTTTTTAGTAAGACCAGAAAAGTATGAATCTTATTTTAGTGATTTCACTCATTTTTTCATTTCAAAATACTATATGGATGATGGTACAAAACCAAAGTAAAACATAAATAATAACTCATACACTAGATCGTTTACTGAGTTCTATAATAAAATGAGAAAAAAAATTTAAAGATAACAGATCATTTAATTCAAGAGCTTTTTAAATATTAAACCAAAAAAAAAATGTATATAAGTAATTAATGTACATTTAAAAGTTAATTATTAGTCTAGCTACCTTATATCTTAAATTAGTTATAGGCTAAAATAAGAAAATTGAAAAAGAAATATATATATATATATATATATATATATATATATATATATATATATATATGCGGAATAAAAAATCACGACTTTCGAAACGTCACAAGGATTTGCCCAATCTCCTTGATAAGTCTCTGATTTGAACGCCACAAATATTCTAGCAAATATTTGATAAGTTCGATATTTGAACGCCACAAGAAATATTCTTGATAAGTTCGAAAATATAGGAATCCACCTATAACTTTTATTGAATCCTCAATAAAACTATTTTTAATCAAATCAAATCTCAAGTCTGAATTACAATGAATGGAAAGGAATATAAATAAGTAAAATAACCTAACCGCTAATTAACTCAAAATAGAATTCTAATTAGACTAAAATTCTAAAAATAGGCAAACAAATAATTAAAAACAAAATTCTAAAAATACGCAAAACCCCTAATTTACGTCTGCATAATTGACTTGCATTTATATATATATATATATATATATATATATATATATATGATTGCAGCTCATGATATTCTGGAACGCAGCCTTGTGGTGAGCACAAAGTTCATGTTCATAAACATGAGTAACAAGATAACGTTTCTTATTTTACTTTTAATTCGTGAAGAATATGTGTTGTACGTGGTTAGGGTAAGAACATATTTTTTTGGCTCTAGAGTCCTCACGTACTCTTTATGCAGAAAATATGAGTGATGCCAGTACATCAAAAGGAAGTGATCTTATCAAAAGCTCAAGCCATTATTCGGGTCATGAGCCTTCGAGGTCACCATTTAGTGTTGTCACTAATGGTAAGTTCAATATTTACATTTTATCGTACAGATTTATTTGAATGAGACAAATTTAGTTGATATTGTTGTTAACTCTTTTACAGTTACACAACCCCAACGACATGTGATTTCCGTAGGCGATTTTACCCGAACACCACAGAGTCGTGGGAAACAACAACATCGCGAGGGCTCACGTGGACACTTGACAACCCTCTCTTCCGGTAAACATAAGCTAGGCAATGGACAACATGTAAGGTCTATAGCGTTACATAATTCTTTTGATCAGGATGATGATGGATTTCTAAGAAGGTAATTAGAAGATAATGGAACATTTAATATTGAAGGTAAAAGTTATTTGGTTTTATTTATTTTTATTTCTTACTTTTTTGAAATCACAACAAATGCTCTTTGGTTTTGGCTTTTTCTGGAATTCATGAATGTAATGAAATTGGTGTTGGGTATTTGACCCAAATTAATCAAGTGCCTAGTGAAACATAATGAGTGCCTAGTTGAAACAAAGGATGGTGGAGCTAATTATGGTATTTGAATGATAATTAGTCTTGACTAATTATGATGTTTTTGAATGATAATTAGTCTTGACTAATTATGATGTCTTTGAATGATAATTAGTCTTGACTAATCATGATGTTTTGGTGTTAAGAGAATTTTTCATGTAGAATTCTCTCTATAAATAGAGAAGGAATTCAAGGAAGAGATACACCATCACAAACATATGAGAGAGTGCTAATTAGTGTCACATTGTGATCAAAGAGAGAAAATTGTGAGCCTAGCATATTGTGAAGTTTCTTGTAACTCTTTGTAGTGTAAGTCAAAGGGTAGAAATTATATGCGGTAAAGCTCGTTTGTAGTATTTTCTCTGTGGTCTGTGGGATTGGGTTGGTGAGTGAAAGTCTATATATTTGTAACAATTTAATATATAGTGAAAAGCTTTGGCGAGGGTCCGTGGACGTAGGCATTTTGCTGAACCACGTAAATTTCTGTGTTCGTATTTATTTTCTTGTTTGCTTATTTTATTTTGAACATCGAAAGATCCTGTGGGAAAAGTAAAGTGGGAATCGACGTGTCGAAATTCCCAACAAGTGGTATCAGAGCTACAGGTGGTTCAAATATTTTGAAGCAAAAGAAAATATGTCTGTCAAGTACGATGTGGAGAAATTTGACGGGAGAATCAATTTTGGCTTGTGGCAAGTACAAGTCAAGGATGTCTTGATTCAAGCGGGTCTGCACAAAGCTTTGAAGAGAAAACCAACTGAGAGTTCTGACAAAGAAATTGAATCCAGCAAGACTGATGAAGATTGAGAAGATTTGGATTTGAAAGCTGCTAGTACAATACGACTTTGTTTGGCCAAGAATGTTCTTGCAAATATTCATGGGATATCTGCTGCTAAGGAACTTTGGGAGAAACTGGAAGAGTTGTATCAAACGAAGAACTTGTCAAATCGCTTGTATCTGAAAGAACAGTTTCATTCGTTGAGAATGAGCGCAGGTACAAAAATCTCTGACCATCTTAGTGTTCTTAACGGGATTGTTTCTGAACTGGAATCTATTGGAGTCAAAGTTGAAGATGAAGATAAAGCGTTGAGGCTCATCTGGTCTCTTCCATCCACGTTTGAGCACATCAAGCCGATTTTGATGTATGGGAAAGAAACGGTGGATTTTGCTGAAGTTACAAGTAAGTTGATCTCTGAAGAGCGACGATTAGGTGGAGACGATAATTCATCTAATAATAATTTGCTTGTTACTGAAAAGTGGAAGAGAGGGAACTCCATGAAGAAGAAGGTGACATGTTGGAACTGTGGTCAATCCGGGCACGTGAGAAGAAATTGTCCAAAAGGTGGAGCGGACTCGGCGAACTGCTCGAAGGACAATGCGACTCTCCTGGTGGAGGGTGGTGATGATGTACTCTGAGTAAGATGGAACATCCTCATGGCATGATGTCAGTTGCCATGATAGAGGATGTGTTCTTACTGGCATGGGTACTGTGTTCGCATACAGCATTGGTTTGGTTTAGATGCAAGGTATGTGGTTTTTTTATGTCGATGGCTGATGAACTTCTAAGGAGAACCAAACATGGGAGTTGCACCATAAATTTCAGCAATTTTGTTTCGACATGGGCCGATGAAATTCTCGGAGTTCGTTGATAATTCTGAGTGATTATACTCATATGGTGGAGTATGGGACTGTCAAAGTGGAAAAATGCTTGCCTGTTACCCAATATTTGAATTTGGTTTTGGCTTGGACGAATTTGTGTCAAGGTGGAGATTGTTGGGTATTTGACCCAAATTAATCAAGTGCCTAGTGAAACATAATGAGTGCCTAGTTGAAACAAAGGATGGTGGAGCTAATTATGGTATTTGAATGATAATTAGTCTTGACTAATTATGATGTCTTTGAATGATAATTAGTCTTGACTAATTATGATGTCTTGGAATGATGATTAGTTTGACTAATCATGATGTTTTGGTGTTAAGAGAATTTTTCATGTAGAATTCTCTCTATAAATAGAGAAGGAATTCAAGGAAGAGATACACCATCACAAACATATGAGAGAGTGCTAATTAGTGTCACATTGTGATCAAAGAGAGAAAATTGTGAGCCTAGCATATTGTGAAGTTTCTTGTAACTCTTTGTAGTGTAAGTCAAATGGTAGAAATTATATGCGGTAAAGCTCGTTTGTAGTATTTTCTCTGTGGTCTGTGGGATTGGGTTGGTGAGTGAAAGTCTATATATTTGTAACAATTTAATATATAGTGAAAAGCTTTGGCGAGGGTCCGTGGACGTAGGCATTTTGCTGAACCACGTAAATTTCTGTGTTCGTATTTATTTTCTTGTTTGCTTATTTTATTTTGAACATCGAAAGATCCTGTGGGAAAAGTAAAGTGGGAATCGACGTGTCGAAATTCCCAACAATTGGTATACAAGGTTTAGTGTTTTTGGAATTCATTTATACTCACAATTGAAAATGATACATGAAAAATTGGAAATTTTACTAACCTCTTCAATCTGGACTCCAATGCTTAGCTATATATCGCTTTTATCAAAGAAAGAAAAAATAAAATCGTTATAATCCAAAGAATAATCAAGGTTTCATTTTCCAAAAGTAAAATACTAAAAAAAATCTGAAAAATGCTCACATCTTCCAGACCGTGCGACAAATTTCGAAGCGACGTGCATTAATAAATGAACTCGACGACTCCATGAGCAACACGACTTTAAAAATCCAGGACTCCAAGAGAACACGCTTTTCTAGCAACAATTTTCGATTAAAAAAATCAGAGATTAGGTACGAATAAATGTGTTGGAAAAGAGATAGCAAAGTTTGTAATCTAATTGTGGACCAAAGTCTATTTACGTCGAAGATGGATGCCTTTTTGAGGATAAAATAAATTGCTTTGATTATGGTAAGCATCTAAGAAAGTTATTTATTTATTTTCACAGAAATAATTTTCCCTAGGTATTTTATTTTTCCTTTCTATTACTATGATGCTGTTATTAATGTTTGTATTTATATTTTTAATTATTTTTTACCATTATCTCCGGGTTTATGTTTATGAATCTATGAAAATACTTAAATTTTGCCTCAATTAGTGTGAATGTGCTCCATAAATTTCGGATCATTATTTTGTACAACAAATACAAAATTTATTTCTTCAGAATATTTGGACATGGGAGATCCGAGTTGCATTTGTGAATTTTGTGGCACTATATTTTGGTATGAGGAGCGGCAGCGGCTTGACAGACACCGCAACACAAATAGTCCAAAATTCTGATCCAGAATCCGCCTCAAATACTGGTAGAGTTGTATTCTGGAAGTGATAAAAGAAAGCATTTTCTCGAGAACATAAGATCATATAACATGATGTTTTACTTCACTTCGATGGGCACGAAGATTGACACTAGCGTAAATCATGGTACATTGCCTCCCATATTTAGATTAAATGGACAAAACTATCACATGATTGGTAGTTTATTGCCGAACGAGGGTTCAGAACCAAAATTTGCACAACTTTATATTTACGACACTGAAAACGAGGTGGCTGACCTTTTGCAATCATTTGGGTAATATTCTTTAGCGCTAATTTAATGTTACTTTTAAAACAATGAAATGTCACGTATATAACTAATGTCAATAAATACTTTATTTTTCAGTTCGAATAATGAAACTGGCCGATTACATGAAGAGATTTTCATTGACCTCAAGAATATGCTTGATGAGCATAACATATTAGTCAAGTCATTTAGGATGGTTAGGGAAAGTATGCATGGCCCGAATTTCTCAAACATGAAGCTCAAGCTTATTGGAAAGAGAGAACGGGATGGCAGAAGATATAATCTTCCGTCAGCTAATGAGGTTGCAGGTTTGATACCTGGTGATTTCAAAATGATGCCTGGTGCGAGAGATATAGTTGTTGAGACTAGATCCGGACTACTGAAGCGAATAACTGAATTAAATCCTTCATACCTCGAACTTCAGTACCCTTTGCTTTTTGTTTATGAACAAGATGAGTATAGAGAAGACGTTTCTCTCAACAATGTTACATATGCGTCCCGTGCTGGTCGGGGAAAGCTTAGCATGCGAGAATTTTTTGCGTTCAGACTGCAGGAGAGAAGATTAGAATCGCCTAATATCTTATTTTCTAAAAGGTTTTTTCAACAATTTTTGGTAAATGCATACACAATGGTCGAGTCTTCACGCTTGCTTTATTTGCATATGCATAAAAAAGAATTAAGGCGTGAGTTGTACAATGGCTTAGTTGATGCTTTGTTGAGGGACGAAAGAAGTACATCCTCACTGGGCAGAGTTATTTTGCCACCTTCTTTCACTGGTGGGGCGCATTATATGATTCAGAACTACCAAGATGCAATGGCCATTTGCAGATGGGCCGGTTATCCTGACCTATTTATTACTTTTACATGTAATCCAAAGTGGCCAGAGATTGTACGTTTTCTTGAAAGGAGGGGATTAAAGGCAGAGGATCGTGCTGACGTACTATGTAGAGTGTTTAAGGTTAAGTTAGACCAATTGATGAATGATCTTAGAAAGAAGGAAATATTTGGATCGGTTAGAGAAGGTATGAATACATTCGTTATATTTATAAGAAGTTACAAATTTATAAGCCAACCCGAAGTACTACAATTTGATTGGTTGTTAAAAATTCTTTTTTATTAATGTAACAAATATTTCTTACGCGCAGTTGTGTACACTATTGAGTTCCAAAAGCGAGGTTTGCCTCATGCACATATTTTGCTCTTTCTTTGTCAAGATGCAAAATATCCTACTGGAGATGATATAGATCGTATCATATCTGCTGAAATTCTTGATGAATCAAGTGACCTAAAATATTATGCTAATGTATGAGATCTTATGATCCACGGTCCTTGTGGCAATTTGAAAAAGAATTCTCCATGCATGGTTAATGGATAGTGCTCAAAACATTTTCCAAAGAAATTTGCTAAATGTAAAAATGTCGATGATGATGGCTACCCCAGTATATAGACGAAGAGATAGTGGAAGAACGGTGACAAAGAATGGTGTCGAACTTGACAATAGATTTGTTGTTCCTCATAATCGTTATCTGTTATTAAAGTACGGTGCTCACATAAATGTAGATTGGTGCAATCAATCAAGATCAATCAAATATCTGTTTAAATATGTCGATAAAGGTCATGATCGTGTCACAGCCAACTTTTATAAAAGCACTGATGAAAGAAACTCGAATCAACAAGTTGACGAGACAAAAATGTATTACGATTGTAGATATATTTCTTCATGTGAGGCTGCTTGGCGGTTATTTGGACATGACATTCACTTCAGAGATCCACCAATCGAACGTTTATCGTTCCACCTTCGAAACCAGCAAAACATATATTTTTCAGAGAATGATACAATAGATGCTATTTTAAGCCATCCAACGGTGAAGGAAAGCATGTTTACTACGTGGTTTCACGCCAACACGGTATACCCAGAAGCAAGGAATTTGACCTATGTAGATTTTCCCATAAAATTTGTTTGGAAGTATGTGCAGAAACAATGGAAACCTAGACAGCGTGGGTTTTCAATAGGTCAGATATTTTTTTTACCTCCTGGGACAGGAGAGATGTATTATTTGCAGATGTTGCTAAACATAGTAAGGGTTCCCAGAAGCTATGAAGAGATTAGGTTCGTTAACGATGTGCAATATGAGTCATACAAGGACGCTTGCTATGCACTTGGTTGGACGACGACAAGGAATACATTGACGGAATAAAAGAAGCGAGTCATTGGAGATCTGCTCAATCTCTTAAGAATTTATTTTCTACATTGTTGATGTCAGATTCTTTATTAAGACCCAAATTTGTTTGGGAAGAATGTTGGCCATTACTGTCTAATGATGTAGTCCATCGACAACGGAGCACTTTAGGTTATCAAGGTAAATTTGTCTCTACTTTAGAATGATTACTTCATTTTAAAAGACTTTTTTGTAGTCACAAACTATTTTCTATCATGTGAAATTTTATTTCTGTATTGAGCTTTGATAATTATTTCTATGTATAATAAGTTAC
Source organism: Ligustrum vulgare (assembly GCA_963555705.1). Classification (NCBI taxonomy): domain Eukaryota; kingdom Viridiplantae; phylum Streptophyta; class Magnoliopsida; order Lamiales; family Oleaceae; genus Ligustrum; species Ligustrum vulgare. Next base: position 3,203,775 of record OY743185.1, read on the forward strand.
TTATTTAATAACTCCACAATTTTAATAGTAATTAGAAGCTTCTAATTGGGATTGCTATACAGAGTTGGAATTGGCTGAAGGCGAAATAAAAAACTATGCTCTTTTAGAGATAGAGGGAATATTGTGTGTTAGAGGAAAAAGTCTTCGTGAATATCCGTCAATGCCATTTCCTTATGAAGTGGACACCTCGGTTTCTGGAAACAGACTTACACACGATGAAATGTGTTACAACAAAAGGTCTCTTGCCGAAGAGCACTTAAGATCTATTGCTAGCTTGACCGATGAGCATAAAGGTGTTTACGATACGATAATGCATTCTATTGAATCTGATTCGGGAGGTGTATTTTTTTATACGGTTGCGGTGGCGCAGGTAAGACTTTTGTTTGGAAAACACTTTCCGCGGGTTTACGATCTGCTGGGGAAATAGTTTTAAATGTTGCCTCCAATGAAATAGCTTCTCTTTTACTAACTGGTGGTAGAACGGCTCATTCTAGATTTTCCATTCCTCTCAATCCTAATGAAGATTCTACATGCAACATCAAGTAGGGAAGTCCATTGGCCGAGCTGATTGAAAAAATGAAACTTATAATTTGGGATGAGGCCCCTATGATGCACATGTACTGTTTTGAGGCTCTGGACCGTACCATGAGAGACATACTAAGATCCGTAAATCCAATGAATGCAGATCGACCTTTTGGGGGAAAAATTGTTGTGTTTGGTGGAGATTTTAGACAAATTTTGCCAGTGATTCCTAAAGTGAGTAGACAAGATATTGTGCATGCAACTATTAATTCGTCGTACTTATGGGACTATTGCACAGTTTTGAAGTTAACAAAAAACATGCGACTTAAAATTATTGGTTGTGTTGATCATGGTGAAGAATTGAAATCATTTTCAGAATGATTCGACCTCGTCATAGGTCCCACAGGCTTGCGCATCGAGGTTTGACTTTCTCGATTCTCATCATCCCTTCCCTCTTGAAAATGATTCGACCTCGAATTTTGCTTGAGTACACTGTCTTGAGACTTCTTGAACTTTGATCTTGAAACATTGTGGATTACAGGTTCATGCGATGAAGTTGGACCTTCGCAATTCTCATCATCTCCTCCATCTCGAAAGAGATTCGACCACGAATTGACACCTACAATAAAAATAGAAAATTCAGACACAATAAATGTAACTGAAATTTCATACTCACCATGCAAAATCAAATTGTAGGCGTTGCCAAAATCTTGAGATGTGCCAACACTGCAAAGTAGCAATTTGGATTTTATTTGATCGGGGGGTCGCTCCTTCCACGAATGAGAATACATCCGGCCGCCCGGGTCAAATGGAATATGCTTCCTACCATGGTTGGCATTGGAAATACATTGTATACCAATTTCCTCAAATGGAAGCTCGAGTTTCTTGCAAAGGGGCTTAACCAAAGGTCCATTCTCGTGGCCACCTAAACCAACTTTTTCTTCAATAAACATATGCATAAAGTTCAACAGAGTTAATAGGTTAAAGTCACAAGCAATTTTAAGTGGAGAAAACTTGCTAATATGATGAGCAATTAAATTGCAAGCAAATTTAACAACCACAAAATTAGCACTAACTTCGTGCAAATGCACGACTTCCCGAAAGAAAAGATTAGCTATGTTAATGACCTTGTTGGTTTCATGGTATGCAATCAAATGTGACATTTTAATACTCCTACCAACAATCACAATAATAACATCATTTTCTTTCTTTGTTCCAAGTAAACCTACTATAAAATTCATATAATAAGTAACCCAAGGTTTACTCATGATGGGCAAATATGTATGGAATTCTTGGGGCAAAAACTTAAACTTAAGTATAGCCATTTTACAAGTTAGGTATTTACAACAAGTGCAAACATGTTCAATACCAATCTTCAAATTAGGCCAATAAAATTGATCACATAATACCCCTAAGACCCCGTTGATTTTAAATCGCTCAATCAAATAACCATCATGTACCTCTCCCCTTAGCAATTCGCGCACGACACATTTAAAAAGAAATAATCCAATTTTCCAAAACAAATAATTATCATGCCTATAGAATCCATCAAGATATCGCTCACAACACGATTCATAAATGCTTAACAAATTTGGATTATTAACATGCACGTCCTTAACATGTTCAAAAAAAAATGAGAGGGCATCAAGAAATGTTAGAAGTGTAGTCATTTTATCATCAAGACATCTCAATAAATTTCTCCCATGGACTCCCCTAATTAGCAATTCCTTTAGCGAGTCAATATGCATGTCAAACATATTTTCACAAAATAAGAATTTATCATGCCAATGATATGGACTATATGCAACAGTTTTACAAAAAGATTTGGTACTTATGCTATTGGGCACATGCAAAAAGTTGCATTTACAAATTAAGCACTCATCATAACAATGATTCTTACTATATGTTACATTTTCACAAGTCAACAACACACTTGTCAAATCTACATCAAGATCATACAACCCTCTAATGTATTCAAAACACAATAACCTTGCATTTAAAGAAATGTTAGGAGCATACCTCCTAGATGTTGTATTGGTTATCCCATTTTCTTTACCTCGGTTGTACTCGTTGTTGTAGGAAAATGCTTCCATGAATTTCTTCCATAAGGCCTGCTTTTGGAGTTCTTTGTTGCCTTGATAAGTTGGCCTCACAATTTCTTGCAACAAAGACATGACAAAACTAGGGAGGGAAGTGTTAGAGTATTCAAGAGTAAAGAACATTTCGGGGTGATCTTTTCTCTCAATTTTCTTGGTGGCACTCATCACTTCCTCACCTTTTACTGAGGTAGGAACCTCAACTCTCGGTTCTTCTCTTACCTCTCCTTTTTCTGGAGTCGTGGCTCCAACCCTCATTGCCTCTCCTTTTTCTAGGGACATGACCCCAACTCTCATGCTCTCATTTTTGCTTTCTTCAATTTGCTCAATTGAATTCTCTTTTATTTTTCTTTCTCCTTCTCTTTTTCTTCTTTTTCTTTCTCCTTCTCTTTTTCTTCCTCGAATTCCTTCTTGAGCTTCATTTGGTCTTTGCATACTTCTTTCGGGCTCAAAGATAGGATCACAACCTTTTATCCATTCATTTGGAAGCTACATCGGTTCTTCCTCTTGTCATGTGTCACACCCCTATCACTTTGCCAAGGTCTCCCCAAAATTATGTGAGTAGTGTACATGGGAACTACATCACATATCACTTGGTCACAATAGGATCCAATGTTGAAGGCAAGAAGAACTTGTCCACTCACTCTCACTCCCCCATCGTCACCCAACATTTGCAATACATAGGGATTAGGATGCTTCATAACCGATAACCCCAATTTCTCCACCCTACTAGCACTCACCAAATTCGTGTCACTCTCCCCATCTATAATGAGACTACATGCCCTATCCCCCACAAGGCATCTAGTGTAGAAAGTATTTCCTCCATGCTTCTCCCTCTCATTATCATGGGCCAAAACTTTTGGTAGCCTAGCATTCATCTCCTTCACTACTTCTCTACTTCCACTACCGTCCCTCCTATGGAATGATGACGCCTTCATTCGCTCAATATTAACCTTCTCATCCATCCCATCTCCGCTTCTATCTACCCATTCTCTTCTTCCACTTCTCCACTTCTATTCATTCCATGGAGGGATGAATTTTGCATTATCGCACTATCATTATTTTCATCAACTCCATTTCTCCTACTTTCTAACCACTCTCTTCTTTTCCTATTCAAACTCCTATTTTGTTCATCATCCCTTTCATCATCCCAAGCATCCCTTCTAATTTTCCTATTCAAACTCCCATTTTGTTTTCTACTTCCATCCCTATACACAATGTTCCCAAATTTATCCCTCACCCTTCTTCTACTACACATCATTTCTTCATCTCCCCTATTTGATGTACTCTCCCCTCTTGTCCCTAAATTTTCCAACTCACCCCCACTTTTCTCCATTTGTCTAGCCATGGTGGTTGAAAGATTTTCCAACAAGTACTTCCAATCTTGAGTTTGAGAATTGAAAATGGACATGGTGTGCAAGTGTGAAAGTGTTCTCACAAGAAAATATTTCTCTCGTGTTTCACTCAAATTTGGCTTTTACCCTCTATTGAACTCACCACTCTTGCCTTTTTCCACTCAAAATCTCCTTTCTCAAGTTCTCTAAGGAAGGTAATCAACTAAACCACAGAGTATACTTCTTGTGAAGTCAAGGAAATCACAAACAAAGGAAGAAGGAATTTATAACAAGTAGATACAAATAGCAAGTAGAATTTATGTGTTTGCTAAACTCAAAATGAAAAATAGTTATGTAGGATATGTAACGCCCCGGGTTCTGAACACCCGGGTGCGCCACTTCTTCGTCTCGAAATTGACTTTGAAGATAATAATTTAGCGGAAAATAAATATAAGTGAAATTCCATTTCACATTACTTTATAAAAATTGACTTAAACGGTCAAAATAATTTAAACATGGAAAAATAACTTGAACGTAACATAATAAAAATAAGTTTATAATTTCAAATAAAACATTTCTAAAATCTCAATAATGGCCACCATCGCACGCCCCGCCGCCAACTCCATCATCTGCAAAATTTTATTTTGGAAAACGTGAGTATTTCATAGAAATACTCAGTAGACTCACGCATAATAATCATTTAACATTATAAATCAAAACACATAATCATAATATTCAAGTCTCAGGTGTCTAACGATCACCAGTATTCTCATGAACAAGTAAATAACATACAAGTTCAAGTCTCATGCATTTAAGCAAGTAAATTCTCGTAACATAGTCTCATGCTTAGAAAGCAAGTAATTCTCATGAATACAATCATACATGCTAAACTTATAATCCAAATAATTATTGATGCGCACTTTTGAAAAACGTAAATTTGTAGATTAGAGTCTACCTCAAATCACGAGTCTGAAAGTTGAGCAAGAAAGTTCACGTTGTTCTTCTAAATGTCCAAGCGCCTCGTCTAGCCAATAATAAATACTTTGAAACTAAGGGACTAACATGAATACTTTGAAAGTTGAGAGACTAAAATGAATAATTTGAAAGTTGAGGGACTAAAATGAATACGTTTCAAAAGTTGAGTTGAAACTCAAAACGAATATTAAACTATCGTGCTGAAATAATAGATTTTAAAAATGGAGTGGCCGATTAAAATCATTGAAGACTTAAGGAGTGAAATTATATGTTTTAAAACTAACAGGACTGATTTGAAACATTTAAAACTTCAGGGGACTAAATTGTAAATATTAAAATCAGATTTTTATATATCAAAACACTCTCTCTCTCTCTCTAAAACTGTAACACACAGAGAGAGAGAGCGCAGAGGGAGAGGCGGACGACGCCCCTCGTCCGTTCGCCGGGCGTCAAACGCCGGCGCTCGACCGGCGGTGATGGTGGCTGTGTAGGCGGAAGAAGAAGGAGAGTTGGGCGATTTTTTTTAGGGTGCTGGACCGAGAGTAACCCGAGGCTGGGTTCAAGTGTTTTAGGGAGGTTTCGATTCCGGCAATGAAGGTAAGTAATTGGGCTAGTTTATTCTTAGTTTATGGTTTGATTTGGGGTTGATTTTGGATGTGGGCAGCAGTGGTGATTTTCTTGAATTTGTGGTGGCGGCTTGAGTGGTTTGCACGGTGGCGCGGTGGCATTGCGGTGGCGTGAGGGTGGCGGCTTGGGGTTGAGTGTTGCTCGATTTTGGTATCCCAAATTGTTGTGGATTCTGGAATGGAAGGTGATGGTCGCGGTTGTGTTGAGTCTGGCTATGGAATTCGGTTATGGTTGGAAGACAGTAGCTTGGTCCGATTGGCATGGTGACGATGAAGAAGGCAGTGTAGTAATGTAGTGAATGGTGTCGTTTGTTTGTGAATTTGGGTTCGGAAATTTGGCTCTGAAGATCGAGGCTTGAGTAATGGCACCAAGAAGATGAATATGTTGTGTAAATTGGTTTGATTGTTGTGGGATTTTGATCATGGATTAGGATAGGCAGTGAACGAAATTTTGTTTGTGAACCAATTAGGTTAGATAGAAGATGGTTTGATGTGTCGAGGGGAAAGAGGTGAGGGATCTATTTAATAGCTGATTTAGGTGTTAAACATGGTAGTTTAGGTTAAATCTTGATTCATGGAAAATTGTGAGAATTTTTGGAAGTGAATATGGTTGTGTAAGGAAATACTTGGAAAAGAAGTTGTTGATTTAGTTGGGCCAAGAATTTATTGATTGGGTTGTTAAAAGGGCTTGAATGATTTGGTAAAAATATTTGGGCTCGATAAGTTGGATTTGATTAAAATATTTAAAATTGGGTCTTAATATAATTAATACTTGGGCTTTGAAAATAAACTGTGATATTGAAATATATTTGATAAAAATTAAAATTTGACTAAGTATTTGAATAAATTAAATTTTTCACTTAACTGGCTAGACGAGCACGCGTTTAAAACTAAAATAACTAAATGATGGGTAAGGTCGAAGCGACACGCTTTTTAAAAATATTTATTTGAATAAAATCACGAAAATTCTCGGTCGCTACAGGATAGGATGCTAGGATCACAATTTAGCAATGAGATTGACAAACCACAAAGAATAGACGAGGCATAGATATAGAACAATAAGCACAAAGAGTGTAAATTTTGAATGAGGCAATTTATCAAACACTTTGTACTCAATCTTGAATGGCCTTGAATGTGTATAATGTGGATATATGAATGCCCCCAACAACTCAAATGTGGCAAGGAATGAATGATCAACAATTTTCCAATGTATGGAGCAAGTGATATATGGAATAAAATGTTGATAACACAATCTCAATAATGGGAATTGGATAGCCCCAAGTAATTAGCAATATATGGGAATTGAACAATAAAACACTAATGGAGTAATTTTCATTGGGACATTTATCAAACACTTTGAATACACAATTTGGAAAGTGTAGGTTTTGTAGTGAATGAAAATGAAATTCCCCCAATAAACTCACAATCAATATACCCAATACATAGAATCAACAATACACATGAGCATATCAATTTTCCCCAATTTTTCTTGAATTTTCGGATTTTTTTTTTTTTTTGACAACAACAATATGTAAAGGATAGGTTTACCAAATTAGAGCCAAGCTCTGATACCAAATGATGCAAACCCCTTCGGTGTGTTGACCGAAAATTCCCACAACAATTTAATACATAACCCAAGAAAGCTAAAGTGGTAAAATAAAGGGATAAACACCTTAACCCAAGTTTAAATCTAACCCAAAATTCAAGGATTAACAAACCATAACCCAATGGAAAGAAATAAACAAATTCCAAGGTGGCGGAAATAAACAACAACACAAGAATAATAATAGTCAAGATAAAGTTGATTAATTTCCTAAGAGATACAAGATCAAGAAATGGGATTTACCTCACCCACAAGAGGAACTCTCTCAAGAGCTTCACATTGAACACCACCAAGTTATCTTTACAAATAAAAAGAAAAGAGTATATAATGTACAAAATTGGGCAAAAGGTGTAAATCTCAAAAATTGCAACAAAACCCCGTTTTTGTGGAAATTGCAACAAAAATCCCGTTTTTGTGAAACGGGGTGTTTCGGTCGACCGAACCATTTTCGGTCGATCACATGGTCGACCGAAATGGGACTTTCGGTCGACCAAGCCTCAGCCGAACGTGACTGAGGCTGCCTTCAAAAATCTCTGCAGACTTTCGGTCGATCGGAATGATTTTCGGTCGACCGAAATTGGTTGAGTCCAATTTCTTCTTCTTTTTGGCTCCAACTTGATTTTCGGCTTGCTTTTCTTGACTTTAATTACTTGTTTAGCCTCGAATCTTGAACCTCCTTGGCATCGGATCTCGTCATAGGTCCCACAGGCTTGCGCATCGAGGTTTGACTTTCTTAATTCTCATCACCATCTATCTCGAATAATATCGATGATGCGGCATACTTGCAGGGGAGGGAAATATTTGCTCCAACATTGGATAATGTTGAATCTGTCAACGAGTACATGGTTTCCATTAATAAGACTGAAGGGAGGACGTTCTTGAGTTCAGATACAACGTGCAAGTCGGACACCAATTTCGATTTATTGGGAGATCTTCATTCACCAGAATTTTTAAACAATATAAAATGTTCTGGTATTCCTAATCACGAGTTGAACTTGAAGATTGGTATTCCAATTATGTTGTTACGAAATATTGATAATTCAGTTGGGCTCTGCAATGGGACTAGACTTATTGTAACAAGACTTAGTAGTCATGTTATTGAGGCCAAAATTCTGTCTGGAATTAATACTGGACACAATGTCCTCATACCAAGGATGTCGTTGACTCCATCGGATCCTAGACTCCCGTTTAGATTTCGAAGAAGACAGTTCCCATTGATTGTTTCATGCGCTATAACCATTAATAAGAGTCAATGACAGTCGCTATCTCGTGTAGGCCTTTTCCTGAAGAGACCTATTTTCAGTCACAGACAGCTTTATGTTGCATTGTCGAGAGTCACCAGTCGAGCAGGCTTGAAAATCCTTATAGGCGATATAGATGGTGAACCGACAAATACAACCATGAATGTTGTGTATAAAGAGGTCTTTCGTAATTTGTAATAATTATAGAAAATTCTTGAATTCTATATCCATGTGTAATATAATAACGGTCTTTTTTGACGTTCTTCTCAAAGTCATGTTGTGTTTATAATTTTCAATTTTTAACTACAAAAATATTCTAGAAAATCATATATTCCAGGTAATGCACGGGTAGAGAACTAGTATAAAAAAATGATAAAAGTCCAGTGACACAATTATATACAAGCGTGCTACAAGTACAATACAGATCGCATGTACATGCAATTTTATACATGGTGCAACGTAACAGACGACAGCTCAAGAATTAAAATCATGTAAAGTTTTTTAACAAAACTTCTATTCTATAAAAACGGGCTATGTTCAATAAAATTTGAAAACATTTAACGCCTTTTAATTCATGAGCACGATTTGAACATGAATTGGACACCTCAACTATGGAAAATATATGGGGCAATTTACAAAAAAAAAATATTTTTAAAATTAGGAGTATTTTGAAAAATCACATGTAAAGTTATTAGTAAGTAAGAAATATTGTGTACATTTGAATGTCATTTTTTTAATAATTGTGTCACTTTTCTCTGTTTGAATAACATTTTTTTCACTTTTTATTTTAATTAAAAAGTAAATAGATGTCACCTTTTCTTTTTTTTTCTTTTTTTTTTCCAACATTTTCAATTTTTGCAATATTCATTTTTGATTACTTTCGTTTGTGTAAATTGCAAAAGCACTGTTAAATTAGATACATTACACATTCTCCATACACAAACACACCATATGAAAGCACTAAAATTTCATACACGTCAAATAAGAATTTTGATGAGCATAATACAAATTATTTAATCACAACTAAAAGGATTCTAGGTTCTTGCATTTAATCGTATTCCACAAAAATCGCATTTGTTTAAACTTTAAACGATGGAAAGGAAAAAAATTTGAAGTAAATAATAAAAATTATTTCAAAACCTTGAATTTCTCGCATTTGATTTGAAAATCAAGAAAGCTAAAAATCAAAGAAATCCATTTCTTCTTACCTACTTGGGGAGTGTCTCCAACATTCATCTTCTTCAAAAGAAGGTTTTACTCTATTCTTCCTCTTTTTCAATTGTTTCCTGGACTTTTTCAACCTTGGTATAAAGACCATTCTTAATAAGTCTATATTTTGGCTCGTACTTCTTAGCAATCTCTACGAAATTCAATCCGAACCAATAGATTTTCATCCACCAAATTGGGTCGTTAACTTGAATACAAAGATTGAATTTGGGTCTTCAACTCCATAGACCAGTGCCAAAATCCAAGGAGTTAGAGAAAGAAATTAGAGAGAGCTATGGCGAAATCGAGTGCCGACGATAGGAGCTTCGACGAGTTTGAGAGACGTGGCAAAATGAAGTTTGCAGGACATGAACCGTTGGGGGGGGGGGGGGGGGTGTTCCTAATTTGTGTTTGAGGGTTTTGGATTAAGCTGTGATTAATAATATATGTTGTAAAATTATTATGAAAACAATCGAGAGTATAGAGAGAGATAGGAGATAATTCTTCTCTTATTAAATTCATATGAATGAATGAAATAAGGGTCCTATTTATAGGAGTGAACAATGACACAATCGTAATATGTAAAGTTTACACGGGTATAATGGTAATTGGTCATTCACATATTTTATATTATTTATAACACTCCCCTTTGAATGATCTATTCCGCAATTTCCTGCCTCGTTAAAACCTTGCTAAGAAAACTCGGTGAAATAAAACTTGAGCGAAGGAAAAAGAGTACAGAAGCTCCCCCTGATGTTGACCATGGTGAATCATTGAGTCTAACGTTCGAGTAGAACAAATCATGTACTGAATCTTGAAGTTCTGAAATGCTGCCTCATTAAAACCTTGTCAGTAAAACCTAGTAGGACAAAACCTGGACGAAGGAAAAAGAGTACAGCATGTTTCTCCCCCTGAAGTGTGCAATTGAGGATTCATGAACTTCTCGAACATTGATATCATCTTTCGTCTGGAATATGTATATATAAAAATCTCCTTGCATAGCATTTTTCATAAGATGTCTATGATTTTCTTCATTTATTGATATCATTCCAGTATAACAATGTGTTGCTGAATTGTAACTTGTCGATAGCTATGATAATGCCTCAAAAACCTTGCTAGGAAAATCCTGTGGGACAAAACCTTAGCGAAAGGTAAAAGAGTACATTATTCTCATCAATTTTCATCAATACGCCTCAACTGCTGCCTCATTAAAAACCTTGTTAGGAAAACCCTGTGGGACAAAACCTCAGCTAAGGGAAAAAGAGTGCAACGCGTATTTATTCCTTTCATGGAATATCACAAGTATATTGGTGCAATCACGAATCTTTTCATCATATAATTTATGATGAGCTTTATAGAAATCGTTCATAGCTCATGATGTCATAACATGCTATATTAAGCAATGTTGTACTAATTTATCGATTGCATCTTTCACTTCTGGTGAATAATCAAATCTAGAATTCACTTCTGGTGAATAATTAAACATATTCATTTTCATATTCTTTTCTAGTGAATAATCAATTTCTCATATGTCATAAACAGTACACTCCAATTTCACTTTCAACATATTATATCATGGAGTCATTTGTATCATCCTATAGTGATACTAATCTGGGTATATTGAATCTTTCATTGATTATACATGTATGTTCTTGCATCTCATAAACCACAATTTCTGATTTGTATAATCAATCATTGAAATATATATCAATTTCGACATATAATCTACAATCATTTTACTTGAAATCTCAACGTACCGCGATCAACTGGTACATCAAAGAATACTCTCAAAGTACCGAGATGGGAATCATACAATTTGATCTCACTCATTGGTATATCAAAGAGCTCAAGCTAGTGATTTAGACTATAGTCTATCCACCATATGTCATGCCAGTTCTATGAAAAATTTCGCGCGCAACGAGTCGTCTTTTACGACTATGTAATATTTTTCATTTGTACAGATAATTACTGGCTTTACAAATTTAAGCGTTTGGACTTCAGGTCCTTGAACAATAATCCCTACATTGGGGTTTTTATACTTGGCCAAAGTATTATAATTTCATCAACCTCATTTTCATAAGAGGGTTGTTTATGTATGCATTCAACTTATTTATCGATTCCATTTCATCTCAATATAACATAGAGAGATCTCTTTATATGTTCTATCATCAGGTACATGAGTCTCTTACATTTAATTATGTCCCTTTTACTCACCGTGAGTATTTAGCCTCAAAGGGATCATCTCAATCATTCAAGAGATATTTAATTTTGGAATCGATAGTCATTATGCTTCAGGCATAATTATACTTCAGGCGTGTTTTTCCCATAATGTTCACAAATATTATATTATATCAATCGGATAAAATGTCATACCATGTCATCCTTTTAGGGATATAATCTCAATCATATATCTAAGTGCGCTTTGGTGGATTGTATACATATCGCACTTTTACAAATCATAAAGTTTCACAAGCAAATCTTTATTTCATAGTATTGAAATGTTTGTATGTAAAATATTGCTGCATGAGAAATATTTATATTCAAATTGTTCTCATAGCAAATAACTTGAGGCTTTTAATTTGCTAAATGATTAGCAATATAATATTCTATTATCTCAACTAATTCGTAAAATCATTAATGACTTTAATATATATTCATGCTAGCATTTATCACTTTGCTCGTAATATCATTACTTGAGCAAATAATCAGTCATTCATTTTCTTAGTGAGATAATTAATTTGCTTTTGAGAACAAGCAGCAATGATAACTTGTTAACCTTCTGGTTCTTTAATGAATGTCATTTTGCATTCTCAATAAATCTAATTTTTGAATTGAAATCTAACCAATCATTATAGAACTTTTGGTTCAGCAAGATATTTCACTTGTACATATGTATGAAATTTTGGTTCAAAACAGTATTCAATTCATCAGTTGTACATATGTATGAACTTCCGGTTCAAAACAGTATTCATTTCATCAGTACGTATTTCTATATAGTTCAAATCGGTATACCTTTATTACTTTTAGTATACCGAAAAAATCAGGTACAATATCTAAGAAAATATCTTATGTTCTCAATCTTCTCGCCAAATCTTCCCTTATATCGAAAAAGGTAATAACGCATTATCTCATTGTTCCCACATTTTCAATAATTTATTCCATTATTTCTTAATGGAATCGATATCACGCAGAGCGCTCCTTTACGCATTTAAATAATGCATTTAAATAGATCACTTTGGGAGAAGATCAGATCCATCAAAATGGATGTTATATTATCAAATATCCGTAAATGCTATTCTAATCTTCCGATAAATGTTTTGAAAAAGATTTACCGAGTTCGACTTGAAAGATTGAGGCTGCTTATGCATCAAGGTATCCCAAAAGATGTTCGTTGGTTTATCGAATCAAAAGTTCGACTAGCTGGTGAATTACTAGATTCATTTTCTAAGCACCAGCCTGACTTAGGTAAGAGTACTTTTGCAAAGAATCGAATAGCAAAAAGATTAAATAGTTGCTACAAATGTGCTAAATGGACATGTAATACCCGTTGTAAATCAATAAGATATTCATCCATAAATCGAGATGATAAGATAGACTTCATTAAGGGTGTGCTGAGTAAGGAGTCATTGGATGATATCCGATTGACTCTTGAGACACACCCTAGTGGGTATGTACAGCCTGAGCTACTATCTTTATGGGCTAAATTCATCAGCGATAAATAGCGTTATAGTTTCAAAAATATAATAGCAAAAGATCCTGTTTGCCAGGTTGTTATAAACAATGATGTTTTAGTTATTCAGTATTGATACAAGGTAAATCAGTATATTGTGTGTATATATTTGCACATATATTTATAAAATATTTTCATGCTTTATTTCTCGAGCATTGATAAAGTGTATTGAAAAATCACCGAAAGGTAAGCTTTATCAAAAGTAGTGTAATTTAGTCAGAAGTAGGTTTTCACTTTTTCAAAAGACGAGCAGTAAATAGTGAAGTTTTTCAAGTTTAAAAAGTCAATGATTTTCACAGTTTCATGCATCCCAAAATATCATTTTCTCATAAGTTACTACTTCCTTATACTCTCAAAGATGGAAGGACCAAAATTTTGACAGATCAAAACTATCTGTGTATTTTGTAGATCAAAAGTAGGGAAATGTTTTGGGTATCTAGAAGCAGCCGTGGATCTTGGAAAGAAATTGGGGGAGAAAGGTATCACTCTCGTGTATGGGGTTGGTAGGAGTAGTTTGATGGGTTGTGTTTCCCAATCTGCTCTCATAGAGCGAGTAAAAGTGATCGGTGTTATACATGTTCCTTTGGTAGATATTGCATGCAAAACATGAGGGCATGAAGTACAAACCTTATCTATCCATGAAAGCATAACTTGCATGCTATATGGTTCTGATGCCTTTATAGCCCTGCCCGGAGGTTTTGGTACTTTAGAAGAAATCTTTAATATTACCTCAAGGGCTCAACTGGATCTCCATACTAAGCCTATTGGGCTTTTAAATATTAACAATTTCTTTGATGGTTTGTTAACATTTCTTGATTATGCTGTTGAACAGGGATTCACATCTCCATTTTCTAGAAGGATCCTTATTTCTGCTTCTACTATCGATGAACTACTAGATAAGCTGCAGTCATATATCCCCATACAAGATCCAGCAAGAGTTAAGATAGATTGGTCGCAAGGAAGGGGTACCAAGCTAAAATGGAGTCCGGTTAATGTAAATTTATCTTTGTGAATCTCAAAATATTGGGGTGGTAGAGTATAAAGTATTCTTACTTTTGAGACACACCTCTAATGTTGATGAGTATTTGAACTTTAATCTTGTGAACCTCAAAAGGATTAGGAGTGGTGGAGTACGGAGTATTCTTACTCTTGATACACACAAAAAAGATTAGGGGTGGTAGAGTATGGAGTATTATTACACCTGATACACACCTCTACTTTTGAGAATCATAAATGTTTTCCCCCTTTTGTATTTTGCATGTATGACTCGTTTATAATTCTTCAGGAGCAATAATAATAATAATAATATCATTTCAGTATGATAGGAGCAATAATAATAATATCATTTCAGTATGATAATCTTTACTTCTTCTGAAGTAAATATGTACATCTTCTGGAGTACATAAGTGTTTGTGCAAGAACTTTGATCAAAACTGCTTATCATAATCATATAACATTTATCTCATAATACTGATGAGATTATTTTCACATTAGCAATATCCGTGATATCATGTGATATTATCTTATCATACATTGACATTTCTTTGTTGAATAATTTATTTTCATCCACCCTTTCAACTACAGATATTGGTAACTTCTGGTACCAAATGATAAAATATTTTCATTAAGATCCAACAATCTTTTGGTAAGGTAACTTCTTGTAACACCCCAAGTTTAAGAGTCTAAAACCTAGGCGTGTCAACTTCCATTCACATTAAACGCGGAATTAAATCATTTACACGACTAAAATGTTCATTTATCTATTATAAAATTTTAGCAAAATTTCGGCAGAGTCTCCTCTATAAATTGGACATAGCCAACCTGTAGAGGGACATCAAAAACCATTTAAAAATTTAAAACGTCCATCACATCTCAATCACATTCATCATCGCCAAAACCAATTCATGCATTTCCCAAACTCCTCAATCATAAGATTTTTCCAAAATATCAACAAGTATTAACAAATGAAATAAGAGGTAACTTAACCCATAATACGTCGCCCATACTTAATCAAAACTAACTTCAACCAAACAATTATCAATAATAATAAATTAAGGAATAAATTCAAATGATAACTTTAATAAATTTAACTTTATTTAATAATGTCGACAGCGGGTACTGTCTGAGTCAGCCGCCAAATGTTCTCCTCGGATCACCTAACTTTCATCACCTGAAATGTTGGGGAGGGATTGGGGTGAGCTAAAGCTCAGTAAGTAAACTGTATGCATGAATGCATGCTTATGACATGAATACTTTTCGAAAATTCCATGTATGTATCCCCATTTACTTTACTTTCCAGAACTTTCACTTAACATTTCAAAACTTTCACTTCATTTCCATCGTGAGCTCACTTGATGTAACTTCTAGTCAATCAGAATACAGTGGGCAATTACTTATTTGGAACCAGATTAACATGCGCATTTCCACCGCAAAGCGGTTTAACATTCACTTTCCCACCGCGAAGCGGTGTAACATTCACTTTCCCACCGCGAAGCGGTGTAACATTACATTCGGGTACGCCGGTCCCCCGCGCCCCATTTCCCACTCGCATTTTTCATGAACTAGAAGCACACCCATTCATTCTTTAAAACTTGGGATACATAACTTTTGAACAAACTTGCACTTTGACACATTTCTTTCATTTAAAACATTTGACTTCCAAATTTCGATGTCAATGCATGCTTGATGATGCAATGACATGATAATGTGCATGCTTAAACATTCTTCTCAATAACATATGCTTTCATAATGTAAATGCAATTCATCAAAGCAAGTAAGTTGCACGACAGTCATTTACACATAACTTTCACATTTACATTCAACTTCTATGAAAATAGGGGGAAGTTTACTTACTTGCAGTCCTTAGAAATTTACCGTTTCTGAATTTGCAAGTGGAAGAGTCTCGGATGCCCGTGACGTCAATGTACCAAAATCCCTAATTATTCACATTCGTCAATAAATATGACTTTTAGTTGACAATTAAATTCGTTATTCATTTTAATACTCAATCAAACATTAACTGAAATTAAAACTTCAATTTAACTCACATGTGATCTTATATCGAGACTAGAGCACATAAAACTAAAGAATTTCCTTTCATACTTTCAAATTCCCAAAACATATACTTTCATGTGACTCATAATATAACAAACACATTTAACACCACATATAATATCATATTCGAAGTAACACATTAAGTTCGAGGAAATTTTGAAATCTTACTTATCAATCCCACAAATCAAAGCCAAGCATTACTTATCAAAAATGATCTTGAACTAAAATTTATAACTTCGAAATTAGACTATAATCAGATCTGAAATTATACAAAATATGCACACCTAATATTACATACTTCAATTTCAACAGTACAATTCGAAATTTGACAAAAACCTAAATCTGAAAAACTTGAAAACGTCACATATTTACACACACACTACTATCATAAGATTCTCAATTTCAAATCAACATTTAACATGTGAAATTCAATTTAAAAGTTCTGAATCGAAAATCATATATGCATACATCTCCAAATCTGCAATTCCCATATGTAAATGCATATACATACTGATATATACATACATATATGCACATAAAATCAATAAACATATACATCTTTATCCCCAAATGTGTGTGTGCGTGAAATGTGATGTGCGGGTTCACGTTTGTGGCCGCTCGATGGTGCGGGCTGGGAAAGAGGGAAGAGAGACGGCAAGGAGGTGACTTACCGTGGTGGTGACCGGTGATGGGCGTTGCTCGCGCCAGCGATAGTCGACCAGAAGTGGAAGAGAGAAGGGCCGAGAGAGGAGAATCGAGACAGATAGAGCGCAGAGACGAGAGAGCGCAGAGATAAGAGAGAGCGAGAGGCGAGACACAGAGAGCGAGAGAGCGGGTGTGGGGATGAGGGTTAGGTTAGGTTTAGGATTTTAAATGTAAAACTTGTTAATTGCAATTCAGTCCTTCGACTCTCATAAATAGGTAATTTAAGTTCCGCATCCCTCAAATAAAATTCAAAGTGCCACTAAACTTTCCCCAATTCCCATTTAACATAATTTAGGCCACTTTCAACTTAATTAAATAGAAAATAACAAGATTAATAAATCACGTTAATAATCACACATAAAATTGCACATAGACAAGTTATGAACTTTCTATTTGGTACATTGATCATGACGGCGTCCAAGTCCTTCCACTGCAAAATAATTCCAATTATAAACATTAAAGATTATAAAAATCATAATTTATAATAATATTCATCACAGTATTACGCGAAATTTAAAATTGTACGAGAAATGAAAAGTGGTCTTACAATTCCTTACCCCCTAAAAGAAATTTCGTCCTCGAAATTAAAATTTACCAAAACTTGTGGATACTTAGTACGTATTTCCTCTTCACGTTCCCAAGTAGCCTCTTCTACTGCATGATTTTTCCAAAGAACCTTAACTAACGTAATCTTCTTTCTTCCAAGTTCCTTATTTACTTTCATTAGGATTTTCACAGGTGCTTCCTCATAAGTTAGATCCTCCCAAAGATCTAATGACTCATAACTGAGACTATGGGAGGAATCCGAAATATACTTTCTCAACATTGATGCATGAAAAACATTGTGCTCGCCCGATAGCGCTGGTGACAATGCAACTCGATAAGTTAGGTCACTCATCATTTCTAGCCTCTTAAAGGCCAACAAAAAAAAAAAAAAAGCTCAACCTTCTTCTCGAATCTCATGACCCTTTCATAGGAGTTACCAAAAAGTCATATCACCTGTAGTAGTTTCCAAAAGTTTCCTTCTTCTGTCCACATAGCTTTTCTGTCTGCTCTATGCAAATTTTCATTTTTTGACGAATCTTTTCAACAACTTCAGTTGTCTGCTGTACTATTTCTGGACCCAATAATCTTCTTTCTCCTACTTCATCCCAATGAACTGGTAATCTACATTTCCTATCGTATAGTACTCAATACGGATCGAAGTTTAATAGCTATTGTTGTAGGAGATCATCAACCGACATTATCCCACTTATGAATCCATTCACTAACTTTCCATTTCCAGCCTTTCATAGGATCTATTCTAACGTCTAAACCTTAATATATATATATATATATTGATTGATCACATTCTTAAAACTAAATTCAAGAAGATTGATCAAAATAAGACTTTATAATCCAGAATTATTGAAACTTGACGTACATACCAAAATATACAGTAGAAATACTAAAACTTTGACAAAATCTTTCTGGAAAGATTCACAAACGAAATCTTTTCTGAACATGCTGACATTTCTTTTAAAATCGAAGGATCAAACTTAAATCCTGTAACCCATACTAATATATTGTAATCAAGTATTCAACATCATACACTCATCTTAAAACTAAATCCAAGGTACTAATTTAAGAATCCATGCTTTCAAAATCATCATAATAATACTCTAACCAAGTATTTTATAAATAAATCATTGACCTATCACCAATGAATAAAACTTTTGTGATTCATATAGAATTCCTCATCGAAGTTACTTAACCCAAAGATACTACTCCACAATAAGTAAAAGTTATACTAATGATCATCTTAGATTTCAACCAATCCAAATTTGTGTATATTCCATGGGGATCTCAAAATGGGTAATATAATTTATTCACATCTAATGCACGACCAACAATGAGTAACTACAACTACATCACCAAAATTTTAAATAAATTCATCTATCTTGTCATAAACAAACCATTGATTAGTTCAAATATATCGTCACACTATTCTTCCATAGGACAATCATGACCTTCATTAACTATCTATTCACCATAACTTGTGATAATTATGTTACATGCCGCTTGTCACCATACCCTATGACCTCAACATTTAATCATATCACTCTCCTTAAGATCACAGTATAATAACTATCATATATATCACATGAACATTTATACATCAATAAATCACGAAAATCTTATATATACCAATCTCTCAATCTCTATAAATCTTGGATTCTGCCATTGTCACTCTTTCTGCACACTACTCCATAATAAATAATCATTGTGAAGTGTTATTCTCATTTTCCACAAATCCTATCCACAAGGACAATTGCCTAAAATTTCATTTCTTATTTTTGAATCAAGATACCATCAATAATAATCTCCACAATTTCATGATATGTACTATTATAAACTTCCCTCCGATCAGATGCATTACTTCTGCAATACTTGTACAAATCTAGGACCTGATAAAGTTTCTTTCATCAATATTGAAAACTTAATGTACATCAGTGAATCATTCACATTATGAGGAAATCCTGATTCATTTTCCATGACTGAGATTCATCATTCTTTGAATTTCCACTTAGAACCAAATACAACATAACTTATTCATGGATGGTCAACTTATTTCATAATTTCAATACATTATCACCTTCAATTCTCATCATCACATTATTCCTTACAATCATCTATTATACCTTTTATATACAATTGACCTTATGACAATCATCATTATCTCACATAATCTCAAACCTTCAATCATATGTCCCCAAATTCTCATTTCGAATAAATGGTTACTCCTTTAAGGCATCTCACTATAAAATACTTTCAATATCTCCCAATAATGATAACTGACTTTCCCAAATAATCATATTACATGTAAATTCAACAGACGGTAAATGGTTTTCCTAACCATCACAAAGGTCTAAAATGCAAGCTCTCAACATAGCCTCTAAACTCTGTATAAAGAAATATTTGCTGATTACTTAAGTCATTATTCAATAACCCAAATGACATTACGTCTCTTCACTAATCTCTGTAAGCCCATGGAAAATTCTCTCCAATTTCAATAAATCTTTACTATTTCTTTAAAAACATACCAAACCATAATAATTTGTCATCTCTAAAACTTCTTTATCACCAAATATCACCAAAATAATTAAAACGATAGAAATTACCTGAATATTCTCTCTATGTAGTATATCCAATAACATATTATTCACAACTCAACATAATGTCATCATCTTATCTTTAACATATCTTCCCAATCAAATTCCAAAATAAATCAACAGTATTATCTCATATCCTTATAATTTATAATATTCTCCAATACGAGTGATCATTCCTTACTAGTGATCAATCCGTTCCCAAGAATAATTAAGATTCTTCCCAATAACGCTATAATACTTGTCGTCACTCATCTTTTCAAAATATAACTTATCATTTCCCAATGTATGGATCAAATCATCACATAACTTCATGTATACCTTGATATCCCAGAAAAATCAATTCTTAATTCCTCAACATAACAATTTCAAATTGTAGTTTCCAATATCAATATCTCACTTCCTTTGATACATTAATTGGCTCAAATGACCACCCATTAGTCATACTTATAAATATATGACACAAATCATAATCCCAAAATTTCTTAGTTACAAGACCAAACAACATTATAAATTTCTCTCAAAATAGAGGAATAATTCACTTACTCAAACACAATATCCATTCCTTAATTCCCAATAACTAAGAACCAAATCTTTAAACCTCTAATTTCATATCATAGTTCTCATAAAAATCTCAATAAAATCATATCACTTCTAATCTCAACATCTCTTCACAACTTCATAAAACTGGTCTTGCCATGTCTAACTTCAATTATGCAAAGTCTCATAAAACCATCTTTCTTCTTCATGTATAGCTCCCGAGCACCCCATGACAAAAAGCTAGATCGAACAAAACCTTTGTCCATGAGATTCTATAGTTGCACTTTGAGCTCTCTTAAGTTACGGAGGAGTCATCCGACATTATACCTTGGATACTAGAGTTGTGCACTTAATCGATGACGAATTCAATTTCTCTTTTAGGCGGTAAATCACAAAGATTTTCTGAGAATATCTTTAGTCATTCTCGAATAACAGACATTTGTTCGAGAGAAGTATTTGCCTTAGACACTTCAATTATTGCAACCAGGTAGGCTTAATAACTCTTATTCATCAATTGACGAGCCTTCATCACTGATAATATCGAAATAGAAAGTTTCACCTTTACTTCAACAAAGCGAAAAGGGTTTCATTTGAAGGTTTAAATACCACCTTAACGTAGCCAGTGATTGAAACCTTATACCGTAATAATCATTCCATTCTTAGGGTGACATCAAGTTTGTGGGTATTCAGTGTTATGAGATCTATCATCTAATCCTTCCCATTCACCATGGTTGGGGAAATTTCTCAACGCATAACTGTAGTTCAACAATTCTTCAAATGGCGTTGACAATATAACCTTGGTCTCCTGCTACTAAGATGGGTAAATCAATTTTCCTATAATTGTGGGACTATCAAATGAGTGGGTAGTCCCGTGATCAAATACGATCAATGCTTAATACTAAGTTCGATGACTTCTCAACTTCCGACTTGGATATAATATACATTCTTGCCGATGTTGTCTCCTTGACTCAAGTACTATTCCCATTCACTTCTCGTTTGGACATTGTATACTCTCGATCCGATATCCCATTCATCTCCATTTCTTATTTCACAAAAAGATCTAATAAACGGCACCCAAACTTTTAATAACCATTACTTTCTCACTTCCTCATTTACATAACGAAGATATACTCATTATATTCACAAACTACATTCTTGACATTACGACATTACACTTTAACATGCAAGAAATTGCGATAATTGGAACATCACATAACATTGCATAATTTAAACAAAATTTAACTTACCAGATGATCGAGGGAGAAGCACTTGAGGCGTGACTCAGTACCCGAACCATTTTCAAATAAATTTTAAAAGTCTACAGAATCGCTTTTAAAACTCTTAGCTCTGATACCAAAAATGTAACACCCCAAGTTTAAGAGTCTAAAACCTAGGCGTGTCAACTTTCATTCACATTAAACGCGGAATTAAATCATTTACACGACTAAAATGTTCATTTATCTATTATAAAATTTTAGCAAAATTTCGGCAGAGTCTCCTCTATAAATTGGACATAGCCAACCTGTAGAGGGACATCAAAAACCATTTAAAAATTTAAAACGTCCATCACATCTCAATCACATTCATCATCGCCAAAACCAATTCATGCATTTCCCAAACTCCTCAATCATAAGATTTTTCCAAAATATCAACAAGTATTAACAAATGAAATAAGAGGTAACTTAACCCATAATACGTCGCCCATACTTAATCAAAACTAACTTCAACCAAACAATTATCAATAATAATAAATTAAGGAATAAATTCAAATGATAACTTTAATAAATTTAACTTTATTTAATAATGTCGACAGCGGGTACTGTCTGAGTCAGCCGCCAAATGTTCTCCTCGGATCACCTAACTTTCATCACCTGAAATGTTGGGGAGGGATTGGGGTGAGCTAAAGCTCAGTAAGTAAACTGTATGCATGAATGCATGCTTATGACATGAATACTTTTCGAAAATTCCATGTATGTATCCCCATTTACTTTACTTTCCAGAACTTTCACTTAACATTTCAAAACTTTCACTTCATTTCCATCGTGAGCTCACTTGATGTAACTTCTAGTCAATCAGAATACAGTGGGCAATTACTTATTTGGAACCAGATTAACATGCGCATTTCCACCGCAAAGCGGTTTAACATTCACTTTCCCACCGCGAAGCGGTGTAACATTCACTTTCCCACCGCGAAGCGGTGTAACATTACATTCGGGTACGCCGGTCCCCCGCGCCCCATTTCCCACTCGCATTTTTCATGAACTAGAAGCACACCCATTCATTCTTTAAAACTTGGGATACATAACTTTTGAACAAACTTGCACTTTGACACATTTCTTTCATTTAAAACATTTGACTTCCAAATTTCGATGTCAATGCATGCTTGATGATGCAATGACATGATAATGTGCATGCTTAAACATTCTTCTCAATAACATATGCTTTCATAATGTAAATGCAATTCATCAAAGCAAGTAAGTTGCACGACAGTCATTTACACATAACTTTCACATTTACATTCAACTTCTATGAAAATAGGGGGAAGTTTACTTACTTGCAGTCCTTAGAAATTTACCGTTTCTGAATTTGCAAGTGGAAGAGTCTCGGATGCCCGTGACGTCAATGTACCAAAATCCCTAATTATTCACATTCGTCAATAAATATGACTTTTAGTTGACAATTAAATTCGTTATTCATTTTAATACTCAATCAAACATTAACTGAAATTAAAACTTCAATTTAACTCACATGTGATCTTATATCGAGACTAGAGCACATAAAACTAAAGAATTTCCTTTCATACTTTCAAATTCCCAAAACATATACTTTCATGTGACTCATAATATAACAAACACATTTAACACCACATATAATATCATATTCGAAGTAACACATTAAGTTCGAGGAAATTTTGAAATCTTACTTATCAATCCCACAAATCAAAGCCAAGCATTACTTATCAAAAATGATCTTGAACTAAAATTTATAACTTCGAAATTAGACTATAATCAGATCTGAAATTATACAAAATATGCACACCTAATATTACATACTTCAATTTCAACAGTACAATTCGAAATTTGACAAAAACCTAAATCTGAAAAACTTGAAAACGTCACATATTTACACACACACTACTATCATAAGATTCTCAATTTCAAATCAACATTTAACATGTGAAATTCAATTTAAAAGTTCTGAATCGAAAATCATATATGCATACATCTCCAAATCTGCAATTCCCATATGTAAATGCATATACATACTGATATATACATACATATATGCACATAAAATCAATAAACATATACATCTTTATCCCCAAATGTGTGTGTGCGTGAAATGTGATGTGCGGGTTCACGTTTGTGGCCGCTCGATGGTGCGGGCTGGGAAAGAGGGAAGAGAGACGGCAAGGAGGTGACTTACCGTGGTGGTGACCGGTGATGGGCGTTGCTCGCGCCAGCGATAGTCGACCAGAAGTGGAAGAGAGAAGGGCCGAGAGAGGAGAATCGAGACAGATAGAGCGCAGAGACGAGAGAGCGCAGAGATAAGAGAGAGCGAGAGGCGAGACACAGAGAGCGAGAGAGCGGGTGTGGGGATGAGGGTTAGGTTAGGTTTAGGATTTTAAATGTAAAACTTGTTAATTGCAATTCAGTCCTTCGACTCTCATAAATAGGTAATTTAAGTTTCGCATCCCTCAAATAAAATTCAAAGTGCCACTAAACTTTCCCCAATTCCCATTTAACATAATTTAGGCCACTTTCAACTTAATTAAATAGAAAATAACAAGATTAATAAATCACGTTAATAATCACACATAAAATTGCACATAGACAAGTTATGAACTTTCTATTTGGTACATTGATCATGACGGCGTCCAAGTCCTTCCACTGCAAAATAATTCCAATTATAAACATTAAAGATTATAAAAATCATAATTTATAATAATATTCATCACAGTATTACGCGAAATTTAAAATTGTACGAGAAATGAAAAGTGGTCTTACACTTCTGGTACCATTTGTTGAAATATCAAATAATAACAATATTATCAAATTTATATGAGTAGAGATATTTAAAATCAGTAGAATAAACCATATAGGTGGTAATAATATAAAGAAATAATTATATTTCATAAATGAGCAAGTCATATCTCTAAATCCAGTCAACGTATTCATAATAGTCCAGGTCGTTACGATAATGAGTTATATTCAACACATCACGACATGACAACTATTATGTTACTTTTAAATCTTTTAATTTATTATATTGATCACATAGTAGTGTTAAATAATTTAGAATATATATTCTATTAACACTTATCATCAGATCATTAATAATGATTAATCAAACTCGTTAAATCACGATTAATATGCTTTAACGTATCATCAAGGGTAAAATCGTCCATATTTTAATATATTGGTCATATGAGTAAATCGAAACCGTCAATAGTTATGAAATTTAATTTAGAACAAACTTACTTTTGGTCCGAAGTTCATCTCGCCGGAATCTGCTCACGCGCCACCCAACGCGCCGTCGGTGGCCGCCACACGTCGGTTGCCGGAAAAATCAACCCATCACCATAATGTGCGCTTCAACTTCCTGAACATGCCCGTGGTCTCCGTTTCTCCAAAAGACCAACCATTTGGCCGGAATCAGCATTTTTCAATCAGCCAGCCTCTTCTTCTCCGGCCAATAACTTCCGTTTTAACCGTTGGATCAGCGCCAAATTTCAGTCGAGTCTTCTTCTAGAAAACCTCATTGATATGCCGATGGCCGATCGTTGATCGGAGTTTAGAATCGTCCGGGATAAGCGTTTCAATATCTAGTCAGATTTTGATTTTTGCACAATTTTTCAGCTTTTCTTCTCCGGTCGATATCTTCTGTTTCAGCCGTCGGATCATCCCCAAATTTCAGCGTCTTCTCCTCGACAAGCCCGTTATGATGGCAGTGGCCGATCGTCGATTGGATATTTGGATCGGTCGGAATCTTTCTTTTTCAGTTCGACCATAAATTTTAAAATTGGATAAATTTTCAGATCTACAATATATGAGTTATTTTCTAAAGCCAAAAGTGTTTTGTTTGAGAAAAGGAAACATTGATTAGTAATAATCAGGTTTCTGATACAGAGGTTCATCATTTAGATGCAACTGTAGAGCATACTCTGTTGAAAAATTGTGTTTCCAAATGGTTGTTAAAATGGGAGGTTGTACGTCTTCATCTAAATTTATCAGTAATTATTGTTTTGAAAATTCAATTCAATTTTGATGACTTGACGTGCATATCTAATTGATATGTCAATTACTTGCTAATTAAGATTAGGTAATTATTTAACACCTTGATCCAACCGATTGAAGTACCATATGATGTTGAAATTATTATGCATTGGCACTGTTCTGGAATTCTGGTTCATTTTTGAACAGTGTTTAATTCTTGAAATAGTCTCTTGAACAGTTATCGTGTTTTAAATATGGAAGCGTTGTGATCTATATTGAATCTGATAAGAAGAATGATATAATAGTTTTGTATAATTCTCTTTTCATGATTCTTAATTAATCATGAAGTATATCTTTTGAATAATATTTTAATTATGTGATTATTCATTATGAAGAAATTTTCCATGATAGTGGAAATTTGAAAGTATATGATCTTTCAATAATTTTAATACCAATTGATTTGGTTTATGAGAAGTGTATCTCTCTTTTATATTATGCAAGTATATTGATTGATGTACGAATCAATTGGACTCTTGAAAAATGGCATGAGAATTTTATAAATTGGTGAATAAAATTATGCTTATTTGTGATAACATTTTATTTTATGGAAAATAGAGTTCCTAAAATATTGAGGCATGCAAGTATGAGTATTTGCACAAATTGCTTTAACAATATTTATTTAAATATTGTAGAGAGTAAATATGATAGTTTACTTCAATATCTCATGCTATGTTTGCTAATAATATTATTAGTATTAATAAAGTGACCATTTTCAATGGTAAATTGGAGACTACCACTTGTATTAAAAAATTGTCCATTGTTGGCTTAAATGTGGTAGTGAAAATCTTGATACTTATTGTTGTATTAAGAAATGTGAAATAACTCTACAACTAATTATGGAGGTGCCATATTTTGCTTGTGAAAGCAATGTTATTTTCCTAATTAAGGAATTATGGGGTTGAGATCAAACTAAGATCAAGAAGATCATTGATGAATATTGAGATTTATCATATTGTTTATCTCTTTTGAAATAAAATAATTATATGAAGTATTTTATGAATGCATAGAGATGCATAACAATTATTGAAAATTTGTGAATTTTCATTGAGAATACATGAGATTGAATTTGTCTATACTTATTGTGATTATTACAATGGTCATGTGAAAAGTGATAAGTATTTACACAATTAGATGATGAAATCACAAATATGATTTTATCACGACCATTGATTAACATTGATATTTGTTTTGTAAACAAATTTGTTCATATCCCGAAAAACAAAGTCTTTCAATGAGTGAAAGAATTACAAATTTATTTCTTTCAAATGAAGTGAAAGAATTAAGAAACTTGTACTTATTCCAAATATATGGGGATAAGGCGCATTACAAAAGAAAATTATATTGTGCTCATAGCGGAGACAATAATCTTTTGTAACAAAAATAGAAATAAAAAAATTGAGGTTTTATTACAAAATATTTCTTTCAATTGAGTTGAAAGATTATACATAAAAGAATTTAGCCTAAAATGTAGAGTGACATTTTGGCAAAATATTCAAATTATAATTTCCGAAATTAGTGAAATTATATTGTGATTGTGATCAAATATCCTAGCAGAAACTTTGACAAGTTTAAAGGATATTAAAATGCAAACAAGTGATTAAGTTGGATCACATAAACAAAATTATTTATACTTCTAAAAGAGAGAAGTATGAATTAATAAAGTGATAGAGTCACTTTATGCATTTGACAATATTGTTGTCAATCGAAGAAGTGATTAAGTGTAATCACTAAAATACATTTGACAAAATGTATTGTAAATTCATTCTTTTTGCGAAAAAGAATATTGAAATTAATTTTGTTATACCGCAAATGTAGGGGTAATATGATTAAGTCTTGAAAGAGACTTTTAAAAGTTTCGAAGGGATGGATACAAGCAGTGGAGGAAGAAAAATCATGGAGTGCAGTGACAAAGGTAAGTAAGTTGTTATGCATTATAAATTTATATAATATATTCTATGCATGGAATGCATGTCAAATTTGCAATATAGAATACTATATTGTTATACCTTATTTTGACATATAACATATCATTGAAATTGGATTTAGTTATTAAATATCATATTTAATAATATTATTGGTGCATTGATTATGTGATAATCTAACTTGATTATAGAATATTGCTTATTTATTTGAAAATTATGAAGTATATGATTTTCAAGCTTTAAATTTATGAAAGTAGAGTTTCATGAATGCATGAGATTTTAATAACCTTAGTGGTTTTCTTAAAATTCTCATTATGATTAGTATGTTACTCTTTATAACAACGTGATATAAATGTTGAATCATGTAAATTTCATTTGCTTGGACTCATTGAGGAATAAATATATGCTACATTTATTCATAATATAAATTGCTACGTACTAAATGGATTTGGTATATGAGATAATTATAAGTAATTAATATGAGGCAAATGATAAATATTTATCCCGCGACAATAAAGTATTTTTGTCCTAAAACATGTGAATCATTTGCAAATACTTATGTAAAGTATTTATTATAAATTTGTCTTATTTGAGAAATTTGAATAAATAGAAGTTTATGTACTATACATAAATACATTTTATAAAATCTTTGTTCAAATTTGTTATCATCTTATTTCATACTATTGTGTATAATCCAGTTTGATTATTATATAATTTGAGAAAGTATGCAAGATGATATGATAGAATGAGTCTATCTAATTGATATTGATATCAATGGTTGATATCATGTATATGTGAAAAGCATTATTACTAATGGAGAGTAATAATATGAAATATACAAGTGAATATGAATTATTGTTGAACATTGTGGTTCACAAAGAGAATCATTCACTTAAATGAAATTGAGAAATTTGAAGATTATCCCAAAGTGTGGGGGTAACACTCAAACAAATATTGTAAAATATTTATTGTACTTATTGAAGAGAGAATTAAATTATTGGTAGAACAATTGTGTTCATGGAATTACGATTCTATTTCTTTCAATTGAGTGAAAGAATTGCAAAAAACAATTTATTTTATGAAGTAAATAAATTGTAATCTAAAGTTAGATTCTTTCATTGAGTGAAAGAATAATTTTTGAGTTTACCCTATAAGTGTGGGGGTAGTACTACTAAACTTTAAATAAA
Source organism: Ligustrum vulgare (assembly GCA_963555705.1). Classification (NCBI taxonomy): domain Eukaryota; kingdom Viridiplantae; phylum Streptophyta; class Magnoliopsida; order Lamiales; family Oleaceae; genus Ligustrum; species Ligustrum vulgare. The sequence goes on from OY743185.1 coordinate 3,232,941, forward strand.
GTTTTAAGTGATATTATTTTGAAGTCTATAAAGTGCACAAAATAGACTACAAAATATTGTGAAATATTTGACAAGTGTTGTCAAATAATTGAGAAGTGATCACGTTTAAATATTCTAAAGAAGTCTAGACATAAATTGAATCAAAGAGCGATTCAATAATTTGTGAAAAAGTTAAATTAAAACTTGACTTTATATCTTATGTAAAATCATAAGAACATAATCGAGTAGGATGAGGTGAAACTCCTTTATAAAAGATCCGTCAATGACGGCAACCCTACCTGTGATTACGAAATGAGTAATTCACGGGTTCAAAGGGTAACAACAAGTCATTCGATATGTGGATAGTTTCAACACTTTATCAAAACATACCTCATTCTAGATTAAAAGTGTTGGTTGTTACAGTTGGAGGGCTGAGTTTTAAAACTCTTAATGAAGTTCAGAATTACAAGTATCTCTAAATGTAACAAAGATGCTGGAAGAACTTCACCTATATGAACTTAGAAGTGGTGCCGCTTCAAGGAAAGTTTGGAGTTACTTTCTGAAAAGTTCACGAATCGGATAGGCGCAAGGCCATTAACGCGCTAAAGCAAAAACTTGTATGGAACAAAAGACTTTGAGTTTGTGTTTGTGATGTTGCCGGTATTGCCACATGGAATAACGGGTTCAAAGCTAAGGCTACCCGGGATTTCGATAATACTTTGCGACGTTTACACTAAGGTAAGGTTTAAATCGAAAGATACCTTACTTTATGCATAACACCGTTATAAAATGAGTTGGTGAAAATATTTGAACAAGTGGGGGATTGTTGGAAAATTGTGTTTCCAAATAGTTGTTCAAATATTTAAAAATGATAAGATGAAGTACACAATTAAATCAATACAAAGAGGTATTGATAAGTAAGACAAAAGAATGAGAAAAACAGGAACATAAGAGGCCAAAATATAAACCACGCGATCCCGTGGTTCATGGTCCAGTGATTGCGTGGTTCAACGGATTTGAATATGTTCAAAATAAAGAGGCTTCACGCGATCGCGTGAGCCTTGTACTGCGCGATCGCGCGGTGGTTTCCGAAAGGCACCTTTTGGTGCCTAAGTAGGTTTTTTACACCAAAAGGTGCCATTTTGTCTAAGAGGTATATACTTTCATAAAAGGTGGATTAATCTCTATATAAATGATGTTATATTGATCAATTCAATATATGAAATATGAGGGAGAACATCCATAAAATATAGAAGTCATTTTCCACCAAAATCAATACTCATTTTTTCAATTGTTTTTAGTTCATTTTCCATGGATTATTAGTGCTTAATAAATACGTGGTTTGAAGGTTTGATTAATCCGCTAAAGCATTTGCTATCTAAACTTTTAAGCATCTCGAACGAGAGGGAGCAAATGTACTTTTAGGACAACGTGTAATCACGTGTTCAAGCCTCTCGTTTGATTCCATAATTCGGCGTTATTTCATTCATATCATGATTTCAAGTGGATGTTTCCATGTGTTTTGATTTGTGATTCTTCAAGTGGCATTCGATGATTTCGTCTCCAACCTCTCGAGGTAAGTTCATATTTTATAACATACTCTCGTTATATTACTCAATTGATTAGAGACTCGTTCTGATAACGTGTTGTAAAACTATTATGAAAACAATCGAGAATATAGAGAGAGATATGAGAGAATTCTTCTCTTATTGAATTCATATGAATGAATGAAATAATGCTCCTATTTATAGAAGTGAACAATGGTACAATCGTAATATGTAAAGTTTACAAGGGTATAATGGTAATTGGTCATTCACATATTTTATATTATTTATAACAATATAGAAATATTTTAGTTAGTTATAAAGGGTAAGTATTTAAACACCTTAAATTTTAGGGATAGTTTGTGTAATTTCTTCAAATATGTGATGGCTGGATGTTCAAGTGCAATATTTTATGTACGAGGCTAGCTAACTTGAAAGAGACTTTTGAGAGTCAATTAGCGCGTTACTAGCTATTGCAATTATCACACACACACATATACAGGCAATGTAAGGGTTTGTTGGAAATTGACCATTTTGGCATAAAAATTGGGTAGGACCCCAGCTTTGATTGGTCAAAGTAAATATTTGATTAAATTCAATGTTATGGGAAAAATTTCTATTACAACTGGAGTACCGTAGCTCAGTACTTCAGATCAATTAACATAAGACACCTACATATAGGGAGCCACATTAGTTGGTTAGTTGTAGTCCCCTATGTGTAGGTGTTCTAAACTCATCGGCCTGGAGTACTGAGTTACGGTACTCCGAGAGTATTAGAAATTTTTTCCAACGTTATGAGTAGTGAACATATTATATTTAATTGTATAAAATCATTCCATTTTTGAATAAGAAATTATGATTGAAACTTGGACTATAAATGAGGAATAAAATGAAAAATAATTGAAAGATGGTTAATCCCATATAGGTTGGAAACTCAACATCGAACCACTTAATAAACTCTAAGTTTGGAAGTGAGTTTAGGTCTCCAAGGGGTACCAACAGTCTTTAAAAGGGGAGGCTTAAACATTGTCTAGATTAGTCCAAAAGCCACACGCGCCATCCCGGTCGACCGACCGACCAACCGACTGATCGGATTGACATGAGCTTGGGTCGCGGACGGGGGCTTGGGCTTTTTGGCAGGGCCTGTCTCAATATTAATTTTTCGGATAAAATTTATTTAAATTTATCTGATTAAATTTTCTCTCCTAAGGAATAGTTTTTTTCTTTTCAAGTGGTCTATCCGTTTATTAAAAATCGTGTGTTAGTGGAAATGAATGGTGAGTGGTGAATGGAGAGTTGGCTAGGAAAACTGCTCAATCGACACCTCCCTCATCTATTTAAAGAGTCCTCGGGTTTTCAGTTTCATACACCTCTAGTTCACGAATCATTCTGCATATGCACCTTAATGTCTTTCTATGCATATCATCAATGTCTTTCTTGCAGTCGTAGTGCTGCCTCTACAAGTCTGATCATTGTATCTTAGGAGACGCTTTACTACGTATCGTAAGCACCTTGTGACGAGATAAAAAGTTCTTAAGAACAGAGAGCCTAGTTCTTACCTCGATCATCCGTTTTCCAAATTCTAGACTTATTCTTGCATTGTATTTTTCGATTTTGTCAATCTGTTTTAGTATATCATTTTCTGGAAATTTTTTAATCAGTGCAATCGTTTAGCATGCATTTGGCGGCTTTGATTATAATAAAAATTATAATCATTACAATTTTCAATACTACTTTTTAAACACACACATTTTTCGAAATCGATTTTTAACTACAAATTTTACCTGAAAACAACAACTTCCAAAAATAACGACGATCGAGACACCTCCGAACAAAGGCTTACACTTAATAGCATCTCCAATATATTATGTGAATTGGGGTCGACATGGTAATGAAATTGAAGGACTTTTAGAGAACATGGATAAATTGATAGAGAAGTCTTAAATTTCACCTCCAATGGTTCTGTCTATATTTAAATATTGTTAATTACGTTACTTTTTTTTTTTTTTTTTAAATTTAAAAATAATAACTTATTCACCAAATGAAATTAAACTTTTATTTGTTATAAACTATAAATGTTATTTTCTTGAATTGTATTTCCTTTTTCTATTTTATTTTGGTAGTTAAATTTCTTATGAGAATTTTTTAATTATTAGAGACAAAATTTATTTATTTTTATTATTATTTTCTTAAGATATTTCAGTGAATAATATTTTTATATAAATTTATTTAGCGATAATTTTATAGATAAATTAAATTTATTAAAATGCATATTTTTTTATAAAAATTATTAATCTTAAATTTAATATAATCATGAAAACTTTGAATGAAAGTAATAAAAAAAGGCTCTATCAGAAATAATTTTCAAAGAAAATCTTCATGCAATGACTCCCACGTTCCTTTTTTAATATAGTTAAAATAGTGATAAAATAAATTAACGTTGACTCATTTAGTCAGACGGAACGTTAATATGCAAATGGAGCACTCGATATTGTTAATTTTTTTCCTGCAACGTTAGTTTAACATTGTAATTGATAATTTGCATTAGAAAGATGATTTTAACCATTGTCAAACTCGGCCCGGAAACTTGCGACCCGTGCCAAAAATCGAGTCAGGTCACATTTAAAACCATGTTGGGTCGAATCGATCAATGATCCGAATTGACCCTCTAACCCTTGATCAAGTCTCTTGGTCGGGTCAATGATCGGGTCGAGTATAAAAATATTGATTTTAACTTATTTCATCAATTTGTTGACATAACAAGTCTTTTTTCCTCAGTAACGAAGTGCATTGCAGATGCACTAAATTGACAAACAAGAAAGTTAACTTGGGAAAGTTATTGTCAAACGGTAAAAACTAAAAAGCATTATTGCAATATGACATTTTGATAACTTCACATGATCACATCACAAAGGCATAAATATGTGACCTTACGGTAAAAAAAGAAATAAATATGTGACGTTGAAAATATGGATTATAGTACTTGTACATTTTTTTTTGTACAACTTATATTGTATAATATGAAAAATCATAATGTATTGATTTTGAAAATGATGTAATGTGAAGCGTGAATTAATAAAATTGTGTTACATCAGGATTGTAAATAAAAGTTGAACAAAAATATTATGTGATTGTTCGGCGGCTTTGGGATTTAAAAAATGGTTTTTTTGTGGTTTTTTAGGTAGAGAAAGAAAATGTGTATGATTAAAAATTGATTTGAGAAATTGTGTAGTTTAAATATTTGTTTAAAAATCAAAATAAACTACTTACCGAACAAAGATATACCACGATTTAAAAAACAAAAATATAGACAATTTGGCCTTTGTTCGGAGGCTTTCGGTAAAAAAAAAATCAGTCTTTTTTTTTTTTTTTTTTTTAGGTAGATGGATGGTTAAAAATTGAAGAGAGAAAATGTACAGAATTAGAGATTGATTTGGGGAGTTGTGTAGTTTAAAAATTGATTTAAAAATAAAAAATACAGCCTGATCCGAACAGAGGAACTTCATACAGGGTTCTTTTCAATCTAATCATGCTGTAGTGATTAGACACGCTTCACTAATTCATAGGAAGATAAAAAGGATCATTGAAATTAGACACATCATATGAGCCCCTTTCCATGATACAATTATTAGTAGGCATATGTTAATTCGAAGGAATCATTATAGTTTATAAATGATTTTCTAAATATAATTTTTAAAATTATTTTTAATCACACATATTTTCTTTCTCCACTTTTTAACTACACATCCTACTTTAAAGAACATAAATAATTGTTCGAACGATACCGAACATAGCCTTGGAAATTGAAAAGAGGACGTGGTGACATGTGAAAGATGGATACTCTTGGGGTTGGGCATTTTATACATCAAATCGCGAAATTCAGTTGATCGATATCAATTGGTATCGTTCTCATGACTTGACGCGTTGATTTCCATTTTAGCCTGGATCAAATCCAAAAATTTCAGTTTCATATTTAAATAGAGAAAGAAAAAAATGGATTCCAAGGATAATTTACTCTTCAAATTGATCAAACTGTGTCGACTGTTAGATTCTCCTATGAAAGCTCATCTTTTAACTATATGTATAGCATGTTGAAATTGATGGATGATATCGTGTTAATTGTTCCCACTTGGACTAATTGCATCACAACAACCAAAATAGGGCCATGAATATGAATAGCCATTATTGTTGACACTAACACATTGTATATTTACAATTTGGTTCTAATGAGCGTGGAGCGCAGGGCTCCACTCATTTTTCTTTTCTTTTTTAATGGGTTGTCAGGCTGACAATTCATTTCTTATACTCTTTTTTTTTTTTTTTCTCTTTTTTAATAACTTATTTAATCCATGATAAATTAATCAATTTTTTTTCTCAAATTCATTTTCAATCACACATTTTTATGGGACATATCACTTAACATATTTTTCAATCACACATTTAGAACTTAAGCTAATTAATTGAAGAGACAAGTCAGATAAAAAAAATGTTGACGGGAGAATTTAGCTGAAAAATACAATTTTTTTTTACTGAGTTGTATATTCTGCCTCGTTTTTATAATCTTCATTTCAATTATATTTTCCTGAGTTGATATGATTTGTGTAACGTCTATTTTAATTTATTAAGCGCACACTTAATGTAATCATTACAATTTTTAAATTGATTTATAAACAATACAAATTTTTAAATCGTTTTTTAACAATTTGGTTCTAATCCTGCGCTCCACGCATTTTTTATTTTATTTTAATGGGTTGTCGGGCTGACAACCCATTTCTTATACTTTTTTTCCTCTTTTAATTACTTATTTGGTCCATGATAAATTAATCAATTTTTTTTTCTTAAATTCATTTTCAATCACATATTTTTATGGGACACATCACTTTACATATTTTTCAATCACACATTTAGAACTTAAGCTAATTAATTGAAGAGACAAGTTAGATAAAAAAAATGTTGACGTGAGAATTCAGATAATTGAGGAGAGTGGCGGTTTGATGGTGAGTGGAGGCTGCGGTTGTTGGTGGAAAGGGTGAAGAGAGAAAGGGGCAGTGGTAGGGTTTGATATTGAATTTTTTTTTTTTTTTTTAAAAAAAAAATTCGAGATGCACTTTGGGTAAGGCGTGGGCACGTCTTATTCCAAGTTTTGAACAATTACCTTGTAATCCGAGATGGACTTTGGGTAAGGCGTGGGCACGCCTTATTTCAAGTTTTTCTTCAATATTTGAATAAATTGTTTTCTCCATAGAGCGTGTCCACGTCCTAATGAATATTCATATCTGCCGAAAAATCAAAACATGGTCAATTTCACTTTAGAAATTATGGATATCACAAAATTAAATAATAGTAAATAAAAAAAATAAAAAAAAAATTGATTGCTAAAATTAAAGAAAAATTCGGGTTGCCTCTTGGAAGTGCTTATTTTAAAGTCATTAGCTCGACTCTCCTCGTAAGCACTTCATGGCATTCTAAATATAGCTTTTGATGCCTTGCACATTTTGCTTATTTTGACTTTGCTCAACTCTTCATTTGTTCGAAACACTTGTACTTTACCACTTCCAATGTCATGGGGCTTGCCTATTCCATCCAATTCAAACTCAACAATGTAGACGTGCACCACCTCAAATGGCTTAATCACAAAATCAATTATTGGACAACTAGTGAAGTTGAGAAAATTTGATATGATCTCTTCTTCATTAATTTTCACTTCCCCATGTGATTCTTGTGTGTTTAAATTGTCATTCTTTTCAAGCTCATCTCCATTAGTTGATGTCTCATCAAATTGTATGACCAATCCAAAATTTGAATTCATGGGAAATGGCAAGTTTTTCAGGTTAATTCTCAAGAGTGGATTGACAATGGTTTGGGAAGGCAACTTGCTTTGAGATTCCAATCTGCTCACAGTTGATGCCAATTGACTCACTTGATTCTCCAGGTTCTTAATCCCCGCCCTTGTCTCCTGTTGAAATTGTTGTGTATTAATTGCAAGTGATTTAACAATTTCTTCTAGAGACATACTTGAACTTGAAGAAAATTGTTACGGTTGAGGAGTAGGATGTCTAGGCTGAAATTGCTAGAACTGTTGGAATTGTGATCTTGTTTGATAACTGAAGTTCGGATGATTCCTCCATCCTTGGTTGTAACAGTTTGAATAGGGATCATACTTTGTTTGAGGTGGGTTTGAAAATCTTCCAACTGCATTAGCCTGCTCAAATGAATCTTCTTGAAGAGTAGGACATGTGTCAGTTGGATGACTGGTGGCAGCACAAATTCCACATTCTTTAACATGTTGCATATTTCTTACAGCTATTTGTTGAATAAGAGAGGTTAGATTCTCTATTTGATTTTCAAGAGATGATACATTTATCTCATTCACCCTTTTCACAGGGGGTGTCTTGTCTGAATCCAAATTGTTGAGTGTTAGCAGTCATGATGGAGATCAAATCACTGGACGAGAAATCAATTGAGCATAAAATAAATAAAATAGAAATAGAAATAGAAATGAAAAATTAAATTTATTTGACACCAATCCCCGGCAACGGCGCCAAAAATTTGATGGGTGTCGAATCCAACAAATAATAATTTCTTACTCTCATTAAAATAAATTGCAATGGTGGTAAGTAAGGTCGAATCCACAGAGATTGGTTAGATTTAATTCTTCAACAAAATTAAAACAATGAATTAAAAACAAGAGGGAATTTTGAATTTTTGAATGTGAAATCAAATTATAAATAAACAATTGTGGAATTAAATTAATGAAAATATCAAATTAAACAAATATTCAGTCTAATGTATAATCTCAGTATTGATTCATAAAATTGATAGTGGATGCAAGAATAAAATCCTTAAATCATTCTCTAAATTGGTTATGATCATTGATACGATCTAACAACCTATCTCTCCTTACTTTATCGATAATCAAGAGACGCTCGTTGATTATTTCCCTAATCAATAAACAATCCTAAATACGATCGTAGGATTTAATTTACCAATAGCATTAATTTCTAGAGAGACAACAAATTCTAACCAACAAATCCACATGCGTGATTTATTTAAATTAGGTTATATGTCTTCATAACATGAGTAAAAAATCAGTCTATAATTAACTATGTTATTTGTCACTCATATTAGAAAACCTAAACAATTACGGATTTAGATTACTAATTGACCAAGTATCATTTTGACAATTAAAACAACGTGCACTTTGAATCAATCAATCAAAATAACAACTTCAATTCACAAGCAAAAGACATATAAATAGAGAACAATTAAAGAAACAAATAAATGATCTCACAATTCTTGGTGAATCAAAATTTCGAATAACCTTGAACTGGAATAATAAAATTAGCTACTCATAAACATAGTTAATAAAAAAAATTAAAAGAAATAATAATTAAACAAAAGTGTCGAACTCTAAATTCCAGATTGATGAAAACGTGAGCTGCTCCAATGAAATCCTCCCCCCGAAAAAACGTCCCTGCTGTCTAATGTGCTGCCCTTATTTATTCTCTCTCCAACAATTCTTCCATTCTTTTTCCCAGATCTTCATTCCTTAATTAAGTCTTCCAATTATAATTTCTTTCTTTTGTGGTGCATTGTTTCCTTACACATCTATGTCAAAATTTTCTTTCTTCCAATTATTCCACTTTTTGGCCTAAGTATCCCCCAATTGAATTGTGTTGCTGGCCTTTTAATTTCATCCACCAAAACTGTGTAAAGTCCCTTAATAATTTGCGACAACTGACTTCCACAACAATAAGGCGTACCCACGCCTTATGTCAAGTGCTCATCTGATTGTGTGCTTTTAAATTCCAGATTTCTTCTTTCTAATTTGCGATATTTGAGTCAAATTGATCTCAATTCCCCACCTAATTAACAAAACATAAAATATGATTAATATTCAAAGTTTAAGTATTTAAAGTCATTGAATTAAGAAGAAGCATCACTAATAAAACAATAATTATGCACCATATCACAATTACACATTTTTATGTGACACATCACTTTACATATTTTTCAATCACACATTTAGAACTTAAGCTAATTAATTGAAGAGACAAGTCAGATAAAAAAAATTTTGACGTGAGAATTCAGCTGAAAAATACAATTTTTTTTTTATTTATTTTTACTGAGTTGTCTATTCTGCCTCGTTTTTATAATCTTCATTTCAATTATATTTTCCCGAGTTAGTATGATTTGTGTAACGTTTATTTTAATTTATTAAGCACACACTTAATGTAATCATTACAATTTATAAATTGATTTATAAACAACACAAATTTTTAAATCGTTTTTTAATTGCACACATTTTTTTACAACACAATTTTTCAAACAACTTTTTAATCACACACTTACTTTTTAATCACACATTTTACCTACAAAATATAAAAAAATCAATTTATATTGTTACAGTATTATCGAAAGGAGACTTAATGTCTGTTTGGTATATGAGAAATTGAATACATTTTTAAATGTGTGATTGAAAAATATGTAAAGTGATGTGTTCCATAAAAATATGTGATTGAAAATGAATTTGAGAAAAAAAAATTGATTGATTTATCATGGACCAAATAAATTATTAGAAAGAAAAAAAAAAAGTATAAGAAATGAGTCCCATTAATTAAAATATTAAAAAAAAATTGTGTGGAGCTCATTAGAACAAATTTGTGTATATTTATCATATTATATTATGTCACCAAACCCTATTTATAGCACTCCTCTTTTTAACTTCTACGAAAAGTGTATTCCATTTTGTCTTGTAGCCACTCTTTCTAAAGGTAAATGAAAATAATAGAAAATAATTGAATATATCCTTACAAGTTTATAAATTGAAATATATCTCTTCTCTCTTTATATAAAAGATTGAATATTCAATTTCAATTAAACATTATTCATCCAATTTAACTATTTATTCAATTAAAATTAAACATTATTCATCTAATTTAGACACTATGCACTATTCATCAAATTGCAATTAAACAATATTCACTATTCATCCAATTGCAATTAAACATTATTCATCAAATTTAGGCACTATTCATTACAATATTCATCAAATTGCAATTAAACATTATTCATCCAATTTAACTATTCATTTAACTGCAATTAAACATTATTCATTCAATTTAGGCACTACTCATCCAGTTAAATACTGTGCAGGCAACAATTAGATGCACTATTCATCCAATTAAACACTATGAGGGAAAATTGCCCAGATTTTTCATCAATTTAGGCATTATTCATCCAATTAAACACTATACGAGCAACAATTAAATGCAATATTTATCCAATTAACACACATGTATGGATATATTAAGTAAAATGTAAGTAAATTTATAGTTCCAATATATAATAATTATGTTTTCTTAATCCGTGTAAAATTAGAAATGAGTCTATCTTTATGAGACATGTTAAACACTATGCGGGCAAATTGCCCAGATTTTCCATCAATTTAGGTACTATTCATCTAATTAAACATTATGCGGGCAACAATTGGATGCAATATTCATCTAATTAAACACATTTAGGATTTTATTAAGTAAAATGTAAGTAAATTTATAGTTTCAACATATAATATTTATGTTTTTTTAATTCGTGTAAAATTAGAAATGTCTTTCTTAATCTGACAGGGGACATATCAAACAAGAAATCATTATTCGAAATTTCTCTGATAGAAAAATACGGACAATATGCGTGCAACATTCGCACCAAAACTAGTATCTTAAAAGTATTCCTTTCGTTATTTTATTGAGAGTATATAGGCTACCAAAAAATTGAAAAACTTTGGACCGACCAATCTCTACCACTGATAGTGCAATTAATTAGTGTCTTAATCTGAAAATGAAATATTCTGTATGCATTCCACCACACCCAAAAAATCCTTTTCTACAAGTCAATAAAATTCAATTTTTAGACCTATTTTTCAAGTCATTTGTTACTTTCTTTAATTTTAAAGAATCGCTTTACGAAAATTCTCTAGTCCCCCACTCGAGAAACAATAAAAACTTTTGGACGATCCTTTCTGGTTAGATATATAGTGAGTGCTAGTCACTCAGCAATGTTACCAAAAGGTTAAAAAAAAAGAGCGAGAAAGTAATTGGCAACTTTAATATATACAGTATTTCTTAGCCGTTAAGTACGTGTCTCAGAGAATACTAGTTCCCACCCTCTTCATAATAATAATAATAATAATAATAATAAAGTCACGATCGAAGTACAAATAGCCGGATATCAATTTTGACGGACGAAAATGTAGAACTAGTAATCAAAAAATATAAAAATAAAGGTCGGTAGAATTATATCATCATCACATGGCAAGCCCAATTTCTACTCCTAGATTCAACAAAAACAGCTCAGAAGTTCCTTAAACCATACAATAAAATAAAATATAATAAAGTAAAACCATAACTAATTGATTATTAATTAGAGCAATTAATTAAGTAAAAGTTAAAAAAAAAAAAAAAAATTAGTGCAAGATAATGAAAGAAAGTAACACGTTAACTCCCCACTAAAAACTCACTTGACTTTACTAGTCAAGAAACAATTATTGAACAATTTTTATACTGTTACAATTGTAATTTTGCTTTCTTTATCTGTAGACTGTAGTTCTCATTCATCAGCAAAATTTACATTCATCAAAAGATTAATTAACTGCTTATAGAGTAATAATATAGTTAATTCTTGATCATCACACACTGACTTTACAGCTCTGTGAAAGCTGATACTTAATTGCAGATCCCATCACAATTCCAGTATTGTGGCTATTTCCGATCGGGATATACGCCGGACAGGTGACATGGAGGTGGTACCGGCCGGAGACAAACGACCCAACTTTCCATTTAACACGGCCATTAATCTTGAAAACCATAAAAATAGCTCCATTAGACTGGTCCTGGCTCAGGGCTAGACCATTATACGGCGCCACCGGCACGGTGTTACCATAAACAAAAGGTGACCAGATGTTTACGTCCTTGTGTCCCTGATACACTGGTGGTATGACTGTGTAGTAGGTAATTTGCTGGTTGTGGTAGGCGGCGTACACGTCCAGTTTGTCGTAATAAATGCCGATTCTGGAGTTGGGGTTGCGGGAATTGATGGTGACTTGGACGGTGGTGGAGATGATATTGGGGGCGGAGACGTTGAGTGAAAAGATGGTGGCGTCTTGAAGGATGAACCGGGGTTTCTTTGGCTGTAGGATGGCCCAGACGATGAGGATGATTAGGAGAACGATGAAGCAGAAGATAAGGAAGCTGGAACAGCACAGCTGGATCCTCCTCTTCCGCTTGCTCTTGTGGTGGCTGCACTTCTCCGCCATAGTTCGGTGGCTGTGGTGATGGTTGTGGTGGAGGAGGAGATGGAGTTTTGGTTGAAGGTTGATAATATAAGAGGAAATTGAGGATTGATCGAGTTTGTCACACTCCTTATAGGCCCATAAATGCCGTGTTAAAATTGCGTAGTCTCATAAATTTAGCCTACAGGAATTATGTATGTGACTTACTTAATAACATTTAGGATGTGTTTGGTATTGTTTTAAATTTTTTTTTTTTGGAAATGAATAGTGAATTTTAAGAAAAATGATGGATAAGATTTTATTGAAAAGTCAAAAATTATGTGCTTAACTTAACTTTTGATGAATGGTTAAAATTGAGTACAGTAGAAAAAAGAGAAACTTTTTAAGAGTATCAAATAAGGGCTTAATTTAACGTTCCCTTTAAAATTTCTTTTTTTCTACGATTTCAATCTCAATCTTCCATTAAAAGTTAAGAACACAATTTTTACTTTTCAACCAAATCTCAATAATCAATTTTTCTAAAAATCTCTATTCATTTCATAAAAACTCTTTTTAAACAATACTAAATACACATTTATATAACTTAGGTAGTGTTTTATTGAGGAGTGGAAAATGAAGTGGAATTCCAATTCAATGAAATTCAAATTCCTATACCCAAAAAATTTAATTCCATGGAATTCAAGGAAAATGTGGTCTTTTTATGAGTTGGTGAAATTCAAATTTCATGGAATTCAAAATGTGTATGATTGGAATATGAAAAATTTGGGTGGAATATGCATTTTCATATAATTGAAATTGCTATCAAATACTACCTTATTGAGTTAATCTGAATTAGATTAATATAATTTTATAATTCTTATGTCACAATCAATCGCTAGTAAATAATGCATATAATTTACTATAAGACTTTGTTTTATTGCAAGCATTTTCAAGGAAAATGTCATGTCAAAGAAAAAAATTTCTAACTTTTTTGTTTGATTGTAGTATTTGGCCTAGAAAATATTTTCTAGGTACAATCACATAAAGCACATATATGCCGATTTTTCAAGAAAATATTTTATTACCATTTTGCTAAGAATTTTTTTTCTCACAAAGGTAAAAAATATTTTATTTTCCAATTTTACAATCAAACATAGCCTAACTGAGAGTTGAACTTGTCTATTTTTTATACCGATTCTTGTACTTCTCATTTTACGGGGCTTCGGGTACCACTACTCTTCTAGAAAACTACGGGGCCTGGGAGCCGAATCCCATTCTTTCCTAAAAATCAACAAAGGTATTTCTTAATGTAAAACTAATATAATTTAAATATCAATCTTTTTACTAATATAATAGAACTAAGATTAAGAAAGTTGTAACGTTTATTAAAAAAAAAAAAAGGTACACGCTATATTAGTCGACTGCACGGAGAGACGAGAGTAGTGTCCGAATACACTGACATGTCATGAAAGAATTCGGATCCATCAATCTTGCAATTGTGCAAATTTGTCGATTGGGTCGTACTATGCTAGATTTTTATTCACCTTTTCACGTTCACGTGTCAACGAAAAAAATCGATGTAAAAGTTCACATTTAAAATAAGTTTTACAATAGTAATTAAAAAAAAAAAGGGTTTTAAAATAAATATTTACTTTTTTTTTTTTTTGAATCCTGACCGTTGTGTGATGGAGATTGAAAGTATGGAGTGGAGAAGGTCGACACGTTTAAGTTAAGGGCCCACTTACCTGATAGAGAGAACCATCCGTGTTCAGATTACCGACTTCCTGTTTGGATTCTAGTATATACCATTTTTTCTCTTCAATATTATGCAAATTCATCATGTTTGGAACCGACAATTATTCGTACATTTTTTTTTTGATCGGAAATTTTTTTTTGATCGGAATTATTCGTACATTTTATTTGGCATTAGCATGGTGAATGAAATAAGTGTCTGTTTGATTGCAAGGATTAAAATTGGTGAAAATAAATTATTTTTCAAGAAATTATTTTTCAAATTATTTTTATGAAAAATTAATTGAAAGTGTTTGATTGATTTAATTTTCAAGGTGGAAAAAGTAGATAATTTTCTAAGTTTCATTATTTGATTGACATTATTTTTTATGGAAAATACAAAATTGATTAAACGCGACGAAAACAAAACGATTTTCCTTGTGGCATGGAAAATAATTTCTCAGCAAACCCATAAGAAAATCATTTCTCATGAGTTTATATGGAAAATGGGCGCGTGAGTTGGTTCCAAGAAAAATGTTTTCCACGTCAAATATTTGCCATCAAACAGCAAAAGTAGAAAAGAAATAAAATACTTTCATTTGGTTTGGAAAAAGAAGGCCAATCAAACAGGGTTTGTAAGCCAATGGATTAAGACATGTTTGGTTGAGCTAAAAATCAAATCTTAATTGATTTTAAGTTGATAAAATTTGTGATTGAAAAGTTGATAAAAATTATGAATTGTTGGATAAAATTCAACATGTGGGGCCAAACATGTATAAAATAAAATGTGTGGTACTATCTTAAGGTTTCAATCAATAAAGTGATCCACTAAAAATTAGTCATGACTAATGAGTATTAAATATCGTGAGATTAAATTGTAGAGACGGATACAATGTTTTAAATTGACGAGAGGCCAATTTAATAACATTAAAACACGATAACTGTTATGCAGTTATTTATGCAGGTCATGGTCCCAAATGAGCATGGTTTTTCATAATTCTCTGCATCCCCATCAGCAGAGGAGAAAATAAGGAGAAAACCACGAATCGGTTGGAAGACCATAACCCCGTTCGTTCAAACAGAATCATGGATTCAGGTAGGCTTCCGCATCAGTCGCGATCTTAATAATTACAGCATTATGTTCTTCGGTTTTAGATGAATAATCATCTATATTAAAGTATTTCTAATAAGTGGTATCAGAGTCACAATAATGTTGAATTATCAGATCGTTTTATGGACGCATATGAAATATATTTTCTGTTGAATGTTATATGCGTACGGTTTCTGAATATTGAATTGAGATTCAATCTAATATTAATGTATATACATGTCTGTTGGTTTCATCATGGATATATGTTTTTTGGGTTTCAACCAAATCGATTTTTCTGTGCATGTATATATGCAAAATCTTGGTTTTCGAAATTGGTTTATTGGGATCTGATTTCAGAAATTGATTTGGATCGATTGTACGTATATTCTTCGAGAAATTGAGTTTTGAAACTATAAATTGATTTTCCGATTTGGTTTTGAATATTTCGAATTGGGTTATTGGATATAGCATACAATTGGATACTTGACTCAAAACTTGTTTTGAATCTGTTGTGTGGTTGAGATCAGTGTGTGAATCCGGTTGGAGATGGGACGTCGCGCACTGAGCGTTGTGCGCGGAGGATTTCATCGTCGCTCACGGCAAATTTCAGTGTCGCTGTGCACGAGGTGGGTTGCAGCGCAGCGAAGCTGTGTTCTGGGTTGCAGCGCCGGAGATGGTGCTGCAGGCGGTTGACGGCGCCAGCAATGGCACCGCGTTTTCGGAACTTGCGCGTGGCGGCTAGGGTTTGCAACCCTAGCTGTTGCGATTTTGGTTAAGGGGCCTCATTCGGAAATTTGAAGTTCTAAGGGGCTGATTTGCAATTTACGAAATTTGATATATTTAACACCTGATCCTCCAATTTTGTTTTAAATATTATTTAAAACCCTTAGGTTATAAAATCTTTTAAGTTAGCTCTTCAGACTTCTGAATTTACAAAACCAGGCCCTACAGTTATGAAATCATTTAAGTTGGTTTTTTAAAGTTCTGAATTTTACTATTCAGTCCCTAAAGTTTCAGATTTTAATAAATTGGCCACTAAAGTTTGAGAAAATTTCAATTTAGTCCTTCAAGTTTAAAATCTTTTATAATTGGTCAATCAAGTTTAATTAAATTGTAATTTAACCATCCAACTTAATGATTACTTAATCCTAAAGTATTGAATTTCATAATTCAAATCCTAAAGTCTTAAATATATGCAAAACAGTCAATTCAAGTTCAAATTTTGGTATGACATACTCTTTTGAGAAATATAATATTTCGAAGTAAATTAGTTTAAGCAACATGTTGCCAAAGCAACCTCTCTTGTTGAAGTTAATTAACTTAGAATATTAGAAGGTTTTGTGTGTGTGTTGTTCATGCGGATATTGACCGGCCCAAAGGAAGGTCAATGTTTGGCTTGAATCTCACATGCACCTGTGGTGATAAACAAGTGACGATTATTTGGTTTAATGTGTGATCAATAAATCGAACCAAAGAAAAGTTTATTGGTTGACATGTCTTATTGTCAGTATTTGATTGCTACATCGAGATTACCACTTACAAGTCAATATTTCTGTCCAAAGACTAAATATTGACGTTGTGCCGGGTATCTTGTGATGAGCCTTACCATTATTTGAAATTATTATTTGCATAATAAAGTACTAATGTAAGCTATTTCCATCTTCTTCTATATACAGCTAATTCATCTGCTACCACAATATCTGCAAATGTTAATTCAATCCCCATGCTTAATGGGTCAATCTTCAAGGATTGGAAAGAGAACGCTCTAAATGTTCTCGGCTACATGGATCTTGACCTTGCTCTCAGGGTTGAGCAACCAGCTTCTCTTACGGATGCAAGTTGACCTGATGACAGGAGAAACTTTGAGAAGTGGGAACGCTCAAATCGCATGAGTCTAATGATCATTAAGCGCGACATTCCGGAAGCCTTTAGGGGTGCAATATCTGAAGAGGTAACTAATGCCAATGTATTCCTTGCCGAACATGAAAACCGTTTTGCGAAAAACGACAAGGCTAAAACAAGCACTCTTCTGCAAAGCTTGATTTCAATGAAGTATGGAGGAAAGGGGTTCATAAGGGAGTACATCATGGAGATGTCTCATACTGCTTCAAAACTTAAGGCATTAAAGTTCGACTTGTCTGATGACTTGCTCGTGCATTTAGTATTGATATCGCTTCCTGTACATTTCAGTCAGTTTAAGGTCAGTTACAACTGTCAAAGGGAGAAATGGACCCTAAATAAGCTCATTTCATATTGTGTGCAAGAGGAAGAAAGGTTGAAGTAGGATAGAACTGAAATTGCTAACCTGGCAAGCACATCTAAGGATAAGGGCAAGAAAAGAAAAACAGAATATGAAGCTGCTAAGGGTCCAGATCAAAAGAAACCACATAAAGACAAAGAATGTTGTTTCTTTTGCCAGAAACCTGGACATTTAAAGAAGGATTGTACCAAATATAACGCTTAGCGTGCAAAGAAAGGTAAATTTCTTAATTTGATCTGTTCTGAGGTTAATTTAGCTTCAGTGCCTAGAAACACTTGGTGGTTAGATTCTGGTGCTACTACTCACATAAGTTTTTCTATGCAGGGTTGCCTGTTCTACCGAAAGCCAAATGATGCTGAATGATTCATCTTTGTGGGAGATGGAAAATCGATGGAAGTTGAAGCAATAGGCACTTTTAGGTTATTGTTGGGAGCTTGTTTTTATTTGGATTTGAAAGACACTTTTGTTGTACCATCATTCAGACAGAGTTTGGTTTCTATTTCCCTATTGGACATATTTGGATATTATTGTTCTTTTGGAAATTGTTAGTTTAGTTTTTCTTTAAATTCAACTATTGTTGGTACTGGTTCATTATATTCATACGATAACTTATATTTGCTTGATACTATTGTGTCATATAATGAAACCTTGCATGTGGAATCACGTGGTACTAAGAGAAAATTAAATAAAGAAAATTCGGCAAAACTATGGCACAAGCGCTTAGGTCACATCTCAAAAACTAGAGTTGAACGACTTGTGTCAGATGAAATTTTTGATTCCCTCGACTTTACGGACTTTGATGTTTGTATTGATTATATCAAGGGAAAAAAGACCAAAACAAAAAGGTTAGGTGCCAATAGAACTTCGGACGTCTTAGAATTGATGCACGCAGATATTTGTGGACCATTCCCTACGGCTTCTTGGAATGGTCAACAATATTTTATATCATTCATAAACGATTACTCACGTTATGGGCATCTATATCTTATTCATGAAAAGTCTGAGTCACTGTACATGTTCAATGCTTTCAAAGCTAAAGTTGAGAATCAACTCAACAAGAGGATTAAAAGCGTTAGGTATGATTGTGGTGCTGAGTTCTACGACAGATATGACGGTTCAGGTGAACAACGTCCAGGACCATTTGCTAAATTCCTAGAGGAATGTGAAATCGTCCCAGAGTACACCATGCCAGGTTCTCCTTGCATGAATGGTGTAGCTGAAAGACGAAACAGAACTCTTAAGGATATGGTAAGGAGTATGATTAGTCATTCTACTTTACCAAAAACACTCTGGGGAGAAGTATTAAAGACTGCAGCTTATATTCTGAATAGAGTACCAACTAAAGCTGCTGCTAAAACGCCGTATGAGCTTTGGACAGGCAGAAAACCTAGTCTAAAGCATTTCCACATTTGGGGATGTCCAGCTAAGGCTAGGCCTTATAAGCCACATGAAAATAAATTGAACTCCAAAACTATAAGCAGCTACTTTATTGGTTATTTTGAGCGATCAAGGGGCTACAAATTTTATAATCCCACACTTAAGTCAATTTTTGAAACGGGAACTGAAACATTTTTTGAGGATGTTGAGTTTGGGGGAGAAATAAGGTTAGAGACATTGTGTTTGAGGAAGAAGCTAAGGAAGGATCGATTTCGATTCCTACTATTACTTTTGACAATGTGCAGGTTTCTATACCTGTCATTAATCAAGAAGTATATCCGGAACCTAAGTATGATAATGTTGAAGAACCTCCCATATAAAATGAGGTAATCATTCCAGAAGTACAAACTCAACAACCTCAACAACCAATACCATTAAGGAGATCCACTCGAGAAAGGAAAAATGCTATTTCGGATGATTTTATAGTATTTCTCCAAGAACATGAGGAAAATAATGAAATGACGGAAGATGATCCAATCAATTTACATCAGGCTATGAAGGGTTCTAACTCTCAAAAGTGGATTGATGCCATGAATGAGGAGTATAAGTCTATGCAAGACAATAAAGTTTGGGATCTTGTCCCATTACCAGAAAGTGCTAAGACCATTGGTTGTAAATGGATTTTTAAAACCAAAAGGGATTCGAAAGGTAATGTGGAAAGATATAAGGCTCGTCTTGTAGCTAAAGACTTTATACAAAAGAAAGGTATTGACTTCAAAGAGACTTTCTCTCCGGTTTCAACGAAAGACTCTTTCAGCACAGTCATGGCACTTGTTGCACATTTTGACCTTGAGTTACATCAGATGGGTGTTAAGATGGCGTTTCTTAATGGAGACATTGATGAGACGATCTATATGGTGCATTCAGAAAACTTCGTGTCAGAAGACTCGGAGAACATGTTTTGCAAATTAAAGAAATCTATCTATGGACTCAAGCAAGCTTCCCATCAGTGGTGCTACAAATTTCATCAAGTGATTATCTCTTTTGTTTTTGAGATAAATGTTGTTGATGATTGTGTTTATCACAAGTTCAGTGGGAGTAAGCATATTATCCTGGTTTTGTATGTTGATGACATACTGCTTGCCGCTAATGATATAGGCATATTGCACGAAACCAAGATTTTTTTGTCAAGGAATTTTGAGATGAAAGATCTTGGGGATGCCACTTTTGTATTAGGGATTCAAATACATCGGGACCGCTCTCGGAGTATTCTTGGATTTTCAAAAAAGAGCTATATCGATAAAGTTCTTAAAAGGTTTGGCATGCAGGATAGTAAATCATGGGACACCCCTGTTTCTAAGGGAGACAAATTTAGTCTCAATCAGTGCCCGAAAAATAATCTTGAAATTGAGGAAATGCAGAAGATTCCCTATGCATCAGCTGTTGGGAGTATGATGTATGCTCAGGTTTGTGCACGTCCAAACATAGCATTCATTGTTGGAATGTTAGGCAGATATTTAAGTAACCCTGAGATGGATCATTGAAAAGCAGCAAAGAGGGTTATGAGCTACTTGAAGAGAACAAGAGATTGCATTCTTACATGCAACAGATCGGATTAGTTAGAGATCGTAGGGTACTCCGATTCTGATTTTGCGGGATGCCAAGATAGTAGAAGATCCACATCAGGCTACATATACCTGCTAGTTGGAGGAGCCATTTCCTGGAGGAGTGTTAAGCAGACACTTGTAGCTTCTTCCACTATGGCAGCAGAATTTGTAGCTTGTTATGAGGCATCTAATCATGGGATATGGCTGCGAAATTTTGTCACTGGGCTGTGCATTCTGAATGGAATTGAAAGACCATTAAAGTTATATTGTGACAATAACTCTGTAGTGCTATATTCCAATAATAGCAGGAGTTCAACTAAGTCAAAACACATTGACATTAAGTTCCTGGTTGTGAAAGAAAGGGTACAGAGTGGACAGATTTCCATAGAGCATATTGGGACAAACTCCATGATTGCGGATTCGCTTACTAAGGGATTACCACCCAAGGTCTTTCATGAGCACACTGCTCGTATGGGTGTTGTATTTCTTGAGGATATCATGTTTTAGTGGGAGTTTGTATTTTGGTTGCTTTATGTTTGGTTTTGGACACATTTGTGTATTTGGATAATTTATAGTACATAAATAAAGTATTCAGTTCATTCTACTCTGTTACATTATGTTTGGTGTTGATCTCACATAAGGAATAAAGTCGGACCGATTGGAAATAGACATGTTTGGATCACATAACATGTAATTTCCATACTGGACTCTCATGATTGATCTATGTCATTTGGTTTTATTGGTATACATGACCATTGATGGATATAGTTACGATTAATGTAACGAAAATCGCTTTGATCCTATATTGATATGACTGATGGACGAGATTGTTTGAAAATACCCTTAATAATGATAGCAAATTTCTGAGCGCATAAGGGTGTAAACATTTGTAAGAATACATGTATGGCTCAGTGGGAGATTGTTGGATAAAATTCAACATGTGCGGCCAATTTAATAACATTGAAACATGATAATAATGGGTATTAAGTGTCATGAGATTAAAGTGTAGAGACGGATACAATGTTTTAAATTGATGAGGGGCCAACTTAATAACATTGAAATACGATAACTACCCTGCAGTTATTTATACAGGTCATGGTCCCCAATTGAGCGTGACTTTTTATAATTCTCTGCATCCCCATCAACAGAGGAGAAAATAAGGAGAAAACCACGAATCGATTGGAAGACCATAACCCCGTTCAATCAAATAGACTCATGGATTCAGGTACGTTTCCGCATCAGTCTCTATCTTCATAATTACAGCATGATGTACTTGGGTTTAAGATGAATAATCATCTATATTAAAGTATTTTTAACATGAATCTCATAAAATGTATTGTTAATAACGAATTTGAGGAAAATGAGGGAGAAAATGGAAGTCAAATTGGGGCTAACTTATTACATCACATCGAGTGTCAACTTTTATATGGTAATGATTTATAAAATATTTAATTTATAAATTGATAAAAAAAGAATGGTGATTAGATATATGAAATATTAACATTTTACATACCTTATTCTCAATATATACATTTGAATTACTATTTCTTTATTGAGTGATAAGGAGTGACTCATTTTGCTATACACAAACATTCGATTATTAAATTTGCATATACCAAAATACCCTTATTTTTAACTTTTTTTTACAATTATAATTCTCCTTTTCATCTAAAATATTTTTCTCTCTCTTTCATGTATCTCTACGAATAATTTTTTTTAGGGTCTCTTCATTAATTATTAACATTTTTTTTTTATAAAACTAGATATTTTTATTAACAATGCTAATATATTTTTATTGGGGGTTGAGCTTAATCACATAAAAGAGAACATTTATGCATGAACTTTCCTAATCAGTCGGTTGTAGATATAAAGTTAAGAGCATCATTGAAGATGTGAAGTGAGAATGTGATAAAAGGTGGAAAAATAGGAAAAGTGAAAAAGAAAATAGAGATAGATACAATTTCAAATAAATTAATAAAAAATTAGTGGAAGATGTGAAGTAGAATATGTGATTGTAGAAAATATGGAGTAGAAATGTGAGAAAAAGTGGAAAAAAGAAGGGAGAAAGTGAAAGAGAGAGAGGAAAAAATTGATATGAAAGTGGGACTCTCGATTTTTTGTATCACTATCTCACACACAGTTGACAGCTTCAAGATTCCTATTATTTTTTAATCTGAACAATAATAACTAATATAACAATTATTTTACTTGATTTTTTGTAATGTTTAGGTAATGAATTATGAACAAGACTTTTTAGTGAAAATATGACAAGGATTCCTATTTTCAATGTTGGAAAACAAATCAAATGAAGTTTTTATCTATATTTCTCAATTATCTATTTAACTTAGGAATGAAGGAAAACGAATATATAATAAAAGTAAAACTTATATATAAAATAACATTTTATTAATATCATGTCTTCTAGTAATCAGATTTTATCAATAATTAAAAAAATTGTGTATATAAAGTTTATCTAATATAAGCCATGTTAGATGGAGAATTTTGATAAAAATTAATAAAATGTGTGATTAAAAATTGTGAGTTCCAAAAAATATGTGATTAAGATTTATTGTTGACTTTGACTTAAATTAAAATCTAAATTTTAATTTGTACCAAATAAATACTTTATGTATATATGATATGATTGATATGATTTCTTGTTTTCAAATAAGGATATTATTTTTGTATGTTTAGATAATTACGATGTCATAAATATGGTATGCAGAATGTTGATATTCAAAACATGAAGGGTAAAGCGTAAATACACACTAATGGAGGATGTATTTTGTAAATTTCCCATTAAAAAAAAATAAAGATATGGGTGCCCTTTTAAAAATCTTTCGTAAAAGACACCCCAAAAGATCACAAATTGTCCTGCAAATTTTGTTCATGTATTTTTCTATGAACCTAAAACTTGTCAACTATAGTATATTTTTTATCACTATTATATATAAATTGTACTCCAATGTATCACTGTTCATAAGGCAGAAAAGCGATTTTACTTGCGATAGAGATTACGCTTCATCACTTCAGTAATACATACGCTTTCTCAATATATTATCGGTATATATTTCTTTCACCATTCCTTCGACTCTTCTAGCGGTTGTGTTCCAGAAATAACGATTTCTAGGGTTTGCGCCTCTTCGACTGTGGATGTTCATCGACGAATTTTTGGTGGAAATCGACCGAAAGGTAATGGTTTCTTGTTCGATTTCATAGTTTTTTTTGGTCGTTTTTCTTTTTTCTCATGGCGTTCGACTCTTCCAGCGCCTCTGTGTTCCAGAAATAAAGATTTCCTAGGGTTTGCGTCTCCTCTACTGTAAATGGTCATCGATGAACTTCGGTTGGAGATCGACTAAAAGGTAATAGTTGGTCGTCCGATTTCATTGTTTTTTTGGTGGTTTTCTTTTTTCCTCATGGTTATTGTTGTTTTTGTTTATATATATGGACAGGGGTTTCGATTAATCGGGGTGTTTGGTATGGTCTTCTTTCTTATTGTTAGGTATTTCTCCTTGTTCTTCACTGTTGTTCAGTTCCTTGTTATTGTTTTTTTTTTTTTTATTTAAGTTTTTCCGTTTTCTGTACTTCTTTTTTTCTTTTCTTCCTTTTTTTCCCGATTTCATTGAGTCTTTTGTGGTTGAGTTCCTTTATGTTCTTCTCGTTTTTTTTACTCCTTCGTTTTTTGTTGTTGGTTTTTTTTCCTCTCCTTTAATCGATTTCGTTATTATCTTCACAGGTTATTAGAAATATCATTACTGATCCAAAATATCATTACAATTGTCTTGTTCAAAATATCATTACTGATCCAAAATATCATTACTGAAGTGTTGGTTGCAGGGGAGGATATAGAATTAGTTATTGATTTTCCCCTAACTAGATTTGTCTTATCCAAAATATAATCTTTTCAATATCTGTATAAAACTTTCAAATAATTTGGTCGATAATTTGATAATGTTGTGCAAATGTTTTCAATTGCTGTCCTTTCAGTGTCCAATAATTACTAAATTTGTGCATATTCATTGATTCCAAAAATCCATTGGCTTACTATTCAATCAAACCTATTGAAGTTTCAGAAGTTGGTGTCATTTCATGACTTAATTATGTTATCTAATAGCTTAAAATGATTAAATATTATTATGACATTCCAAAGTGTCTTATCAAAAAAAAAAAAAAATTCTAACATTCCAAAGTGACATCAATTTCTTCTTACTCTTAAAAGCATAGATGATCAGCCATATCAGGTTTCTATAGTTTCATTGAGTCTTTTGTGGTTAAGTTCTTTTATGTTCTACTTTTTTTTTGGTCAAGAAAAATTAATTTCTTTTCTTTTTACAATTTTTCTGACTGTTATCCAATAATTACTACATTTTTGCATATTCATTGATTCCAAAAATCCATTGGCTTACTATTCAATCAAACCTATTGAAGTTTCAGAAGTTGGCGTCATTTCATGACTTAATTATGTTATCTAAATAGCTTAAAATGATTAAATATTATTATGACATTCCAAAGTGTCTTCTGAAAAAAAAAAAAAAATTCAAACATTCCAAAGTGACATCAATTTCTTCTTACTCTTAAAAGCATAGATGATCAACCATATCAGGTTCCTATAGTTTCATTGAATCTTTTGTGTTTGAGTTCCATTATGTTCAAATTTTTTTTTTTTTTTTGGGTCAAGAAAAATTAATTTCTTTTGTTTTTGCAATTTTTCTGACTTTTTGGCTACCGGAAC
Organism: Ligustrum vulgare; assembly: GCA_963555705.1. Lineage (NCBI taxonomy): Eukaryota > Viridiplantae > Streptophyta > Magnoliopsida > Lamiales > Oleaceae > Ligustrum > Ligustrum vulgare. The sequence continues at coordinate 3,258,527 of OY743185.1, forward strand.
AATGTGGAATACAAGAAATAAGTAAATAAAGTCAGTATTTAAGAATTCTAATTTGAGGATTTTAGGAGGCATATGTTGGACAGATTTAAAAATTTGTTATCTACCCCTTTTCCTCCTTTTATGGTAACTGAGAAGTTCCAGAAATCTTTGTCTGAGATTGGTATGAAGATTTTTGATACTTTACTTGCATTAAATATAAATAGAGGATAGTTTCAGCAAAAACGAGTTCAATCTTCAGTCTTAATCCACTAATGGTGTTGATTTTGCCACCAGGAGTCTTAATATTTGTGTAAAAGTCATCAAAGCTCAGATTTGGGACGCTGCTGGCTGAGAAAGGTCTTCTCTCCTTTTCTGTTTTTCCACAATTATTTTTACTTCAATGCTCTATCTCGATTATTATGGGTACCCAAAAGTTGTCAAGCTGGAGTATGCTCTTTATTTTTTATTATAATATTATTATAAGTGAAGATTGTTGTTACATTTTTCAAGATTCAGTTTTTATGTAGAGAGTTTTTATCTATATGTATGTCTTCTGATTGTTATTATTGATCTTAACTTGTGCTGATTTGTTACTATAATACTAAGTAGCTTGAATGATGAAATTTCTGATATTCCAAAGTGACATTAATTCCTTCTTACTCTTAAATGTTTTATTTGACCTGCTTCTATTTTTATTATTCTTTCTGTTTTATGTTACTGATAGTAATTTTATTTTCAATTTTTTATTCCCGTTAGTGTATATGGAATTCTTGGAATGTACAAAACAAATGCATATATTCGTCTCATATTTGAATGGATCTATATACAATATTTTTTTTTCATATGTGTGGATAGCTATGTTGTTTGTTTTTTCTAGCTTATGATGCTTGAAGTTTTCATAGGACTATATTACAATATTGAGTGTTTATATATTTTATATCACTACTTTTAAGTACCATCAATGTTCTCTTATTTTGTATTTAATTATTTTTTATCTACTTGTGAGCTTTATTTTTCTCCAAATATGATGAAGAAATTTTTTTTGCTGGATATGAAATCGTTATGACAAAGATTCAAGAATTATACACTTGTTGAAGAAATACTAAAATTAAAAAAGTTTACAACTATCAATGACTAATATCAAAGTTTGGGATCAATGATTAAAACTTTTAAATGTTACTATTGAATAGATTTCTGCCAAAAAAAAGAGGAAAAGAAAAAGTACATTCTATGTCTATTGTTTTGCGATGATTTGTTGATTGTAGTTTTTTTACTTTTATTCTATAACTGCTTAATTTATAATGAAGGTTATAGAATGAGTAGTGTCTCAGACGTTGAAAGAAGGGAGGCACGAAATCGACGACAAAGAGAATTGTATGCTCAAAAGAAGAGAAGAAATGAAGCATGTAGTGACATGCTTTCACGGCGTTCTCGTCGTTTGTTTGCTATCACTGGTGAGGTTATGATATTTAAAGTTTATTTGTTCTTATATTTGATTAGTTCATAAGTGTTTCTTATTGTATCTCTAGAGCAAGGACCATCATGCATGCTCAATGTTAACGAGAAAGAAATTGAGATACAGCGTACAAGCAAAGGTCTTAAATCTCTCTCTTCTTTCAATTTTATAATTTTTCTATTATTATTATTATTATTATTATTATTATATTTTTTTCCTTTTTCAAAATCTCTCTTTTATTTTGGCATGATATATTTTTCTTTGAGTGTAATGACATTGTGTAATACAGGAACAAATGATGTATTCTTGATTAATAGAGATGAAACATTTAGAATGAACGAAAATAGTGACAACTTTTTTTATTCTCAAAATATTGACAACCAAAATACTCGTACCTTAAATATCCATAATATTCCTTTTGAGCCTTACGTTTTACCTGATCCAACATCTTGTTCTTATTGTGATGCAAAGAAATTTCATAAAGAAGTTAAAGGATTTTGTTGTTCTAATGGTCAAGTAAAATTGTGTTTAAATTATATGCCTATAGAGTTACGTGAACTTTATCTGTCCAATTCCGATGATACATTTGAGTTTCGAAATGTTTCAAGAACATATAACAATCATTTCGCTTTTACATCTTACGATGTTAAGTATGACAAAGAATTGTGTAAAAATAACAAAGGAATATATACTTTTGGAGTTCAAGGTCAAGTATATCATAATGTGAATGATTTGTTACCTTCAAATAGTAAGCCATCATACTTACAACTTTATTTTTATGATACCGAACATGAAATACAAAATAGACTATGTCTATCAAACAAGTTGGTTGAATTCACAATCAAAAAAATAATAGAAATTTTACGTGTTAATCCATATTCTCAATTTTTCCGTTCTTTAAGTAATCTTGAATCATCTGAATCATTGAATATTATCTTAAAATCTGATCCTAATCTTGACCAAAGAACTTATAATAGACCTTCTGCTTCTCAAGTTGCTGCAATTTGGGTTGATGATAATTCTTCACCAGATATAAGTATACGTGACATTCGTGTTTTTAGTCACGTTGGAACTCCACATCGTGTCAATTATTATTATGGTTGTTATGATCCACTTCAATATCCTTTACTTTTTCCATATGGTGAGCCGGGTTGGCATCAAGGAATACAGAAACACTATAGAACTCACTCATCTGTTACTCAACAATCAACACCTTGTATTGATCTTAATTGTATTACAAACCTTGAAGAGTTATTTGAAAGAGAGGAAACATGTAATTTAATATAGCTATCCTATATGTGTACATAACATAAAATATTAAAATAATTCTACACATTTATAGTTGATTTTGACATCTTTTTAAGTTTTTTTTTTTTATTTTTTTTTATTTTTTTTTATGGCTTAACTAATGCATATCTTTTTGTAATTACAGCACTGACAAAACATCCAAAGCGAACTCAAGTTTCTTTAAAGGAATATTATTGTTACAAACTGCAAATTAGAGATCCAGGTAACGTTATTCTTCTCCATACAGGTCGATTACTTCAGCAATATATAGTTGATATGTATGTTAAAATTGAAATGTCTAGATTAGACTACTTTAGAAAGAATCAACGTCAAATAAGAGCTGATCTTTATCAAGGTATTGTTGACAGTGTTTCTTTAGGTGAAACTAGAGAATATAAGATTGGCAAAAGAATCATTTTACCATCATCATTTATTGGAGGACCTAGAGATAACACAAAAAAATACATGGACGCAATGGCTTTAGTTCAACGATTTGGTAAACCTGACATTTTCCTTACTATTACTTGCAATCCAAATTGGGTTGAAATTAGAAATGAATTATCATACAATGATCAAACACACAATCGTCCAGACTTAATTTCACGCATTTTCAAAGCTAAATTAGAAGAACTAAAAGATGATTTATTTAACAAAAAAAAATTCGGCGGATTACCTCATGCTCATTTTCTACTCATTTTGAAACATGGTTTTAAAGTTACATCAACAAATCTAATTGACGAAATAGTATCATGTGAAATTCCAAGTGCTTCTGATAATCCCTATTTACGTTCAAGAGTAATAAAACATATGATGCATGGACCGTGTGGACAGCTAAATCCATCTAATGTATGTATGGAATTCAATCGAACGCGTAAAAATAAATATCCCAAAGATTTCAATACGCATACTGTTTTAGGAAACAATTCGTACCCACTATATCGACGTTCTGACAATGGCAAAAAAATAAAAGTTAGAGGTCATTACTTAGATAATAGATGGGTTGTGCCTTATAATCTATATCTACTTGCTAAATTTGACTGTCATATTAATGTTGAAATTTGCTCTACAGTAAAAGCTGTAAAATACTTGTACAAATATGTTTATAAAGGACATGATCAAATAAACTTTTCAATAAATAGTGACGAACCTGAAATTGAAATAGATGAAATTAATAAATTTCAAAGTGCTCGATGGATATCAGCACCTGAAGCAATATGGAGAATTTACGGTTTTAATTTAAGTGAAAATTCTCCATCTATTATTTCCCTTCAATTACATTTAGAGGATCACCAAAATGTTACCTTCAATGATAATGCTAATTTAACGAACATTTTAAAAAATGATTTTTTAAGCGGACAATGCTTACAGAATATTTCCAAATGAATGTTACAAATGAAAAATATAGAACTTTACTATATAGAGATTTCCCCATACATTTTGTTTGGAACACACAAGGTCGTTTTTGGAGTCCAAGGAAACAAAAAAATGTTATAGGAAGAATTGTTTCAGCTAATCCAAATGAAGGCGAAAGATACTATCTACGTGTCTTATTAAACCATATTAAAGGTGCAACTTCATTTGAAAATTTGAAAAAAGTAAATAACGTTCAAGTCAAAACATTTCGTGAAGCAGCTTCTTTATATGGACTATTAAATGAAGATAATAACTCAGAATCTTGTATGTCTGAAGCAATATTGTATCAAATGCCATGTTCGTTGCGTCGTTTATTTTCAACAATATTAATATTTTGCACACCTGATAATCCAAAATCATTATGGTTAAGTTACAAAGAATTTATGATGGAAGATTATATAATGAAAGGATTTTCCGAATTTACAGCTGAACGTGCAACTTTAGAATCTATAAACAATATATTGGAACTTTCAGGTAAAAATATAAACGATTATAATTTGGTCTCATACTGTGTTTCTACTAATGAACATGATAAATTATCTAACATGATTTCTGATGAGACAAGAGAATATAACAATAATGTAACTATATCGTCAATGATTGATAGCTTAAATATAGAGCAAAGAAATGCATTTCATCGAATATTCGATAAAATATTAAACAATGATACTGGTGTATTTTTCATTGATGGACCAGGTGGCACAGGTAAAACTTTTTTATACAAAACACTTTTAGGATCAGTTAGAGCCAAAAAAATGATTGCTATCGCAACAGCTTCATCAGGTGTTGCTGCATCCTTATTACCTGGGGGTCGAACCGCACATTCTACGTTTAAAATTTCACTTGATTTGTCTCCTAATATTACATGCTCTATCAAAAAATAATCAGCATTAGGAACACTACTAACAATGACTAAATTAATTATATGGGATGAAGCTCCTATGGTTCATCGTTCATCTATTGAAGCTTTAGATAAATTATTAAGAGATATAACAGAACTTGATGTGCCATTCGGTCGAAAAGTTATTGTTTTCGGTGGTGATTTTAGACAGATTTTACCAGTAGTTCAAAACGGATCCAAAACTGATGTTCTTAAAGCGAGTCTTGTCTTCTCTTACTTATGGCCATCATTTGAACGAATATCACTAACCCAAAATATGCGCGCTCATCTTGACATTTGTTTTTCAAATTATTTGCTTTCTATTGGAAATAATGACATTGAAGCTCATTCTTGTGGCATGATTGAACTCCCAAATAATATCACTATTAAATTTGAGGAAGAAATGAAATCATTAAACAATCTCATTGATTTAGTGTTTCCAAATATTGAATCATATGATACATGTAGTCTATCAATGATTAATAGAGTTATTTTAACTCCAAAAAATGAAAACGTTGATCTTATAAATAATTTATTATTACATAAAATTCACGGAGAGAAATTTATATATTATAGCTTTGATGAAATGATTGATAAAACAGAAGAAAATATTCATGAAGACTTCTTAAATACATTAACACCTAACGGAATACCTCCCCATGAACTTGTACTAAAAATAAATTGTCCAGTTATCTTGCTTCGAAATATCAATCCTTCTGAAGGATTATGTAACGGTACAAGATTGATTTGCAAACATTTTGATCGCAATATTATTAATGCTGAAATTGCAACTGGAGAATATTGTGGAAAACATGTCTTTTTACCTAGAATTCATTTTATACCATTAGAAAATGAAAAATGTTCAATTCCTTTTAAACGAACTCAATTTCCTATTCGTCCATGCTTTGCTATGACAATTAACAAAGCTCAAAGTCAAACACTAGATTTCATTGGATTATATTTACCGGAACCAGTCTTTTCACATGGTCAGCTATATGTTGCACTATCTAGAATTAGATCAAGTTCTGATATTCGAGTCTTACTAAAACCACAAAATACAGAAAATCATTCGCTTCATGAATATTGTACAAAAAATGTTGTATATAAAGAAATACTTGATTTAGTACATCAAAAAAATAACGTTTAAATATTTTAATCACAAACTCATTATATCACAATCTTACTGTTTCTGATCTCTATCGAACACATTTAATGAAGATTACTAATTTTTTACTTCTATTTTTTTATCTTGTTCTCCTCTTCCAAATATTTTAGACATAAAGCCATTACCTTAGAATGTTTACAATATTCACAAAATCATGTCAATTCTATTTTATTTTCTTGCAGGGAAGCAGAAGAATTGACAAAAGTTGAAGCAAATTTGGATTGTTCATCATTTCCATACCCCCCCCCATGTTTCCTTTTAGGATTTTCCCTCACTAACTTAACTCTTGTTGATTTCATCCTTTTTTCATGACATATGGTCGTCATATAAAAAGCAATGATGCATCATCCAAATATCACAAAAAGGTATGAGCTATATGGCATACAATTAAATATCTTTGGCTATATTAATTTGTACTATATCTATACTCCACAATTCTTTGCAAAGAGATGTGTGCTAAAGGAAAACAGAAATTACTTGTTCCTCGAATAAAATTAGTTATGATACTATAAAAAATTGACCATGTAGCTGCATTTCCACGTTATGTATTACAGTCCTGTTACTTTAAGGCATAATGGATCCATTTAGTAAATTCAAGGTTATATTTACTATTCGTTACACTGTTCTTTCACTCATAGTTTAAACAAAAACATGATTCCATTATAATGAAATAGAGTACAATTTATATATAATAGTGAAATGGTTAATTTTATATTTATGTTATTAATCATCACTTCTTCTTTTTTACTTTCTTGAATCCAATGATTTAACAGACCATTACATATATTCATATATCCATTTATTGAATTATGAACATTTTACGACTCAGACAGTCATTGAAGCTTTATTTGACCATTATTGTAATTCTCTCTTTCTCTATTAGTTTTGAAAAATTTCAGCCATTGTTGCTCATAAATATTTATTTAAATTGATTATTTAATGGTGAGTGACTTATTGTTTTGTTAAAAATTTATAAATTTACTCACATATGCTCAATTCATGTTGATTTCACATATTTGAAACTGGTACTGGTTTCGAATATTTATTTCTATTACAACTCATGTCTAATATTTTAAAATTTACCTTCAATTTTGAATTTATAACAAGTTACACTTATAATTAGATTCTTTTTCGATCTTACAATCAAAGGAAAATATATTTGACTTGGACATTATTGTTTATGTTAACCATGCAATAATTTTTCTTTCCTGCATTGTTCTATTGTCAGTTTTTTTTTCTTGACTTTCGCTGATTGGGGGTAGGTCTTAGATTTGATGGAGGGATAAGGGCTTTCCTAAAGGAATATTTCATATTTTTTTTGGTTCTAATTCACTCTTTGGATTTCTATATGTTCTTGTTTTCTATTAAAATTTTGACAAAAATTTGGCCTATATAAACTTGGTTATGGCGGAAAAGTTGCATTGACTTCATGAAGTCCAGTTTAACGTTATAGATTGTATGATTTATCATTGTTTTATTATAAAATCTTTTTGTTTGCTTGGTAAAGGCAACATGAATTGGTGCGGGTCAGAGTTCAATGGAGCATTAGGGGTTTTCTAAACAATTCACAATACAGGAAAAGATTCACAAGCAAGTGGTGCTCCATCAGACCTTTTAAGGTAAAAGCTTTATTGAAGTTATTACTTATTCTGCTACTTACTCACCACAAGATAACATTTATATACAGGCTATGCTTAAAAATTATTCAATTTTGCATCATATATATTATAAACAATCAAGTTTTGCGATCCCCTGTCTAAACTGGTAGGTGGTTAGGGTTACGATAATATCCTTCTTTTGTTTGGGAAACAGTGGGGTCATGCATTAACATTTCAAGTTTCTTGCCAAAGATTTTTTTTCAAGGACTTCAGTGTAGTGGCTTTAAAGCCTTTCTATTTTTTAGGTTGGGTGATTATTAAACATGTGTTAGCACGTTTTGTGGAAAAACCATTCCCTGGAAATAATTTGAATTGTTATAATCTAAATTGTTGGTTCCTTTTTTGCACATATTGATGTACTTTATTTAACCGTTTTATATAATAAGATGCCAATGTGCTTGTATTTGTGCAATTGGATCGTACACTTTACTTTATGCAGACCCATTTGATGTGGCGGCACAAAGAAAAAATAAGGTTATTATTAATCAGTTTGATTTCAATCATATTGTGTTTTAGGTCTTTTTTTTTTCTTCTAACAATTGAATCTAAGTTTCTTTCTTACTGTAAATTTTCTTGCCAAAGTTTCTCTAGAATGATTGGTGCCCACTACTCTCATGATCATCTCCAAATGACTTATGATTGTAATGAAGTTGAAGCTTGTTTGTAGATTCCATGAGAATTGATTTGCATATTTGTGATTTTTTATGAAAATCTCATTTTTTAGACTTGTGATCTGTGTTCAAAGAATGGTGTCATCAGTTTAGTCCAATATATTGCTTTTGTTTTTATTTTTCCAAATTAAAATTATTATCTTTACAAATTACATTCACTTGAAATAGTTATTAACATTTTACGAATTATGATTTTCTTATGCAGAAAGGAATCAATGAAATCTAGGCTGCTGCCGTAGATTACAATCCTGAAGCTTTTACAAGGAGGGTAGGTAATAAATGTCAACCATCTATTTGTCATTTATATATTTCTTATTTGTTAGCATAACCATCAAAGTTTTATGCCTTTTTCAGGTAATGGCATATGTTGACATGGAAGTTAATGGTGTTCCAGTGAAGGTACTCTTATTGGTAAAAAAATATTGCCAGCAATTCCTTATTGTTCTTTCATCTACTATCTGTCTCATGCCACCCCAAAAATAATGTAGATATCCCTACTATATATAAGTGCACATCGTTTTCTGAAGTGAAATGTACCACGACACATTCTAAAATAGTCCCAAGTTTTCTTTTCTTGATTATAAAAGTGACATATGTACATATACATTTATGAGTTCTGAGTATGCATCTTCATGCAAAATATGATAACTTCAATCAAATATACCCACACTTCACTACAACAAGGATTCTTTTCCATCATTATTTCCAATTTTCTTCACATGGCTGCTAATTTAAATTTGCTTTTCTCCTTTATGGACTGTATGATGGTTGGTCTCGTAGTCTATACATATATCTCATCATAATATATAAATTTATGTAATCAAATCAAATGTTTTCTTATTAGAATTATGAATATTTTAGTTACATTAAATACAAAAATATAGTTCAAAACTATTATATTATTATTATTAACATTTTTACTATGTTTTTTTAATTCAAATTACTTATTATTTCTCATATATTTACAATTTTTTATTAATTTTTTTCCCTTTTTTTTTACTATCTGTTATATGTTGTCTTATGAAACAATAATAATCTGTTATTTTTTTTTTAATACATATATTTTTCCTCATTTTTGTTTTCTTAAAAAATAGAAACATTTTTTTCCCCGATTAAACTATTGTATAATAATATTATAACTGACAAAATGTATCTAAAGTAAATCTCTTTTTCTTGAAAATAGTACTGCACATCACTTTATATCAGTATAACACAGTAAACAATGCTTCAAAAGTACACCTTTATAGATTTTGACATTACCCTGTGTACTATTTCAAAAGTATACATCATTTCAAAGCTTTTTCTCACTCTATTCTATACAACCTTACCTATAGTACCTCATACCTAACACAGATACATTTCAAAACGTTTAGTCACTACAATCTCTCTCTCATCAATATAAAATAATGTACAAACAAAATATATCTTTATAACCATACTTCATATCTACTACATTACAAATGTTCAACTTTCTTTCATAATAAATCTATTCAAGTCATATCATCTCAGTACACATACAAACACACCTCATCACTATTATGTATAGTGAGATGAAATGATGATACATACACACAAATACACACATACACAACTATAAAGCGGTACTTAGTAGAACATCAGTGAGTAAAGCTGGGGGAAAAAATACCTCATTTCGTGGCTGTTTACATTGAAGAGTTTTATTGGTAAGTCTCCTATTTGTTCTTACATTTTATTGTACTCAAAAAATTTATCTAACTTTAATTACTATATTTTTACAGTTAAAAATATACTGAGAATGTCTGGGAAGGAACTTCTTATACCAGAAATTACTCCCATGCATCAAAAATGGACATCAAAGGTTATTATAGTTGAGAAATCATATCCAAAAATGGCATTCTATGGTTCAAAAAAGTATCAGATTTTACTTCTTATGAACATTGAGGTATTTTTTTATTTATTATTATTTTAAACTATAACTACACAATTTTAAGTTTCATTCCTCTACTTTGCATTATCAAACATTTCCAACATATACATTTTAGTGTATCTAATGATTTAACTATTTTTTCATCAGTTTTTCTTTCTCTATTTCATATTTGCAGCAATGCTATTATATCAGATCAACTCTCTTGTTATTAAAAACTTTCGCATTTCTCAGCAAAAAAAGAAGTTCTGAATAAGTATTTATATTGTTATTACTTCCTTTTTTCTAAAGTTCAAGGTTTATGTAATTTCTTATATAAAACATTCTTCTGTCTTCCTCTCTGTCTCTTCTTTACCTATATCTTTCTTTTCGTATTTTTAACTATTTTACCGTTTATCAAAAACCAATTTCCACTACTTATCTATCGTTCTGTATTCTTCAACCAGTTTTACTGCATAAAAGACTTATTTATTTCTCCTCTCTTAGGGTAATACTGTCAAAGGGATGATATGGGATCATCACATCCCTACATTCGAAACTGTTCTGATCCTTGGAAATACTTACCTGATTTCTAATGTGTTAGTGAGATTAACACCGGATAAGTATAAGAAATTTGATGGAGAGCTTCAATGGACCTTATCTGGAACAACAAAAGTGGAGAAAGTTGAAGAAGTACATCATGATATAATCTTCAGGGAATTACATTTGTCTCCTTTTCATGATTTAAGGAATTACATGGATGACAAAACCAAACATATTGGTATTTTTCTCTATCTTTCACTTATTAACAGTTCCATTATAACAAATTGTAATCTGATTTCAAATTTTTTATATTTTTCTCTCTTTTCACATAGTTTAAAATGCACCAACAGTTTTCTGAATTACTTAATGATTTTTTAGATCAATGCACATTTACAAAAATATAGTTCATCTCTATCATAAAATTACTCTGCTGCCAACTTTGAACTTCTGCATCTACTGACATTTCTATCTTACTCCTTTAAGGTATTATTGCAATTGTCCTTGATGTGAAACCAAAGAGGTCATTTTACACTAAAACAGGGAATCAAGTTACTGTGCAAGATATTGTTCTAATGAACAGAGAGTAAGTACATATACAACTTCGCTTATAATACTGAGATACTGAAACCTATATATATATATATATATATATATATATATATATATATATATATATAAAATCTATCTACATCAGATTAAACAACAATTTCTTACTTTTTACAGATTCAACACAATTACTTTAACAATGTGGTCCTCCTTCATTGATAATGAAGCCCAAGAAATAGTTCGGTTATTGCCAAAAACACCTGTTCTTGTTGCAACACATCTTCTCGTCACATCTTTCAATGGTAAATTCTTTCAATATAGATACACTTCTCAAGCATTTAAACTTTTACCTTCAACAAATATTTTATACTTCACAATACTAACTAAATTGTTCCTATTAGGTCTCTCTTTGTCTACTACATCTGATTCCTTTTTCTACGTGAATTTTCCATTCAATGAAGTAACGGAGTATCAAAAATGGTAACTTATATAGAAATCTTCACATATTTCACACAAATCTATAACATATAACAATTTTCTAACACTGCCCATTATTCAAATTACAGGATACGTGACAACTCTGAAACAATAGCTGAAATGACTTCATTGAAGCCATATTTTACACCAAAAAAAATATCTCCATTGGAAGACACACAGTTCACATCAGTTGAAGATGTACTTGACTTAGCAAAAAAGGTATACATAAATTCTGTTTTTCTTCTGAATTTTTTTTTTATTATTTCTTATTCTCTTTATATATATATATATATATATATATATATATATATATAGTTATTAAAATATCTAACATTTTTGTTTCATTAATACATACAGCTCCAACAAAACCATTTCTGGGTTAAAGGTAGTGCAAAAATAAAGATGACCAGTGCTCCTTTCTGGTATATGAGTTGTTCTCTATGTTATATATCATCATGTGCATCAATAGCAGGCGAGAGTTATGATTGTCACTACTGCAATACACTAAATGTGACAGCTCTACCTAGGTTAGTTTCAACAAATAACCCTTTATCTTCTTAAACATAAACAAAACATTTTTTATTTCATATTAGTTTATACATGAATAAATATAACATCTTTTTATTAGGTCATTATAGATACTATATTACTTGCTGATTGAACATTTTTTTTCATCAGCAGGTTTAAAAAATATAAAATGTACATATCATACTTTTAAATTTAATGCTAAATGACATTTCAATAACATTATCTTTTCCATATATGGTAAGAGCAGACATTTATATAGAAGATGAAACTGGGAAGTTACCAGCCTCACTGATGGGAGAAATTGCAGAGGATTATTTGCAGTGCTCAGCCTTTAAACTGATGGGAATTTCTAAAGGGGTTAGCACCTACATTTACTTCCACATACACATTAACATTTCTATTTCATTATTGTTCTTTCAGTATTTTAACTCACATTCAAAACATAACAAATTTTGAACAGAAGCTTGCTGATGAGGGAAACATAAGATTTGACATAGATGACCAATACATTTTCTACATCAAAGCAAGTCCAATGACTCAAAGCCCAACTGATCGTGGCAAAGCACCAGCTACATTTTTGCAGACCTCTACTCATAAATTTGAAGTCATTTCTCTTGAGGAATATGTCCCAAACAAGTTCAACCAACCTCACAGCACAATCCAAAAGGAACAACTTCCTACTATGTCTGAATCAAACAGTTCCTACACTGCGGTTAGTCATTCTGTTTCACCACCTCCAGCAAAGCGCAACTTATTCCCAGCTGATGGCACGCTGTCTCCAACAAAGAAGAAATTGAACGATAAGCTTGATTAGACTTTCTTCTAATGATACATATTTTGATCAAACTTCAAACTTCCATCTTTTGTATTATCAGAACTGTACATGTATAGGTTCAGTTCTGTTGTCTGTGCTAATGTGCTTCAAGGAATACCAGCACTTATAACTTGTAAAAACTTATGTGATTTTGTTAAATTTCTTGCTAGAATGCAAGAAATATATTAGAATCACATCTATTGTAAATATATCTTTTGTTAAATGGGAATCTATCTACTTCTTTATCTTTATGTGGCTGTTACTTTTTAACTTTGTTTCATGAAATTTTTTTCTGCTATAAAGTGGTCATTCAGCCCTTCTAAACCTTGCAATTTTCATACTCTTCTGACAAAAAATATGTGTATAGGTACTGCATTAATTTTCCTTTAACGGAAAACCTTATGAACTGATCTTCTCATTTTCTTCTACTTCTATCTCATCTACTTGGTTTCAATTTTATTTTCAAATAAATTGTAAATGATTCACAGGTTACCTCACTGTCCCAATTATTTTCACATTAGTTGATGTTACCAACCATCCACTTATCTATAAATGTTTTATACAGCTTCCATACAAATTCTATAAATCTTTACACTATTTTTTTTCCCCATATCACATTTACTCAACTTTCTATTCCACGCGAATTCACACAAATAAAACACATCACGTGCTTCGCACGTGTCTTCCCACTAGTATATATAGAATTCAAGAAACAGAGATTCTAACTTATTTATCTTTGGCACTTGGGAGAAAAGATACGAACGCTTCATAAAAAGTAATCGACATAATTAACTTGAGTGAGTGTACGTCTCAAACTTACTTTCAGTTTAATGCCTAGGTAGTTAATTAATAATCAGAATCTCCCAAAAGAAAAAAGCATTAGAGAAAAAGGAAAAGTCACAAAGAAATCAATAAGAAAAGGCAGGCATCTTGAATTAGCAAAAAGAAGCCAAGAATATAAAGAATTCAGTAAAGACGGGCGGCCATGTACCAAAAAACCATGTAGCCATATCCTTAAAGGATTACCTTTTTGCTCTGTGAATGGTGCAAGAGTCCCTACAACATCATCCTTGGAGTTGAGAACCTCAAGTACAACTCTCGGCTACAAAAAAATTCTAATATTTTGTAGATGGACATTGTTAATTTTAATGCATGTAACTTGCTTACCTGAGAGTCTCTGTTTTCCAAATCGGGGATTCCCGATTCTCACATATGGGGTCCCACCAATAGGTGGAAGTAGGTGGATATCATTAATTTCAATGCATGTAATGTGCTTACCAAAGAATTTATGATCCCCGAATCGAGAAATTCCCGATTGTCCCACCAGCCCCCTCTCAAAATCTGGGATTTCGATTCGAGGAACATGTCTTTTTCTATCTGCTTACATGTAGAGGTGTAAAGGATAGTTGAGCCTCGATGCAAGTGGGACCCCCCTCTCACAACCGGGAATCTCGATTCGATGAACATATCTTTTTCAATGTGCTTATATGTAGAGGAATAAAGGCTAGTTGGATCCCAACCGTGCTAGGACTCTCTTTTCGATGACACAGTTTGGGCCTTACTTATCTTTAAGGGTCCACAAATCGTCATAACCCTACAAGTTTGCCTTCTAAAACAAACTATTATCTATGCCTCTAGGCATATATGTTTTTAACTATTAAGGGTGTTCCCATGGTCAAATCAAATCAATCCAAAATCTTGATGTGAAGAGAAGGAGAGGGGAGGAGGGGGGGGGGGGTGTGTGGGACATGTCACATGGTGTAGAAACTAGGTAGAGTTTAACAACACTTCAGGCATTTTTTTGTCTTGAAATAATGGAGTGTGCATTATTTGACTTTTAAGTTTTGAATGTGTGGTGTGCTTTATTACAATTTTTATACAGATGTACATGTGGTAGGTATCATATGCCATTTCTATACTAAATAAAGATGCTAAGATTTTTCCACTCCTTTTTGAAATAGCCCAATTTAAAGGACCTCGATCACCGCCCCCCAGTATCCCAATAGAATTATCATGATATGTTAGAAAAACTTGAGAAAGTTGGTCAAGCCAGAAGAGAAAGTTACTTATAAATTAAGGTAGCTTTCTCATGAAATTCCTCTAGAAGAAATAGAAGTAAAATCAGAAGTCCTATAAAACGCGAAATCTTGACTATTACCTTCACAGAAACTCGATAAGTAGAAATAGTTACCTTGATTCTTGTCAAGGACATTTAGTAGTCTATAAACGACAGAACTCAAGTTGCACGACTGAAACTTTTGATGCATTGATCAACGAAGGGATAAAAGGCGACCTCTGTAAGCCACAAGTGATAAACGTAAGTGTGTGAAGCTAGAAACATTTTACTTAAACATATCATGGAAAAGTACACGAGGATCGCGGTTTTAATAAACTTGGACTTGGACTAGAATTGCATACTTAAATCATAATTATCTTGAATAAGTTTCCAATCACTAGACAAAAACAATTTGCATACAATACAAGTGGAATGGAAGAAATGAAAGTAACATTAGCTAAATGCTCCTATTCTCAATCTCAAAATCATACTCTTCACTTCATTGCTTTTCTCTCTGGAGACCAGACAATTGGGAGAAAAAGTATAACAACTTCCTCCTTTTCTCTTGTCCCATTTTTGCCCTACGCCAAACAAAAAGTAAGACAGTCGAGGTGGACATAGATGCTAACAAGTTGATTGGCACATAGAAACTCGAGTAGGTAGGGTCATAGAAAAGGTGCCAAGAGCTCAGCCCAAAGAAAAGGTGCTGATAATATAAGTGAAAGAAGTCCTTGATCACAAGCAGGAAATAACAAAAGGAAGATGAGAATTATGTTTTATAATCGAGCGTATATAATGTATTTTCAAGTAAAATAGGTTCAAAAAATGCGAGTGATAAGTTACTATAGCATGGAACCAGTGCTTTTCTTTGCCGAAAACTATTAAGTTATGCTAACAGTAGTAAAAGCATACATACCTCAGTACCCGGAATAGCATGAAGAGTGTGATAATATGAAATGTGACACATAAAAAGAGTACCTGATGCCTTTCATAAGATTGGAGGCACTTCTTCTGAAAAAATCAATCCACAACCTGAAATTTATGAACCGGAGTTTTCCAAAAAGGTAACAACGAAGCCACCAGCTCATAAACTATAATGGTTCTCCAAGGCTGGAAGTAGTACCAGGATCAAGTTCTGGTCTAATTGTCTAACCTAGACCATTCTGCTGAGACTTACAAATCAGAAATTTTCTTTTTGGTAACACACAATTTGTTTGCTTCTGTAATATGTTCACCTGATGTATTAAGTTATCAGCAACATTCTTAAGTCCTATTTTTTGTGCTAATGCAAGATACCTCGTCAGCAGAACACGACGAACCTTAAACCTTTGAATATTTAAGCAGTAAAACTCACATGTTAAGAAAATAAACCTTAATATAAATTTCATCATGCCACATTACAATAACACAGCAAACCTTAGACTTGGTGAATATTTAAGCAGTAAACAAGTTATAGAAGTAAATATATCGCTAAAAACTCTGGAACTTTGAGAGGTACACAAATATCATACAAGCAAAGTAACGATAAACTCAATTGTCTCGAAAAAAACACAGAATTTATGGTCTTTATTTCAAATGCCACAACATAGGAAAAGATCTGAAGCCTATATACCACTTACAGTCAAGGGACTCGTATGGAAAACTGAAGATAAACCAACCAGTCTCTCTCTTAAGTCCGCACATCAGTTATCAAAAAATCCTGATGATCTCTAAGCAATACCGACAAGCAAATTTCTGAATGAAATGTGAAGACATTCTATTCTAATTCTCTTGAAGAAGCGATTTTGAAATATAGATGACTATAGCTGTATAAAGCATATAAAGAGATGTCTCTAGACATAGGATTCGATCAGACAATTGAAATCGTCAAAGACTAAACTTACCTCCAAATAAGTTCTGCACTTGATGATCAAACTCACAAGTGCGATCTGTGATTCAGAGGAGACCTTTGTGACAAGATTCGTGTTATTTCACGAGAAATTGCAGCATATCTTTCAGAATATACATTTTCAAACCAAAATGTCAAGGAAAAGCCTAGTCACGTCACGACAAAGTAATTAATTCCAAATTTGAATTGAACATCAACTTACCATTGTGCGGCGCACAACACGTACAATTTTATAATAACGGAAAATCCCCTGAGTCGCATAATTAAAATGCCAGACAGGGAAATAAAAACAGTTACACGACAAATCGTCATCCATGCTTGTGATTATTCTTCTAATTTATCATGTTCCGACAAATATGCGACCAATGGTGAAAGAACTTGACTGCTCCTAATGATTGTAATAAACTTCCCACAGAATATAATTTCAATCAGTATAAAAGATAAGCATATCCAAGAAATTATGGCATTCCAAAATCAAAAAAGAAGTTATTTTCTTAATATTGTTGTTCATACTATCATGGAAATCTTCAAATTTATTGTGTTTCATCAGCAATTCATTGCCGGAAAACATTATGAGTTCACCATAAAATTATTGTTTCTGAGATAGTTATAAATTGAGTAGCATCGACCATGACATCACTCATCTATTATCACCTGATAAATCAGAAAGACAGATTAACAAAAAGTCGTGCAAACTGGAGATGCATCTATGATCAACTGAAAGAGGAAAAAGAACCCACAAGAAATTACTAAAAACTTACTTCCATTCCATATGTATATATTTCTCATTCTTGACCAAAACCAAGAATTTCCATGACATTTATTTTTAAAAAAGATAAACAACACAATGCCGATTGGGATCCTGAAGAATTCTCGAGTTGTTATTAGGAAGAGAAACCAATATGATGCCTCCACAGAATGCCCTCATCAATTGAGCCTTGGTTTTCCACTTTCCATTCTGGAAATTCACTAGTGCAAGAACCTTAACCCCAATAGTGAAAGTTCCTTGATCCAAATCCTCTTTCAGGGCCTCCCCCACATCCTTTCCAAGATCTAGATCGTAGAAGCCGAGATCAGTTTTTATCACCGTCTCATTCTTCCTGGGTTGAACCAAGGGAGGCAAACAATCTTTAGAAAGCTGCACCTGCTGGGAGGATGTATAGAGAAGGGATATTTCCATTTCATTATATATGGCGGTCAAGTGGTGGTTGGGATTAGTGAGAGTGAGGCTCAATTTGCACGAGGCTGTAGCCGTGTTCTTGAATATTGAAACTTTGGAAAGCTCGCCGGAGGTGACTTCAAGTTGAGGAGTACTTGGGTGGACTACAAGCCAAATAAAAAACCAGAAGATACAAGTAATGAGGGTTACGAGTAGAGCCCAGGTTAGAGCACGGCAAAATATGGGCCTATCAAGGCATGGAAGCTGGTAGAGATGAGCATACAATGCATGTTCTGGTGCGGGTTGTGGCTGTGGAAAAGTAAGGGGCAAATTGGGGCTGTCACTGACGATAGGGACGTTCTCCGGTGACTGTACCTCCAGTGGGTACCCAGTCACAAATCCTTTTTGTTCGCAAGTAGCGGCATTGATGTCGGACGCAGAGATGGCGGTGTGAGAGGTGGCGGAGGAAGAGGAAGCCATTGCCAATTTGCTGTATTATACAAAAAATGTATGCAGATTGTGAAATTTGTAGATTCATCTGATGCTATATGGTGAAGCTTGCTGGCAGAGTTTAAGGTTTCGATGATCACGCGTGGAAGAGAGGTGTCGCCACGAAGCTTCATGGAGGGGATAGCAAAATTTATTTTGTCGTTTTGAGCTTCTTTTAAGGGAATTTTTGTTGTTGACACTTGACACTCGAGGATTTCATTGATGAAAGTTGTAACCGACGATAAAGGTTCATGGATGAATGACCTCAAGAAAATGCTTCTTCAATTTGTCTGTTTCTGTGAATGACCATATTCATTCTGTAAATGGCTATTGCGTTTAGGAATGAAAATAGAGGGAAAAGTGGACTGAAAGCGAGTGCGGGAAGACGAAGTGGTAAAGCAGTGTTTGTCAAACGGTAATTGAAATTAGGTTAAATTGCATCATAGGCCCCAAATGTTTCAAGAATGTGTATATGACAGTGTCGGGTGATGAGGGTTATAATTTGTCATTGCATAAAGATAAATGTGTAGCACAGTTGATTATTACTCGTAGACATTCGTGAATGATGCCAAAGGTTTTAAGCATATCGACTATAATTTGATAAGAAATCTCGTATCGGTAGATTCATATGGGCAAAGATCAATAGTATAGATTAATTTTAAGAAATTTCATTATGAAAAATGATTGTACAAACAGAAGCAGAATGGTTCATTTGAAATCGACCTAGCTAATCGTGGTTGATTGCAGTAGATCACTTAAGAATATAGATCCACCTTATGAAGAACATCAATAACCTCCAAAAATCGAGAACATAATTGATCTTATCTCAAACAACTAAGCATTTGTTTGACAAAATTAAAAGATTAAACTCCATTTTCAACAAAGATTTCAATGAATCCATATATGTTATTTATTTATCCATCACTTATTTCTATCAATTTATAATTATATATTTATAAATTAAATCGTTTATGAATGGATAGAAATAACATTTGTTGGGAAATTTCTTCAAAAATTGAAGTCTTACGAGGAGCTCCCTACCAAAAGGGAAAATATTAGAATAATTTATTTGTAAGTCCTTGTTTGATAAGGATTAAATTAAAATCAACAATTGATTTCAACCACATATTTTATGAGACCATGAATTTTTAATCATATATTTTATTAATTTTTATTAAAATCTATTAAAAATCTGATTTTAAAATATTAACTTTGCATATTGTCCCATTTGTTTACTCTTTCTTTTGAGCAACTAAGCCTATCTTTGACAAACTTGTTTAAAAAAATGTCTTTTTACAACATAAGTTTTCAAACTTTTTTTTAACACATATTTTTTATCTCCACTTTTCAATCACAAATTTACTCGAAAACATAATAAACATGTTTCTAAACACGAAACTTTTAACAAACAGAGCCTTAATTCTTTTTCCACCCAAGTCAGATTCGAGACAAAGTTCGCAACCCCTCTCGATAATATTGTAACATAAAAAAATAAACTCCAATTATTTTCTCACTCGAGGTTCTTTGTAACGATTCTAATATTGGATAAATCATTAAACTTTCATGAAAATAAAAAAAGTACCATTATTTATTATTATTATTATTATTATTATTATTATTATTATTATGGGGAAATTCTTCCAAAATTATTGAAAGATCAACCTACGATCATTTTGTGAGGCTAATTGATCCATGACATATTCAATTAAAAAATATTTGCATCAACATATTCACCGATAAATAGGAAAATTTATATCTCATTAAACAACACTTGCGTTAACATATTCGATTCCATTTTTTGTCAATTGCAAATTTTTGTCAGTCTAATAATTGACATAATATATTGTTAGCATTGTTATTTTACATATATCATATCTTCTACGAAATCAGCAGTATTAATAGTGTCACATTATTTTTTACAATCCTGTTAATCACTGTTTTTGTACAAGCTGCAATTTCATTTACGTTGAGTGTGGATCTTTCTTTATGTTTAATATTGTTTAAAAATAGTTTTTTTTTAAATGAATTGTGATTTGGGAATTTTAATCCCCTCTTTCAGCGTCCACTTTTTGCCCTGTATCACATTTTCTCGGCCTTCTGCTACTAGATGTTTCGATTTCGTTCCAAAATCCTCCAGTCGGTATGTTGACTTCCACTTTTGTTCGTTAACACGAATTTTGATATAAATTGGCGTATTGAATTGACGCTACCATTCCTAACTATGTTTCGACCATCTAGAATGTATTATTTTTTTTAATTTTTTTAAAAAGTTTTACAATGAATTGGATTTGATTTGATTGTATCTTGTTATTTTAAATAAAGTTTTTGTCGGTTATATAAATTTCTTGACATGAGTTTATGTTTGATTCTCTATATTGAGAACTTGGGTGTTAATTTCATTTTAAATTTTGTTGCAGAAGTAAAATTCTTTAAATTTGCATTGGATTTCAAAATCTAAGAGATGAATCCGTTAAAATTGGTGAAGCGTATTCAAAACATCAACAAAAATGAAGCGGCACTTGGAATATCTGAAGAGGCATCTTGGCATGTGAAATATAAGTATTCTGCCTTGGATTATGAACAAACTAAGAATTTAATCCGACTTTAAATTGAACGATAACCTCCATTCTTTTATTATTGAAAATCTACGGAATACAAAGAAGAAGAAGGACTTATATAGAAAGTGCCTTCCAGCAAAATATCCTATCGAGCAGAAAAATAAAAATAAAGTTGGACAACTATAACAAATAAACTGACGCCACATGGAGGTTGAGGAAAAATCGATTGATCACTAAGATCTCGCGATGCGAGATATCCTCGCAAGTGTACGGGTCGTGAGAAGTAATAAAGTGGACCTTAGAGTCCGGATTATCTTCCAACGATGACTGCTATTAATTATCGAAATATGTTAATTCTAAACCATATTTGAGCGGACGAAATAATTTGAGATTTTGAACTAAAACTAAGAAAATAATTGAAGAATTAAATAGCGAAATTTGTTTTGTCTTTAAATATAATTGTAAAGTAGTTGAGATTCACGATTTCAACTAATCAATTAAATCAATTCCAATTTTATTTCCTAAATATGCATTCGGTCGAATTCACTAATGTATATTGAAATTCTTCTCTCGAGTTTAAATTAATTTTACCTAAATAAGTCAACTATGTATCTCTACAAAGGATTCGAATATTCCTTATCTAGATGCATAACATACAAGAATTCACACACGATCGCAGTAATAACAAAAGTATATCTCTATCTCTTGTTCAATTACCGAATTTATTACCACGTTCTAAATTATTAACTCACATCTCGAATTATAGAAATAACTCAATAAATCATGAATAAGTGTCCAATTCATTCACGCATTAGAACAATAATAAATAAATACATGCAACTAATTACTAAAACAAAAGAATATGGAATTAAAATAATCAATTAGGTTACATCGTTCATCCCAACATTGAATTTAGTTATACATCATGATTAAAAAACAAAAATAATGAAATAAAACGTTCATCGAAAACAACAAGAAGAAATGAAAGCATACACCAAGTCTCAATTCTTCAATTCACGCTCATTTGCGATGCTTGATTCCCCAAGAATTTGATGTTGAAATCTCGATTGTGGCTCGTTCTTTGAATAGGCAAAGGTCCTGATTTCGTGCCTCGTAAATTTTATTTATAGGATAGGGAAAAACCTAGATCAAAAAGCACAAAGCTTGTTAAAAATCGGGAGAAAGATCTGATCTGCTGCCCAAACGTATAACCTCGCGATCCCGCAGTAGGAGTTGAAACAATCTGTTCCGATTTTCGCAGCAACGCGCGACCGGGCGCCTTTAAAGGCCGCGATCGCGTGGAAGGACTTATGCGCAATTTTTCATCTTTTCTCCGTTGTGTAAGTCCTTATCTTTTAATTGCAGCTTTGGTCCTCCACTTTCAATTGTTGCGATTTAGTCCCCAAACTTTATATTCTTCTCGATTCGCTCGTTTCAGCTCTCAATTCCTTCAATTAGGTCCTCCAACCTTTGATTCATTCACTTTAGCACCATGAACATTTCCTGGTTGTTGTCACATACCTCTCACTTGCTCAATTAAGCTCCAATTAACATCCAGTTGTGTTTTTTTTTTTATTATTATTAATTGCTTCATTCTTCATCTTTTGAAATATTTTTTGCACAGTAAAAAAATGAACACATATTAAATAGCATATATTCTAAAACAAAAATAATATAATCTAATTTAGACATATAAATAAGTGTATAAAATACACTTATCAAATACTCCCAAACTAGAACTATTGTTCGTTCTCGAACAATGTAAACTAAAATAAAAAAAGCAATTATTTTTGTGTTGTCAACATGTATATCAACCGCCTCAATAGTCCAAGCCAGTTCACGCTTTGAGCAAGAATTATGAACAACTTAGCAAAATAATTTCTAATTATCTAATGCCAAATTTTCAAGTGAGTGTGTGAATAGCCAATATCAAACTCTTACTCATGCACAGAATATACTTAACACTGCATAACTTGTTATGCACAATCAAGCCCAAATCCTATCTGGTCACCTTAATGAATATAATGATTTTCCTTGCATCGCTCATGGATGATCACGACTTACTGCTTTTCTCTCGAATCTCAAGGTTCCTTCTATTCATGTGGATTCTAAACATCAAACTTTTGCATTTTTCCACACAAGGTGGTCAGAATTAGTTAAATCTGCCCAAACAATCAATGGTAAGTCGTTCCCTAATCCATTCCTTTTGTATCAAAGTCTAAATCAACAAACTTATACCATGTAATTAATTATTTTTTTTATTTTTTTATGGATGACTTTTTCTTTTTTTATTTCCATATCTTTTACCATCTTTGTGCAAAACTTTTCGTACTTTCTTTTTATATGACCCTTGTAGCGAGCTTTAAGTCGGTGACTCCCAAGCCAGACGACTTTAGAGTATCAGGTTTGAAAAACCCCTCATACTTAATTACTCGAGTCATAAAGGCTTAAACAGAAAAGTAAAGATGTTTTAACGTCTTATGTGTAAGTCCACTGTCCGTACTTGTTTTCTAATTGACCTATGTAGCGAGTTTTAAATTGGTGACTCCCAATCCAGACGAATTTAGGACACCAAGATTGAAAAACCTCTCAGACTTAATTACTCGAGTGAAAAAGGCTTTTGAAGAGTAGAATAAGACCTTCAGTATTTTTTTTTTATTTTATGCTAGGAATGATTTATACCCTCCGACCAAGACCTCTTCAACCAATTACACATTTCAGGAACTACAAACTATTAAAAGTTCAAGCCTACCTTCACCACGTTTTCACGCACCCAAACTGCTCTTGAGCAAGTTTATATTCTAAGTTTTAAAGGTTGGAATGTGTCTCTAGATCTAAGTTTAGGCATTAATAGTCATTCCTACGTTAAAGGTGCATAATACTTGCCCCACATGTGTTAAATAAATCCATACACATGTATTTATTCAATAATGACTATGTGCGTAATGTTGATGAAATCTAACAAGGGATAACTAGTTCGAAAGAATTTCAAGTTTTCATGTTGTATACAATCCAAGCAAAAGCAAAATATTACATCCTAGACAATAAACATGTTAACAAAAATTTCAATTTTTTTTTTTTACCCCAAAAGAAATTGAATGAAAACATAAAATTGATAGCATGAATGGAATAAACATGGAAGTAATAAGATATTACAACCCGAAACTAGAAAGAAATATTGTCCTAAATGTTTGTCACATAGATAACAGTATGCAGAACAAGACAAAAGAGAGAGAACGAGAACTTTTCAGGTGTACAGGAGATGTCTCGTTGCTTTGAAGCTTCCTTTTGATAGCACGTTTGATGAATTTGACTCTTTCCTTGCATTTCCCAACTTATTTCAAGGTGTGGTGATTGATTTGCTCCTTACAAACAAAATATGAATGACTTTAGAAAACATGAAAACCAATAAGAAACTATCCAAGTTCAAATCGTGTGTGCATGTGTGCTTGGAATGACGATGAATACCTAAACTACTAAAAATTGCATAAAAATCAAAACACCCCCAAACATGCAAAATAATATAACTGTGTCGTGTAATTCCTACACATGCATACTAAAATGCATTGTTGCAAGTCAACCTAACAAGTACACCATAAATGAATGCATCTAATGTAAAAACATAAAATAAATAAATACTGAAAGCGTAATAAATAAAAGGGTAGAAAGGTTGGGTTGCCTCGCAACGAGTGCTCCGTTTTAAGTATAAAGCCCAACTTTTTACCTGATTTTTCAAGGAACTTTAAAGAGAACTTTTGATGACCGTTTTGATTTGTGACGGTCGAATTTGCTTCACGATGCATTTAAGCTCAAAATTACCTTGCCCATGTCATAAATGTTAACATCTCCACTCGATTCAACTTTCAAAATGTAGACTTCAATTATTTCTTCATCGCCAATGATGAAATCAATTCTTGCCCAATCATTGAATTTGGAGGATTGCATTGCAACTTCGGTACCCTTAAGTGTTTGCTTTTCTGTGATCAAATCCCCTTTCTTCAATTGTTCTTCCTTTTTGATTGAAGTCTCCTCAAGCTCGATATCTGGATTCTGCATTGTTGAAAATGGGACAATAACCTTTTCTTGATAGCTATTTTCTTTTGATTGATTCACTTTTTCAAGTTCTTCTTTTTCTTCAGCTGTGTCAACCAATTTTTCCGAGTCTTTTGATCTTTGCACTTGGATTTTTGGCAAATCCTCTGGTGGTCTTTCTGTTTTCTAACTGTCAACTGCTCCATCTGATCTCTCATTTCATTCAATTCAGCCCATTGATCTTGGAGTAGCTGTTGTAGCAAATCTCCGTTGGATATAATATCTTTGACCTATTGTTTTCCAACTTGCTGATAGTGAAAATCTGTCTGTAGTTCTTACAACATTTCTTATTGACCTTCTAGCAACTGTAATAATAAATCTATGTTGGGATCACTTTGCTGCTGTTGAAAAAATTGCAGGCTTTGGATACTTTGATTATTTGACCCCGAAAAATTTGGCTGCTCATTCCAGTAAGGGTTATAAGCTTGAAAATAAGAACTCATCTGCTACACATGAATATTTCCCCAATAATTAACCTGATCCATCTCTGGTTGAGCCTGATGTGCGAAAGGACAATCTTGGATGGCATGATTTTCAAAGCAGAAGTCACAAATCTGATAGGTCTTAACTGCAACTTGATCACGGAGCCATTGATAAAGGTTCACTGCCATCTTGCTGTGTTGCCTCCAACTGTCTGAATATTCATTCAATACCTAAGAAGGAGACAATTCACAACTTTTAAAAAATTCACAAATAAAAAAATAAATAAAATAAAATTACAAATACAAATTCAAACTAAAGCAAGAACTAATTTGTATCGATATTAATTAACAATCCCTGGCAACAGTGTCAAAAAAAACTTGTTCACTAAGATCTCGCGATGCGAGATATCCCCTCAAGTGAACAATGTTGGTAATATTTGAACTTTGAGAGCTAGGTTTATCATTCAAATCAACCATTTTTTCCTGCACGTGTAAAGGACTTTCAGCCATATTTGCCATAGATATGTTGAAGTTCAGCCTAATTTTTGGTCCTTTCGGACTTTTGAACCAATCCGGATATCCAATAAGTTTGAAGCATCCTTTCCTAGTGTGTCCAGTCATATTGCAGTGGTCTCAGTATATTTTTCCCTTATCCTCTGTGTTGATTCTTTCATTAAAGCCTCTACCTATTCCAAATCCACGTCCAAAACCTCCTTCTCTGTTGTATGCCTGAGTCCTAGTCATCATCACAGAATTATCAAGTGGATCAGTATAGGTTTGATGTACTGTCCGTTGCTTCTTCACCCTCAATATCATGGAGTATGCTTTGTTGATTGTAGGCAATGGATCCATAACCAAAATTTGGTTGCGTATATGAGTGAAGGAGTCATTCAATCCCATAAGAAACTAAATGAGCTTGTTGAACGTATTTATTTACATAGCTTCCTTAGCTGCACCACAATGGCAGATTGGTGTAGGTAGTAGGCAACTGGACTCATCCCAGAGTTTTTTTTAGCTTCGTATATTACATAACCACAGACATTGTTCCCTGAGTCAAGCTACTATCTCTCGCTGTTACTAATATATGAGTGGTCCATTACATTCGCCGAACCTCTCCTCTAATTCAATCTACAATTCACAAGCTGAAGTTGTATATAGGAAAGCATCAACTATCTCTTTTGAAATTGAATTCAAAATCTATGATATAATCATGCAGTCGACTCGCTTCCATTGCTCGTAACTACTTGATTTCTCATCTGGTGGTACCAATATCCCATTTATGAACCCTAACTTGTTCTTTGCTCGAAATGCTATCTTCATGGAGCGGCTCCAGCTTAGGTAATTGCTTCCTATGAGTGGAGAACTCACCAATAGCATGCCTGGGTGACTCGATCCCTGCAATTGCAGTGGATCTCCATTGAATTTGTGTGCGTATTCTTCTTCCTCAATTGCATTTTTTTTTTTTGTATTCGACGCATCTGTTTTCTTAGTTGAATTATCTTCCATTGTTTCAATTCAAGGCTGCTCTGATACCATGAACAAACTAAGAATTTAATCTGACTTTAAATTGAAGGAAAACCTCCATTCTTTAATTATTGAAAATCTACAGAATACAAAGAAGAAGAAGGACTTATATTGAAAGTGCCTTCCGGCAAAATATCCTAATCGAGCAGAAAAATTAAAATAAAGTTGGACAACTATAACAAATAAACTAACGCCACGTGTGTTAATGAATCCAGGTGGAATCATACGTGGAATTTAACATATATGTTTTTAGACAATGCTGGAGGGATCCCGTTTGACCTCACTGAAGGATACCTCCTTGTAGTCTTTGATTAGTATGCGGTTTTGCCCTTTCTACGAATCTCCCAGATAAAAAGTTATATTATACCCCTTTCAACGGATTTTACCTTCTAGGTACGGGGATGTTGTTGATGTTAACTTAGTTAGAGACAAAGACAGGGGAAAATCTAAAGGGTTTTCTTTTCTTGCTTATGAGGATCAACGAAGTACAAATCTAGTTGTAGGTAAGACTCTCTGCACCTTGAATTGCTTTTCTTTTTCCTTGGAACTCATCCAAAGAGTGATGCTAACTCTCTTTACATAACATCGTAATTGTTGATTGTATAGATGATCTAAATGGAGCTCAAATTCTGGGTTGAACAATTAGAGTTAATCACGTGAGTAATTACAAAAACAAAGAGGATGAGGAAACCGAGCATCGAAAGGGAGAGGAACGAGGTATTTGTTGGGTTTTTTACCCAAAATATTATGGAATAAAGAATTCTTGTTTTGCTAGAAAATTAAAGTGGTTTGATTAGGTTAAGAATATTTTCTTTGTATGTATACCAATTGAAAAAGGAATAAAATATTATTGGTATTATTATACTAGGAAAATAATTAACGAAACCTAATACAATTAGGAAATTAACCTAAATTGTAATTAGGTAAGTTTTTGACATATTTTATTATATATGGAGATAATCTGCAGTTGAAGAAAGAGTAGCCAAAAAGATTGACTTGGAAGAGAGAAAACAAGAAAGAGAGAAAAAGGAGAGGGAAAAAGAAGGCGCGTGCCTTCGGGCACGCGCGTTGGTGAGTGATGATATTTTATTAAAGTTTCATTGAGTGTTGTGATGGAGTACACATGGGTAGGAATGTGATTCGTCTACCATGATGTTGTTGGCACACGACAGAGAGACCAAAGAGACTGTTGGGGTGCATGGTGTATATTGCGTGTTATGTTTAGTGTTCTCGAGATGGATTACACATGGACAGTAATTGAGAATTGACTGTCGTGGTGAATTCATTGTTGATGGGATAAATTGTGGATGTGATGAATTAGAAAAAAACGGTACGAGTGAAGGTACTGTGTGCGTTATTCTTTTAGTTTCTTTTAGTTTTGGGTGGGAAGTTGTGAGAATGAGAGAAAAATTGTATGATTGAGTTTCTTTCATTATCAATAAAAGTGTTCTTCTCCCTTGGTTGTCAGCGGTTAGTTGAGCCACGTTAAATCCTTGTTCTTTTTTCTCTTTATCTATTATTTTGGTTTATGTTGTTCCGCTGTGTGATATGTTTGGGAAATTGATTACTGTCCCAACAATTATTATCAGAGATGTGGTGGGAAATTGTTATTTTTCCCAACAGTGGTATCAGAGCTAAAGGTTCAGACGCTGGGCTATTAAGGATGACATGTATCTATTTAAGGTGGAGCTATGATGATAGACTAACCCCGAGGTGGAGTTGTGATGGTGATCGAGTCATACAAATGAGTTGTGATGATCGAGTCACATCGACTTACAAACTGAGGTGGAGTTGCATTGATCGAGTCATGTAGATATGGAGCTACGGTGATCGAGTCATGAAGACAAGTCTTTCAATGTCATTAAAGATTTTGAAGTGGCCAAGATAGATATTGCAGCTAATGATTTAAAAAATATATATGTATTGAAGATTGGAGTGTGAAGAAGTCAAATTGCAAAGTCAAGTTGATGATCTTTTAATTTGATTCTGTCCACTGTAATTAATTGAAGATGTGATGGAGGATTTTGGGTCAAGGTGGAGATTGTTGGGTTTTTGACCCAAAATATTATGGAATAAAGAATTCTTGTTTGGCAAGAAAATTAAAGTGGTTTGATTAGGTTAAGAATATTTTCTTTGTATGTATAATACCAATTGAAAAAGAAATAAAATATTATTGGTATTATTATACTAGAAAAATAATTAAGGAATCCTAATACAATTAAGAAATTAACCTAAATAGTAATTAGGTAAGTTTTTGACATATTTTATTATATATGGAGATAATCTGCAGTTGAAGAAAAAGTAGCCAAAAAAATTGACGTGGAAGAGAGAAAACAAGAAAGAGAGAAAGAAGAGAGGGAAAAAGAATGCGCGTGCCTTCGGGCAGGCGCGTTGGTGAGTGATGATATTTTATTAAAGTTGCATTGAGTGTTGTGATGGAGTACACACGGGTAGAGAATGTGATTCGTCTACCATGATGTTGTTGGCACACGACAGAGAGACCAAAGAGATTGTTGGGGTGCATGGTGCATATTATGTGTTATGTTTAGTGTTCTCTAGATGAATTACACATGGGCAGTAATTGAGAATTGATTGTCGTGGTGAATTCATTGTCGATGGGATAAATTATGGATGTGATGAATTAGAAGAAAACGGTATAAGTGAAGGTACTGCGTACGTTGTTCTTTTAGTTTCTTTTAATTTTGGGTGTGGAGAAGTTGTGAGAATGAGAGAAAAATTGTATGATCGAGTTTCTTTCATTATCAATAAAAAGTGTTATTCTCTCGTGGTTGTCAGCGGTCAGCTGAACCATGTTAAATTCTTGTTCTTTTTCTCTTTATCTATTATTTTGGTTTATGTTGTTCCGCTGTGTGATATGTTTGAGAAATTGATTATTGTCCCAACAATTAATATCAGAAATGTGGGTGGGAAATTGATATTTTTCCCAACAGTATTTGACGTGCTTTCCGAAGGGGAGAATGTAATCGTGAAGATGGCTGCAAATTATCTCATGACGAGCAAGTAAGTTTTGATCTACTGTTTATCTATTTGATTTCACTTTCCTGTTTAAGATTAACATGTTAAATATAATTGTTAAAAAGAATTTCTTTAGTTTTTTCCTTGACCTTCTTCTTCAGCATGTCATTTTCCCATTTCTTTCACTCTTACATGTCTTTTTCCGATTTTTGTCACTACAACATTACCATGCATTTTGAGTGACTGACAAATGATTGGCAGAGTAAAAGAAGATTTATTTACGAGAAGGGAAATGACTTAAATTAAGAATACACTTCTAACCTCATGATATGGGTCATTGTCTTTATTCACCATTACTCTCTCTATTCATGATGGACTTGAAATGCTAAAGAAGGCACTTGGTGAAGTAGAAAGTGGGAAATTTGCTAACAGTTGTGGGTGTGGGCTTATATGTGAATTATTGTGTATTGAATAAAAGGCTATCAACTTTGGTTAAACCCATTTAAAGTGATATAATAAGGATTTTATATATATCGGGCTTTAATGCATCTAATTAAATGTATGGACTTTTATGTGTAGATACCAGGCCATTACCTAATTCATGATGGGTCGGATTAGGTTAATTGACAATTCAGTATATAAAGTCGGTTATGGTCCCTGAATCGTACGTACTGTTCATTATGTCTGACATCCCATCATCAGAGAGAAAATTAGGACTACGTATTGATTTGGAAGATCCAACCAACCGAATCGTTTATCGTGAATCACGTTTGATTAAGGTACGCTTCCGCTTCAGTTATTTAATTCTTGATAATTCAGCATGATGATTTATTTTGGATCATAGATAAATAATTATCTGTGATAAATTTTCTAACAAGTGGTATCAGAGCCAACATCGTGTTGAATTATCAGATCAATTTTTGTACACATATATGTAAAAACCACATGCTGGTGATTTTCGAAATTATATACACCCACAGGCCACAGCAAACTGAAAAATTGAGAAATATACATATCTGCAAATTTTTTTTTTTCATGAAATCAATCAGTTGATTGTGAATATGTATGTATATGGATGTATGTCATATGGGTTTTGAGTTTGGGGTTAAGAATTTGTGGGACGAAATCTGTTGGGTTCAAATTTAGCATATAAAATCAGTATGTATATGCCTTCAAAATCAGGTTCGGATTTATGTTTTGGATTCACTGAAATTGGGTATATGTATATATTTTATTTTGGGATTTAAATTCAAAAATTTGATTTTTGGTGTTGGTTGAAATCGTGTTGTGTATGGATTTGATATTTGGAGTTTGGGAATTGAATCTGTGGATTTTTGAATAAGCTTCGGCTGGTTGTGAATTGGATTTTCATATTGTGTGGATGAATTCGGTTGAAATTTGGCATGGTTTTGGTGTGGCCGGCGGACTTGGTTGGGCGCGGCGTCGCGCGCTGTGTGCTGCAGCGTCGCTGAGAGCGACGTTGTGTTCTTTTATGAACCGCCAGCGATGGGTGCTGCACCGGTGGTGGCGCCTCGTTCTGCCAGATATGGGGGTGGTGACGGTGGCGGCTAGGGTTAGTCTCAAACCCTAACTGCTGAAAATCGAATTTAAGGCAGGGACTTGCGTTGGGAATTAGAAGATCCTGAGGACTCATGGGCAATTTCGAATGTGTAGGTTTATTGCACAATAAGGCCCTATAATATTATTATGGAATTAAAGTTAATCCCTGAAAGTTATCATAATTATGACCTAAGCCCCTAAAGTTGTGAAATTATTTAAATTGGCATTTCAAGTTATGGAATTTATAACTTCAGCCCCTAAGGTTATAATTTATTAAAGTAGGGATTATAAAAGTTTCTGATTTTATATTTCAGCCCCTGAAGTTTGAAAATTTTCTAATCCAGCCCCTAATGTTTGAGAATTTTCAAAAATGGTCCCTAAAGCTTGAGAATTCTCTAATTTGGTCCCTTAAGGTTTGAGAATCATCTAATCCAGTCCCTAAAGTTTGAAAATTTTCAAATTCAGTCCCTTAAAGTTTGAAAATTTTCTAATACAGCACCTAATGATGCAAACCACGTAGCAATCGTAGCTACGCAACCCACAAATTATTGGAATCAACCCAAGAACGCCAAGAACCTCGATTTATGGATCCAATTAAAA
The DNA here is from genome assembly GCA_963555705.1 of Ligustrum vulgare. Lineage (NCBI taxonomy): Eukaryota > Viridiplantae > Streptophyta > Magnoliopsida > Lamiales > Oleaceae > Ligustrum > Ligustrum vulgare. The sequence continues at coordinate 3,291,150 of OY743185.1, forward strand.
TTAATTGAATCAAACAACCAATACAATCACTGGGATATATTGACCTCTTGATCACAAACAATAATAATTCTCACCGAGATTTGAACAAACAAGATTAACTCGCAAGTTCGGATTTTATTCAATAAAGAATAAAGGTTGTGAAAGCAAATAGCCTCTCAATTAATATTATCAAAGTTGTGTAAGAATAATGAAAATTACATCCCTATAAATAGGGTCAAAACTAGGTTAAGCGTTTTAATTAAACTAGGAAACAAATACCAAAAATAAGGAAGTAAATAAAATTCCTAAATTCACGCGTATAATTATTTACGGCCGTGAACCTTCACTTTACGGCCGTAAGGCCCTGTCTGTTCCAACATTACGGCCGTGAGACTATTTTTACGGCCGTAAGCCAAATTTCTGAAAATCTTATTTTTTAATCCGAGGCAATGTTACGGCCGTGATAAAAGCTTCTTACGGCCGTAAACTCAATTCTTCAAAATTCCTGTTTTTCCACAATAGGCTCGTTACGGCCGTGAGTAATATATGTTACGGCCGTAAATTTAAGATTTCACAATTTTCTTCGTCAGCTTGAATGAGGTTGATCCACTCGTTGTCTCGACTAGCTTCCAACATGGAAATTGTTCATTTTCCTATGTCGAATGTTGTTGCATCGTCCGTGACTTGACTTCTCCTTTGAGCTCCTATCCCGGATCACATCATTCTCCCCTTCTTCAAGATGATTCGTCCCGAATCATAGCTTGGTTCATGGTGTTTCAGCGCACAGCCTGGATCAAAAGGAAAATTTTTGCCTCCATTACATAGGATCAACCAATAGCATTCTAATACTTGAATTGGATGGAAGAGTCGAAATATGAATTTCCTTGGCCATATGTGGAGTGGCTCAAATCTCCAAGTATATTCAACCTGCAAGAAAGATTTAAGCAAAATAGGGTGGGGAATGTTAGTTTCACCAAGTACAAGATAGGGATCCTTGTACTCATGGTATATCATCTCCAAATCCTCTTCCCTAACAACGAGGCCCTTCTCTTCACCTCCTTCCTTTGTTGAAACTTCTTCTACATTTTTAGTCTCAACTACCTCTTCCACATTTTTATTTTCAACCACACTTTCATCCTCAATCACCTCTTCCACAATTTTATTTCCTTGTTCATTCACCTCCTTACTACCCAATTTTTCATCTTCTACTTCAAATTTTGGAATTTGATCAACCGTTTCTAGTTTCAGCTTTCCCTCCTTCTTCTCAACATACCTATCTCGAGGATCCTCTTGAAATCTCACTACAACTTTCCTCTCACTCTCTTTTTTTACCTTCCTCGAATCGTCTAGTGCTTCCTCGAGTGTCAATCCATACAGTGTGAATGTTTTCCCTCTCGTAAGAATCCTATATATGTGCATACTCTTATAATAAATTGCTTCCCTCATACGACTCTATGATTTTCCCAATAAAATATGACAAGACTTTAAAGGCACTACATCACAAAATACGTCATCAATATATTTTCCACGGGTGATAGTTACTAGGACTTGCTTGGTTACATGGAACTCTCCAAATTCCCTCATCCACGTCACACAATAAGGTCTACTGTGCGGTATTAGAGATAATCCCAATTTTTCAACCATGGTGATATTAGCAAAATTAGTGAAGCACTCTCTATCAATTGCCAAACTGCACACCTTTTGTCCCACATAACATCTAGTTTGGAACAACGAATCCGGATCATAATCCATCACTTATGATGTAGCTTTCAAAATTTTGATAGACTCAAAATAAGATGGTCCAGATATTGACAAATATCAAGAAGGAATTTAATATTGACTCGAAAAGAAAAACAATATCAAGAATTTTAATTTGACTTGGAAGGCAAGGATTTATCAAGAATTTAAGGAAATTCAAGAAAATGGTTCTTGAATGGAAATTTTTTTTTTTTTTTTGAATTTTGGGTGAATTTTCGGAATATATAAAAAATAAAATATATATATATATATATATTTATAAAATCCGAAAATTCGATAACGAACACGACAAAACAAACAAAACTTAATTCGGATAAGAATTAAGCAAAACAAACACTTTTGAAATTTTTTTGGAACGATTTTCTGGATTAAAAACTCAACAAACTCAAGAACAAGAAGAACGCAAAAAACTGAAAGACAAAACACTCAACAAGATATGAATGATTTTTATGGGACTCGATGATAATCATAAAAATCAAACTGGATAGAAAACTCAAGAAAACAAAATAAAGATATAATTTTGATTTTTGGAGCCTAAGCTCTGATACCAGATGTTGCAAACAACGTAGAAATCGTAGCTACGCAACTCACAAATTATTGGAATCGACCCAAGAATGCCAAGAACCTTGATTTATGGATCCAATTAAAATTAATTGAACCAAGCAACCAATACAATCACTGGGATATATTGACCTCTTGATCACAAACAATAATAATTCTCACCGAGATTTGAACAAACAAGATTAACTCGCAAGTTCGGATTTTATTCAATAAAGAATAAAGGTTGTGAAAGCAAATAGCCTCTCAATTAATATTATCAAAGTTGTGTAAGAATAATGAAAATTACATCCCTATAAATAGGGTTAAAACTAGGTTAAGCGTTTTAATTAAACTAGGAAACAAATACCAAAAATAAGGAAGTAAATAAAATTCCTAAATTCACGCGTATAATTATTTACGGCCGTGAACCTTCACTTTACGGCCGTAAGGCCCTGTCTGTTCCAACATTACGGCCGTGAGACTATTTTTACGGCCGTAAGCCAAATTTCTGAAAATCTTATTTTTTAATCCGAGGCAATGTTACGGCCGTGATAAAAGCTTCTTACGGCCGTAAACTCAATTCTTCAAATTTCCACAGTAGGCTCGTTACGGCCGTGAGTAATATATGTTACGGGCGTAAATTTAAGATTTCACAATTTTCTTCGTCAGCTTGAATGAGGTTGATCCACTCGTCGTCTCGACTAGCTTCCAACATGGAAATTGTTCATTTTCCTATGTCGAATGTTGTTGCGTCGTCCGTGACTTGACTTCTCCTTTGAGCTCCTATCCCGGATCACATCTCCTATCACGGATCACATCACCTAAAGTTCTGAAATTCTTTAATTTGGTCCCTAAAGTTTGAAAATTTTCTAATTCAGTCACTAAAGTTTGGAAATTTTCAAAATTGGTCCTTAAAGTTTGATTTTTTTTTTTAAATTAAAGCCCTAAAGTTTGGGAATTTTCTAAATTGCCTCCTAAAGTTTGAAAATTTTCAAAATCAACCTTTAAAGATTGAAATTTTCATAATTTGGCCCTCTAAAGTTTGATTTTCTTTCAAATTGGGACCTAAAGTTTGGAATTTCTCAAAATTGGCCAATAAAGTTTTGGGAAAATTATAATTTAAGTCCTTCAAGCTTAGAATTTTACAGAATTGGCCACCAAAAGTTTAAGAATATTGCAATTAGACTCTCGCAACTTAAGGATTGCTTTATTCTAAAGTTTTGAATTCTATAATTCAAATCCTAAAGTCAAATATAGATGCAAATCAATGGATTTCAGTTTCAAATCTTGGTACATCGGAATCTTTTGAGAGATATAATATTCGAAAGTAAGTTAGTTGAAGCAACATGTTGCCAAAGCAACATCTCTTGTGGATATTAATTAACTTTGAATATTAGAAGGTATTTGTGTGTGTTATTCATTGCGGATATTGATCGGCCCAAAGGAAGGTCAATATTTGGCTCGAATTTCACATGCACCTGTGGTGATAAACACGTGGCAATTATTTGGTTTAACGTGTGACCAATAAATCGGTCCAAAGAAAGGTTTATTGGTTAACATGTCTTATTGCCAGTGTTTGATCACTACACTAAGGGAAAATTAGGTGTTTGTGTGTTATCTCATGCGCATATTGATCAGCCCAAAGGAAGGTCAATATTTGGCCCGAATTTCACATGAACTTATGGTGATAAATACGTGACGGTTATTTGGTTTTACGTGTGATCAATAAATCGGTCCAAAGAAAGGTTTGTTGGTTGACATGTCTTACTATCAGTGTTTGATTACTACACCAAGAGTACCACTTACAAGTCAATATTTCTGTCCAAAGACTAAATATTGATGTTATGCTAGGTATCTTGCGATGGGCCGTACCATTATTTGAAAGAATGATTTGCATAATAAGGTATTTATGTGAGCTATTTTGTTTAAGTGTTCTCTATTCGATTTCAAATTTCACTAGTAGTATATCTACAAGCTCAGATTTAATCCCTGTATTTATGGAACAAACTTTAAGGATCAAAACTAGAACATAAACTTTTCGTTGGCTACAAGGATCTAGATCATGTATTAAGGATTGAGCAACCTGCTCCTCTTACGGATGAAAGTTCATCTAATCAAATGAGGAACTTTGAGAAGTGGGATTTCTTAAATTAAGTGAGTCTCATGATCATTAAGTGCGGCATTCCGGAAGCCTTTAGTGGCATAGTATCTGAGGAGGTAAATGATGCCAATGAATTCCTTACCGAAATTAAGAAACGTTTTGCGAAAAACGGTAAGGCCGAAACAAGCACGCTTATGCAAAGCTTGATTTCAATAAAGTATAAAGGCAATAGGTAAATAAGGGAGTACATCATGTAGATGTCTCACACTGCTTCAAAACTTAAGGAACTAAAACTCGACTTGTCTAATGACTTGCTCGTGCATTTGGTATTGATATCACTTCCTGCACAATACAGTTAATTTAAGGTTAGTTATAACTGTCAAAGTAAAAATGGACTCTAAATGAGCTCATTTCATAGTGTGCAAGCTTATTGCACAATTCAGTCAATTTAAGGTCAGTTGTAACTATCAAAGGGAGAAATGAACTCTAAATGAACTCATTCTATTTTGTGTGCAAGAGGAAGAAAATTTGAAGCAGGACAGAACTGAAAGTTTTTTTTACTTGGCAAACACCTCTAAAGATAAGGGCAAGAAAACAAATAAAGTTGTTCAAGGGGCTATAAATTTTATTATCCCTCACTTAAGTCAATTTTTGAAACGGGAACTGCAACATTTTTGAGGAAGTTGAGTTTGGGGGGAGAAATAAGGTTAGAAATATTGTCTTTAAGAAATAAGTTGAGGAAGGATCGGTTTTGATTCCTACTATTGCTTTTGATAATGTGCAAGTCTCTATACATGTCATTGATCAAGAAGCATATTCGGAACCTCAATTAGACAATGTTGAAGAACCTCCCATCCTAAATAAGGTAAATTTCAGAAGTACAAACTCAACAACCTCAATAACTAAAGCCATTAAGAAAATCCACGAGAGAAAGGGAAAAATGCTATTCCGGATAATTAAATAGTATTTCTCCAAGAACATAAGGAAAATGATGGAATGGTGGAAGATGGTCTAATCAATTCCATCAGGCCATGCAGGGTTCTAACTCTCAAAAGTGGATTGATGTCATAAATAAGGAGTATAAGCATATGCAAGACAATAACGTTTTGGATCTTTTCCTATTACCGGAAGGTACGAAGCCCATTGGTCTTAAATGAATTTTTAAACCAAGGGGGATTTTAAAGGTAATGTGGAAAGATATAAGGTTCGTCTTGTATCTAAGGGCTTTACACAGAATGATGGCATTGATTATAAAGAGACTTTCTCTTTAGTTTCAATGAAAGACTCTTTCAGGAAAGTTAGGTTGTTGCACATTTTGACCTCGAGTTACATCAAATGGATACTAAGGTAGCGTTTCTCAATGGTGACATTGATGGGACGAAATAGTTTGCAAATTAAAGAAATCCATTTATGTGCTCAAGCCAGCTTCTCGTTAAGGGTAATACAAATTTCATCAAGTAATTATCTCATTTGGTCTTGAGATTAATGTTGTTGATGGTTGTATGTATTACAAGTTCAGTGGGAGTAAGTATATTTTCTTGGTTTTATATGTTGATTATTGCTTGCCACTAATGATATAGGCATGTCACATAAAATTATGAGATTTTTGTCAAGGAATTTTGAGATTAAAAATCTTGGTGACGTCTCTTTTGTATTAGGAATTCAGATACACCGGGATTGCTCTCGGGGTATTCTTAGATTGTCACAAAAGGGCTATATCGATAAAGTATTTAAGATGTTTGGCATGCAAGACAGTAAATCAGGGGGACAGCCCTATCGCTAAGGGAGACAAATTTAGTCTCGACTAATGCCCGAAAAGTTATCTTGAAGTTAAAGAAACGCAGAGGATCCCATATAGTTAAGCTATAGAAAGTCTGATGTATGCTCAAATTTGTATGCGTTCGGATATTGCATACATTATTGGGATACTAAGGAGATATTTAAGTAACCCTGGGATAGATCATTTGGAAAGCAGCCAAACATGGGTTATAAGGTATTTAAAGAGAACAAAAGATTACATGCTCGCATACAGAAAATAGGATCAGTTGGAGATCATATGGTATTATGATTCCGATTTTTACTAGATGCCAAGAAAGTAAAAGATCCACATAAGGATACATTTATCTGCTGGTTGGAGGAGCTATTTCCGGATGGAGTGCTTAACAGACACTTTAGCTTCTTTCACTTAGCAGCACAGTTGTAGCAATTTTGGGGGCATCTAATTATGGAATATAGCTGCGAAATTTTGTCACTGGACTGCATATTCTGTACGGTATAGAAAGACGACTAAAGTTATATTGTGACAATAACTCAGCAGATTTATATTCCAGTAACAACAGGAACTCAACTAAGTCAAAATTCATTGACATAAGTTCCTGGTTGTGAAGGATACAGTTCAGAGTGGACACGTGTCAATAAGAGCACATTGAGACAAACTCCATAATTGCGGATCCGCTTACTAAAGTATTACAACCCAAGGTCTTTCATGAGCACAATACTCATATGGGTGTTGTATTTCTTAAGGATATTCGGTTTCAGTGGGAGTTTGTATTTTGGGTGCATTAGACACATTTACTGTCCTTTTGGATACAGTTTAAAGTTAAAATTATTTACAGCTGTAAGGTTTCAGGTTTATTATCTCTGAACTTGTTTAAGGATGATCTCACTAAAATTGGACCAGTTGGAAATATGCATGTTGAAGATCACATTACATGTAATTTCCATGCTGCACATCCATACTTGATCCATGTCATTCAGTCATGTCGATATACGTGACCATTGAAGGTTTAGTTACGATTAATGTAGCGAAAGCCGCTTTGATCCTATGTTGATATAATTGATGGACCGGATTGTTTCGGGATGCATTCAGTAATGATAGCAGAATTCTGAGTACTCATAAGGTTATGATTGATACACAATTGTAAGGTTACACATATAGCCCAAGTGGGAGATTGTAAGGATTTTAATCAATCGTGTGGGCTTATATGTGAATTATTGTGTATTGAATAAAAGGCTATCAATTTTGGTTAAGCCCATTTAAAGTGATCTAATAAGGATTTTATATATATCGGGATTTAATGCATCTAATTAAATGTATGGGCTTTTATGTGTAGATACCAGGCCATTACTTAATTCATGATGGGCCGGATTAGGTTAATTGGCAATTCAGTATATAAAGTCGGTTATGATCCCTGAATCGTACGTACTGTTCATTCTGTCTGACATCCCATCATCAGAGAGAAAATTAGGACTACGTATTGATTTGGAAGATCCAACAAACCGAATCGTTTATCGTGAATCACGTTTGATTAAGGTACGCTTCCGCTTCAGTTATTTAATTCTTGATAATTCAGCATGATGATTTATTTTGGATCATAGATAAATAATTATCTGTGATAAATTTTCTAACATTCTCTAGATGAATTACACATGGACAGTAATTGAGAATTGACTGTCGTGGTGAATTCATTGTCGACGGGATAAATTATGGATGTGATGAATTAGAAGAAAACGGTATGAGTGAAGGTACTGCGTACGTTGTTCTTTTAGTTTCTTCTAATTTTGGGTGGGGAGAAGTTGTGAGAATGAGAGAAAAATTGTATGATCGAGTTTCTTTCATTATCAATAAAAGTGTTATTCTCTCGTGGTTGTCAGCGGTCAGATGAATCACGTTAAATTCTTGTTCTTTTTCTCTTTATCTATTATTTTGGTTTATGTTGTTCCGCTGTGTGATATGTTTGAGAAATTGATTATTGTTCCAACAATTATTATCAAAAATGTGGGTGGGAAATTGATATTTTTCCCAACAGTATTTGACGTGCTTTCCGAAGGGGAGAATGTAATCGTGAAGATGGCTGCAAATTATCTCATGACTAGCAAGTAAGTTTTGATCTACTGTTTATCTATTTGATTTCACTTTCCTGTTTAAGATTAACATGTTAAATATAATTGTTAAAAAGAATTTCTTTAGTTTTTTCCTTGACCTTCTTCTTCAGCATGTCATTTTCCCATTTCTTTCACTCTTACATGTCTTTTTCCGATTTTTGTCACTACAACATTACCATGCATTTTGAGTGACTGACAAATGATTGGCAGAGTAAAAGAAGATTTATTTACGAGAAGGGAAATGACTTAAATTAAGAATACACTTCTAACCTCATGATATGGGTCATTGTCTTTATTCACCATTACTCTCTCTATTCATGATGGACTTGAAATGCTAAAGAAGGCACTTGGTGAAGTAGAAAGTGGGAAATTTGCTAACAGTTGTGGGTGTGGATATGTGAGCAATGAGTGTAGTTTTCTTAAACAAAGTGCTTTAGGAAAATAATCCAGGAGCTCTTCTGATGAGAAGAATTCACTTAGTGAAGAAACTTTAGATATTGTTTATGTTCATACCTTATGCCCCATGTTTGGTTATGATTAAAATCTAATTTTAGTTTCAAGTTAATGTTAACAATTAATTTTAATTACACATTTTATTGGATTCACAACTTTTCAACCACACGTTTCATTAACTTTTATCAAAATTTACTAAAAATCTGATTTTAATCTATATCTTGTTGCATAATATAAACTCTTGTATTGTCAATATATCTTTTTAACATTTGTCTTCAGTATATCCCCACATGTGTAGGCTAAATTAAATTTTTGCCTCAAGCTTTGACACAACATTCGTAAATGGAGTCGGCTGGTGCGTGGGGATATGGATGAATTGAATTTAGGACATTTGCTTCTACTACGTTGTACAACCTTATCTAAAAGCTTAACATCATAGTGATGGAAAAAATCATTTAAGTGAACTTTAACTTCAACGTGTTATATTAGGACTGATTAATATTGTCTTTGGAGTTTACGGTTAATTAATGATTAAATGTGAATTGGAATAAGTCTCTAATAAGTGTGTTGATTGGGTGCGACTCTGCAAAATGCAAAAGGTTCATAATAAATAATCATGACTTTTGATAACGTGCAATCTAGACCATCAATCATGAAATGATGCGATCTAATGGTTGAAATGAATTTGTACCAAAAGATGCGACATTTTGAAGACACACATTAAAATCTATAAATTAGGCTCTCCTAATTTTATTTTATTCACTCCAAATCAATTCCATATAATTGATTTCAAATTCTTTCATTCTCTTCGTTCCGTCAAAATATATTCGAAGTCTATTTCATTCTTGGAGAGTATATTCGAGTGTTGGTTCGTTCGACAAAATTAATATCGTGCTCTATTAATTTTAGAAGAAGTGTTGTATCATGGGTGATGGATATCCATTTGAACATGTTAGCACCAGTCCAAAGTCGAAATCCATCTTAAGGAGATTTGTATTCGCATACCTCACTTCAGTTTATCTTCTTCTAATTTCTCCATTTTAGTAAGTCAAAATTATATGTGCGTATCATGATTTCAGTAAGTCAAAATTTATTCAATATTTTGCAAGTATAAGTCGTTATTTAATCTTCTTTGCATGTACGTATTTTTTTTGTTAAAAAAAGATAATTATGCACAAATTTTATCCAACAATCTTAACACCGATTTTGGTAAAATACTGATTTATATTCTTTTGTGATATGAGTTTGGTTGTTCAAGTGCATAACCTTTCAATTTTAAATATAGATTTTTTTGCTATGAGATATATGAATTTGCATTTTGCATATTTGTTATTGAAGAAGGAATGGGGAAATCATTGTCCTGGTTTATGATGTATATCTAAAATTTAAATGAAATGGCGTCTATTTTTCAAATTCAATATTTAACTTTCGCCAATGGTTGTCTCCCTTTAAGAAAATATGATGAAGTGAGTTTACTGGTTGCTTATGCACGTGAATACATATAAATGAAGATAAATTGGATATTTTTCAATTGAAGAGTCTAGCAAGGCGGTCGCCAAATTGTTTCAGATTTGTGACTATTGGTTTATTTTCAATGACTCATGGTATGATTACATTGTATAGAAATCAACTATGATTTGTGGTGTATATCATTTCTTGATTTATATATTTGTTGGGAATTATGAATTTCCATACCGTGTTGTTGCACTTGTGGACAACAGAAAAAATTTCTTGCTTACTAAAATTTTTGTTCGAATTGAATTTGTGCAATCTGCATTGGTTGAGAGTATAGAAATATTTCATTTTTATTTTGTGGATTATCATCCCTAAATATGAAAATACATGAGCTATCATTAATGTTTCTAACAATTTATATGTTGTCTAGAAGGAAAATAAATTATTTATCCAGTAGATAAATATAATTAAAAACATGATTGAACTTTAAAAGAGTTGATGAACTCTAAGGCTGCGTTTGATGGCGATGGTGGAATTTAGGTGGAAAGAAAATGAATTCCAAGGAATTGGAAGTTTAATGTGTTTGATTTGTTTAATTTTCTAGGTGGAAAAAATGAAAAATTCTCGAAGTTTTATTGTTTGTTTGACATTATTTTTCATGGAAAATAAAGTAAAATTGATCTATTTTAATAAAAAAAATATATATATATATATATATATATATATATATATATATATATATATATATTTTTAATTTTTTCACACATTTGTACTTGATAATAATAATGTTAATTTTTAGAAAAAAAATAAATCAATTAATAACAACAAAAATGTTCAAACGTAACGAAAATAGTATAAGATTTTCCATTGAAAATAAAACCTCCCCCGGAAAGCGAATTCATTCAAAACAAGGAAAATACCGAATTTCGATGCAAGTGGGAAAATGAATTTCATGGAAAACTTAGACAACCAACAGTGTAAAGTTGAAAAATCACGTGGAAAATCATATTTTTCATGAAAAATGTTGCGTATCAAACACAGCCTAAGTTCTAGCATAATCTAGTATTGTGGGGGTATGGTAATTGTTTACACAACATTCTCAATTAAAGTTCGAATGCAACCTAGGATTTGTGGGGGTTGTCGTTGGTTTATTCAAATTAGAATATTACGATATTCGAAAATATTTGAAATAATAAATTGTACTGTAGTGAATGTCTTGTTAAAATTAATATGCACATGATGTTGAGAATTTGATATCTAATGCAAGGATTCAAATCTACTAGTAAATATATTTTACTATTGAGGGTATGATTATTTTGTGGAAATCCTTAATACAACTTAAGAATTGAAAAAAATCAGTGCTTTCAATAAAGTTAGAACGAAGTATGATGGCTTCGTACACTTTTCGAAGGATTTTGAAATTGGTGACATATGTGTCTGTTATATTATTTGATTGAAATTGCTAGTTACAAACCATATGACACAAAATGTTGTGTATAACAGTAAGTCTGAAATTTACATGTAGGCATAATATCATTTACCAGTTACTCTCAAATGGACCAGTTACTCTCAAGTGGAACAATTCTGATTGTTTTATTGAAAGATAAGTGGATAATCTATCAGTTCTGTTTACAAATGGGTTATGTAGTGAGTAGACTGTACATTTAGAGAATTGGGTGTGAAGCCTAAATTAATGGGTCAGTTTAATGGAAACCTAACTGCAACTAGAGATTCCATGGACTAGATTTAATAGGAAAACTAATTATGATTAACTTGATGAGAAGCACTTTGGAGTTTTCACTTCTTCCCATTTATATGATACAAATAAGTGCTGTAATAAGTGCTGCCTACCATTTATATGAGTATATCTTGTAAATAATACAAGCAGAGTATTGTAGGGTACTCTTTATTGAACATTACCTATGTGAATGCAAATTTGACTAGTTCTGTGAGAATCTTATTTAGACGAATTTTCTAGCACACTTGCAAAACCAAGAAAGTTCACGGCCGAAATAATGAACAAAATAGATAACCAAATTTTGATATGAAAGATAGTGTTTATTTATTGTCTAGATAATGGTTGGCAGTTCAAAATGTTGCGTTCATTGATTAGTCAAGTGAGTCCGATAGCTTCTTAAGCTAAAAGCTACTGATCCTGATGCATTATATTTCAGTTGTACTCTTCTCCATCTTTCTTATTCTGAGTCGACTTCTTCCATTCATGTGGGAGATTGTTGGAATTTAGGGTTAATTAATGATTAAATTTGTGAATTGGAATAAGTCTCTAATAGTTGTCTTGATTTGGTGAGACTCTTCAAAATGCAAAATGTGCATAATAAAGAGTTATAGCTTTTGGTAACGTACAATTCAGACCATCAATCATGAAATGGTACGATCTAATGGTTGAAATGATTTTGTACCAAAAGATGAGACCTTTCGAAGAGACGCATTAAAATTTATAAATTAGACTCTCCTAATTTTATTTTATTAACTCCAAATCAATTTCATATAATTGATTTTTAATTCTTTTTTTTTTCTTCATTCTGTCAAAATATATTCAAAGTCTATTCCATTCTTGAAGAGTATAGTCAAGTATTGGTTCATTCGACAAAATTAATATCGTGTTATATTAATTTTGGAATAAGCGTTGTATATTGAGATATGGAAATCTATTTGAACATTTTAGCGCCATTACAGGGGGTGAAATCCGTTTTAAGAAGATTTTCACTCCTATACCTCGCTTCATTTTATCTCCTTCTTGTTTCTCCATTTAGTAAGTTGAAATTATATATACGTATCATGATTTAAGTCAAAATTATTCGATAATTTGCAAGTATAAGTCGTTATTTAAATGTTTTTGTATAAACATTTTTTTTTTTTTTTTGGTTAAAAAAATATAATTATGCATCAATTTTATTCAACATTCCTTTATATTGAGGGACGGATCCAAGCCTTTGCAAGAGTGGTAGGCCCCTCACGCTGAATTTGTCAATTTTTTATATTTTTTCCTCTAACTCTTGCTCACCTTAATTCGTTAATGCTAATTTGTTATCGCAAATTCGTCCCTTGTTTACATTTAGCTTTAACTGTCAACTATTGTCGTACACGGCATGGTAATTCAAGGACGACCCAAAGTCGTCATCTTTTCCTTTGTAATGTGACTGAAGACTGAAGTTGAAAACTTGCTTAGAACCATGCTAGTTCTGCATCTTTCACTCATGTTTACCATCGACTTTTTATCACCCGTTTCCTTTTGTGTACTTTGTGGCTTGAAGGGGGTGTGTAAGTGTATTCTGGTGGGGGTCGAGAGGTTAATGGCCATCGTTAGATGATATGTAATACGAATTTTAATATAGTATCCATTATGGTACCTTTCATCCAATAAAATTGTAACACGTCAACTCTTGTTATGGGTTCCAACTTACATCCTTCTCTCTGTTGGGTACCATAAGTGGTACCCTTCATGAGTACTAGATCAAAATTGTATATAATACCCTATCTTCTCTCATCTCACTTGCCCTTTATCTCAAATTCAGAGAGGGGACGTTAGGTCAGCTCATGATAATTCGAACCACCAACGGAGGACAGACGAGGAAGGGCAGCGTCAACGATGACTTCGACTAAACCAGTTACAGAAATACTTGGGACCATTTGCGCGAAATTCCCTATTTACAAAAGTTTTGAACGGCTAATGAGATTGCAAAGTTATTTTTGAACTTGTTTAAATAATTTTGTAGAAGTGTTTTGTTTGATTAATAGAGCTTTTATAGAAAATTGACTTTTGTATCTTTCCTTCGTAACTAAAATTATTAAAGAAGTTTTCCAAAAAAAAAAAAAAACTATTAAAGAAAATGACAATATTTATACCATTACAATTCACACTCAGAAAGTGCCGGCGCATTACCAAATAACTTTATTCATGATGCCACAAAAGTCAAAAAAGTCGGGGGGGGGGGGGGGGGGGGATGGATTTGAAACCGATTAAAAACCAAAGGAAAAAAAAAAAAACCAGCATTACGTTTTCTCATCTGATCATGTGTAATTGATCACAATTACTAATACTAAGGTGTAAAATTTAACGTAGTTTGATTACATATTGACACTTTGTCATGACTCATGACATGTAAAATTTAAAGATAACTTCCTCCTCCTTTTTTATATTTTTTTATTTTTAAATTTTTTTATTTTTATTTTTACGAAGTGACTATCAAGTATCAATATAGCGATAAAACACTTTAGTAACTATTTATTATTAAAAAATATAACTTCAATAATCGTTTACGTAGTTACTCAAAACTTCAATAACCATTAGTCTTCGTTTTATAACATTGTTTGGTTTATAAATTGATTTATTGATGATTTTGAGGTAAAAAAAGGTGATTGAAAATTGGAGAGAGAAAATATGTGTGGCCAAAAAGTAATTTGAAAAATTCTGTGATTTATAAATCAATTTTTAATGAACAACCCAAATAAAAATAAAACATTTACACTAAACTTGCGTAACATCACCCTTTAAATCTATTTATTATTTTACTATCAATTTTGATACGCGGATAGAAAGTTCGACACACACGTCACGCGTGGCAACAATTTTTTTTTTCTCTCATAACATTATTCAAAATTAACAACTTACAAATTTCCACATCTTTTTTTTTTTTTTTTTTTTTTTTTTTTTTGAGAATATTTCCACATCGTTTTCGATCACTCTTTAAATCACCATTTTCGGGCAAACTAGAATTTATGATTTTACTATACTGATATTGCGATCAATGTGGGTTCCATGTCAGTCATGTACAATTGATGATATCAGACACCTGTCATAAATCGCATTTCACATAGTTTTATATATATATATACTTAAAGTTGTTAAACTCATTCATAAACGTGTACTATTAATTAATCTTCTGACAATGACAATGAGAATATTCAGCCTTTTTCCAATAAATATGGTTTATGCTGTGGGATCGCATCGCAGCGACTGTAAACAAAAAAAAAAAATTGTGCATTTGCATGGCACTTAACAACATGTTGGGCCATATAGAGTTTCTTGAATTTTCTCTACACATGCACTACACTATTGATAAGCCACTCCAAAAAGAAAAATGATATAATCGACCTTGCGGTGATCGCATCCTCACATCGAAGGTAATGATCTAGCTAGAGGTGTGAAAATTTGAGTCATTGTTCCAAATGTTTGTTGCTTGTAACAAAGTGAATCTCAATTTGTAAGCATTTTTGGCCTCTTAATATTTCAATTTTTTTGTCATAACATTGGTCTTTTCGAATGGAAATCATCGAATAGTCTGCCAAAACAGCACATGACTCCACATTTCAATTTTGTCATAACATTGGTATTTTCGAATGGAAATCATCGAAAAGTCTGCCAAAATAGCACATTCATCACCTAAATAGTTCAACATATTGGTTAAAAATAAAACTTCATGGAACATAGTTCAAGAAAAAATACAACAAAATATATTTTATCGTTTTGGTTTTGGTTTTAGATTTAGATTTATATTTTGAGAACCGATTGGTTTTGAATTTTTTTCAAATGGTCTCGATTTCGATTTTTCATAAAAAATCGAACTGTTTTGATTTTTCTGTTTGGTTTCAATTCGAGTTGACTGTTATTGATTTTCAATTGAATTATTAATTGGGGATGTGATCTAGTTTGGGGACACTTTCTCATCCACCTAAAGGCGGAGATTTCCCGTCCCGTTCAAGTCGGGTCTCCGTCAAGTTCAAGAATTCTTCGGCCCCGTTACTGTCCCTAATTTTCTCTTGCCCTCGCAACTCTTTCTCCTCCCTCTTTGGACAACCTAATGGTCCTTTGATCTAACTAAGCAATTTTACTATCCGGTAATATATGACACTAACACTTATGTTATCGGTCAAGTTGTTCCAAGCGTGTTAAGTTTGTCCGGTAAACACAATTTTTTGATTTATATAAACTAGTTTATAAATTACACAATTTTTCAAACAATTTTTTAACCACGTACATTTTTTTTTTCAATTTTTAATCACTATTTTTTACCTCAAAATTATAAATAAATCAATTTATAAATTAAATAGTGTTATCAAACCTGCAACTTTACAATTTTCTTAAGAATTACTTTATATGTTGCTTCTAAAAGGGGTGTGTAGTAGGGGTTTGCAAAAACATAAAAATACATGTTTTTAAATATCAAAATTTTAACAAACTAAAGTTTTAAAAATTATAAAGGTCTGATTTACCAACTTATACCTACTTTGTCAAAAACTAGACAAAAAAATAGCCTACCACTTGTCACTTTACCTAACTTCACTAGTCAAAATCTATTATTACTTCATGTGTGTTACACTTAAAAAGAGTCTTTATTCACATGGTATAATCACACTCAGAATGTGTTTGATTATAATTAAAATGATTTTTTTTTTAAATGGACAATGATTTTTAAAAGAATGAATGATTAAAATTTAATTGAAAAATCAAATATTGTGAGCTTTACTTTTAATGGATGGTTGAGATTGAATACTATTGAAAAATGAGAAAATTTTAATGAAAACCAAACAATGAGTAAATTAAACAGATTATTTTGAATAATTACTCATTCAAAATTATATAAATTTATTAACGTATGCATATTCTTGTTGCTCCTATAATGCATATGGGTAGTTTGACATTATCTATTACCTTGTCTTATTAAAAAAAAAAATTCCCGTTTTAGCAATAAATTGTAGTATGGTTCTATGGTAACAAGCTTGAGACTTGTAAGTCCCACAATGTTCTCGATAAATGATCTTCGCTTCGAGGGAACAATAAAAACCACTATCTCCCCATTTCTTTTCTCCTATCATAATTTCCTTTAACACAAGAATATTATCCCGGTTTGGGAGCATATTCTTTTTCCTATATCTTAGTACTTTCTAGGAACAATTTTCAGTGGAGGAGTTGAATTTTCAAGAAAGTCACACAAATCATACTAAAAATCTAAGGAAAAGAAAATTGGGAACATGATTATCATCTTCTTCTTCTTTTTTTTTTTTTTTTTTTTTTTTTTTCTACAAATTCCTATATACAACTACCTGATTATCATCTTATAATATAATGTTTTTCCTTGAAAAAGAGTTATTGTGGAATTTTATTGAAAAGTAATGACTAGTGATCGTGTCATTAAATTAAACATGAGGACAATTCTGGTCCATTGCACGTGCCTGTCAATAAGTTCAACATAGTATGGTTCTTTATTTTTGGGAATTCCAAATGATATATATTTTTTTTTAATTCTTAAAATACACTTTGATAAGTAAACGTACTATTCAACAAATTTTTAATCAAGTATAGACGGATATAATGGCATTTAGTAGTTTAAGATAAGAGTTTAGACAGCCATTTTAGCAATTAACAAATCTCCTTCAATAACTTTGGGAAACGTGGAATATTAGTTGCTGTAAAAAATAGTTAGATTGTACAATGGCAAGCCTAAAGGACCAAAGTAAAATAATATAATGATAATAATAAATAAATGTATGTCGTGTTGGAAACTTTACGAGTAGGAGAAAAAATTGAAGACCTTGAACCAAGGACAATGAAAGAATAAAATCTTGAATTGAGGCCCCCAGGGCACATCTCCAAGTGGCAAAGGGGATGGGTGGTAAGTGCTCAGCGCAGCTGTGTGCTTGGTTCGATTCCCTGCAAGGTGGAATTGGCCTTGTGGCAAGCGGGAGTTATTGAGCGTTTCTCATGTTTACCATAAGCCCTTCCACCCTGGCTCCTTGGAGGCATAACCTGGATTTACCTTCCCGAACCAATGGCCTTGGGCGTGGTCGGTTCGGGCCCTCAGGGTGTGGGCTACACCTTTTTCCGATCAAAAAAAAAAAAAAAAATCTTGAATTGAGAAGATGATGGGAAAACAAAAACTTCAACTCTGAAACTAGAAAGAATTCTCGCAATTTTCAAGACTTGAACGTAACACTGTCCTAAAATGATATTTGCCTCTCTTGAGTTTTGAATTGGTTGTGGATATGATAGAAAACATTTCAAGTATGAATGTATGATGGAATACAAAGGTTAATGAAAGGACACAAATTTTCATTTAAGAAAAAATAAATAAATAAAATTCAAAACGAACCTAAAGGCTAGTTCTGAATGGGAGGCCGGGAAGTAGAAGTAGAATCATGTTCTACTTTCTCCCGGCCCATCCTAAAATATTGAGCGGCCGCAAGCCGAACACTATCAAGTATAAGCTTGTGAACACTATAAGAAGTACGTTTTGCTTATTCTTGCTTATTTTTCACTCCCTCCCTCTCTCTCTCTCTCTCTCTCTCTGCCTTTTTCTTCCATTGTAACTCGACTTTCCCAACTTGAAAAGTATCCAAACACCCTCATCACTTAATTGTCGCATAATTAAACAAACATAACTAGTCGCACCAATTAACTTATTTTGTATGTAATGTTTGTATAAACTTGTAAATAATTATAAATAAACAAATATTTTCCTAAACTAGGAAAGATTTAACCTATAGTTTGCCTATATGAGTTTGGTAACACTGCTTGATTTATAAATTTATTTATTTATGATTTTAAGGTAAAAAGTAATGATTGAAAATTGAAGAAAGAAAATGTGTATGATTAAAAAGTAATTTAAAAAAATTGTATGTTTATAAATAAAAAAGATTTTTTTACCAAAAGGATGTTCGTTATACCATTTTTAAACTTTCAAAGAAACATGATAATTTTGCTGTTTTTTACTCCTGTTCCTGTTCTCATATACTGTAAAAAGCTGGCTTATTATAAAAAATAAATTTTGATCTTTCTTTTAACACAGAGCCTGAACTGATCCCTAGGACGATTTCAGACGCGTAAAGCTGGAAAGATAAAAACATGGCAGAATATTCTTTCAGCAACTTGCAGAAATGGGATTCAAGTGGAGTGGGGAAAAATCCCAAACTGAGGTTTTCTGACCTTTCACTGTAAAGGAAATTGTGAGTGCAGAATTTCGTACGTATAGCAGATCGATCGAGCAGTTGTCACCATCTCTTCAACCCTAAACTCAAAAAACAGATTCCAAAATCCTATATATGTTTGTACAGTGGCAACTTGATCTTCAACTCCTGAGTGCGTAAGAAGATCCGCATTAAATATGTTAAACTATATGCAGCGCTTTTCTTATGTTTTGGGTGTCCTATACGAATAATAAGAGAGTACCCCTATCTTTAATTATAAAACATGCATCTAGGGGAAAAAAAACTATTTACATAAACTCATTCTACATAAAACTGCCACATAACAAAAATATCATTTCCATTGTTTTTCTCATATGACTTTCACGTCATAAAGAAAATGTACTAAAAAATTAAATTAGAAAATGTACTAAAAAATTAAATTTATGTTTTGTAGAACCTTCAAAACATCAAAAAGCTCGTATTTTCTTAAGGAAGTATCATCCAAATCACTAATATATTTGACAACCAATACAGAAAACAACTTAAACAATATCATATGTAAGCCTTGAAATGCAACAAATAATTTAAAATTAGGTCTTTTTGTATTTTTTGAAGCAAAACCACTAATGAACTTTTTGTAATCAATACTTTCTAGCAAATCATATTCAATAGATATCAAGGCAAGTTCATTCAATGTTTCTTGTGACATAATTGATCGCAAGTAAGATTTCAATATCTTCAATTTTGAAAAACTTCTTTCAACAGATGCAACTGTAATAGGTATTGTCAATAAAATTCTATAAGTAATAAATATATTTGGAAAGCAGTCCAACCTTTCCAAATTATAAGCTACTATGTCAATATTCAGCCTTCATAAATCTTGAAATGGGAAACAAGAAAGTAGAAACTTCACAAGAAATCTAAACAATTTTTTTATTAAAAAAAAAAAAAAGTAATTTTGGGCAAAATTAGACTTGGTCTCTTCACCCCTGAAGTCCGTCCAGCTATACAAAATAAAAATACTTCTGCTTTTTTTTTTTTTTTAAACTAAAAAAAAAAATTATAAAAATAATATGTCTAATATATTTTTCATTTTTGGTGCCCTGTTCGTCGCACCTCTCGCACTGTCTCAGGGCCACCTCTAACTACATGTTATAGTGAAATAAAGTAGTTAGGGGTTGAAAAATTGTGTACAAAGGATAAGTTAAATCACATGTTAAGTGAATCTTTTTTTGCATATGTTAACTTGTTTGTTAAATTTGTGTAGCAACTTAGTGAATAACATGACAATATTATGTAGAAAAATTTCCCCAAAATCTTATTTTTCTTTTCTTTTCTTCTTTAATTTTTTAATATTCATACATAAAATAATTTTTTTTTTAAAATTTCATATTATATAATTTAATGAGATCTTCATAATGAGTACCATAGTAATATATAAATTTTGTTATTTTAAAAATAAATATTACAACCCATAAACTTCAAAATAGAGTAATTTTAAACATTTGTTTTTTGGCTTAATTTCATACGTATGAAATTATACCAATTCGGAAAGATAGGAAATTTCATATGTATGAAACTATAGTTGTTTTCCTATCTATCCAAATTGGTCTAATTTCATACGTATGAAATTAGAGTTATTTAGAAATTACGAAATTTGATGTATGTTTGATAAAAATCTGCTATGTACATATGTGATGTGGCGTTTAACAATTAGCTTTTAGCTAGAAGTTTAAAGATTCATTGTAGCAATTTTTATTAGTTAACTTTAACATGTAGATGTGACATTTAACATATAACTTTTTACTTTTGTGGCTAGCTAAATTTAGCATATCCAATATGGATGCTCTAATTAAACCATTTGTCCATTGATAATATAGAAAGTGTTTGATATAGATTCGTGAAAACGTGATGCTTTTGGATAATGTGTGGTTAAAAAGTGATATTTCAATATTTTGTTTGACAACCATTTTAAAGAGAAATTGATGTTTTTTTTTTTTTTTTAGAAAATATTTAGTTAAAAAGTAAAAAAAAATTTGGATTTATGTGCAGAATATTTTATTAGGTAAATGTGTCGTTAAACTCCCTCTTTCAACCTCTGGAATTAAGAATTTCGACATTACCATAGCTAGATGTGCAACCCTATTAATTCACAGTACTAGCTTCAGTACCTTTTATTGGATTTGTGTTTATGGTTCATTTTTATATTAATAAAATAAACTAAGAGTTGTGATCTTTTTGATAACACGTTTCAGGCTGATGCTGTTTTTTTAGTGGCAAGTACAAATTTGTGCTAGAAAATAAGCGCACTTATTTCTATTGTAAAGAACAAATTTTCCTTCACTACAGACTACTTTATACAGGAAAAGAAACTAATTTTATTGCTTTCCATCATAATGATGTTTTAGTACTTGTATATATTTTACTACAGTGTGATGCAAATTTTTATAATCGACATCGATACATCATCGACTTTTACACAGTAAAAGGTACAAAGCCTCGTATATCAGTCGACCTAAATACTAAAAATTTACATATGCACTGCTTCGCCTTTATTTGTTGCTCGAACAGACGAGTTGTCCTCACGTACGCCATGTATCTCGATTGCAGCATGATCACAACTGACATCGTTAACAGGTTTCACTATTCCACGGCGAAGCAATTGCTTTTGCTGTTGTTTCTTTGGTGAATTTGAATTCTTGAAATGTGCCTTTTCGGAGAGTTCATGAATGGAATCTGAAATTTTCTCGACACATTTAATGATATTTATTAATATCGATGCAACAACGAGCGCCGGCACAATTTCTTGAACGTCGTCTTGTATGGCTAGCAATGAGGAATTTTGTAGAATGCTTTTGAGTTCATCAGCAGCTGCTTTGGAATTCTTTACATGGGTTTCAGCTTCACATGGATGTATCATATTCTTAATTGCAGCTGCTAAATCCTTTAGACCCTTGCCAGATTCTAAGCTTATTTTTATGCAAGGTTGTTGAATCTTTTTGTAACACTCTGATGGAAACTGCAAAAGCAAATTAATTAATTAATTATTATTATTATTATTACTATGAATAAATTTGGAGTTGGCCACAACAACTTATTGATTACACTTTTAATACCTGAGGCCTTGAGTTTATGTAGCCACTGAGTGCTTCAATATGACATGCACATTCTCTAGCAAGGATACCGATCTTCAAGTATTGTTTCCATGGATGATGAAACTTGAAGCGACCGTGGCCAGGCTCCCACCATGCGAAATTCGCCTGAAAATAATTAAATTGTTGATTTGTCATGTAATATTCTTCATAGTATCGACTCATTAGTACATATAGAAGTTTTTAAGTTGTTAAAGAACGGATAACAATATGCCCCCCATTTTTTTAAAACCAACTTTATTTAACATTAAATCTCAATCATTCATCTTAATTAAGCTTACTATTATACTTTTCAAATGTTTTTTAACCACACATTCTCAAAAAAATATTATTCAAAACCACATTATTCTTTAAAAAAATGGGGGCCTAACAGAGGCTAAAGACGTCTCTCGGAATTGATAGAATATTAGTTACCAAGGATTCCTCCGTGGCCTTTGCATTTAGCACACTTTTATATCCTTGAAGAAAACACTTGTCATCTTTGGAGGAGACTACACTACCTTCATCTCCATGAAAACTAAAAGGTTCATCTCCAAAACCTGCAAATCAGTTTTTGTAGAAAGGTTTGTCAGGCACATATTATATTTGGTTTATTATAAAAGTATAACATGAAAAACCAGATTATGGAAATACAATGGAAAATTTTGGTCACTATTCCACATGTACCTTCTAAGAAGTTAGCCAGTTTTTCTATATTTGTAGCAGCTAGATTATGCAAATCTTGACCTGCCCAAACTGGACATATGAATATGGAGATCACGATACAGGATGCGGTACCAATGAGAATTGTGGACAGCCTTTGGTGAGCAAGCTGGAAAATTTGGTTTACTCGATAGCCCGATACAGCAACAAGTGAGAACGTGAGTATAAATATCAAGACTCCATAATCATACCTCCTCTTGATATTTGGCAAAAACCTCATAAATGTTGATGTTGTAGCTGCATTTAGAAATTTTGGAAACAATTAATATGATGTTAGTTAAATGAAGTTTCTGGACACGTGTCAAATGAATATTGATATTAAAAAGAAGGGTTTCTTGTATGGTAGATTGCTATAGCCCTTGTTTGACCCCATTATTTCTCATTAAAAATACAACTTTTTTCTACAGTAATCAATCTCAATAATTCAAAAAAGTCAAGCCCACAATTTTTTACTTTTCAAACCACTTTTTAATCATTAGATTTTCAAAACTCAAATTATAAATTGAAATAATGAGGCTCAAACAAGGGCATAGTTTACTTGAAGCTTAGCAGAATTGGAGACTACTGCATTTTGAAGTTTTTGAGAAGATTGTTATTGATTTGTTTGTTTATTTATTTACCTAAAATGAACACTAGAATGCCAAGAAGAACAGGCTCTCCTTTCTCTCCACAGAGGGTGGCCAAGTATTCAGCAGCAATCCCTAAAGCACCAGCTATCAATGTTGCAAAGCCTCTGTTAAGACACTTTGATAGGGTTCCACCTATTAAAAAAAAATATTCATTTAAGTTTATTTAAGTAATTATAGGGGTAACAATGATGATATGTGGTTAATTACTTATTTTATATAAGCAAAACAACATACATAAGCTGATATTAGTTGAGCATGAACTTGTCAAATATTACAAAACTTACCAACAGTGTATTCAAAAACAACCACAACTGTTAGGATTGCCCACATTCCTGCTTGTCCAAAGCCATCATAGAGAGGCCTGAAATAGTAGAAAAGGGACACTAATGTGAGAGCTAATCCCACCTTTACAGAGTGTGCGACTCTCCTCGGATCATCTTGTCCTATTTTCTTGGTTTTCTCCACAATTTCCACCACCTTGGCCTTAAACTTCCCAGGAATGGCCTTAATGCCACCACTCGTTCTGGTGCTTTTTTCTTGGTTTGATGAGTCGATTTCCATGAACGATTATCTTGAAATGGAAACCACAAAATCCAAGTGAAAAAGAGAGAGCCTGAAGTTGCTAGCTAGATAAAGACTTGTAGATGTGAAATCAATGCATTTTGGATATACTCACCTTCCTATATTTATAACATTGAAAAGTGGGTTGCAAATGCAATTCAGGAATATATTTTATTGCTAAAAAAAGTACCACCTCTTGAGAGCTCAAACCGATCCTGTTCTGAGCCATTAGTTCGAGTTGTAAATCGGGATGTGTCTTCCAGAGATCAGGATGGAAGATACTGAAAGTCCCCACGAGTGTTTATAACTCTCGCTTGTCACAATGTCAAATTCATTTTCAGGATTCGAACTCTGCACCCGACCGCACTGAGCATGTTATAACTTTTGTCATCGGGAGATATGCCCTGGGCATATATTTTATTGCTAATTACATGTGGAGATGTCTTTTATAATTTATTTTATTTTATGTTCACTATAATGACAAAAGTATTTCATAGACAACCGAAAGAAAAAGTTTACATTTACTTGGATGTTGGATCAGAACTCCATCGTATAAATTACTGGGATACAGCTTTTCATCCATTTATAGCATAAATATTTGGTTCATTTTTTAATGCTGCATGCCCCCAACAAAACTAATGGTTGCTGTGAAAAGTGCACTGTATTCCACAATCTCTGATCATGGTTTTCGACCAGGCGAGTTAACAAAGATCAGTAAGGAAAATTTACAACTAACAGTAAATGGTTGAATTTATGATAAGTGGAGTCGAGTCTCTAAAACGTACGGTGTCCGTCAAATCACGTACGGGGATAGAGGAGAGTTAACGCATTAATTCATTGATGATGGTGGGGGTTGGAGATGAATTTATGGTCAGCACATCATCATTTAGGTTTCTGAGATTTGTCTTATATTTGGCCCATGTTTGATTGTTTGGTGGAGTAACGCAATTATAATAAATTGATTCATTTATATTTTTCAGGTAAAATTTGTGATTGAAAAGTTTGAAAGAGAAAAATATGTATGGTTAAAAAATAATTTGGAAAATTATGTTATTTATAAACTGATTTATAAATTATAATGATTGTTTTACAAAGAATAAAATCAAATTTTTTGTAAATTTTGATAAAAGTTGATGAGATATATAGTAAAAAGTTATAATTCTCATTAAATATGTGGTTGAAATTTATTATTGAATTTGACTTATATTAAAAATCTATATTTTACGTGCTCTACCTGTTCATGCATATGATTCAAGGAATATTGGGCGGATTCTCTATAAAAGTGGGTCGAATTGTTCAAACACTGTGTCATCTTACTATCTAGTATCTACATCTAGAGGTCTCTTGTGTCACATAATGAGGCAAGTGGGTCGAATTGTACAAACTCAGTGTGGCAACTGTACACCTTATTTTCATTTCACATAGCGAGGTAAAAGTAAAAGTGGATCCAACTGTCCAAACTCATTGCGGTCGACTACTCTACACCTAGTTTCATGTAATATAAAGAGACGACGAATGGTTCAAACTCAATATGGTATAACCACTTGAGACCTAGTTCCATATAATATAAAGAGACGACGAATGGTTCAAACTCAATATGATATAACCACTTGAGACCTAGTTTCTTGTCACGTAACGAGACAAAGTGGATCGAAAGGTCCAAACTCGATGCAATCTGACTACTCTACACCTAGATTTTATTTTTATTTTTATTTTTATTAATTGTTATTATTAATTAATTTTTTTACAAGCCTCACGGGATGCTAAAGGATAAGCTTTGTTCAGACACATTGTAGCATTTATAATATATTTATTTCTTTATATTTTTGAGGTAAAATTAATTTGTGATTAAAATTGGAGAAAGAAAATTTGTGTGGTTAAAAAGTGATTTTGAAAATATGTTGTTTATAAATTAATTTATAAATTATAATGATAGCGTTAAATAACAAAGGCTTAGCCTCAAAATTTATTGCAAAATTAATCATTAATTTGCTAGGGCTAAAATCCTAATAGATTCGCAAACGTTTAATAAATGCATTGTTAGTACGAATGAAGTGTTGATGATCTCTTGAGAATAAAATTCAAAATAAAAAAAAAAATTATAAAAATCATTGTCTCAAATCCATCACAAATTTCCATTTTTTATTTTGAATTTTTTCACAAATCCTGTGGTTTCTGGTAATGAGATATATGATCCATTAGAAATAAAACTATTAATGTTGTTTGAGCCTAATTTTCTCAAAAAATGAGTTGTGTAATAGTGATTTTTGAAAGAATATTTAGTTAAAAAGTTTGAAAATATTTTGAATTTACATGCAAATTATTTTATTGATAAAAAAAATGTGTGGTTGAAGTTTGAGTGTGAATTTGATATTGTTTAAAAAAAAAAAAAAATTAAATGAATAGTGATTTTTTGGAGAATGCATAGTTGAGATTTGATTAAAAAGTCAAATATTGTGGGCTTGACTTTTAATGAATAGTTGAGATTAAAAAAAAAAAAAAAAAAAAATTTTTAAGTAAATCAAACAAGGGCTGAGGGGAAAAAAAATGAATTTTGAATAATTGGGCTTAAATAGAGCGTGGTAATAGCTCATAAGCTTATAGTCAGCCAATCAAATGTCCATCGGATCTGACGTGTTTTTGATCTCTAATCTTCAAGAACCAGCGGATGACTTGACAAGAAGTTTGTTATATATAGCCCCGGTCCCATTTTTTTAAAATCAAATTTATTCAACACTCAATCTCAATAATTTATCTTAATCAAATTTATCATTTTTTATTTTTCAAATATTTTTTAATCATACATTCTTCAAAAATACTATTCAAAATCACATTATTTCCCAAATAATGGGAGTCAAACAAGGACATAGTTTAGACGAAATTGTTAAAATAAAAAATAAAAATGAAAGTCACGACTTCAAGTTTTAAACCATCCAATTATTAAAGTTGAATATGTGTAAGGTTTAAATTTCATTAAAAAAAAAAAAAAATGAATCTCGTCTATTAGTGAAGGAGAATGTTAAAGATAAGATATAAATGATACACATACCTACATTAACTATTTAATCAAATTCAAAGAAAAAACAAAAAAATTATTTTACAATAGTAACAAATAATCCAATAGTAAAAGGTGTAATCATAATTGGAAAAATTTCTTTTGTAGCATGGTTGAATTGCACTCAAATATTAACCAAATTTGAGTAAGGAATCAGGCCAGTTGCTTAAAGGCTTGAATAGGGAAACAGCAAAGCGCACTAATTAATGCATGCATTCTATATTTATACGTCAAACTTCATCCTATATTTTGTTCTTGTGAGCTCTAAATAGAAAAATCGGATCAAAACTAGTCTAATCCAATTCGGTATATAGATAGTCGGTAGGTCCATAACAAGCAGGCATATTAAACTGAATAATCTAGTCTCGTAGATTGGTGATGCATAACGACTGTCTCCATTACGTACCCTCACTTTATTAAAAAGTGTTTATTGGACATTCCATAAATGAGGATTAGATACGTTATATTCAAATATGGGTCATCGTTTCCTTGGAAATTTACACCGATAAGAATATTAAACTTTTTTTTTTTTTTCTAATTTATCTTAATTTAATTAGACCGATTAATCTCAAAAAATAAAAAATAATAATAATAATAATAATAAAAACAAAAACAAAAAACTGTTAGACTGAGGATCGTGTCTTGATGAAATTGGGCTAGTTTAGCTCGATCTACACATTTTGACAGCCTACGTCTCACGTAACAAATATGATCATTTATTTTATTTTATTATTATTATTTTTTAATGTCTAGGCCAATCCAATATTAGTTACAGTCTCTCTTCAAATTCTAGTAAATTCAGATCCACAAGAAATTACATAATTAGTTGGATTTCTAAATTCTAATAAAACATCAGATGTATTACTCTATTTCTCTATTTTCTACATGTTAATTAGTATATATATCATCTACAGTGAAATCTCTGTAATATTCGATAAAGTAATAACCTCTCTAAAATGATATTTTTTCCCCGATCCCGACTTGGCGAATTTGGTAAACTAATAATTTCGATAAATTAATAAAATAATTGTTTTTTGAAAACCCTTATATAAATCTTTTATTAATCCGACAATATCATCAATTAATAATTCTTTAAAATTAAAAAAACATAATTAGGACAATGTAATAAAAAAATATGATTCTATTGTTGTTTGTTTTTCTTGAAATTTAAAATATGATTCCATAGATGCAAGTGACTTGAACTCGCATTATTTAATGAACATTATTGATTAGGAATACAATAAATATTATTTAATTATTAAAAACAACGAATATCATTTACTTATTTTACTTATTTTCATAAATATATATTTACAATGATTTTTTTTTTTTTTATATATTACTTTAAGGAATATGATATATATACATTAGTGAAACACAATGATTTTTATGTAATTAGATTTATGTTCGCTGAATCGAAAAAGTACTCTTTAAATTAATAAATAAATAATTTATTGATTAATTATTATCTCTCTAAATTAATAAAATTTCAAGGTCCCAATATTATTCATTTATAATATTACTATATATATTCCTAACTTTTTCCATATATCTGCAATTTATTCTTATTAATTTTCTACTTCAATGTTTCTTAAAAAATATAAGTAATGATCGATCTTGTTGTGCCGATGATACCGATACATGCATTTGCAAGAATCAATTGAAGAAAAGAATAAATATATATGAGTTCAAGTCCAATGACGACTTCTCATTTTTTTCTTTAAGAAAATTTACTTACCTTAATGTTGAAGATTTTCTACCAAATACTTCCTAAAATATAACGCCATTTAAGATATGACTTAGGCAACCTTATCTGTTACCACGATGAAATTGATAAATTGAACTTCTAACAACACAGTATGTACTCCACTATTTAAAGAGATCAATTATTAGCAAGGAAACCAAATCCCTACCTCTCGTATTAGGGATGACAAGGAGACGGGAACTTATCCTGCGAAAACTTGCAAAACTCAAACATGTCTTGTACCCCCCACGAATTTCGAGGCATTGGGGGGGCAATAATGCCACCTCGTTTAGTTTTTTATTTTCTCTTCTTTTTACCTAAACGTTTTTCCCAATAAGCATTCAAGAATTCTTCATGTTATTGACTCTAATATAAAACATAAAAGTTCAAGATGTTAGAGAACGACCATAACTAGGAGTTGACACATTTTCTCGGAACCGGTGGAATCGGACCGGAATCGATTAGAATCGGTCGGTCCAGATCCGGTTCCCAGTTCTTATTAATTTGAACCAATGGTACTTCAGTTCCCTTGTATGTTGAATTTTTTTTTTTTTTTAATATAAATCGTGAAGCGGTGAAACTGTTTAGGCAAGTTCCCATTTGACCAAAATTCCTTTCCATTTCCAACTTCCCACATAAATAGTATCCTCCTTCAATTCCATCCAATCTCTTTAATTCTTTACTTTATATAATCAATTTAACTCACAATTTAAGTTTTAACTCACAATTCCCAACCCCAAATCTAAATCTTTCGGCATTATCTAAATCCTAAATAATTTTACAAACAAAACTCTAAAAGCTGTTGATATGGAATTTCGATTTTCGAAGGCAAATTTGTGCAAACGGTAGAGTTGAAAGAAATTTTTTTAAAAGTAGCGTTGAAAGAAATTTTTAATCTTTATTGGGGACATTTTATTTTAACATTTTCAAATGTAAAGGACCGAATCGGACCGACCCGAAACCAATTGGTTCGGTTCCGGTTCCGGTTCGGTTGCGTAACCAAATATAGAACCAATTGTACCATTACTTATATTTCCATTGGTAATCGATTTGGTTCCTTTCCTTTCGGAACCTGACCGAACCGGACTGCGCACACTCCTAACCATAACTGTTAAGATTGTCCACATTCCTGCTTATCCAAATTCATCATCGAGAGACCTGTAATAGTAGAAAAGGGTCACTAATGTGAGAGCTAATTATCCCACTTATAGAGTGTTCGACTATCCTCAGATCATCTTGTTCGGTCTCTCTCTCTCTCTCTCTCTCTCTCTCTCTCTCTCTCTCTCTCTCTCTCTCTCTCTGCGCGATTTCCACCATCTTGGCCTTAAACTTCTTAGGAATGGTCTTAATGCCACCACCGATCAATCCGGTTCTTTTTTTGTTGGTTTGACAAATTGATTTACATGAACAAGGATTTTGGAATGGAAACTGAAGAATTCTAAGAAATATGAACACAAAGATTTAAGTACAATGGACTTGTGTTTGGAGTTTACATTACACATATTGAAAGCTACGTTACATTAAGGTTGCCTTATTATAGATTTGGTAATTATGGAAACAAGATTACAAATCATGGACATATACTAATAAAGTTCAGGGTCGGTCCTATGTTTTGGAGTGCCTGTACGAATATTAAAAGAGTGTCCCATTTCTTTAATTATAATGCATGTGTATAAAAAAATAAAGTTATTTGTATAAATTCGTTATATATAAAATTGTCACATAACAAAAAATAAAATGTAAATGTTTTTCTCATATATTTTCATGTAATAAAGAAAATATATAACTAAAAAATTAAATTTATGCACGATAGCCCTTCAAAACATCAAAAAACTTTTATTTTTTAAGAAATCATTAATATTTTTGACAAACCATATGAATTGACCTGAAACAATAAAATGACAAAAAATGTTGGAAATGGATGTGAAATGGGTCAAGTTTGACCAATAATTCGGGTGGGACCCGGTATCCGTTTTGTACGGGTCAATGGTCAAATAAATTCTACTCCGCGAGTAGATATTCGTGGTATATTTAATTTCACAAAACGATTTCCGAATGAATAAGAAACTAATGCTACAAGTTGGAAACTTGAAAGTAGAAATATTGAAAATTGGAAGCAAATGTGGGAACTTAATCCCACATAGGAAGTTGAAAGAATTTTGAAACAATTTATATACCTCAAGTTTAAATATGGTTTTGGGCCCCAAAGGGTACCAATAGTCTTTGGAAGGGGGAAGTCTTAGACAATATCTAAGCTCGTCCAAAGCCCACACGCGAGCCGCCGCTGCCATCCAATTGACCGGCCGGCTCGGCACGGTCACGGTCGGGTCGGGGGTCGTTCCTATATTCTTTTTGAACAAATGAAATTAAAAATATTTATTTATTTTAATTATTTCCGAATCTCAAATAAATAAATTGAAAATGTGTTTCAAATTAAATTGAAAAGGTGTCTTTTCAACCATGTTTGAAACTGTTCGGACTAAATTGACAAAAACAAATAATTGTGTCTATTCAGAAACAAACTTTCAAGCAGTTGCACCTCTTGGCCTGCAGCGTTTGGAAATCTATAAATTGGACCCCTGATTTCCGAATTTGATAATTCAAAGTCATTCTGCATTATTTCTTGCATTCTGCCATAAAATATTTTTGCATCCATAGTCGAGGGAGTACGAAACTTTTCTGGTTCGTCGTTCTTGCTGTTAGGAGTGCTTCCATACCGCAAGTGAAGGATTGTTGTATCTTGGGAGGCGTTTGACATCGACTGTAAGCACCGTAGCAGGCCAAAATCGTCTTAAGGAAATAGAGTCGAACTCTAGACTCAATCCACCAATTTCTGCAATTTCATTAACCATATACTTGGTTTAACATTTCCTTCTTTTTCATTTTTATTTATTACATTTCTTGCAAGCTAAATAATAATTACTAATAATCTTAAGACGATTTTCTATTTGTTTTATTATTTGCACGCGTTTGGATAATTCTTATTTAACATGATTTTATTCTTTTTGCATGTATTTATTTATTATAGTTTACAAGCATAAAACTGATAATTAAAAATAGTTTTTATATATTCATATTGATTACATAATATATTTAAAATATAAATTTATTGTGTTCTCGGGTCATTTATTTGACCTAACCTTATATCTATTTAAATCTGTTATTTATAATCATTGTCGATACTTTGATTATAATTGTTTATCTTCTGTTTTCGTTAAAGAAATGGATGTGACAAGTGGGAGTAATGTAGTTCCCCCCAATGGAACCAATAACACTACGGTTCCACCAAACACAACGGTTCCACCTATGATCGTTCCTATTTAAACCACTCTGGTTCCACATGGAGAAAAAGCAGAAAAATTCAGTGGAGTGGACTTCAAAAGATGGCAACAAAAGATGCTATTTTACTTAACCACACTGAATTTGGCCAAATTCCTAACTGAGGATGCCCCGACGGTTCAAGAAGGACCAAACAATAGGGAATCTCTTATTGCCTTGGATGCATGGAAGCACTCGGACTTCCTATGCAAAAATTATATTATTAATGGGCTAGACAACACACTATATGGCGTTTATAGCGCCATGAAATCTGTAAAAGAACTTTGGGAGTCTTTGGAGAAAAAATACAAAACGGAGGATACTGGTACAAAGAAATTTATTGTTGGAAAATTCCTCGAATACAAAATGGTGGATTCCAAGACTATTATTAGCCAAGTTCAAGAACTGCAGGTTCTCTTTCATGACATACATGCTGAAAACATGAATGTCAGTGAATCATTTCAAGCGGCTGCCATAATTGAGAAACTCCCTCCTTTGTGGAGAGATTTCAAAAATTATCTTAAGCACAAACAAAAGGAAATGAACCTAGAGGAACTAATTGTTCGGCTAAGGATTGAGAAAGATAATAGGAAATCAGAAAAGAGATCTGGACGACAATTTGTGCAAGAGAAGGCAAACATGGTGGAATCTAGTTCAAAGAAGAACAAGAAAAGGAAATATTCTGGTGATGCTCCTAAAAAGGACAACAACAAGAATGCTAAGAAGTTCAAAGGCAACTGCTACAATTGTGGAAAAACTGGACACCGTGCAAATGAATGTCGCAATCCAAAGAAGCAGAATGTCCAAACACACATGACTAAAGGAGATACTTCATCCAATGATATACAAGAACTGAACTTGTCTGCTGTTGTGTCTAAATGCAACAATATTGGAAATCCCAAGGAATGGTGGGTAGATACTGGAGCTACTAGTCATATTTGTACCGATAAAGGGATGTTCTCCATGTATAATACCATCAATGGAGAACATTTATTCATGTGAAATTCATCAAGTTCAAAAGTTGAAGGACAAAGAAATGTGGTGCTGAAAATGACTTCGGGCAAGAAACTCGTCCTCAACAATGTGTTGCACGTGTCCAACATTCGCAAAAATCTTGTATCCGGGTCCTTACTTAGCAAACATGGTTTTAAATTAGTCTTTTTGGCTAATAAATTTGTACTCACCAAAAATGATGTATATGTGGGGAAAGGTTACTTGAGCGATGGGATGTTCAAAATGAACGTCCTCACTATTGTACCAAAAACTATGAAGAATAATAATAATACATCTTCTTCTGCTTACATAGTTGAGTATTCTTGTTTATGGAACAATCGATTAGGACATGCAAACTTTAAATCTGTGCGCAAATTAATGAATTTAAATTTACTACCTTCTTTACAATTTGATCTTAATCATAAATGTGAGATTTGTGTTGAGGCTAAATTAGCCAAAGCTCCTTTTCATTCTGTTGAAAGGAGCACTACACCTTTAGAATTAATT
Source organism: Ligustrum vulgare (assembly GCA_963555705.1). NCBI lineage: Eukaryota > Viridiplantae > Streptophyta > Magnoliopsida > Lamiales > Oleaceae > Ligustrum > Ligustrum vulgare. The sequence goes on from OY743185.1 coordinate 3,324,907, forward strand.
CATAGTGATATCTGTGACTTAAAATTTGTGCAAACTAGAGGTGGTAAAAAGTATTTCATTACTTTTATTGACGATTGCACAAAATATTGTTATGTCTATCTTTTAAGAAGTAAAGATGAGGTCTTAGATGTTTTCAAACATTATAAGAATGAAGTTGAAAATCAACTTAGCAAACGAATAAAAATTATTCGAAGTGATAGAGGTGGAGAATATGGGGCACCGTTTGAAGAATTTTGTTCTACTTTTGGAATTATTCATCAAACAACAGCACCTTATTCACCTCAGTCAAATGGCGTTGCTGAACGTAAAAAATGAATTCTTAAGGAGATGATGAACACTATGTTGATAAGTTCTGGATTACCTCAGAATTTGTGGGGGGAAGCTATCCTCTCAGCCAATGTCATTCTTAATAAAATACCTTAAAAGAAAAAGGATGAAACTCCTTATGAGTTATGGAAAGGTCATAAGCCTACATATAAATACTTAAAAGTGTGGGGTGTTTGGCTAAAGTAGAAGTACCAAAGCCTAAACAAATTAAAATTGGGCCTAAAACTATTAATTGCATATTTATAGGATATGCTCAGAACAGTAGTGCATATCAGTTCCTTGTTCATAAATCAGACATTCCAGATGTACATGAAGGCACTATTATTGAATCTAGGAATTGTGATTTTTTGAAAGCATATTTCCATGTAAGGAAAAGATCGAAACAAGTTCAAATAAAAGAACTTATGTTACTGCATATAATGGACATCTAAATGATGAAGATGAACCTAGACGCGGTAAGAGGACTAGAACTTCTACATCCTTTGGTCCAGATTTTCTAACTTATATGGTAGAAAATGATCCAAAGACATTTAGTGAAGCAATGTCTACCCCAGAAGCTCCATTTTGGAAGGAAGCTATTAATAGTGAGATGGAATCTATCATGTCAAATCACACTTGGGAATTGGTTGATCTTCCACCTGGAAATAAACCTCTAGGATGCAAGTGGATTTTCTAGAAAAAGTTAAAATCAGATGGATCTATTGATAAATATAAAGCCCGATTGGTAGCAAAAGGCTATAGACAAAAGGAAGGTCTTGACTTCTTCGATACTTACTCACCAATTACAAGGATTACTTCTATTAGAGTCCTTATTGCAATTGCTGCATTACAAAATCTTGAGATTCGTCAAATGGATGTGAAAACAGCATTCTTGAATGGTGAGTTAGAAGAAGAAATTTACATGGAATAACCTGAAGGGTTTTTAGCCCCTGGACAGGAAAAAATGTGTGTAGGCTCGTTAAGTCTTTGTATAGGTTAAAAAAAGTGCCAAAGCAATGGCACCAATTTGACAAAACAATGCTGTCAAATGGTTTTAAAATCAACGAGTGTGATAAATGTGTTTCTATTAAAAATACACCAAATGCATATGTCATTGTGTGCTTATATGTGGATGATATGCTAATTATGGGTAGTAACCATACTATTATCATATCTGCTAAGAAAATGTTGACAAAATATTTCGACATGAAGGATATGGGTGTAGCAGATGTAATTCTAGGAATTAAAATCTCCAAAACACCTAATGGACTTGTTCTATCACAATCTCATTACATTGAGACTGTTCTTAAGAAATTTGATATCTATGATGAAAGTCCAGTTAAAACACCTGTAGATTTAAGTCTACATTTGGCCAAGAATAAAGGTGAACCCGTGTATCAATTAAAATATTCTCAAATTATTGGTAATTTGATGTATATTATGAACTGCAGGCATCCTGACATTACGTATGCAGTTAATAAACTAAGTAGGTTCACTAGTAATCCAAGCAATAACCATTGGAAGGCATTGAATAGGGTACTTCAATATTTAAGATATACCTTAAATTTTGGATTACATTACACTAGATATCCAGCAGTATTAGAAGGATATTGCGATGCAAATTGGATATCTGATACGAAAGATTCTAAATCCACAAGTGGTTATGTTTTTATCATTGGCGGTGCAGCTGTGTCCTGGAAGTCCTCAAAACAAACATGTATAGGTCGATCAACAATGAAATCAGAGTTTATAGCTTTAGATAAAGCAGGAGAAGAAGCAGAATGGCTTCGTAACTTCTTAGAGGACATTCCATGTTAGCCTAAACCGGTACCTGCTATTAGTATCCATTGCGACGATCAATCGGCTATTGGAAGGGCACAAAATAGTATGTATAATGGTAAGTCTAGACATATTCGTCGTAGACACAATACCACTAAGCAGTTGATCTCAAATGATTTTAATTCTATTGATTACGTAAAATCAAAAGAGAATCTCGTGGATTCGCTTACTAAAGGCTTACCAAGAGATCAAGTATACTGCTTATCGAAGGGAATGGGATTAAAAGACCACTACGTATGAAATCTTTGTAATGGTAACCCAACCTTGTTGACTGGAGATCCCAAGATCTTGGTTCAATGGGACAACTAAGTTATGAAGATTCAGTTGAGCACTTAAGAGTAAAAATTCCATCCATTCCTATGATAAATAAAAGTGCGTTCTGCAGAACATGTGAGGTTAAGTCTTAACTTTTAATGATTCCTATAACTTGAATACATCAAGTGGAGTAAGGCAGAATACTCTTAATAGGAGATTACCTGTATAAGTGAGAAGTGGGGCCGATTCAATGAGAATTATGGGGCTTGAATTCTCTAAAGCACTTATGAAACTCAAGAGTTGTTCAAGGCCAAAATGAACACAACCGTGAGAACCTAAGAATTGTTAGGAATGTTATTGTGTGGGTACTGTTGTCTTGATTTACATCAACAGCTGGACGGTTCAAGACATCATGTTCATCGACTAGCCAAGTAAACCCAATAGTATTTCACTAAGGCAGGTTCAAAGTCAAAAGCTACCTCTCCTGATGTAATAACTTTTCACTTGTACTCTCTCTCTCTCTAGTGTCTGCATTTCATTTGCATTTTTTTTTTTATTTTTTATTTTTTTGATAATTTCCATTCATGTGGGGGATTGTTGTAAATTGATGTGAAATGGATCAAGTTTGACCAATAATTCGGGCGGGACCCGATATCCGTTTTGTACAAGTCAATGGTCAAACAAATTCTACTCCACGAGTAGATATTCGTGGTACATTTAATTTCACAAAACGATTTCCGAATGAATGAGAAATTAATACTAGAAGTTGGCAACTTGAAAGTAGAAATATTGAAATTTGGATGGGAACTTAATCCCACATAAGAAGTTGAAAGAATTTTGAACCAATTTATATACCTCAAGTTTAGATATGAGTTTGGGCCCCAAGAGATATCAATAGTCTTTGGAAGGGGGAAGTCTTAGACAATGTCTAGACTCGTCCAAAGCCCACACGCACGCGCGTCGCCGCCGCCGTCCGTTTGACCGGCCGGCTCGACACGGCACGATCGGGTCGGGTCGTGGGTCGTGTTTGGTTCCTATATTCTTTTTGAACAAAATAAATTAAAAATATTTATTTATTTTACGAATTTCTATTCAACCATGTTTGAAACTGTTCGGACTAAACTGAAACAAACCAATAGTTGTGTCTATTCAGAAATAAACTTTCAAGCAGTTGCAACTCTTGGCCTGCAGCTTTTGGAAATCTATAAATAGGACCCCTGATTTCCGAATTTGATTATTCAAAGTCATTCAAAATCATTCTGCATTATTTCTTGCATTCTGCCATAACATATTTCTACATCCATAGTCGAGGGAGTACGAAACTTTTCTGGTTCGTCGTTTTTGCTGTTAGGAGTGCTTCCATACCGCAAGTGAAGGATTTTTGTATCTTGGGAGGCGTTTGGCATCGACTGTAAGCACCGTAGCAAGTCAAAATCGTCTTAAGGAAATAGAGTCGAACTTTAGCCTCAATCCATCAACTTCTACAATTTCATTAACCATATACTTGGTATGACATTTTCTTCTTTTTCATTTTTATTTATTACATTTCTTGCATGCAAAATAATAATTACTAACAATCCAAGTATATGGTTAATGAAGTTGCAGAAACTGGTGGATTGAGGCTAGAGTTCGACTCTATGTCCTTTTCTTTTTCATTTTTATTTATTACATTTCTTGCATGCTAAATAATAATTACTAACAGAAAACACATCAAAATTTTTAGCTCTTAAAACAACTCAATCTTGACCATCAAGATCACAAAGAATTTCATGTCTCAGAACAATATCAAGATTGAAAAATCCAAATTGTCGATAAAAAATTTAACCTGTCGAAAATTTCCAATGGACCCTTTGAAATTCCGTCGAAAATTCTTGACGTAAAACATGGCCGTTGGGAAACTTCGACGGTCTTTTCAAGTTCCGTCGAAAATTCTGACAAAAATTACTCTACGTCGGAATACTACAAGGTAATATATTTTTCATTGGAAATTTCCGATAATTTTTTGAGATCCGTTGAAAATTTTCCGACAGAGTTTCCACGATCGAAAAAAAGTAAAAATTGTTGCTAAAAGTCACTTTCCCGATATTTCAGCAATAAATCTCAAAGTTGAATTTATGGTAAGTGGGTTCATTTCAAATTTTACATCTAAAAATAAGCTTTTAAAATCGCCTCTAATAGACTAATTCTTCTAATTAGGGACTTTTCTTATATTGAAATGGAGAAATATTATTTCTTACCCTAAAAATTAAGCCACATTCCCTATCCCTCTCTACCACTTCAGCCGCCCACTTCATCTACTTATAAAACATTTCATTTATTTTTTTTATTTTTTTTTTTATTTATTTATTTTTGGTTAGTTCAATTTTCAGCGACTTCATGGAAGATGGTGAAAGTCATCCATGTCCAGAAAACCTGCAGCAATCAACACGTTCGGGCAACGACTTAATTGCGTTTACAAGAATCAACCAGTGTTTTAAACTGAAGCATTTCAAGGTTCTGTATAATTCAGATTATTTTGTTCCTGCTTTCGAGCTTGAAGATTAGAGACGTCTTTGCAATTGGCTAAAAATATGGGGACTAACTGTGCAAATTTTCATGAAAAGCATTAAAGTCGTTTGTCAACATTTTACGTTTCTGCCTTTACCTAGACTAGAAAATGACTCCCTATTACGTTTTCCAAATTAGAAACATATCCAACTAATTGGTGGCTAAAATCCTTGTGGTGGACCCTTTTTCGATCATGTTTGATTTTGTTAAAAATCAGATTTTCTTTACATTTTAATAAAAATTAATGAAGAACTAGTTTGACAAGAATTTTAAAAAGGGTTTTTGAGATTCAAAAACTATTTTTGAACTCGTTTGATTAATTTTAGAGGAAATTATAAAAATTGTGTATTTTTACATTGCCATATATATATATATATATATATATATATATATATATATATATATATATATTCAAAAATGTCCAAAATTAAATCAGAGTATAACAATTTTAGATTCCACCAAAAAGATAATTTTTTGAAAAAAAATTAAAAAATTTATTGATAAATAAAAAATGAACACTTAATCAATACTACATATTTAAAATAGTATTATGGGACGTTCTCTTTATATTTCAATTTTCACTTTTGAATTTTTAAGATTGATAAAAACGTGTTCTTTTATGATTTTTGAAAAATTGTTTTCCAAAACAAAAAACTGAAAAAATGTGTTTACTTCGAAATTTCAAGAATTATTATTTTATGATATTTTGTATGTAAAAAAAAATGATAGATTTGTTTAATTACAATAATTTTAATTGCAATATATCATTCAGTACTATATTTTATTCATATTTTATTATTCTTACAATATTTCATTTCCTATCTAGGAAAAGTAAAACTTGAAATTTAAAGCAATCAATATATATTAAACCCCTATTTCGTTGCAAGTAAAATCAAATTTTAATTTTAGTCAAAATCAACAAATTTATTTTAATCATACATTTTATGGGGTTAACAACTTTTCAACCACACATCTCAACCACTTTTATTAAAATCTACTAAAAATTTGATTTTAATCCTTACCAAACAATGGCTAATTCATATTAATGAGTAACTCAATTATAACATCATCCAGCCATATTCATTAAAAATTGCCAAAGTTTTGCAATCAAATAGAAAAAATTTCATCATCCCACTCTCAATCTCAACATTTTACTCTACCTTTAGTCAATTAGTATAGATTTTCCTTATGGAATCGAATTGCACACAAATAGTTCAATTTTTAGCGTAAGAGGGCCATATAATTTATAATAATAACTAGTTCTCAGAGTAGCATTTGTGTTACTACGCAAAATAGTTAACATCTCTTAGCCAGAATAACTCATAAAAGTAATAACTTGTGATATGTTTTGGAACTTCCAGTCTCAGAGTAAAAGCAAAAGTTGGACTCAATAGTTTCTAAAATACTTCGATAAGAGATGTCTCAACACATGGAAATTTGAACCCATCTTCTCTTGCTCCACAACCCTACAGCATGTAACTTCACAAGCTCACTAAATGTTTTTGCAAAGCAACTAAGAAAGCCTAAACAACGAGACTTCAAATCTCTGAAGCTTTCACAGCCGCCCCCAGAGCACATCTCCCAGTGATAAAGGGGAGGGATGGAAAAGTGATCAGCGATAGGATGCATGGTTCAAATCCTGAAATAATAGATTTGCGTCATGTGGCAAGCGGGAGTTATGACTTATCACACCTTCACCCTGTCTCTTGAAGGCATAACCTGCTATTTACCTTCTTAACCAATGACCTAGGGTAAGGTCGATTAGGGTCCTCAAGGTGTGGACTACACCTTTCTGAAGCTTTCACAGCCTGGGAAGTTGTGCAAGCTCCAATGAATGTAAATGTCACAGACTCACAATCGAGACAAAAAATGTTGTTCGCATTTCGGACAAGCAACAGAAAGATTAGCACTGAAAAAAGTAGCTCCATAATTAATTCATAAATAGAATCACAATTATAAGTATCCAAGTCATTCTTTGCTTTTCACCTCCATTCACAATAAAGTTCAATTTTTATTAGTTGAATCTGCACAAAGGAATGCCATAATAAGCTTAAAGGTTGATCATTTGCAACAGTCCTCATATACTTTCATTGAATTATTAATCAATTTTACCTTCAGATAAACGTTGAATTCTTATCAATTGTTCACATTCAAAACAAATAAAGAACAAATGATCACCAAAAGAACCTCGGTACATAAGAAATTATCAGAAAACACGCTACTCCAAAAACATGTTAGTTTCTGCACATTAAAAGCAAGCAATGTTGTCATTGTACGTTGTGATGTTTAATCAATTCAAAGGTGGCAGGAAGTGCAGTAATTGATAACTTGCTTAAACTGCAGTGATTATTCCCCACAAGCTGCCCGGCTGCTTATCTTCAAGTTCATCATCAACATGTCTGATCCAAAAGTGATTCCACATTCTCTAAATCCTCAGATATAACATAATACTGCATAAACATAATTTTGAATTGGAATTCATAGAAATCATGAAAATCAAAGCACTATACAAGGTAACTAAGGCAGCTAAATGAAATTATAACATAAATTTTTGATCTGTTCCAAAATTTAATTCGATCTCATGTTCTTTTATCGTTTCTTCTTTATTGCCTTAATTCGCATCTTTATTCTTAAAACATAATCATAATAAGAATTAACTTAGATAAAACACGATTGTCATAGCAAACTTTGGCCATATCCAACCAAGAACTCTAAAATGTAGTCAGCTTTACACTAAAATGCAATTTATCTTATTCTATCCTTATAACCCATCTCCAATCCAAAACATCAAATTTCACACTAAATCAACATAATATTTTTATTTTCCTTTTTAACATACTTTTTTGGTTATTATATCACTTGAAATATTTATTTCATCATTAAAGTAAAACGAGAAATACACAAAATATATTTATTTCAATAATTTAATTCTCAAAATTTGTATATTGTTCCCACAAATGTTCAATTAAAGCATTGCAGAGCTCAATGTGAGCCTGTTTATCCTTAATCTGACAGTGACGAGTGAGAAACTCCTGGAAATAGACATTTTCATCTACAATCATCTCAACTTGTGGGTTCGGCACTTCTATTCACCCTCGAATAGGTGCCACTAGTACAGTTTTAGTTATTTGCATCGGTTGGGGTCAATTACACAAAATACCACTTATGTTTGTGCAATATTTCAAATCTACCATTAAAGTTCAAAACTTACTTAATTTATCACTAATGTTTCAGTTACTTACTCAAACTACCACTTAGTGCAAAAACAATCATATTTAAAGATAAGGATGTTGTGCGGAAGCGAATTAACCGACGGTTCGACCAATGCAAAAATAGAAATAACGAATTCGAATTCGAAAGAGAACAACACAAGATTTACGTGGTTCGGCAAATTGCCTACGTCCACGAAGGGAGATTCCAAATTTCCACTAATATGACAAATGTGGAATACAAATATCTCTACCTCACCAAACAAACACTCTTTCTCACAAACTACAAAAGAAGAACACTTTACAAGTGCACCTCTCCAAATGCTCAAGTACTACAAACTCTCACAAGAGAAAACAAAGGAATTATTCTCTTCTACTTGATATTCTAAAAACAAAATGAAGCATGCCTATTTATAGGCTAAGAGAATGAATCACAACCATCAATTTTATTTCCACATCTATGGTGGAAATTCAAGTGCTCCATTTTTGACTAATTGATGCCAAACTTTTGACTAATTGATGCCACTATTGAAATAATGGCTAACAATCTCCACCTTGGCTTCAATCTTGATTCAAATGAACTGCTTTCAAACAAAATGAGAAAGAGTGTCTCCAATTGTGCCTGTTGGCACCACACACCTCGTAGGTGTTTAAATTCGCAGGATGTTAATCAAGTCCAAACAATGATTGAACTTGATCGCTGTTACCACTTTGGTCAACATATCTGCAGGATTTTCAGCTGTTAGAATCTTTTGAAGTAGGATCTCCCCTTCTTCAACAATTTCCCGCACAAAATGATATCTAACATCGATGTGCTTCGTCCGTGCATGGTAGACTTGGTTCTTTGCCAAATGAATAGCACTCTGGCTATCACAATACACAGTGATGTGTTTCTGAACGACTCCCAATTCACCAAGTAACCCCTGCAGCCAAATTGTCTCTTTAACAGCCTCTGTAACTGCCATATATTCTGCTTCTGTCGTAGACAAAGCGACTGTAGACTGTAAAGTGGACTTCCAACTGACTGGAGCTTTTGCAAGAGTAAACACATATCCAGTCGTTGATCGACGTTTATCCAAATCACCAGCATAGTCAGAATCAACATATCCAACTACGCAATGACCAAGTGAATCATCCCGCTCAAACACTAAACCAATATTAATGGTTTTCAAAATATACCTTAACATCCATTTCACAGCTTGCCAATGTCCTTTACCAGGACTATGCATATACCTACTCACCACTCCAACTGCATGTGAAATGTCAGGTCTTGTACACACCATTGCATACATCAAACTTCCAACTGTATTTGCATAAGGAACTTTTGACATGTATTCTTGTTCCGCGTCGGTGTTGGAAGACATCGTAGAGCTAAGCTTGAAATGAGGGGCAAGTGGAGTACTTACAGGTTTTGACTGATTGTCTAGACCAAAACGTTGTACTACTTTCTTCAAATACTGCTTTTGAGTCAGACAAAGCTTACCTTTGTTTCTTTCTCTGCTTATTTCCATGCCAATAATCTTCTTTGCCTCGCCGAGATCTTTCATCTCGAACTCTTGGTTTAGCTGAGCCTTCAATCTGTCAATTTCTTCATGGCTCCTTGATGCAATCAGCATATCATCAACATACAAGAGTAGATATATGAAAGATCCATCTTTTAGCTTGTGAAAATAAACACAATGGTCAAACTTGCTTCGTGTGTACTTTTGCTCCAACATAAACTTGTCAAATCGCTTATACCACTGCCTCGGTGACTGCTTAAGTCCATATAGCGATTTGCTCAATTTACAAACCCAATTTTCCTTTCCAGCAACCCTGAATCCTTCTGGCTGAGTCATATAGATTTCCTCTTCCAAATCACCGTGCAGAAAGGCGGTCTTCACATCAAGTTGAACCAGTTCCAAGTCAAACTGCACTACCAAGGCCAATAAAATACGAATGGAAGAATGTTTCACAACTGGAGAAAATACTTCATTATAATCAATTCCTTCCTTCTGAGCGTAGCCTTTAGCCACCAACCGTGCCTTGAAGCGAACCTCGTTCTTGTCAGGAAATCCTTCTTTCTTTGTAAATACCCATTTGCACCCAATTGCCTTCTTATCCTTCGGAAGTTGAGCTAACTCCCACGTTTTGTTCTTCTGAAGGGACTGCATTTCATCTGCCATAGCTTCCTTCCACTGATCATTTTCAAAACTTCTGACAGCTTCTTTGTAAGTAGAAGGAACATCATCATCTACAATTGGAAGTGCATAGGCCACCATATCAACAAATCGAGCAGGTTTTCGAATTTCTCTTCGTGGCCTATCAACTGCAATTGATCTCGATTGCGATGGAGGTTCTTGGGTTGAAACCTCCTCTTCTTGTTGTTCTTCAACATACTCCTCTGCTATTGGAGTTTCACCTGCTGGGTCAATCAAAGTTGCATCAAACTCCACCTGTTGCGGAACTTGCTCCACCTGCTGCTGAGCACCCTCGGTCACCTTTTTCAACATAGCAGATTCATCAAAAGTGACATCCCTGCTAAGAATTATCTTCTTCATATCAGGACACCATAAGCGATATCCCTTTACTCCAGAGCTGATCCCCATAAACAGTGCTTTCTTAGCTCTTGGATCCAACTTAGATTCTTTTACATGGTAGAATGCAGTGGAACCAAAAACATGTAAAGAATCATAGTTAGTAGCAGGTTTTCCATACCAAACCTCCATAGGTGTCTTATTTCCAATGGCAGCAGATGGTAAACGATTAATGAGATGACTCCCATATATTACTGCCTCAGCCCAAAATTTCTTGTCCAATCCAGCATTAGACAACATACATCGAACCTTCTCTAGCAATGTTCGATTCATGCGTTCAGCCACCCCATTCTGCTGTGGTGTATTTCTGACTGTGAAGTGTCGCATAATACCTTCATCTTGGCAGATTTTAAGAAACGGATCACTCTTGTATTCTCCACCATTGTCTGATCTGAGTCGTTTAATTTTTCTGCCCGTCTGCGTCTCCATCATCTTCTTCCATATAAGAAAACGATCTAATACTTCATCTTTTGTCTTCATCAGATACACCCAAACTCTTCTGGAAAAATCATCGACAAAAGTAACGAAATAGTGCATACCTCCCAAGGAAGATGTCCTTGTAGGTCCCCACACGTCTGAGTGAACATAGTCCAGAATACCTTCTGTATTATGGATTGCAGTACCAAACTTTACTTTTGTCTGTTTTCCCAAAACACAATGTTTGCAAAAATCCATCTTGCATGTTTTTGCTCCTTTCAATAGGCCTTGCTTCACCAGAGTTTGCATAGCTTTTTCACCAGCATGTCCCAACCGCATGTGCCAAAGTTTTGTGATTTCTGAATCTTCGTCTTCTCCTGATGCTGTAGCTGCCAATCCAATAACTGTATTACCTTGGAAGTAATACAAATTATTTCTCCTTATGCCTTTCATTACCACGAGTGCGCCTTTAGCAATTTTCAGAACTCCATCTCGTATAGTCACGAACATGCCTTTAGATTCTAAGGCTCCCAAGGAGATGAGATTCTTACTCAAATCTGGTACATACCTTACGTCTGTCAGAATTCTAGTTGATCCATCATGACATCTCAAACGGATTGAACCTATCCCTGTTGTTTTCAAGATCTCATCATTGCCGAGGTAAACAACACCACCATTTAGTTCTTCGAGTTTGAAGAACCACTCCCTGATGGGACACATGTGATAAGTGCAACCCGAATCCATAATCCATTCGTCTGAGTGAGATATACTTGATGTACTAGCTAGAACAAATTCTGACTCATCATCTTCACACTTGGCTATATTGGCTTCTGAAGTAGCTCCAGCAATACCTTTAACCTTGTCTTTGTTCTTCAGCTTTGGACAATCCTTCTTCCAATGACCTTTTTCATGACAGAAGGCACATTCATCTTTAGCAGGCTTGCCCTTCGAACGAGATCTGCCCCTTCTCCCGGGATTACGACTTTGAGCACGACCTCTTATAGTATAGGCTTCTCCTGCTGAACTTCCATGTTCCTTTTGATCCTTCTTTCGGATCTCATTGTTGTACAAAGCAGCACATACTTCATCAAAAGTAATTTCATCATTTCCATGAAGTATCGTAGTGACAAGGTGTTCATATTCATCGGGAAGAGAAGTCAAGAGCAACATGGCCTTATCTTCATCTTTGAAAGATTCTTCAAGATTTATCAACTCAGCTACCAATTTCTTGAACTCAGTAATATGGTTGTACATAGTTGTGCCAGGTTGATATCGGAAGCGAAATAACTTCTTCTTCAAATAGAGTCTGTTTTGGCAGCTTTTTGATATAAACTGCTTCTCCAACTCCTTCCATAATTTGCTTGCCGATTTCTCCATCATATATGGGAACTTTTGCTCTCTGGTGAGACACGAACGGATGATCACACAGGCACTCCGATTGATTCTTGTCCATTCTAGATCATCCATGTCAGCTGGCTTATCTTCTTCAAGAGCAATGTCTAGCTCTTGTTGAAATAGCGCATCCATAACTTCACATTGCCACATAGTAAAGTTATTTGTGCCATCAAATTTTTCCACGTCTATTTTTGCATTTGTTACCACTGTTCTTGTTGAAGACACAGTGGGCCTTGAAGATCCATCTAAAATGGCTGGAGGTAGGTCCTCAGTCTCCGTCGACATTTTTCAAAAAAAATAAAATCTCAAAAAAATATATACCAAGATCCCTGTTCTCAAAAAATCTTTTCTGATGTGGAAGATCAGTCAGTGCTGCAACCACAGAGCATACTTAGAATTTTAAGAGAGTCAAGGCTCTGATACCAATTGTTGTGCGGAAGCGAATTAACCGACGGTTCGACCAATGCAAAAATAGAAATAACGAATTCGAAAGAGAAAGAGAACAACACAAGATTTACGTGGTTCGGCAAATTGCCTACGTCCACGAAGGGAGATTCCAAATTTCCACTAATAAGACAAATGTGGAATACAAATATCTCTACCTCACCAAACAAACACTCTTTCTCACAAACTACAAAAGAAGAACACTTTACAAGTGCACCTCTCCAAATGCTCAAGTACTACAAACTCTCACAAGAGAAAACAAAGGAATTATTCTCTTCTACTTGATATTCTAAAAACAAAATGAAGCATGCCTATTTATAGGCTAAGAGAATGAATCACAACCATCAATTTTATTTCCACATCTATGGTGGAAATTCAAGTGCTCCATTTTTGACTAATTGATGCCAAACTTTGCCAAACTTTTGACTAATTGATGCCACTATTGAAATAATGGCTAACAAAGGACTCAAATGTGTAATTTTGACCCCCAAAATAAAATTGCAGGAGAGGCCCTTGTCACCATATTCTGGCTCATCGTTATCCCATCTACTCTAGTTTCAGTTTCTCCCATTTCCTCACTATCACTTGATCCAAATATATGCTCTGGTGTAACTTGGAAAGATTCCTGATCTTTGTTAGATAATAAACCCTCCACATATTTGCTTAAATTTTGAGTCAGACCCTAAGAACCCATTACAGAGTTTCCCTGAAGATGCACAGTTCCATTTGAATTTCCAGCATCTTTTGTATGCTTACTGGTTAGGGGATGGTTGTGTTGGCCTTTGTATATGATTTCAGTAATTTGATCATCTATATTTCTTCTTGACTGGACATTTTGGATGAGTACATTAGGTTCTAGGATATTCACCACCCTTGACTTGCTTCTGCCCATATTTTCTCCTGTTGTATCCGTCATCTATAGGATTATTAACTGTGAAATTAGGAGGTTGAAATTTCTGATCAGAGTGTGAAACATCAGATGACTCCTTCATGATGTTAAGTGCCACGGACAGGAGGTGGCATCTGTTGTTGCAAAGAGACAATGGAAGAAAGAGGTTGTAGCTGTGATGCTGACTTCGCACCAGAAATCTGGTGCAATTTTCGGTGCAAAATTGCACCAGATATCTGTTGCAAAATCGCACAAGAATGGGGTGTGATTTAGCCCAGACCAGAGGAGGGCATAACGGGCCACTGGTGACAGTTGGAGAAGCGGCGGTGGTGGTAGTTGCTGACTGGAAATATGGTAGTGACGGGGGCCTCTCCTGCAATTTTCCTTTGGGGTGAAAATTACATTTGTGAATCCATATTTTTAAATTTGGTTGTTTTTGCACTAAGTGGTAGTTTGAGTAAATAATCAAAACATGAGTGGTAGTTTGAGTAAGTTTTGAACTTTAATGGTAAATTTGAAATTTTGTTCAAACATAAGTGGTATTTTTTGTAATTAGCCCGCATCGGTTGTAAAAGACAATACGCGTCGGTTGTGGAAGTGGCGCATATGACGCAGACATACATGGTAAAGGAAATATGCGTAGGTTGTTATCCGACGCAAAAAGTATAACTATATGCGTCGATTGTATAAAAAATCGACGCATATAGTTCAAAAAAAAAAAAAAAGAATATGCGTCGGTTGTACTTTACATCCGACGCATGTAGTTGATGCATATAGTATAACTATATGCGTCAGTTGTACTGCACAACCGACGCATATTCTATTTTTTTTTTTCCTTTTTAAATTCAAAAATCATGTTTATTATTTTATATTCGACCTCATCGTAAAATGTAACTATCAACAACCAACAAATAATCAACAGAAAAATATTATAAAATTATATAAGTCAATTTACATTAATATTAATGATAGTTATTACAAATATTCACATATACATTAACATAAAAAATGAAAATTTACATACGAGATTCATAGAAGTATTTAGCCCATAAATTTCTAATCTTGTCCATCTCCTTCATTGAGTAAAAATCTTGATAAAATGCCTACAAGTAGTTAAGATAAATTATTAGTTATTTCTTAATAACTAATAAATGGATAATTAAACAATTCGTAGTATTCAATATTTATAATACATTATCTAAAAAAGTCAATTGAAAATATTGTGCGACTATCTCATATATGTTTCTCATAACATAATGGTTACATTCAGAACCTCCTGATTGTTGAGGACACTGAAATTTTCACATTAAAATTATTAGTGTGTGTGTGTGTGTGTGTGTAGAGAGAGAGAGAGAGAGCTAACTATTCAGGAGTTTGTAGTAACTTTTAAATTGACATACCGCAATTTGTTTCCAATTTATATTGCCTATTCTCCTCTTACCACCATATATCCAAAATATTTTAAGAGCCCTAAAATCTGAATAAAAATGAATGATTATAACATTTACACAGAAATTTTGGCATAATCTCCTCTATAAATTGAACATAATCAACCTTTAGAGAGACCTTGGAATTAAAAACTATTTTAACTTCTCAAGAATTACAACACAAACACATCAATTTCACCTCAAACTAGATAACAATTATTATATGGAAACTATCAAAATATTTCCACCACAAACTACAAAAAAAAAAAAAAAAAACGATCAAGGAAATATATAAATACTTACGTATTCAACGCTGGTCTGATTTGTATTTTATGCTTATTTGACCCCGCTGAATCCAAGAAGTATACGGTGTTGGATTGAGAAAAAATCACAAACAACATCGAATGATTCCTATGTATTATGAACGTATAAATACAACTTTAAATGCCAAATGATTCGAACTGAGTAAGAAAGAATGAATATTAATAGTCTTACTCTTGGAAGTACGGTGTTGCTTGGATTGCAAGGTCTGCATGGTTTCAACCATATACGTAATGATGTTGTCAAAACATATTTCACCTTAATTGACACTATTTGTGACGAACACATAAATCCAACCGACTTGACGCTGAATTCCTCACACAACTCATGTAGGTACCTAAAAATAATTAAACCAATAAACAAAAGAATGATGGAAATTTAAATAAAATTTATAAATTTGTGTTAAGTAGTCTTACATCGTGTGTATTTGCAGGATAGATATATTCAACTATTCCATTTTAAGCAAGTTGAAGATGTCGTCGATTGTAACGTAAATATCTGTGTCGTCCGTATGATAAAACATATTTGCGTCTAAAGGCACAATGAAAAAGTCAACACCAACAGGTATCCGAATGACCGCATTGTGCAACCTTTTGCAATCGTCACCTAGACATTGTAACGTTGCATCATCAACCAGCAGAGATCGTCGGGTAGATGACATTAATCTTATCATTATTGTTCAGGCCCTCATTCTCACCAGCGCTAGTCCTAGGAAGTATACTCTCACCATATCATATCCACCGTTAGAGGTGGGCGTAGGTTGGGTTGGGTAGGTTTCTTGCCCAACCCGAACACAACCCATTATGGTCGAGTTGATAAAAAATCAACTCAACCCAACCTAATTACGAGTTCAAATCCAACCCAACCCACCAAATTTCGGTCGGGTTGGACGGTTTGGGCTTTGGCCCAATTAGTAAAAATTTTGAAAAAGAAAAAAAACTCATGAATCAATCTTTAATTCAAATCAATTATGTACACTACAATAACCCCAAATACAATATATTGATCACTTGCTAATAAAATTAAATATGTTCAATCAATATTTAAATAAGTTAAGTTTCATTAAAAAAAAATGAAAAATAAAAACAGATTTTTTTATTTTGGTTGGATTGGGTTGGGTCGCGGGTTGGATGATTCATCCAACCCGCAACCCGATCCAACCCGACTAAAAATTTTGAAAAAAACTCGAACCTAACCCAATTTTCATGAAAAATCAACCCAAACCGCTCGGGTTGGGTCGGTTTGGGCGATTTTGGTCGGTTTTTGCCCACCTCTATCCACCGTGTATAACCCTCCTTAAACCCACGACGAATTAAAAGCTCTTCACTTGCTCAGAAATACGAAACTTGCTCAAATTCTTACAATCACAATAAGGACATAAAATCATTTCTTCCCATTTCTTTATTTTATTTTCCTCAGCACATTTCATAAATTCTTCAACTTCCTTCATATATTCTTGTGTACTACATCTCTCATACATCCAACTCCGATCCATATCTAAATTGGACTTAGTCAACCTGTAGGGGCAATCAAAATATCACAATAACATCAAAACATTCAACCTCAACATATCCAAAGCTCCAACACAACTTTCGTCAAACTTCAACATCATCAACTACTCCAAAATTTATTCGACATCAATTTCCAACTCCTCAACATCAAAGGCCTATAACCAATTGTATATTATATAAAAAATAACATTCTAAAATTTCATTAAAACTCCAACAATCCAAAAATTGCAATATATCTATCTACTAACTCAAAATCAACAATCTGAAATTAACATTCCAACTACACCAATAAAAAGTTCTTTTAAACTAATTAGCATATAAATTCAATCATATTTATAATAAATATACAATAAACATATATATAAAACTACACACACACACACACACACACACACACCATAAATATATATAACATATATATATATATATATATATATATATATATATATATATATATATATATATGTACATATGATTACACACACACGCGCGCGCACACACACACACCTTACATAGGCAGCTACGACGGTGATGCCAAAGGGCAATGACCGACTGGCGGGTGGGAGGGCGAGCTATACACACACACACACACACACACACACACACACAGGCGGCTACGAAGGTGAGAGGGGGGATGCGACGACGATGGCTAAGGGCAGCGGCCGACTGGCGGGTGGGCGGGCGAGCTATATATATATATATATATAGAGAGAGAGAGAGAGAGAGAACGCGCGGTGTGGTGGCCATAGGGTGTGGTATCGTGGGTGGGCTTGAATGTCTGTGGTAGCAGTGTGGGAATTAGTGGTGGTGGCGGTGGGTCTGAAAGAGAGGGCTTTTGTGTGATAAGGAGTGAAAATGAGAGAGTAGATTGTGAAAATGAGAGAGACGACGCGAAATCTTAAAAAAAATATATATATATATAGGTATAAGCATCGGTTCCTGTGTCAGAACCGACGCACTTAGTTCATTTTATGAGTCGATTTTAATTACAAAACCGACGCATATTGTCAACGCACACTATATGCGTCGGTTTCATGTAAGGAATCGACGCATATTTCCATCACATATTTACTAAATTGTCACCGCCATTTTTATAGCCATCGATTTTCCAAAAAAGAGACATAAATTACTTGTTTTTTTGTCTAATTTGTACTAGTGTCTTCAACATCACGTTCATCCTATATGATCATGTTGTGCATAATGCATAATGATGCGTGCAGTCAAAATATCGTGTAAGATGCTTTTTTTCCAAAATCGTGACGACACTCCAACAATTGCGAACCTAGATTGTAAAACCTCAAATACTTGTTCAACATCTTTTCTACAGCTTTCTTGTTTCATTGCGAAATATTTTTCTTCGACCCACGTGGCTCATGAATTGTTTGTACAATAGTGGCCCATATTTTATTCGCTTCCCTGTATGAAGTAATTAGCGAAGGTAGCAATATCTTTAGCGATGTTGGCAAATGATGGGAGACCTCTAAAATATTGATGTTGTTTTTTGAACCTGACATGCCAAAGTATCTGTGCCATATCCAAATATCATAATCTGCTACGACCTCTAATACAATAGTTGGTAATCCACTCCTACCTGCGTATTGGTCTACCCATGCGGCTGGACAATTTTTCCACTTCCAGTGCAAACAGTCAAGACTACCCATCATTCCAGGAAAAATCCAGTTGTTGACCAACGTGTAGAAGCCGTGAAATGTCACCAGCGTTGGGTAAACACAAATTACGGCTTCCAAATTCCTCCAAGACTGCAAAGAAAAACATTTTCAAAATTTCAATAGGTCTTGACTCACCAATCTTAACGTATTCATTAGTTGCATCCGCCGCAATGCCATACACTAGCATCCGAAAGACATCAGTTATCTTTTGAAAAGAGGACAACCCTAGCCTGCTCATTCCATCCATTTTTTGTACAAAGTAACATCATGTGACTCCACAGACTGCACTTTGCATAAAAATAAATTTCTTGACATGCGAAAGCATCATCGAAACAACCTTTCATCGTAACGTGGGTTCAATGCAAAGTAGTCGTCGAACAATCATTTATCGTCAGACTCTCTATCGTGATGTATGTTAATGTGCCCAGGGACCGAACTGCCATGTGTTGGTGGATTTTGTTGTTGTACAACCATTTGAGTTAGAAGGATGTTGTTATTCAAATACATGCAAACCACAATGTCATGACGGGCCTCAAGTGCTTCAAAGTCATTCATGATCTGCTCGTCTTTGTCATGAACACTTTCGTTTACATTGGAAGATCTGCAAATATTGAAATTAGTTTTTGTGAGACATAAAATTGATATAGGAATTTTGAAGTGTTAGATATGAATGATGAATTGTTTACTAGGTACTTGCCTTTTATAATTACATTTTCGTAGATAAGGTTAATTTGCGTTAACCATCTCAAGCGTTGATCAGATTACACGAGATATAAGCTGTTAGATGAGAAGACTTTAATCTTATCAATTCAAGATAACTTCGATTTGCGTAATTCAATCCCAGCATTGATAAGATTGCACGAAATATGAGCCGTTAGATTAGATTATATATCTCATCATGTCAGGATAATATTGATTATCGTAATTCAATCCCAGACATCGATCTAATTGCACGAGATTTGAGCCGTTAGTTTAGATTCCATATCTTATCATGTCAGGATAACATCGAATATCGTAATTCAATCCCAATCATTGATCAGATTACACGAGATCTGAGTCATTAAATGAGATTTCCTTATCAAATCAATCCAAGATATCAATGACATTATAAAAGCACAAGTCTCCAATTCATCTTTTATTAACAATATCGCTCTTAACAATTACCAAAAAAAAAAAAAAAATGAGTATCAGTAAGCGGAGTGCCTCTTACAATATTGAAGAAGACATTCATCTGTGTCGTGTATATTTAGATATTTCTCAGAACACTATAATTGGTATTGATCAGTCAAAAGATCGTTTTTGAAGTTGCATCGAGTTAGAGTATAGTAGTTCATTACCACCACATATTACTCAGTCCCGACCTTTGAAATCATTGCAATCTCGTTACACTTTGATCAATACAGCCATTAGTAAACTACGTAGATGCATACGCCAAGTGGAAAATTTAAATCCAAGTGGAGCATCCGAACAAGACATTGTAAGTACATTTATTGCAAAAAGTTATTTGATATGTTATAATACACTTTAATGTAATAAATTTATTCATATCAATTTGCAAATAGATCAAGCTAAAATATTGTTATGGAAAAATGAAAAATTCAAGAAATGATTTAAATTTGATCGTGTGTGGCATATCCTTAAGGATAGTGAAAATTTTGAAAAAGATGTTCAAGTGGAGTTACCCGACTTTCATAGCAAGAAAAACATACTCTGGATCGGCACATGCGGGTTCTCCAATTTTTGATTCTCCAACATGAGCATATCAGGAATTGTCTTCATTTTCTACAGATATTAATGAAGATAATGTAAGTGACAGTTCAAACCAACAACTCATTAGGATAAAAAAAAAAAAAAAAAGCAAAGGGAAAAAGGATAAATGAAGAAGATTCCTAAAATATCATTGCAAGTATCATGGAAGAGCAACTGGAACTCGCGCAAGTCATCCGCATAGGGAATGAGGACAGGCTGAAAAAATACGAAATTCAAAGGGCTCAAATGCAATCGGCCGAATATTGTTCTGAAAATACCATTATAGCAAAAGATTTGAACTCCATTTCATATCTGGAGCTACTAGAATTTTTTCGAAATGAACAAAAAAGAATCATACTGAAAAGAAGTGAATATGCGAATAGGGATTACCAAAGTTCATCATTTCCATATGGTTATTTTTTGACGATCTTGGAGGATCTGGATTTGATCTACCTTATTATTAAATTGTTACCTTTTAATTTTCTCGTATCATATTTTAATTTTCAATATCGATGTCACTGTACCAATAATGTTTCCAAGTTTATAATATTGTTGAGTAATCTATTTTGTTGTCATTTAATTTTAATATTTTGATTTATAATAATTTAATAATGTGGTAAAAATATTGGTCAAATTAGAGACAAAAATTCAATAAATTTCAATATAGACGAAATAACTACAATTTCTGTTAAAAAATAAATTAAAATGCAATTTCTAAATAATTTTTTTGGGAGCAAAATTAAATTATATATATTCATCAAATAACTATCTTTTCTAAACAGTAAAAAAAAACTAAAAAAGAAAAAACTGGAATTAAAATCAATATTTTCGACAAAATTGAACTAAAACAAAGTTTGGGGAATAGGGAAGACCCAAGGTATAGAACATCCAAAACTTTCCTACGAAGCTACAATCCACCTCATTGAAGGATGGAGCAGCTTCGTGCCCAATAAGTTTCCCAAATTCGAAATTGATCTAATTTTAGCCCTAAATGAGTAGAAAAGGGGATATATATTGTAGGCAGGGAAAAATTATTCCAGCACCCAACGTCTTTGTATTTTGTGGGGGAGAAGAGGAGCAGAGCAGAGAAGAGGAAGAAGAGAGAAAGGTGAGAGGCGAAATTCAACCTGAAAATTGGATTCATTTTCCACATTTTGAATTTCAAAGTGATTTGTACTGAAAACGTTGAAAACGATTTTTCCTTGTTTTGGATTTTCTTCATAAAAAAATTTTTCGTTTCAAAAACTCATTTTGAAAAAGGGAGAGAGAATGCGTTGCCAATATTTTCGAAAACTTAAAATAGAAAACGATCTGAAAATAGTAAAAAGAACATGGTCTTAGTCTTTGTTTGGTTTTAATTTTAAGGTGTTAATTTGGAAAAATAGTTTTTGAATAGTAATTTTTAGGAGAATGTGTGGTTAAAAGTAGGAAATCTTTTTTGAATTTTGTTTTACTGTTATTTTATTGTAAAATGTGTGCTTGAAAAGATTAGAGAAAAAATATTTTAAATTTTTAGAGCTTGTTCGGTAAAGTAAAAAATTTCATGATCACAACTTTTCAAACTCAATCTCAACGGGCTCTAATGGATCTCAAACAAACAATTAATATCAATTCATGCATCCAATGTCATCTCTTCCCAATTTCCCTCTTTCACTCAAGTCTCAATCTCTTCTCTCCTTCAAGGCTTCACTTCGTTCTCATCCAATACTTCTCCCCTTCACACAATATCCATTGTGTAGCTTGTGCATGTATAATAATAATAATGAAAGAAAACTAAAATTATATAGAGAGTACTCAAAATGTGTTCTTTAAGGAGTGAAACTTTATCCATTCGACAAGCAAGACAATACTCACCCATTATGTACAGTAAAATATCGTGCCTCTGTTTGGAAATTATATTTTTTTTATAAACAAAAGAAATTTTTGTTTTCACGTAAAATATGTGCTTGAGAGTGATTTTGAAAAATGAGAAAATGATTTGAGAAAATATGTTGTTTAAACAAGTTTACTGAATGGAGCCAGCCAACAACGACACAGGTAGCACATACGGAAGCAATTCATTTTACTAGATCACTTTCTATTCTCTTTCCTTTTCTATTCATCATGGAGGAAGCAACAAGCTATCAACTTCTTCCAGTTTGTTTTGCCAAGTAAATGGCTACACGAGCCTGCTTTCATAGTCCTGAATCATTTATACTTCTACGAACATGGCTAGGGCTAAAGAAAGTGAAAAGAAAACATGACAGATATTCGATTAAAATTATAGTCATTACTGGGATTGAGAAACCAAAGAAGAGTACTATTAATTACAAAAAATTATTAATTAAGCGTACCTTAATTTTTTTTTACGATTCGTATGTTTACTGTTTCAGGAAATTTTTTTAAACATTTTAATTTAAATTGACTTAAAGCTTAAAGTGAGAAAATGAAATTACATTTGAATAGAATTTGTAATAAGTAAAAAATTAAATATATTATGATATACGCTCATCAGAATTTTATTAAAATGAAAATGCAAGAAAAAAATATATCAATAAACGCTCCTATTTTATTCTCTTTCATTTTCTATTTTTAAAGGATAAAATATTTATGCGATATTGACAACATTTTATTTATTATTATTATTATTATTATTATTATTATTATTATTATTATTATTATTATTTTTGCGAATTTAAAAAAAAAAAATTGTAATTGATTTTCAAAAGGAGAAGACGGACTAAGAAACTTTGAGACGATTTGATTTTTGAGAATAGTTTAATATTTGTTACATTATTATCATTATTTTTTTACATCTTATTTTTGTGCATAGATTTCAAGATTTGGAAAGTTATTTTGAGCGAAAAACTATGCATTTATATTTTTGATATATACTTTGTTTTTATATATGTATAGATAAATTTAATAAAATAAATTATTAAATGAATAATAATTATTACAAAAAAAATGTTTATACATTAAAATAAATTAAAAGCTTGATGTCATTAATAGTATAACACGAATTCTAATGTTATATACCATAATAAATTCTAAAATATTTGTTACATTTTTTTTTTTTGCATATTATTTTTTACATAAATTTCTAGATTTAGAAAGTTATTTTGGACGGAAAAGTTATTTTTGGTGTTTACTTTGTTTTTATATATTTATAGACATTACTGATGAACAGATGTTTTTGACCGTATTTTTTATCCATGTATGAAATTACTTAGCCCTTGTTTGAGCCCCATTATTTCAATTTATAGTTTGGGTTTTGAAAATCTAATGGTTAAAAAGTGGTTTAAAAAGTAAAAAATTGTGGGCTTGAATTTTTTGGATGGTCGAGATTGATTACTGTAGAAAAAATTTGTAAAAATAATGAGGCTCAAACAAGGGCTTAATTGTTTCATCTGCAATTTATTTATAGGTAGAAAATGGATACTGTCAATTATGACCCACGGTGTCAAATTGTAATGATGATTTATTTATCAATGCGGGCTCTTGAAAAGATGCACCATGCATTTCTTGGCCTATGTTTGGTAAGTATATTTTTAAACATGTTTTTTACAACACAATTCTTCAATTTACTTTTTAATCATATTTTCTATCGTTACTTTTCAACCATACATTTTCATAGAAAACATAAAAAAGAATATTTTTAAAAAATAACTTTTAACAAACAGAGTCCAATATTTGAAAACAATGAAAAAAAAAATATTTCAATAGCACGTGTCTTCATTAATTAAGCTTATCTTGAAAGATTCTTTAGAATCTTTAAATTTAGGAGGGAGTACTATTTTACTCTCTATATGGATTTTTATTTTTTGTAACTACACACACGATTCAACAAATACAAACACAACCACAAAACAAAACAAAAAATTCAAGTGCAAATACATCAATAATGGCATTTACCATGGAATCATCGGACCACCACGCACCACCATTATCACCTTATCATCAGCTCAACAAACACGCAAGTCAAAATCACGAACCTCCATCATCTTTGTTGGCACGGGTGGACGGGATTAACCCTTGGCTAAACGAGGTTGTTTTTGTCTTCAGTACAAAATTTCATGGAAAAATAAAATTCTTTGTATCAGCCCAATACAAAAATATAATAAAGTGGCCTCCGTGACTCCACCCTTGTTTGCCAACATGACATCCATTATCGTCATCATCCTTAAAAACAAAATCTTAGAAATGGAATAATGTCATTGCAAGTTGGGGGGGGGGGGGGGTTGGGATAGACAATTATAATCATATAATAAATTAGATAATACACATTACACAAGGGCATGTCTGACGGACGTAGATTTTTTTTTGGGAGATAATAGATTTTGTGAAAGTCGAAATCTTTTAGTATTGTATTGTGAAAAAATAAAAAGTAAAAAATTTGGGTTTACGGTCAAAATTATTTTATCGGAGAATGTATTGTTCAAAACGGATTATAAAAAATCTATGATAAACAATAATTTTTAACCAACATGGCATTACTTTTTGCCCCAGACCCTATTTCTTAACACTCATTTTTTCAAACCAATTTTCAATATCACATTTCGTGGATTCCATAATTTTCAACCAACATGGCATTAATTTTTATCAATGTTGCTTAGTTTAACCTAACCCCTGTTTGGCCCTGACCCTATTTCTTAACACTCATTTTTTCAAATCAATTTTCAATTTCACATTTCATGGATTCCATAATTTTCAACCAACATGGCATTACTTTTTATCAATGTTGTAAGAATCGAGCCGAGTGATCCCTAAAATCCGGTTTGATCAAACTCGATTAATGACCTGACTGGCTCGGTTGACCCAAGTTTTGTTTTGTTTATTTTTAAATTTATGATTTATGATTTTTTAATATTTTAATGCTCGGTTCGAGCCTTGACCCGATCCCTCGACCAAGTCGATGGCTTGATTGAATCTGAGAATTTTGCGGGAATAGATCATAATCACAAGACAAACCAATCAAAATCTAGGTTGCTTCGATGTAATTGACAGTTGTGTGAACAAGCGAAAATGAAGCTTGAAGTGAACGACATTGCAAGAATACCATTACATAAAAGTTTCAACTCAACAGTTGTTGAAGGGGTGGATATGAGCAGCTCACTTTTGTTGAGAAGGACTACATAAACTATATAGATAAGGTTAGACAACTGAGGCTAGGGGATGGAGATACAGCTGCAAGACAAGGTTACATTTCAAAAATGCAAGCATAGTGTCCGGGGTTCTTCTTTAGTCTTGATTTGGATGGAGAGTCCCGTTTGCAAAATGTATTCTGGGCTGATAATAGGTGTAGGAAAGCTTATAAGGAATTTGGTGATGTTGTAACATTCGATACCACATACTTGACGAACAAGTATGACATGCCTTTTGCACCTTTTGTTGGTGTTAACTACCACGGGCAATTGACCTTATTTGGATGTGGTATATTGTCGAATGAGAATACTAAGACTTTGGTGTGGCTATTTAGAACTTGGTTTGTGTGTATAGAAGGTGAAGCTCCTACTGGGATAATTACTGATCAGGACATAGTAATACAAAATGCAATTGAAATTATTTTCCCGAAAACAAAACATAGATGGTGTTTGTGGCACATTCTGAAGAAGTTTCCTGAAAAATTTGGCTATCACAAGCAGAAATGATCAATACTGTCATCTCTACATAATGTAATATATGAATGACAAAGTTGTGAAGAGTTCGAACATGGCTGAGCTCAAATGATTGGTAGGTACAAGCTATACAATAATGAATGTTTATTTGGTCTATATAGAGAAAAAATGTCAGTGGGTTCCATGTTTTTCGAAAACAAGTTTTTGGGCAAGTGTGTCTACAACACAGTGCAGTGAGAGCATGAACGCTTTCTTCGACATGTATGTCTACTCAGAAACCTCTATAAAGTAATTTGTAGAACAATATGAGCATCTGTCACGACCCGCTCGATTTTTCCCGAAAAGACGAAGAAATCTAGAACAACGGTGTCTTGAAGCTACCGAAGCATTCTAGAAGATTCTAACATAAAGGAGCAACTAGAAGATCGTGGAGAATTCTAAAGAAAGGCAAACTCCTACACTTCGTGGATTATTCTAGATCATCCTAGTTTAGTCCATAAATATTTTAATGTAGATATTTGTATAGAGAATTCTAGATGTGTAATCTGGACCATTGGATAAAAATGATCCTAGCCATCCATTTGAGAAGGCTACTAGTATAAATAGCTTGTAGGTTCATTTGTTAGCTCCAAGAGAGTGAAGTGTATAAAGCTCAAGTGTTGTAAAGCTTCTTTGTTCAATAAAAAGTTTTCCTTATAATCTCTTGTGTTCCTTCCTTGTTCCTTTTCTAAAGGGTTCTACGTGGTGCATTTCTAAGACCTCAACTCCAATTGGGAGGCTAACTTAGTTTGATTACCGCGGGGGTGGAAGTTGGAGATGCTAAGGCCGCACCATTTTTTTAAGAAATCAACAAGTCCGTGACAATGCGCTAAGGTCAAAAGTTGCAAAAGAGTTCCATGTAGACTTCAGGTCATATATACAAAAGGTACCCTGTGTAACAAAGTTTCCTATGGAGAAACATTTTTAGTATGTCTACACTCTCTAAGTTTAGAAAACTTCAAGAGAAATTAACTTCAACAAAATTGTACTGTGATATTATCTCTACAAAAACACAGTAGTCTTACAACTAGTTATGAGTTTCTAGAACAAATATTTCTGGACAAATTAGAGCTCACAAAGACTTTTACTGTTTCCCTGGGAAGAGAGAGGTGTGAGGAGGTCTACAGTTGTCACTTGTTTGAGTTCAGAGGCATAATCTGTAGACATGCTATAACTATTTTATTTCGTAATGGTATTAAAATGTTTCCTGAATGCTACATCTTACGTAGATTGAGGAGGGATGTTCCTAGAGCTTACACTAGGGTAAATATCAATTATGATGGTTGGGTAAGTATCGAGGAGCAAGTTAGATATGAGCAATTGTGCAGCTCATTTGCGGAGGCAGTAAATATGGTAGTTGGCAATGAACAACGAACCTAAGAGGTCATGGAGTGGATTGAACATCCAATGAATGGGACACCAAACTCGATTGGCATGCATATGGCCCCCATCAATGGAGATGTGGGAAATAGATAATCAAGTCCCATATTGGATCCAAAGTGTTCGAAAAGGAAAGGAGGGCCTAGAAAAGTTCGGCAAAAGGGACCATTGGAGACTAGAAAAAAAAAAGCGAAGGTATGTGTTTACTCAATTTCTTCTATTTCGTTGGTTTAATAATCAAATACAATGTTTGAGCCTTCGTTTTGGTACGTAGGTTACTTCAAAGACAAGCAAACTGAAGACCTCAATGCAAACTAACATACAAGGTCCACCAAAAGCCCTGTCATCACAACAACAACAATGTTCACTTACATGCACAGAAAATGTGCTAGATTTGAATAGCACATGAGTGGTTTTGAGTGGATTTTGATTTGGGAAATTGAATTCTGTTTTGTGAAGACCTGTAGGAAATGTTGATTTCATTTTGAAAAATTGAACTCTTTTTTGTAAAGGTGTAAGAAATGTGGATTTTGATTTACAAAGCTAAATTGTGCTTTGTTGCTGATTCTTGCCACTACCTTCCCATATTGTAATCTTGTTGAATTAGGTACTATGGTTGAAAGAAGTTTAATGGAGAATTGACACAAATTCTTTTAGTGAATTGTGTTTTGTTATTGGATGTGCTTGTTTCTATTCAGGTTCAATTGATGCCCCCAAGAGTGTTGAGTATTTGGTATTGATTTTACCAACTGACCCATACTTCCAATATGGTCTGGTATGGTATACCAAACATGCCATTAGTTCCTAATATTTTTAGCAAATTAGTTTTGTACTCAAACTATAAAGCAAAGAAAGATGCTTGAGCTTATTAAAATTTTGAAACAAATCTCAAGTCAAAGAATTATATTCAGCTCAAATATGTTCTTGAATGCTGAAAAAATTGCAGAGACTTTAAGACAATTTATTCAGCCAATTATAGTTGAGGTAGCATCTGGGATCAAGATCACTATGCGTACAAATATGACATTATAAAAACATCAGCTCAACAAATAAACCAGAAGAACTTCAATTGTTTTTCACCGTTTTCTAATTAAAAAGAGACATAGAGAGACAAGTTCATGTCTTCAACATTAACATAAAGTAACAACACTAGTTTCGATACTTCAAAATTAATCAACTCTAAAATAGGCTACATTTTCTCATTTCTTGATCATTGATGCATCTTCCCTTTTCTCTTGTCATCCTCGTGTTGTTTACCCTTTCGTATGGTGAAGTTCAATGTTATCTCCATGTCATCTTCGTCTACTATCCGAGCACACCTTTTCAGCATCCTGGACAAGCCTTTGATTTCATCCTTAGACACACTTTCAAAGGTAGCATTATTGCTTGATTGGACATTGTCCCACTTGAAGAATCTGCACTGCTTACTGCATTTGAAGAACACACGTTTCCTTTGAATATCTCGACTTTAACCACTTCGAGCCACCTTGCGTAGCCATTTCCACACCAAGGACATGTCTGCTTGTTAGGACAATGACGTGCTCAATGCCCTGGTAGCCTATAACAATGGCAGACTTCACGGTTACCTCCCATCATATTTCTTGTTGTCTGGATAAGTGATGATAGAATACCAGCAACTTAGCCAAAAATTAGATTGAAAATAATACTGAAACTTAGACTAAAGATCACATATTCGTATTTCAAAAAAAAAAAAAAAAAAAAAAGATTCCATTAAAAATCTATTGATAATTTCTCCACTCGCCTCCAGTTAAATCTTCATATGTAAATAGGTGCATAGATGAATAATTAAACACATAGTAAAAACGCGAGATGCGTGGTCGGAATTGATTGGTCCCGAAACCTTGACTTTTCTACGCCACAATTTCGAAAACACTTTGCGCTAGAAGCGGGATGTAGCCTTACACTGAAATGTAGGTTCGCCGGAGTCGGATGATTGGAATGGTTGGGCTACCCTCTTTTCTGAAGTTGGTAGCGGGTGCAGGTACGAAATGGAGGAGGAGAGGGTCTGGTCGAATTCTTTAGGTTGAAAATTGATTTGGCTTGGTGTGGCTGAGTAAAATTTGATTCTTGAGGGGCAATTTTTTAATATCAGAACGGTTGTGTGAGAATTTATGCAATATTGGTTGTGAGAGTAGGAGTAGCATAATTCTTTGGACAAATATAGGTCAATCTTTTTGTTTGTTTATTGGTTTTTGATCATTCCATTTGCAGCCATAAATTGAACACTTTGGAGGGAGTGTCAATTGAGCTGGACCATTGACTTGGCTTTTTGACTCGATTGATTGATTAATTGTTAGAGCAATCGTCACGCCATGCATTTTGATTATCCAAACCCTACCTTGAACTTCTCCCTCACTCTAATTGCACACTAGTCCCCAATCTTTAGCATCTATTCAAGACTATTCTCTAAATTTTAAATTTAAATTTTCAAATTCTCTAACCTTTTATCTTACACATAGTTCATCTATTTAGTTCATTTCCATCAATTGTGACGTTGGTTCATGCTAACATATTTCAGAAGTCAAACAATCTTAGACATTAGTAGCAAGTAGCAACACCAATAACTTGTTAGACAGGAACTCCAAAAGATCAAATATGTCAAAAATGTCGGTCAAGTTTGAAGATTAGAAACGAATTTGCAATAGGCTCAAAAATTGGGGACTAAAAGTGCAAAATTTTCAAGTAGGCATTCAAGTGAGATTTCACCAAAAGTCATATAAATGTAAAAGGGTCCATTTGAGATTGCTTTTGAAAAGCAAAAATAAGCTTTTGAGATCTAAAATTACTTTAAGATCAATTTGATTAATTTTATAAAAGCATTCAGCTAAAATCCCTTCTGAAAGAGAAATTTATTTTAAAAATTAGTTTCCAAAAACTAATATTAGCTTCCTCAAAAAGATCTCAAACAATAATTTTTTACATTTAAATAATGATTTTGGATTTACCGTAACGTGAATTAAAAATTTCATTCAACAACTTAGAAAGTCAGTCCTAATCCTTGAATTGTTTAAAAAAGTTGAATAACATTTTTTTCAAAAATAAAATATTGGTAGTCTAAATATTTAAATTGTATTTATTTGTCAGTTGATCATTGATTGCTGGCCAACCGTGGAACCTCCTGAGTATATACTCCGCGCTTTAAGGGCTTGTTTGGTCATGCTTAAGAAGTCTATAATTTTTAGTCAATAAGTGAATCTTAAATAGGGATGGCAAAATAACTCACCGACTCGAGCCACTAAGGCTCGGCTCAAAAAACGCTTGGACTTGGCTCAACTTGCGGCTCAAGATTTCAAGCCAAAGTTCAAGCCGAACTTTTTTTGAGGGACGGGATTTGGCTCGACTCGGCTCCAAGAAAAAAGTCCATAAAAAAAGCTCGAGCTTTGAAATTTGACTGTGAACTCGGCTAGGCTTCGTTGTATATATACATTTTCAATAACAAATTTATGGATTTTTGTTATAAAAATAAAATAAAATTTAAAAATTCGGAAGTTAGCTTATTTTTGGGATGAGATTTGACTTGGCTCGAGCAAAAAAAAAAAAAAATCGTTCCCCAAAAGCTCAAGTCAATCTTGAGTCTTGAACTTCGACTCGCAATCCAGCTCGGCTCATTGATATCCAAAATCTTAAAATAAATAATTTCTTTGCCAAAATCAGGAAAAATATAAAAATACTTGTTTCCTATTTAAATAAGATTTTTTTTTATTAAATATTTGAAAGTAAGAAATAGAAATTTATCGATATTAATTTGATATTATAAATTATTTAAAAGTAAGTTCTAACTTCTGAATTCAGCCAAACATAACCAATATATTTTCTTGCAGTTGACCACCGAAATGATCCAGTGAGAATGTATGACTTTGATTTCCTTACGTTTGAACAGCCGCAATCTCTTACCAAACTACGTAATTATACTGCAATTTCTTGTTCATTCCCCACATTTTTTTCTTATTTGTTCTTTCCTCCTACGTCTTAAGATCTTATGACTTAATTTCTTTGCTTATTTTTCATTTTTACTTACGGAAATTAGTACTATGGAAGTCCCTGAATACTTCATCTGTCCGATTTCTCTGCAAATAATGAAAGATCCAGTAACAACAATTTCAGGGATCACCTACGATCGAGACAGCATTGAGTACTGGTTATTCAAGAATCACAACACAATCTGTCCAGTCACGAAGCAACCTTTGCCTAGAGATTCCGATTTGACTCCAAATCACACTCTCCGCCGTCTGATCCAAGCATGGTGCACTGTGAATGCTGCATATGGTATTGATCGGATCCCGACGCCGAAACCTCCACTTAGCAAGTTTTATGTGCTGAATCTTGTTAGAGATCTTTGGCTCCCTAATCTGCAAGTGAAAACACTGCAAAAATTGGAAGGTATCGCGGTCGAGAATGACAGAAATAAAAGTTACATGGTGGAAGCTGGTTTAGTTAAGGCCTTAATGTATTTCATCATCACATGTCATAGGAAACGTCAAACAGACGGTTTAGAAGAAGCTCTAAGTCTGTTTTACCTTATTCGAGGTTTACTAGGTCAAGAAAAGACATCCTTGTCCCAAAACGAAGAAATCATCGAGTCTTTAACGTGGGTTTTAGGTTTCGATGGAGTACTTGATCACATAGCCCTGAAAATGCACGCAGCATATGCGCTTAAAGCCGTCACCGGAAAGGCGAATTCGAGCACGCTCGCGACACTGAAGCCAGAGTTTTTCGACAAGATTGTTCGTGTTCTACGGGAAGGTATCTCACAGCAAGGAATAAATGCCCTTTTACAAGTTATTCTAAACACTTGTCCAAGTGGGGTAAATCGGATAATGATGATCGAAGCCGGGGCGGTTTCCGAGCTCATCGAGCTCGAATTAAGAATCCCAGAAAAGAAAACCACAGAACTTATACTGGGAATCTTGTATCATTTATGTTTATGTGCAGATGGAAGGGCTCAACTTCTGAATCACGCGGCTGGTATTGCAGTAATCAGCAGACGAATTCTTAGCGTTTCAAACACGGCAGATGATCGAGCCATTTTGATTATTTCAATGGTCTGTAAATATTCTGGAACCAATGGGGTACTGCAGGAAATGTTGAGGGTTGGAACTGTAGTGAAGCTGTGCATGGTGCTCCAAGCAAATTGTGCCTCACACCTAAAGGATAAAGCAAGAGATATCCTAAGAACACATTATAATGTGTGGAAGGACTCTCCTTGTATTGATCTGCAAATCTTAACAAGATACACAAGATGATCCATACTGGAACGATACTAAATAGTATTAAAGATCGAAACAAAGTTAAAAAATTGTTCATTATAATACTGTTTAGTTATGTAACGTTCTAAACATTATAGTCAATATTGGACTTTGTGCCATTGAAATTGTTTTGGTTTGATGATTCTATGATCTTTCTTCATTAATTTTTTTTTTTTAAATCAATATTTTCTCTTGATAAGTACGTACTGCTATTTATTGTAAGAAATAATCCTCATTTATTTCCCATATGTCTGAGTTTTAGTTTTACAAAATTTTCTATGGTATTTTTTTTTTTTAATTGGCGTGAAGAAAATTAGTAAAAATTTAAATATCTTGTTCAATTTTGAAATAAATCTCATTTTCCTTTTTCTCTTGTCTTATATATTTTATACTTGGTAGTTAGAAATTTGGCTATATATTAGTTGTAATCTATAAGCAGACTTGGGTTGAATATTGGCCTGCGATACAAATTTGGAAGCTGAACCTGTATTTTTTTTTTTTTTTTTAAAAAAAAAAATAGGATTAGCATATATCATATTTTATCACAACTTGGCAAACTTAAATGAAGTTAAAGATGAGTTTCAGAAATTTATTGTTCGTTTGAAACAAATGAACGATATTGCACGGGGCATTATTTTCCATTTACTATAATTGGCAGTCTTGACTTTGGGCAACAAGTTGGCACGACAAGTAGCTCACAAGGATGAGGATGGCCTTATCGACGGTAGCAGCGAATGCTGCTGTGGAGGTTAACAATGGCAACAGTCGATTTTTTGGTTGGTCGAGGTGACGGTGGGTTTGGTGTTTCGTGTATGGGAATGTTTGGGACGATGGATATTTAAATTTGCCCAGTCCCAAATTCAAACCTCAGGCCCAAGTGACGTTTCAACCCAAAATCAATTGATAATGGATGAAGTAACCCACTTGGGGTCATATGGTAGTTTATTTCCTTCCTCACAACCGATGTGGGATTCTTTGCATTCCCAACAATCTCTCCACAAAACAAGACCCACGAGGTACACCTGCTCCATCTGGCCCTCTCTCAAGATAAATCCTGTCACATCTTCTCATACCCAGAGAGATCACCATTCATCGAGATAATCCACCAAAGCCGCTGCACATTATATTACCATGGATCTTCCATCTCGTGAGAAACCACATGAATTCTTCATCTTGAGGCTCATCATCTCGATTCATCTAGTTTTGTTAGGGAGTCACATCCACTCGATCGTGTGTCCACAAAACAATCTTTCCGGCTCTGATACCACTTATTAGGACCATGGATATTTAAATTTGCCCAATCCCAAGCTCAAACCTCATGTCCAAGCGAGGTTCCAACCCAAAACCAATTGGTAATGGGTGGAGTAGCCGACTTGGATTATATGGTGGTTTATTTCATTCCTCACAACCGATGTGGGATTGTTTGCATTCCCACCAATGTATAGGGTATATAATACAATAGGAATAATAATGCTACTTCACTAAATAATTTTTGTCACATTAGGTGCCGTGAGAGTATGGGGCGCTCTCATAATGAGCGACCCCATCTCCATGTGAAGGGGATGATATCGGGTGTGGTGGAGTAGCATTACTTAAGTAAAAATGGGATAGTTTTGTGAGAATGGTGACAAAGAGACACGTGAAACATTGCCAGTTTTTTATGTGATATGTTAGGGATGGCAACGGGGCAGAGATGTCGTTCTCCATCCCCCTCTTGATGAAAATCTCCATTTACATTCCCATTTTTTATTATTATTATTATTATTATTATTATTATTATTATTATTATTATTATTATTATTATTATTATTATTATAAATTTTAAATTATTTTGATTTAAATATTATATTTAGGTAACAGTACAACGAGTCAAGAACGTTAACCTAATAAATATATAATAAAACTTAATCAAATTAATCAATACTTATGGAGGACATTAAAATATTTATCGATGTAACTCTAACTATATTTGACAAGTAGCAACCAAAATCAAATTAGTCCAAGTTAATTCTCATTCAATTGATAGAGTAATAGCAAGTTGTACTCGACTCCAGATAATTATTTCTAATCTTTTCTAACCCATTGATGTAACTTTATCCTGCACAAATTCGTCAAAATGAGCTCTATTTCATTCTTACACAGGATGAACATCGGTTAATTGAAGTTGATAAAATCATATAATGCAGCATTGGAGATGTAATACATATACTCAATTCAACTTTCAAACTCACTGGCATTTTTTAAATTACAGTAAACATAACTCCAATCTGTGAATTCATTTATTGTACAATATTAGTTAGTGGAATTCATGATTTCTTGTGGCAAAATGATGTTTAATATGTTTGTTTCATTGATTCAGGCTGTTGAGGAAGAATTGAATAGAAAAGTTTACTTATTTCATATAGTTAATAGAAAATTATTTGACATTTGAGATGCGCAATTGATCCTATCATTATTATTATTATTATTATTATTATTATTATTATTATTATTATTATTATTATTATTAGTGTCACACCCGATGCACGGTCATTTATTACTTACATACATTAAATTTATATGTTAATATATGAAATGAATATTTAATTAACAATTAGAAACGAAGGAAGAATTTTAATTAAAAAAAGGTACATTACACATACCTTAATTTTTTTTTATTTTAATTTTTTTCTTGTAATTCGTATATTTATCTTTCCAGGAATTTTTTTAAATATTGTAATTCGAATTGATTTAACTTAAAATGGAAAATAAAAATTACATTTAAATAGAATATGTAATAAGTAAAATATATATATATATATATATATATATATATATATATATATATATATATCTGTGATATACGATAAAAATTTTATTAAAACGAAAAGAGGAAAAAAAAAATATCAAAATCAAAATCAAATATTTAAATTCCATATAAACCGATCTACAATGTGAAACCACCACAATGACAAATTTAAATTAAAAAATTATAGATACGAACTATTAAAATATTCAAAACTTATTCAATAATTTTCAATACAATGTGACTTTTCATTTTTCACCGAGCAGTCAAAGTGTTATGTTACTAGAAAAACCTTTTTTATACGTTTTAAATAGATGTATTTAACCACACTCTATTTTGAAATATTATGAGTTTGCTAATATGTCTTTATTTTTATTTTGACAAAAATTAGTTAAACTAATTGTTAAAGTCAGCAATATGTATTTTGCATATTTTTATTATTTAAACCTATAGTATTAAACATAAATAAATAAACAAAATAAATAAATAAAACTAATTAAATAAATAAATAAACAAAATGAGTAAATAAATTAATAAATGAACAAAATGAGTAATATGGGTGTCAATTCGAATTGAAATTAATTATTTATGACCAAATTAAATTTAGTTAAGAAATTATAAATATCATTACTTAAATAAAAAAATTTTGAAATAGTGTGACATGTGGAAAACTTAAAATGTACGAAATAAGACTTTTATATTTAACATTTGATGTGATTTCAGAAAATATAATTTTTAATATTAAAGATAACAAATGAATTAACCTTTTAATAACTAAAATACAAATTTTATATGATGGCTACACATAGAATTTATAATATTAAGAACAATAAATAAATAAAAATAATAATAATTAAATTATAATTTTAATAATGATAACTAAAAATATTAGTTGAACTCATTCAGTATTAGAGCCTATTTGGTAATGTGAAAAATTTTAATTTTTTTAGTTTTTTTTTAAATTTTTTTATGGATATATTTAAAAATATTTGAAAAGTAAAGAATGGTGGGCTTGACTAAGACTGGATGGTTGAGATTGGGTTTGAAAAGTTGTGGTAAAAGTTTTACCTTTACCAAACAAGCTCTTAGTATTAATAATAAAATTAAAATTTATTAAAAAATATCAACAATTATTCAATATTTACCATATATATGACAATAAATGCGTTCATATTTATCCAGATTTTGCATTTACATTGTTTAATTTTATGGAACTTGTTGACCACAAAATCCGGCTGGACCTTGGACCAACACATCTCAGCTCCTCCCTCTTGAATACGTGGATCTCCTGCGCACTGTGACAAACGATCAGTTTGCAAAAGGGGGGCCGAGGTGGCACCCGTTTGCACTCCTATGCTAAAGTCAGAACCCATTTCAAGCAGATATAAATTGGGTGCGAGAAATATAAGTGTGTAAAAGAGAGAAAAGGAAATGAGAATAAAAATATTTAGTTAAGAGTATCAGATTGCTAACCCTTTACTAGGTGGGAGGAGTGCTCTATTTATAGAGGAATTTTTTGTTTTGGATCGTAACACGTGGCGGACTTTACACGTGTATTTGCCCTAGCTTTTGGAAAAGGAAATCTTGCTTTTTGACAGTAATCATTACTACTTTTGTAGGGGATGGGCGCTTGTCACTTCTTGGTAAAGGCGATGTCATATCTCTGACTCTATCCCTTGTCTCATCCTTCATCTGGGACGTCACCGTAAGCATCTCGGCTGATCATAAAGCACATCGGCTAGACACAAATCAGTTCTGTTAAAGGAGTTCGCGTGCTATTCCACCTCGACTATTGGCCCCAGGGTGATATCCTAAACTTTAATCATGGGCCTAAGTTCATGGGCCATCAATGGGCCTTCGCTGGTGGTTTAATAGGCCACATTTTGGGCACGATCTCAACAGAACTCATTATTTATAGAAACGAAAAATGGGCAGGAAATTATTTTTAGAAACTGCCCAACCTTTATATATTATAAAGATTATTATTATCATCATCTTCATCTTCATCATCTTCAATTTTATGCCTGTGACTTTTTTAATTTATTTGAACTTTTTTAATGGACTTATTAATCGGGGACGAGTTTGGAGCTGAGATTGTCATTCCCATCCCCGATTCGAGGATACTTTTTCATCCCATCCCCACCTTATCCCTGCCCCTGTTCGGGTCAGGTATACTTCTAGTTCAGAAATTCACCATTCTGTTACCATCCTTGTAGGCGGAGATAAAGATGAAGAAGTTGAAGGATATAATCC
Source organism: Ligustrum vulgare (assembly GCA_963555705.1). Taxonomy (NCBI): domain Eukaryota; kingdom Viridiplantae; phylum Streptophyta; class Magnoliopsida; order Lamiales; family Oleaceae; genus Ligustrum; species Ligustrum vulgare. The sequence continues at coordinate 3,362,783 of OY743185.1, forward strand.
TACAGTATGGTAGAATTAAACATAACTTCTGGAAAAAAAATGTAACGGTCATGTCATATCATGTCTTAAACTTGTAATTTATGCTCACGTAATGTATGAAGAAGTTCAAGGATATAATGATACAGTATGGTAGAGTTAAACATAACTTCTAGAAAAAAAACGTAACGGTCATGATGAGAATCAAGGAAGTCAAAATCAAACTAGTCAAACATCGATAAGAATACCGGTGGGGCCTATGACAAGATCCAAGGCTAAAGAAGTCCAAGAGTCGATGGTGGGACTTATTTTCAAGATCCGAAATCAAGTCCACATGGAAGAGATCAAGATTGAGGTCAATTGCCTAATTTTGGAAGCTCAGGAAATTTCGGTCGACCGAAAGTCACTCCGGTCGACCGAAACTCTGCAGAGATTTTAGGGATAGCTTCATTCGGGTTCAGCTGAGCGTTGTATGACCGAAAATGCCATTTCAGTCGACCAGGTATTCGACCGAAAGTTTCCCGAATTCAAATAGCGGGGTTTCTTGTGCAATTTCTCAAATATTTCGTTTTTTTACTTTGTATACATATTGTAAAGCTCACAAACCCTAGGTTAGTTTTTTGGACATGAAAAAGACTCCACTGGAGAGCATTTAGAGGTAAAAATCCCTTTCTTTACTTGTAACTATTCTTGAAATTTTCTTCAACTTATATATTGAGAATCTATCTTGTGTATTTGTTGTTGTTTATTCCACAATATCTGTGTATTTGTCTTAATCTTTCCATTGGGTTAGGGTTCACTTTCCTTAGAATTTTGGTTGGGTTAAACTTGGGTAAAGATTCTTCATTTATTACCATTTTTAGCTTTCTTGGGTTGATACAAAAATTGTTGTGGAAATTTTTGGTTTAATCACTGAAGGGGTTCGCATCAGGTCATGTCATCGCATGTCTTAAACTTTTAATTTATGCTCACATAATGTATAAAGAATTTAATATAAATTTATAACGGATAGTAGTTGATAGAGAATATTTCGTGAATTAAGGTAAATAAATATAATAGGTTTTATTTTATTTTATTTTTTCCCTTACCCAAAAGATAGTCATTTACAATCTCAATAATATAACTTTAGAGGGAAATTACATCCAGGGTTGTGGCAGGGCCAACCTAAGTGAGGCTCGTGAGGCGGCTATCTTCCTGCCCAAAATTCTTGGAGATCAAAAGTTTTTTACATTTTATTTTTTTTCCCTTATTTTTAAGGGAAAATTGTACTGTGTACTCGGATTTTAAATTATAATTGAAAAATACTGTTTGAGCAAAAAAAAATGAAAAATACTGATTCTTTGTTGTGCATTGACGAACGAAACCTACCAACAAGGATGTCAGATGTCATGACTGCACTGGGGAAGGATGGTATGATTGTCAATGTTGGATGCGAAGCTCTCATTAATGAGAAGGAATTGGTAGAATTCTTGGTGCATGGTGAAATTGGAGGTGCTCGACTTGATGTCTTCGAGAATGAACCGAATGTACCAGGAGAGCTATTTGAATTGGATAATGTTGTGCTGTCTCTTCATCATGCTGTTTTAACTTCGGAATCATTTGCCATCCTTCAAGAGCTCGTCATGAAAAACTTGGAAGCTTTCTTTTCAAATAAACCTTTGCTGGCTCAAATCAAGTGAAGAAGTCACTCGATTGTGTGAAGAAGTTAGTGTTGAACAGTGACAATCAGTCTTGGCAGGTAACGTAGCAGATGAGGAACATAATAGTTCATATGATGTGTTTGATTTTACGTCTGACAAGGTATTATAACAATTTTGTAAAGTATCAATGTACGATACCAAAATTTCGCCTTTAGTATCATAAGGATTTGAAAAAGTTTCAGGTTATGATACCAAAAATTTGAAAGTATCACTTTTTAAGTATCATAGTATGATACTTGAGAAAAAACAGTATTTTCCAACAAAAAAAAATTAAAGTATTTTTCAATGTTTATTAAAAATGAAGTAATTTTCAATTATAATGCCAAAAGTTGAATATTTTTACAAGCACCCCTATTTTTAATGGGTGTGTTTGCCATTGAAAATCCAAATGTTTTCCACATTTTATCAATTTTCCTTGTTTGATGGACCACATTTGCCTTGGAATATGATTCCCAACCTCTTGATTCACGTCCCTATTCCTATTTTGCTTAAATAGTTGATTTTTTTATTTTTTTTTATTTTTTTTTAGAGATTTTGACTAAGAAATCATTTGGCAGGTAAAGTGGAAAATGATTTGCATCACATTTGATCAATTTTATTATTGTAAATTGACTTGATTTTGTTTCAAAAAATAACATTATTATTATAAAATATAAATATGTTAAAAAAGTAATAAAAATAAAAATAGCTAATTTTATTTTATTATTTTCCATGATAAATAATGTTAATCAAATGTCAAAATTTGAAAAATTCCCCACTTTTTTCACATAAAAAATTAAACCAATCAAACACTTTTAATTAATATTTTCAACAAAAATATTTTTCAGGCAATGAAAATATTTTCTTTCCACTCTTGCAATGAAAGACACCTTTATTTTTTTGTTCTTACAAATTAAATATTTAACTTACTCTTTTGCCCTTACAAATTAAATATTTAACTGTAGAGTAATGGATATAATTGGAAAGCAAAGGACATGCATTCAAATCCCAACCACCTTAATGTCTTTTTTCATTTTTCACATTTTTGTTTTTGTACATATTTGTGCAATCAATCCCCAACTTTACAGTATTTAGTAAATCCATTCTCAATCTTTAAAAAATGACTTTTTAATTCTCTAATTTTACTTCCATTTGTATATTTGAAGGGGTAAAATAAAATTGACAAAACACTATGTTCAACACTCTTTTAGACCTAAATATTTCCTTCATTTTCAATTCCAAAACCTTGAAAATATTTACCCAATCCCCTTCTACTCACAAATATAATAAAAATATATTTTGGTGCATGGTCATTTGAGAAGAAAATTGTGTAAAAAGTTCAAAATGGGATAGTGGGGGTTTTTTTTTTTTTTAAACTTAACTTGAATATTATTATATTTTTTCTTGTATTGGGAATGGAGTTTTTTTTTTCCTTCTTTCATTTATTTTCAGATTTTTCTTTTTCCAATTTTTGAGTTTCTTTTTTTCGTTTTTCATATTTTCTGTCCTATTAACTGAAAATTGATTCTTTTTAGGGTTTCTTTAACAAAGTTTTCGAATTACATTTGTGTGTGTTTGTGTGTGTGTGTGTGTGTGAGATTCCCTCTATTAACAACAGTAGACACTGCCCACGAGGCACAAGTTCAAATTGGTGACTTGTGTCTAGGCATGTGAGGTATTGAGTTTTAGTTTGGCAGACATGTTTTTAAATGGTTAATTATATCAAATATCACTAATGTTTATCAAAAATTTTAAATTTATCACTAACGTTTCATAGTTACGCAAACTATCATTTATGTCCCTATATACCATTTTGTTGACTTTCTAATATAGAATACTTAATTGTAATGTTTAATGATAACGTAGCATTACCTCTCAGCAAGTTGGCGGCCACATAAGCAGCATGTAAGCGATTAAAATGTTTTTTCTTAATTTTTAAAAGAAGTTGCACATAATTTTTTTTTTAAAAAATTTTAATGAAAAATAAAATTTGAAACATACAAAATATTAGGAAAATTAAAAATTGATAAAAATACAAAAAATAAATAAAATCTATTTTTACACACACATCAACACCAATAACACATACTAACATATACACACACTACACCAAAAATACACACTAATATACATGAGATTTTACATCATACACCAAGAACACACACTAAATACACACAAAACACCAAGAAAACACAGTAAGACAAAAATAAAAATAAAAAATCATTTTGGCTCAACATTTCCAAAAATCCCACACAGACGGCTACCCATGTTCCAAAACCGGCCAATTTCTCCGTGGCTCATGCTTCAAAATGCAAAGTTGAATAAATCGAGACCAATTAAGGAAATTCTGTGAGCCTCATCTTGGATCCTCACAAAATTGAACTTCAATTGCTTCAGAAAATAGAATATGATGCCCTTGTCTGTAGTTCCCTTCATGGGCTTCTTGTTGGAGACACGAATTCACTAGTCAATTGAGCAAAATTGGATTTTCTTATTTTCATTTTGTGGGTGCACTATCTCTTCCAAACTTTTCGACAAATCGACCTCGATTTTGGATAATTTCAAGCATGCAACTATTTGTTGCTTGAGCTGAGATTGTGGTGGGATATTCGTGCAGATCTGAAGAATTATAAAATGGACCTTGCAAAATACTTATAAATGGCTACACTATTTTGTTGGTGTTGTGTGTATTTAGTGCGTGTTCTTGGTGTAGTGTGTGTATTTTGTGAATACGTTAGTATTAGTTCTTGGTGTTGATGTATGTTTGAAAATAGATTTTAATTTTATTTTTTTAAATTTTTTTGTGTTTTATCAATTTTAATTTTTCTAATATTTTGTATGTTTCAAATTTTACCCTTTGTTTGGCAAACTCTTTAAAAACATATTTTTAAACAAAATCAAATCACTTTTTAAACCACATATTTTACTTCAAAAATATAAAAAAATATTTTTTTGAATACAAAACTTTTAATAAACATAATTTTCATTAATAATTACAAAAATTATGTGCAACATCTTTTAACAGTTAGAAAAAACAAATTTAATTGCTTATGTGTTGGCCAACTTGCTTAGAGATAATGTCACGTCATCATTTAACATTACAACAAAGCATTCTACATTAGAAAGTCAATAACATGGTACATTGTATAAGAATTGTAAAGATAAGTGATAGTTTTTGTAACTTTGAAACGTTAGTGATAGATTTGAAGTTTTAGTAAACATAAGTGATATTTGGTGTAATTAACCTTGTTTTTAAATATGTTTTTCAAAACACAATTTTTCAATTCACTTTTTAACGACATATTTTACTTAGACAATAATATATATATATATATATATATATTAAAATACAAAATTTTTAACAAACAGAGCAAATCCCTAAACATAACTTATGAAAATGATCAAAAAAATGTTATCCAACTCTAGGATGACAATAAGGCTCATCGACTTGAATGACCCGCGGCTCGACTCGAAAAAAGCTCGAGTTAGCTCGGCTCATGGCTCGCTAGTCCCGAGCTGAAGAATGGTTTAATTTAAACATTTGCTCGAGCTCTAATCGGTCCATGTAGCTCTTTGGGCTGCACAAGTCGGCTTTTGACACAGGCCATTTGACTCGTGTTAATGGAAAAATACATAAAAAATTAGGGAAAATTACATAAAATCTTGTGTTTCAAAGATGCAATTCAAAAATCATGTGAAGAAAATCTTTTTTTTTAAAATTCAGATGTTAATTCATTTAGTTAGGCGTTTAATAATTAAAAATAAATATATTGATATATATAAGATAAATATAATTATCTATTATACATTATATTAAAACTAATATAATATTAAATCAAAATTTCAAATTTTGACGCCACAACCTACCACCGCCCCCACCCACCCCGCCCGCCCGCCCACCACCCCACCCCACCCCACCCACCAAACCTACCCCACCCCACCCCACAAATAACTTTTATTTTTTTCCTTTCGATGTTTTCCTATCATTCCCCATCTCACCCTCATCCCAACCCCAACTTCACTTGACCTTACTCCGCCTCATTACAAATTGATATCACCCTAACCACATCCCCCGACCCCACCCACCCACCCATATCCTGCTCACCCAAAAAATAAGTTTATTTTTATTTTCTCTCAATATTTTCTTACACTTCCTCATCCCACTCCACCCCAACCCAACCCCACCCCACCCCACCACACCGCAAAGTGAAAATTGATCTCACCCTCGCCACATCCACCCACCCTGCCCACCCATACCATCTCACCACACATATCATACCCCACCCTAAAAATAAGTTTATTTTTATTTTTTCCCGATATTTTCCTACACTTCCCCATCCCACCCCAACCCAACCCCATTCCACTCGACCCTACCCTACCGTACCTCATCGTAAAGTGACAAATGATCTTATCCCAGTCACAGACCACCACCCCACCCCACCCAATCCCACACCAAAAATAATTTTTATTTTTTTCCTTTCGATATTTTCCTATCATTCCCCATCCCACCCACCCCACCCCACCCAACCTCATCTTAAAGTGACAAATTGATTTCACCCTAACCACATCCTCCGACCCCACCACCCACCCCTCCTCACCACCCATATCCTACCCCACCCCAAAAATAAGTTTATTTTTATTTTCTCTCGATATTTTCCTACATTTCCTCAACCCACCCCACCCCACCCCAACCCAACCTAACCCCACTTGACCCTATCCTACCCCACCCCACCTCATCGCAAATTGACAAATTGATATCACCCTAACCACATCCCCCGACCCCACCCACGAACCCCACCTCACCACCCATATCCTACCCCACCCCAAAAATAAGTTTATTTTTATATTCTCCCGATGTTTTCCTACACTTCCCCCACCCCAACCCAACCCAACCCCACTCCACTCTACTCTACCCCACCTCATCGCAAAGTGACAAATTGATCTTATCCCAGCCACAAACCACGACACACCCTGCCCGCCTTGCCACCCACCCTACCCCACCTCACCGCAAAAACGATTTTTTTCCTTCTACTTTTCCACCTACCACCACCCTACCGATCCCACCCCACCCCAAAAATGATTTTTTTCCTTCTACTTTTTCATGCCCCCACCCCAACACCACCCTGCCCACCCCACAAAATGAGTTATTTTTATCTCTCCATATTTTTCCACCCACCCCACCCAAAAATAATTTTTTTCTTCTAATTTTCCACACCCACCCCGCCCCTACCAGCTACCCACCCAAGAAATTGACCCCACTCCACCCAAAAATGATTTTTTTCTTCCACTTTTTCACACCCCGCCAAGACCCTATCTTGCACCCACCCCACCATACCCACCCATCCCATTCCTACCCACCCCCCCCAAAAATGATTTTTTCTTCAAGTTTTCACACCCTCACCCACCTCGGTCCAGACCCTACCCCGCCACCCACCCAACCAACTGACCCCACCCAAATATGATATTTTTTCCTACATTTTCACACTCCGTCCCGACCCTACACCCGTCACCCAACAACCCCACCACTACCCACCCCACCCACAAATGAATTTTTTCTTTTCCACACCCCATCTCAACCCTATACCTGTCACCCACCAACCCCACCCCTACCCAAAAATGATTTTTCTTCTTCTAATTTTCCACACCCCGTCTCTACCCCGCCACCCACCCAACAAATCGACCCCACCCAAAAATTATTTTTTTCTTATACTTTTTCTCGTCCAATGATCACAAAAAGTTATAGATGGTCACAACTTTTAATATAATTGGTCACAATCATTTTTAGTTGGTAACATATTATTTATTTATTTGTCACAACTTACTCGTTTGTTTCATGATTAGTCAATATTTTTTGTCATAATTACCTAATAATTGGTCACATTCTCTACTCTTCATAAGTCACACAAAGTCACATTTAGTTGACATTTTGGTTACACTTACCTAGTAATTCGATCACCCCACCCCACCCCACCCCCACCCTACCCCACCCCCACATGCAAAGTCACAACATGTCACACAATTGGTCACACAATGTAACATTACAAATTTAGTTGAAAAACCTCACCCATCTACCCACACATTCCTAAAGTCACAGTTGATCACACAAGATCATAGTTTGATCACACGAGGTCACAGTTAGATCATAATTGGTTTAGTTGCAAAATTCGGTCACACAAAGTCACAATTCGATCACATAAAGTCACAGTTGGTCACACGAAGGCACGGTTCGATCACATAAGGTCATAGTTTGGTAACACATGTGACCGAACTATGACATCGTGTGATTGAACTATGACCGTGTATGACCGAATTGAGACTTTTTTTGATCGAACTGTGACCTTTTATGTTCAAATCGTGACTTTGTGTGATCAAGTACGGGATGTGACCAATTATTAGGTAAATGTGACCAAAATATTTGCTAATTGTGACTTGTGAGAAATGGGGGATGTGACCAAGAAAACTAAGATTACGGAATGTGACCAAATATTAGGTAATTGTAACAAAAATGTTAACTAATTGTGATTGAGGAAACGTGTAAATTATGACCAATAAATAAATAATACGTACCAATTATATGATAATTTTGATCAATTATAGGTAAATGTGATCAAAATATTGACTAATTGTGAGTTTGTGCGACTTATGATAAGTGCGAATGTGATCAAGAAAACAAGTAAGTTTTGATCAATCAATAAATAAATTGTGATCAATTATTGATGATTATGACCAATTATTAGGTAACTATGACCAATAAATAAATAATATGTAATCAATTATGGATCATTGTGACCAATTATATAGATTGTGACCAACTGTGACTAGGTGTGACCATTGGACGAGGACGTGATGTGATCTACAATTGTATCAAATATAACTATGTGTGACCGAACTGTGACTTTGTAAGAACGAAGCGTGACTTTATGTGATCGACCTGTGACCTCGTGTGATCTAACCATGACCTCGTTTGACCTAATAGTGACCTCGTTTGACCAAACTGCGATTTTGTGTGACCGAACTTTGACCTTGTGTGACCAACTGTGACTTTGGAGAGGTGGAGTTTTACAACTAAATTTGTAATTGTGACTCTGTGTGACCTTGTGTGCCTTAACTGCGATCTCGTGTCAACTTACGTGACTGATTGTGATTTTGGGGGTGGAGATAGTGGGGTAGAGGTTGGGTGGGGCTAGAAAAAGTAGAAGAAATAATTTTTTGTGGTGAGGTAGGATCGGGGTGGGGAAAAGTAGAAGAAAAAAATAATTTTTTGGAGTGGGGTGGGTGGGTGGTGGGTAGGGTGGGGTCGGGGTCGGGGTCGAGTTAGGGGTTGGAAAAAGTAGAAGAAAAAAATTATTTTTTGGGTGGGTGGGTGGGTGGGGTGGGGTGTGGTGGGGTGGGGGAGGGTGGGTTGAGATGAGGTGGTTGGTGTGAAGTGTGAAAAAATAGAAGAAAAATAATATTTTGATGGGGTATGGTGGGTGACGAGGTGCGGTGCGGTGGGATGGGGTGGGGCGGTTGGGGGAAGTGTGAAAAAATAGAAGAAAAATCATTTTTGGGTGGGGTGTAAAAAATAGAAGAAAAATCATTTTTTGGTGGGTGGGTTGTGGTGGGGTTGCTAGGGTGGGTTGTGGTGGGGTTGTTAGGGTGGGTGTGAAAATATAGAAGAAAAATCATATTTGGGTGGGGTAGGATGGGGGTGGGGGTGAGGATGGATGGGTGGCGAGGTAGGGTCGGGGAGGGTGGGTAGGGGTGTGGAAAATTAGGAGAAAAAAATTAATTTTAGGTGGGGTGGGTGGGGTTGGGGATGGGTGGCATGGCAAGGTCTGGGCGAGTCGTGAAAATGTAGTAAAAAAAATCATTTTGGATGAGGTGGGTTGGGGTAGGGTCTGGGGCGAGGCTGGTGAGGAAGTTGAAAATTAGAAGAAAAAAATTAATTTTGGGTGGGGTGGGTGGGGTAGGTGGCGGGATAAGATAGGGTAGGGTCTGGACGAGTTGTAGAAAGGTAGTAGAAAAAAATCATTGTTGGTGAGGTGGGGTGGGGTAGGTTATGGTCGGGTGGGGTGGGGAAGGGTGAAAAAATATTTCAAAAAAAAAAAAAAAAAACTTATTTTTGGAGTGGGGTGGGTGGGCGTGGTGGGTGGGTGGGTAGGTGTGATGAGATGGGACTAGTGGGTGGGTGAGATGAGAAAAAAATAGAATTAAAATCATTCTTGTGGTGGGTGAGTAGTGGCGGGGTGGTTGGGTGGGTGGGCGGGGTTGGGTTGGGGAGGAGTGGGGGTGGGGTGGGGTGGGGTGGGTAAGGTGGTGTTGGGGGTGGGGGTGAGTGTGAAAAGTAGAAGGAAATTTTTTTTTTATGGGGTGTGGTGCGGTCGGGGTGGGTGGGGTGGTGGAATGGGTGGGTGGGTGTCGGAGTGGGTGGGGTGAGTACGGGGTTGGGTTGGGATAAAGTTGTTGTGGATTATGTATTGTTTTGATTTTATTATTTAATATTAGCCTTTGTTTGACAACTCATTATAATTATTATAATATTGTATTAATTAATTAACTAATTAACACCTGATTTTTTAAAAAAAATCTTAAGTTTGTTATGTTTAAAAAGTGAAAGTTTTAGTTGTATAGTTATGTAGTTTTCCCAAAAAATTATTAGCCTTATTTTCTTTGCCCATGATACTGGGAAAAATTCGCAAAAAAGTGCAAAGAATTTACATTGCTAAAAATAATTTAAATTTTTATGAATGTAAAAAAAATAAAGCTAAAAAAAACCTGAGCCGGTCCGGTAAAGATCAAGCTAAAATCTCGAGTCGAGTTTTATTTCTTTGATCGAGCTTTGACTCAACTGGATTCTGACCAAAAAAAAGCTCGGGCCGTCCACAAGTCGTGAGCTTCGGCTCGACTCGTTTACATTCATATCCAACATGGCAACACTTAAAAAATATATTTTTTTCTTATTATTAAATTATAATTTAAACTATGAGGTTAATATTATATAAATGATCACTTGAACATCTACACTTTATTTTTCATATAATATAATTTTTTGAATATTACATTTTGTTTTCCGTTATATTTGTGTTTTTAGTTCAATAAACTTAATTCCTCGATCACTCTTTTGAATGGGGAAAAAAATTGCATACTACGATTTGGGGGTCCAACTTGCACAGTGCCTCCTGCTCAGAAAATCTCAAGCATGGCTCTGAATGTGTGTTTAGGAAAAATAAAAATATATATAAAATGACATTCTTTTGAATGAAGAAGAAGATGATATTATCCTCTTTAATTCACCATAGTATTTACTATCAAATATTATCCATCATAACTTATACTAAAAATTTTACATGATTTAATACGATGCATGCACCAACCGTCACCTCATGGCATGTTTAGTAACGTCAATTATACAATACTATACAGTGTATAACACTTGAATTTGTCTACATTTTACTGTTCAAAACAATTCAATAATACATTTTTCCAATGGAAAAAGAATTTGCTTTGATATCTCTTCACCAGTAAAATATTAATAGAAGCCTTGGAAATGGAAGTATTCAAATGATAGTGTTGGGAACCCGGGTTGCTCTAATCACAAAAATTGATTTCTTGTGATAGATTATCCCGTTACAGGATTTTCTGTTCTATGTATTTAACTTGGAATAAATAATTTCGCACACAAAAAGGATTTTGAGAAGATTACCTTTGTAGCGTGCTTTACAATAATCTTCATCAACTGCTTCTTGATTCCACCAAAGTTTCAAACCCTCAAGCTTTCCTCGGTGTTCTCCAATGGCAGTTGTGCAGGTGTGTGGTCACCTTTCTCAAGATTTAGGTTAAACTAGGATTAGGGTTTCTTTGTAAAGAGGAAACACACATCACACACTTTAGTGTGTGTTTCGCCACTTTACCAATTAGGTTAATAAAAATAGTCTTAGGAGACTATTTGTAACCTCTTTACACTTCAAAACCCTACCAGGCCTAGTACCATAACCCAGGCCCATTTCTGCACAACCCAATACAGGTAATAAGCCTGTATAAACCCGTTATAGTGAAGCCACCGAGGGAACCTGATCGGACCCAATTAAACTAAGCTCCAATAAATTAATTATAACCCGATCAACTCTTGATCAGTCAAAATTAATTTATTAATCACGTTTTATTCCACTAAAAGAACGAGATTGCACTCTTAGTAAAATTGAAATTACTGAAACAATTAATCAATAATTATATCCTCTGACTTATCGTTCTTACATGTTACCCCCGTCGATCAACTCGAATATTCGGAGCAAGTTAAAATGATCAAAATGCCCTTCTCCGAATATTCATAAATTCTCAACTCTCATCTTCTATCTGACAGTTCGATGTGATCCCATCACATCATAGAATTCAACAGTCACTGTCGAATTACTGAGCTCAGATTCAACTGTCCACTAGAAGAACCAGTGAGATTATGATCATACCTAAAAGGTGACGGATTCCATAATACGAATATATGTTCCTCGTTAGTTCACTTTAATTCCCAAAGTACCGAGATATTGATCAGCAATTTGATCTCACCCATTGATACCTCAAAGAACTTCAAGTTAGTAATCGAAGTCCATTATCCTATTAGGATTAAGGTCCCACGTACAATAATCAAGTGAAATTAAATTTGTATGGTCAATGTCACAAATTAATTTCACGTGGTCCCGTCCAATACGTTCCAAACGTACTCTCAATTTTATTACAAAAGTCAAAGATAGACTTTAATAAAATCGAGACGATCTTATCAAAATAAATTGTCCATATTTATTTACTGATCGTGAACGTTAATTTTAGATCGAATCACAAATTGAATCTTTCTGTGTTTAACAACTTAAACACTCAATTTGTAATATCAAATCGACCCGTGGACAAACACAACATCATATTAATACAATCAATTAATATTTTACTTTTAAATGTCGTGAATTATACTCTATGGGCATATATAATTCCAACAATCTCCCACTTGCCCTTAGAGTATACATGAAACATCGAATCATTCATCTTGTCAACATCATCATTACATTAATGATTATGTTCTCAACAAAGATGATAACTCCTTTCGATGTAAGTCACGGTTGTATAACAAACAATCCAAGATTGTGTTATTCCCAACCAATTAACCACAATATCTCCCAGTTATATTCCAATTTTGACGACTCTCGAGAATCCTAGTCAAATCAGATCTTAATTAGTTTTATTCCATCAGATCACCAACCGAATAGATAAGCAAATATTTACTCGTTTTTCGAAAACGCTTCAGTAAATGCTGTACCTCTATTCAATGATCTGATCCTGGATCAAACTAATAATCACCAACAATATCCCCAGCATAAGATATGACCTATCTAGTGCAAAGTAAGGCTTCCTATAGCCGGAGCATAAGGAACCTTCTCTATCTTACCATGAGTATTAGGAGAATACTCATAAGATAGATGAAGTCCACAAAGAACATTATTCCTTTCAAAACTTCAATATTGCAAATGTAGATAGTATCTTATTATTACATGAAACTTGATACTATTCTATTCCATTTTTCTCCCACTCCGAAAAGTACGGATGTCTAGAAAAAATAGACAGTCATCTACAAGTCCTTCAAGTCTAATTGCTGGTACCAACTACTATTTAATGAAAATACTCTCACACATAAGTAGAGTGTCATCCAAATAAATAGTCGCGAAAACTGTCTCATCTTTCTGTATACACGAGTATACTTAAGATATATCAAGATTTTGATCAAGAACATGTATCACAATGGTTCTATCAAATTCTATATTCCATATCTTGAACAATTACCCAAATCCAAAGTTGGAAACTTGTAAGTCATGAATTTTACTTTCATGGTCTTTAATATGAACTCATTAGATTACACTTTGTAAATGATTTCCTCAAGATGCATTCAAGAAACAACATCTTGATATCCATTTGTCGTACCTCATTTTCACAATGAACGACAATGGATAAAAGATCCAGGTAAACTTTTTGCATGGCTATTGGCGAGAAGGGTTTCACAAACCCACAACCATAAGCCTTGCACTAAAGGTATCAACCTTTCCATCTACCATTCTTTTATCATCTTAAAAATCATCAAACCCTATAGGTTTGACCCCATTGGGTGCGTCTACAAATATCCAAACTTGTTGGATTACTAGGAATCTAATTCCGAGTTCACATTCACCTTCCATGATTTCAAGTCTATAACTTCTACCACTTCCCTAAATGAGGAGTTCTTCTCTTATTTCAGCAGAGACTGTCTAAAAAGACTCTCCGTAGAATAAGAGCCAAGAAGGTGGTCTCACAACCCTCCCAATCCAATTAGTCGCTGGAAGTGTATTTCAATTATGTCCAAACAGAGTCCCTTCCTCTCCTCCCACTACTTGGTTATACCCCTAATTGGGATCAACCTCTTCACTACCTCTTTATGAACATAAAGAAGAGGCAGAACAGTGAGAACAACTTCAACTACAACCTTTGGTTTTTCCCTGTCCATTGGGTTCACCAGGTAAAATTAGTGGTTGAACCACTTGCCTATTTCTCCCACTAGGATCAGCAACCATCGGTTCCGTAGGAAGTCCCAAATCATCAAGATTAATTCTATGCGGAAACCTGGAATCAAGTTGTTTGAACCACGTTCTAACATCTTATCCAATAGAATTTTACTTGTGGATTTGTATTCTTCTAAATGCCTTATCCTCTAAGAAAGTCACATTTGTACTCAACAAATACTTTCTGGACCAGAGGACTATAGAAGAAATAATTTCTAGTTTCATTGTATACCTTATATATAATCAAACCTTCATTGTTGCCACCATCTCTTCAATCCTTCCTTTCAGCTTGTGTGCCAAAAGTCCCCAAATCTGAATGTGGTGTAAACTGAGCTTGCACCCATGCCACAACTCTAGGGGTATTTCAGGAAACGAATCAATGGTACTAGGCTATGAAGGAACCTGACTATCTCCGGTATACATTCCCAAATGAAACTAGTAACGAGGATAACTCATCATTGATTTGGTATTACCTTGTTCTCCTTTTCCGATAAATGGTTCCTAAACTCATATGAGAGATACACAAACCTCGATCAAATCGAAGTATTTCGATTCTCTTAATTACTTCTCAACTTCTATCCAAAATTCTAGAATTTCTTCAACATTTCGGATTAATGAGATATTAAGTATATAATCGAGATCTGGAGTGATCATCAATAAAAGTGATGAATTACTCGTACTCTCTCGTATCTTGAGCACAAAAGAATCCATTCATATCGAAGTGTATTAATCCTCAAACTCTTAAGTCCATATAATGTATAAGGACTCTTGGTTATATGATCCTCTAAACAAGATTCAGAAAAATAGTATAGATTCCACCTCAGATCCTTTTGAGGTCCATCCCTTACTAGTATTAGAATCGAGTTTTGGATAAGTGTAACCAAGCCTAAAATCTTAATCATTTTACCCTCTAAATAAAATTCAAAAGCCCACATAGATTCCACCTCCAAAATACTTAGAGGTTATCTTTACTAGTCTTTCAATCTTATTTAGATAAATATGATTATCTTAAGATCTTATCAAAGAGTTCATTAATACAAGGAGTCATCTATCCCTTATCACTTGTAGTAATATTACACTTAGAACCATTTACAAGGCTTTGAGAGTGTTAACCATTTGTCTCGCAACAATAAGAGCATTATTTAACTTAATTCCAACTAATGACTGGAGATTAAGCGCTAAATAATTCCGCTCAAATAATAAAGAGACAAAATAACAATCAAATTGTTTCGCAAACATAAAAGCCCAACGGCTCTTTCCATATTACCATACCCGTGCTTATCCTTATAGTATACTCTATCTCATTGTGTCATTTGGTCACCTAGGACCATATTGCAACAACTTGCAATAGCGATTAGTTACTCTAGAATCTATAATCAAGATAGACTCAATTACTAACCATAACACAATGAATAGAGTCTTACTCCATTATAGAGTTTCCAAGAAAGGCTACTTCCTCATTAATCCTATCTTTGCTCAAAAGCAAAAAGGTTAGAGGGCCTACCATACTATCCGTTGCTTTAAAATAATCTCTTCTCTATGAATAGCTTACATTGAACCTTTCAGGGACACGTTCATCCTGGTGAATATAGTCCACACTGAACCGCAAGAGATCATCTTAAAAGATTTCTCAAGCATTATGTCACATGAATCAATGTTTGCAAGTGGAACCTCCACCACGTTAAAGTGACCAATCATGTTTTACCAAATGGTCTCTTATAAAAACGTGATCGGTTCATAAGTAGAGAAATAATATAGCTTTATAGCATATTTTATATAATTAAAATGTTCAAATTATCATAAATACCCTTCCATCGAGAAAATAAATATGGTATCCCATTTTGATATTTTTATTGCGAAGTACTTGATATGAGAATCAAAACTATGCAATAAACCATCTCATCAAAATAAAACCATTTTCATTGGAAGATTTATAATTATTTTGAACAAGGATCTTCTAGTACGAACAAATGTCATAAGTGGAAAGAATTATAACGAGACATGTTACAGTTTTCGCAAATTAGTTGGTGATGTCTAAATATATAACTAGTTGTGGAAATACGACATTCAAATAAAATAAATGTATTAAACATGAGTTGTATAAATGATGAATACTTTCATATATGATGCATGAATAAAAAATTATGCACAAGTAGACCCAAAACTACTATAATATGACGACAACCTAAAACCCCAAAATCTTAAACACATTTCTCTATAGGAGAAATAAATGTGATTTATGGCTAGGCTGGGACCCTCCCACTAAATTAAATATTTCTAGCATCTCATGCAATATTTAATTTATAGTCGTTAAAATTTGGCTATCATTGACATCGTTTGGATATTCTATAGGAAGTCCCCACGATATCATTGATTTAAGTGTTTAACCCCTATATTAATAATATTTCAAGTACCAAATTAATTATGTCACCTATAGGGTAATCATGATTAATTCACACTTAAAAAATCATCACCTAATTGGGCCCAATCCAGTAACCAAAACAGTGTAGCCCTCCTACAGGGAGACTAATTAGATTAGCACGAGACATACACAAATTTTTACTAATGGACTAATAGGGGAGGCCGTGGGTTCAAAAATTTGCACCCTCACTCACTTAATATTTTGAACTCTTGGGTTTTAATTAATAATTACCCAATCAATTTTAACTCTTAAAATGAATTTAATTATTAATAAATATATTTATTTTCTAATCTAATATTTAGAAAAGAAAATAAAATATATAAAACAATGCATGACAGTATAGTACCTAGAGCGGTGTTTATGCGATCTACATGACATGTTATTTAATGACATTCATTCACAATTTAATTAAAGCAATAATAAAATGCAATAATAAAATAAATAAGAACATAATTTATGGCCCAAACCTAGACACACAATTACAAATTAATAAAGAGTCTATTGAGCCACAAGCCGGCCCAATTCTTCAATTTCTAATTGCAAGTGTCTAGCCCATTACTTGAACTCTTCAAATAATAGTTCTCAGCCCATTATCAAACTGGTCCAATCTGTGAAGCTTCAATCTTCAGTCCAAATATCAAATGTAGTGATCCAATTAAATATTCCAGCCCATTGTAAAATTCAGTCCACATTGCATTGGCCCAGCTAAACAATTTAGCCCACATTGCAATTAATTAAAGTAGACCAATTTTACAATTACTGGGCTATAATTAATTTCACCCAAATCTATATCTGGCCCAACTTCAATTTAATTCAACAAACCCATTTAGCAAATCATTTGATTCCGGCCCATTTTCTTAATTCCAAAAAATCAGCCCAGAAGAAGTCACGGCCCAAAAGCAAAATCTGGCCCAAGTTAATTCCTTCTTCATTGCAATGCTGTGTAACCTACTGAACGAGAATTCAAAAAAAAATTCAGCCGCGCCGTGATTTCAGCCGCTGCCTACGGAAATACCATCGCCGGAAAGTGTCACAACCATTGTGACCACAACAGCAGCCCCATGTCCCGCAGCCGCCATCGCCAGAAAGTGTGGGTTGAGTCGCTGCAACGACATCAGCAGTTTCATGGGTGCTGCCATCTTCGAACCTGCTGCGGCGCTGCCATTTTCGAACCTGCATCGCAGTGGCACCTGTGGTGCCGCTGCCGCCGCGATCTACTTGGGGTCACAGCGCCAACAGCGGCGCGATCGTCCACAGATCGCAACGGCAGCACCCAAGTGCTGCTGGCTGCGTAC
This sequence comes from Ligustrum vulgare, assembly GCA_963555705.1. NCBI lineage: Eukaryota > Viridiplantae > Streptophyta > Magnoliopsida > Lamiales > Oleaceae > Ligustrum > Ligustrum vulgare. The sequence goes on from OY743185.1 coordinate 3,380,709, forward strand.
AGCGGCGTATGCGGGTTCCGCTACCGTCGCGATCGAGCCAAGATAGCAGCCCAAAAATCGCCGCCATTGACTGCCGATCACAATGGTAGCACTCACGAGTCCCGCCGACTGCCTGCATGTCGTTCATGGTAGATTTTCAGAAATTGCAAGCCAAGTCCTCCTTTTGTTGAAGATGGTGAAGTCAAGTCCCTTGTCCAAAATTGCAACAGAGGTCATCCGAATTTTGCAGCAATAGTCCCTCAATCTGAAATTGAATTACCTGGTCCTCCATGTTTCAGCAGTGATGGATCCGGTCCTCATGATTTTACAATTACAACAAAAATTACACAAACCCTAATTCTATTGCAAAATTAAAATCAAAGGGGAAAACATAGAGTCGTAATCCACCCCCTTTGTTACATGACTCGATAATACAATACAAGATTTTACCACAAAAAATCTAAGGCCATAAATTTGTTCAATAAAAAAATATCATTCATCCAATAACAATCAAATCACATAATCCTAACACCGCTCAACTAACACATGCATAACAAAATTATTTATTCTTAAATACACAAAACAGTATCAAAAACCTGGCTCTGATACCAATTGTTGGGAACCCGGGTTGCTCTAATCACAAAAATTGATTTCTTGTGATAGATTATCCCGTTACAGGATTTTCTGTTCTATGTATTTAACTTGGAATAAATAATTTCGCACACAAAAAGGATTTTGAGAAGATTACCTTTGTAGCGTGCTTTACAATAATCTTCATCAACTGCTTCTTGATTCCACCAAAGTTTCAAACCCTCAAGCTTTCCTCGGTGTTCTCCAATGGCAGTTGTGCAGGTGTGTGGTCACCTTTCTCAAGATCTAGGTTAAACTAGGATTAGGGTTTCTTTGTAAAGAGGAAACACACATCACACACTTTAGTGTGTGTTTCGCCACTTTACCAATTAGGTTAATAAAAATAGTCTTAGGAGACTATTTGTAACCTCTTTACACTTCAAAACCCTACCAGGCCTAGTACCATAACCCAGGCCCATTTCTGAACAACCCAATACAGGTAATAAGCCTGTATAAACCCGTTATAGTGAAGCCACCGAGGGAACCTGATCGGACCCAATTAAACTAAGCTCCAATAAATTAATTATAACCCGATCAACTCTTGATCAGTCAAAATTAATTTATTAATCACGTTTTATTCCACTAAAAGAACGAGATTGCACTCTTAGTAAAATTGAAATTACTGAAACAATTAATCAATAATTATATCCTCTGACTTATCGTTCTTACATGTTACCCCCGTCGATCAACTCGAATATTCGGAGCAAGTTAAAATGACCAAAATGCCCTTCTCCGAATATTCATAAATTCTCAACTCTCATCTTCTATCTGACAGTTCGATGTGATCCCATCACATCATAGAATTCAACAGTCACTGTCGAATTACTGAGCTCAGATTCAACTGTCCACTAGAAGAACCAGTGAGATTATGATCATACCTAAAAGGTGACGGATTCCATAATACGAATATATGTTCCTCGTTAGTTCACTTTAATTCCCAAAGTACCGAGATATTGATCAGCAATTTGATCTCACCCATTGATACCTCAAAGAACTTCAAGTTAGTAATCGAAGTCCATTATCCTATTAGGATTAAGGTCCCACGTACAATAATCAAGTGAAATTAAATTTGTATGGTCAATGTCACAAATTAATTTCACGTGGTCCCGTCCAATACGTTCCAAACGTACTCTCAATTTTATTACAAAAGTCAAAGATAGACTTTAATAAAATCGAGACGATCTTATCAAAATAAATTGTCCATATTTATTTACTGATCGTGAACGTTAATTTTAGATCGAATCACAAATTGAATCTTTCTGTGTTTAACAACTTAAACACTCAATTTGTAATATCAAATCGACCCGTGGACAAACACAACATCATATTAATACAATCAATTAATATTTTACTTTTAAATGTCGTGAATTATACTCTATGGGCATATATAATTCCAACAGATAGAACTAGTATTCCAAAGGTTACACTAAAAAATTATAATTTTACCTCTAATAAACAATAAAAGATAGCCAAGTCGATGCAATTTGTCACGTGAGGGGTTGACTTTTTATAATATAGAAAAAAATTAAACTTGGTCGACCTCCGTATTGCTTTAAAGCTCAATCTTTTGTTTCCAAGTTTCTTATTCACTAAGTATTCAATTATTAATAATGATTGTCATGTTTATTGCACAATTAATCTTTCTGCGTCTACACATTAATAAATAGTCTAACATCTCTAAATTAATATTTACGAATTAATAACATTTGACATTTATAGATACTCTATATGAACATTTTTTTGTTCGGTTAATTATCTTGATGTTGAACTGCATAATACTTCGTCCATATTTAAGGTGAATGACAAGCTCATAGGTAACTTATAATTAGAAAGTGGACAGAATATAGAAAGATGAGCTCGGCAAAAGGATCGAATGAATTCAATTGATATTTTCACACACAAAAGATACAATACAGAATTCACAATTTATAAAACAAGGAATATATATATATAGACATAGACATAGACATAGACATAGACATACATGCAAGAGAGAAATAATGTAATCCTAATTCTATAATATTCTACTTCGTGATAACGTGCAGCTCCCTGCAGCTGTTAGATTTTGCAAGATAATTATGCCTTGAGTCAGTGAATAAAAATGTGAGGTAGGTTATTGATGTGTTCCGGACCCTCGACAATCGGAGTCATAGCAGTCTTGACGGAAAAATTCAAGTAATTCAAGTCAAAACAAGAATTCAGTAGGTTCGACGAGCTTTGAAGATCAAACCGTGCCGAAAAGAACCAAAAAATTAAGCAGCGGGCCTTTTACGGCCGTAACCTTTGGAATTACGGTCGTAACGCAGCTATCGCAATTTTTGGGCAGAACATGACTTACAGCCGTAATCAAATTCATCACGACCGTAACTGCGGTATTAGTTTTGGACCAGAGAGGAGCTTACGGTCGTAAGCCCGGTATTTACGGGCGTAACAAAGTAGTGGCCTGATTTTGAGAATTTTTAATTATTTTGTTTCCTTTTTTGTTTTTATGTTATTTGCCTATTTTAGTATTTTAGTTTAATTAGAATTCTATTTTGAGTCAATTAGTGGCTAGGGTTTTTGTTTTCTTATTTATACGCTTTTTCCATTCATTGTAATTCAGACTTTGAATTTGAATAAACAGTTTATTGGGTGATTCAATAATTTTATAGGTGAATTTCCTATATGTTTAGAACTTATCAAAACTAATTCTTGTGGCATTCGACAATCAAACTTATCAAATATTCGTGAGAGTATTTGTGCGTTCAAAACCAGAAACTCATCAAGGAGATTGGGCAAATCCTTGTGGCGTTTCGAAAGTCGTGGTTCTTTATTCCGCATCGTTGAGCCATCGCGTCATGAATATCGGGTCAAGATTCCTCCGTCCATCCACAACCAGGGTTCGGAACTTTCCGGCGTTTCTTCCGCGCTTTGAATCTCATCAATTATCTTCTTCATCAAGTGTAAAACTCTGTCATTTAGAGGATTAGGATAGGTTTAGGACTTAATTTCTAACTTCCCCTTTCAAACTGGAGTCCCTTGTGATAATTCCCAGTTTGTTCCAGAAGTATTGGAAGTTTGTAGGAGATAGTGGCTTTGGGATGTTCCGGAATTTTGAAAGTTCATTTTTTGTTTCATTCAATAAGAACCGAATCCATACTATTTCTGTAGTTGTGTGACCTAAAGCCATGTACACGCTTCAGTACTTGACCTCGTACAACATGTTTTTTTGAACTCCAAGAGATTAGATTTCTTCCGAGATACACACAATAGCCCAGCATTGATCTTCTGTTGTCAAGACATGAAGCCCAATCAGAATCTGTGTATGCTATGATGTTTAGGCTTCCACTCTTTTGAAATAGAATACCATGATCTAAGGTCCCCTTAAGGTACCTAAAAATCCTCTTAATTGAATTCTAATGGGTCTCTGTGGGATCTTGCAAGAATTGACTCATCCTGTTAACTGAAATGGAAATGTCAGGTCTTGTGTAGCTTAGACATTGAAATGCTCCAACAGCACTTCTATAATTGGTAGGATTCTGAAGAGGTTCATCTTCATCCTTCGATATAAATTTACCACTTACCATTGGCGTCACACTAGCATTCCAATTTTCATAACCAAATCTTTTGAGTATTTCAAGAATGTACCCCTTTTGTGAGAGATGTAATGAAAAAGTTCCTCTGTTAGCTTCTATACCAAGAAATTTATTTAAGAGTCCCAAATCCTTTAAGGCATAGGTGTCATTCAGCATTTTGATGAGTGACTCCAAATTGTGAATATTATTTCCCGTTAGAATGATATCATCAACATATATAAGAAGAATATATGTTGATTCTCCTTCTTTGTCCGTAAAGAATAAGGAATGACGCTCTCAATTGTTTGAAACCCCAATTGATCAGTGTATCCTTTTTAGTTTTGTTGTGCTAGGCTCTTGGGCCTGTTTTAGGCCATATAAGGATTTTTCTAACTTACACACATGGTAAGATCTCCTTTTTGTCTTTGAATCCCTCTAGTTGTTCCATAAAACCCTCTTCTATCAGTTCACCATTATGAAATGTGTTATTAACATCAAACTGCCTTATTGGCCAATAATTTTCGACTTACAAGGAAAGTATAATTCCAGTGTGGCTGACTTGATAATCAGGCTAAAGGTCTCATGATAGTATATTACAGCCATTTGAAGAAACCCATTTGCAATCGGCGTGCTTTATACCTTTGCACAGCACCATCAGTAATATATTTAGTCTTAAAACCTCATTTACATCCTATTACTTTCTTTGATGGGTTAGGTGGAATTAGTTTCCATGTTTTGTTCTTCACAAGCACTATAAATTTGTCTTCCATAGCTTTCTTCCCTAAGTTGTTGTTCAATGCCTCTGTAATTGATGCTGGTTCAGTTTTACTAGTGATTGTAGAGTTGAGGACCTTTGGCCTAAAAATTCCTTCCCTTTCTCTAGTTACCATGGGATGTATTCTGCCATCAGAGGCTTGTGAACCAGTTTGGAACTGTTAGCTAGCTTCATCAACTTCATTTCCACTATCTAGAGTTGTTGAAGGATGTTGCACCAAACCATGACTATTATAATTATCCACTTCTTCGATAGCAGCTGGTTGTGGATCAATGACAAATGATTTTGCAAGAAGTTTGTTTTAAAAGGAAACAAAGACTCATCAAATATCACATGTCTAGAAATATAGATTTGTCCATTAGAGCTTAAACATTTATGACCTTTATGTTGGCTGCTTGGTCCAATGTAGACACACCTTTGTGAATGGAAAGATAGTTTTTGTTTTTGATAAGGTCTAAGATACAAGTAGCATGCACAATCAAAAGTTTTAAAGCTAGAGTAGTCTGTTTCCCTTCTATAAAGTAGTTGTGAGGGTGTTTTATGATCTAGAACTATCGGTGAACATGGTCTGATTTGGGCGATTTTTGACAAATTCCAAACCAAATCATTTAAAGTGGTTTAGAATTTTTCATACTCAAACCAAACCATTTCATTTTGTAAACCAATTTTTTTTTTTTTTTTTTTTTTTTTTTGCGGTTTGGTACGGTTTCAAACTATGGTTTATTGATCAAATAAAGTTGGTACGTTTGAAATGAGTAAAAAAATATATTTTTCTATAATTTCGAGTTAAAGCGCTGATACAAGCAAAAAAAAAAAAAAAAAATATTAATCTTTCTAATAGAGAGAACAAAAAATTATAAGCCGGAGTTTCTCCAAATTCATACATAAGGCTGTTACTTCCTATCCAGAAGGGCTGTTATAACACCAATATTGCGTTATGAAAATTAGCCTAAATGCATTAAAAGACATTAGAATACCATTTTCAACTATCTTCTCTTCTTAAGCAGCAAGTTCTCCTCTTCTTTAAGTTCAGTCAAGGTTAGTAAATCAAAGCGATCAGGGTAAATCATTATGGCTCGTGAAAATAGATGCTAAAATCTAATGTCAATAACCATATACTAATCTCTAGACTCATTTGTTAGTGATGTAATTTTTTTCTTATACAAAACAATATAACTATAATAATTATTATCCAACAATCACCTTGTATACCTCTCTTTCTAATGAAAATAAATAGCCAGCTTGAAGAATTGAGTTCTTAAAGGTAGAGAGTAACTTTAAAGAGAAGCATAGGTAGCAATTGTAGTGCCAAATTAACTTGTTTGATAGGGAATTCCAAGTTTGCTAACTATGGTCAATGAAACATGCTAGTAATTATAACAATTAGGCAAGAAATGTGTCAAAACTCCAGAATATTTAACGATGTCAAATATTAGAATGACAAAAATATCAAATGGGGATTCCCTAGACATGACACCACATGTTGAATGACCAAGGTAAAATTAATAAAGCTCAATTAATCAAATGGTTGTCTCTATCTTCTTTCTTGACATCTTCTTGGTTGAATCATTAGCTGAGTTGGATCAATTTGTATTATATTAATTCATTCTATTTTTTTTAATTATGGTGTCATTTTTTTTAGTGGTTTTGCGGTTTCAAATAGTTTTTTAAAATATAAACATAAACCAAACTATTTCAAAGTTATTTGGTTTGGGTCAAAACAAAAACATTGACGGGGGCGACTTGGACCCAACCAACGGTTCCAAAATTGGGGTTTTGACCACACTTCACTATATATATTAGGTCAAGTGGTTTTAGTGAGTGTGAAGTAGAAGATTTAAAAGGGAGTGCATGACTTTTTCCAAACTGGAGAACTTCATAGAACTGTCTTTCATTGACATTAAAGGACTTATTACATGACTCAGAGACACGACTCAAGACTTGCACTGAGGGATGTCCTATCCTCTTGTGCCAAAGTTCTAACATGGACTGAGTAGAGCAATTTTTTTTTATTTCTTCTTCCTTGCTGGTGAAAGATAGGATAGGTTTATTTGTGTGAGTTGAGAATGTATTTGTCTTTTATTGGAGAGTGGAAGCTGATATAGACCATCCTTAAGCCTTCCCTGCATCATAATCTTCCTCGACTGTAAATCCTTAACAGTACAAGTGTTAGGGAAGAACTCCATGGAAACATAATCATCATTAGTGAATTTAGATACACTAACTAGATTTTTCTTTATCTTAGGAACATGTAACAAACTTTTGAGATAAGTTACTTTATTCACTTAAATGGGGGTATTTTTAGTTCCAGTGTGAGCAATAGACAACAAGCCACCATTTCCAACTCGAATAGCTTGTTTACCTATGTAATTTTTTACTGCATTCAGATTATTTGTGTCCTGTCACTTGGTTGCTTGCCCCTGAATCAACAAACCAGGATTATGTTAGCTCAAGATAAACTAACCAAGAGGAGGGGTGAATTTGTTTATAAAATTTTTTCGATAAATAATCTCAAACTTAAAAATCAATGGGTACAAGTATGAGCACTTAGTGTTGCAAGTAACTTAACTATCAATGTAGTGTGCTATAAATGTGTAAACTTAATTGATAAAGCAAGTATATCACTTAGATATAGTATTGCACAATATAAATTGATAGAATAGAGTAAGTACAATGTAAGTAAGTAAAAGGGATAAGAGAATGCAAATGCGATTTAAGTAGGTTCAATAAACCAACGTGATCTACGTCCTCCGTCACCGAGCTCTCCGTCACGAGTAAGGCCAAATCCACTATATTGATAACTTATAACAAGGAGTATCGAATCCTTAAGTGACTTACAATAAGGAGCACTTATCCTTAGGTGACTTTACAACAAGGAGCACATATCCTATACAATCGAGTTTTCACAGTGATCTCGAAACCATAAGCAAAATACAAATGAGAATTTTATAATTGAATAAACTGTCTTAACAAATGATATGATCAAATCAAGTATCTTGAGAGTTTTAGGATAACACTTCAATAGATAGCAAATGTTTAAAGCTCAAGTGTTTGTGAAAACTTTGAAAAATGATATGAGATAGTTTTGCTTGAATCAAAGTTTTTCAAACAATGATCTCTCTTTCCAAATAATACTTAGTTAAGTATGAAGAGAGATTTACACTTCAATAAGTGTTTGGTGATGATGAACTCAATCAACGATCAATAATGAAGTAAGAGTATTGAGTTTTCTACAAAAATAGAATTCTTGATAAAGATATGAAAAGTTTTGATTAATCAAGAAATCCTTTGCAATCTTATAAATATATTAAAGGAAGATAGCTGCAAGGTTTCATCCCGCCTAAATTTCCCGCCTCCGCTACAGTAACATTTTTTTTTTCCTTCCTGAACGTACGTTTCTGTGAAATGTGATGCCGTGTAGCCAGAAAGAAAACCTGAGTCAATTATGAACAGTGACAGACAGCGATTGATTGCAGTTCAGAACATTACACTAATTGCAAGCTACCTTTCCATATTTTTAAAGCTGAACAGACATTTCTCCTTTCATTCTTCATCCGCATTTTACAAAAGCTGTTCTTGAAGCAAGAAGGTTTGCTGCATTCCCTCCCCCTCAAACATCATTTAATTCTTTCTCTTTTTTTTGTCTAAAATTTTGTTGTTCTTTTTTGTCTAAAAACTAAGAACATTTGAAAGAACATTTTGCAACTTACGAAACTGATCGGAACGGCCAGAAACATATCTTTGATAAGGTAACCAAATTTGTTTTGTTTCAAAATCATACAATCGTCAAAAAGATGGACTAATATTTTTTTCCTTTTAACTTCTTAGATATGGCACCGATTATTGACAAGCTAGCTAACATTGACATAACAAAAACACGTTGGGCTTTCAAGGTTCGTGTGGTCCGAGTCTGGGAGAATCCAAGCTACGGTAACAGCGATGACGTTTACAGCTTGGAGATGGTTTTCGTAGACAGAGAGGTGCGTTTTCTACCTTTAAATCTAATCGAGAGTTCGTGTTTGTAGTTCAATACATATCAATGAACCTGTTGAAGCATTTTATAAAACTGAATTATGCATGCTATAAAGTACAGCAGCAGATGAACCTGTTCAGTATATATCAATGAACCTATTGGAGCATAATACAACATTTCATAAAACTGTAATATGCATACAATAAAATGGTATTAGAGTGGGTACAAAACTGTGCAAGCATGTTAAAAAAATTTGAGCCCCCATAAAAAAACTGTGCAACCATGTTAAACAGATTGAAACTACATTATGCATAAATAACTGTACACATCTGAAATAATATTAGTATAGTATTATGCATACTATACAGCACCTGCATACTATGCATGCTATAAAGTACAGTAGCAGATGAACCAGTTCAGTATATATCAATGAACCTATTGGAGCATAATACAACATTTTATAAAACTGTATTATGCATACAATAAAATGGTATTAGAGTGGGTACAAAACTGTGCAAGCATGTTAAAAAAATTTGTGCCCCATAAAAAAACTGTGCAACCATGTTAAACAAATTGAAACTACATTATGCATAAATAACAGTACACATCTGAAATAATATTAGTATAGTATTATGCATACTATACAGCACCTGCATACTATGCATGCTATAAAGTACAGCAGCAGATGAACCTGTTCAGTATATATCAATGAACCTATTGGAGCATATTACAACATTTTATAAAACTGTATTATGCATACAATAAAATGGTATTAGAGTGGGTACAAAACTGTGCAAGCATGTTAAAAAAATTTGTGCCCCCATAAAAAAACTGTGCAACCATGTTAAACAAATTGAAACTACATTATGCATAAATAACTGTACACATCTGAAATAATATTAGTATAGTATTATGCATACTATACAGCACCTGCATACTATGCATACTATGCATGATATAAAGTACAGCAGCAGATGAACCTGTTCAGTATATATCAATGAACCTATTGGAGCATATTACAACATTTTATAAAACTGTATTATGCATACAATAAAATGGTATTAGAGTGTGTACAAAACTATGCAAGCATGTTAAAAAAATTTGTGCCCCCATAAAAAACTGTGCAAGAATGTTAAACAAATTGAAACTACATTATGCATAAATAATTGTACACATCTGAAATAATATTAGTATAGTATTATGCATACTATACAGCACCTGCTGAACCTGTTCAATATATATCAATGAACCTATTGAAGCATTTTATAAAACTGTATTATGCATACAATAAAGTATAGCACTTGCTGAACCTGTTCAGTATATATCAATAAACCTATTGCAGCATAATACATCATTTTATAAAACTATGAGATTCTAAAATGCTAGCTAATAAAATACAGCAAATGTTGTTGAAGCATTCCTTGAAACTGTATAATAGCATGTTGAAGCATTTTATAAAACTGTATTATGCATACAATATACATCAATGATCCTGTTGAACCTATTGGAGCATAAGTACAACATTTTATAAAATTGTATTATGCATACCATAAAATGTATTAGAGAGTGCATAAAAAACTGTGATATAATATTTGAAGTCTATTTACTATGAGATTCTACATGTCATAACATGCTTAAAAGATGATGTTGAGGCATTTTATTCACTCACACTACAATTAATAATGGCCATTCCAAATGAAAAACTATGGACAGTGTGCATAATAAAAATCTGTGCAGGCATATTATATGGTCACACTCACAGCATGTCCTGTGCAAAAATGAAACTATCTTATGCATAAAGAAAGAAAAATTCTCTACGTGTTTGAAATAATATTTGAAATCTATTTACTATGAGAAATAAATGTTATAACATGCTTATTCTCACATTGAATCTTAATATAGCATATTTCGATACGTAGGGTACAAGAATTAATGCTACCGTCAAACGGAACCTGATTAAGACTTTCAAGCCTCTAATCCGTGAAGGTCTATTGTATGTGGTGCGCCATTTCGTCGTAGGTCACAACAACTCAAAGTACAAGGCTACTAATCACAAATACAAGCTGAATTTTATGATGAAGACAGAGATCATAGAAGTTACAGATGACAGTTTTCCATCCCAGATTTACGAGTTCAAGCCATTTACCAATCTGCTACAATCTCCAGAAATTGATGAGACCATTTTATTTGGTAAATTTTTTATAAAATAGTATTGAGTCCATAGTTATTTATCGTTTTATTTTTTTATTTTTATTAACAATGCTATTTATCAGATATAATTGGGGAGGTAGTAGCCAAGGATGTTGTACGGTCAAAGGAATTATCGGGAAGAACCACCAAAATGATTGATATTGTGTTGCAAGATACAGAGTAAGTGTATCGAAATTCATTTCTTTTTAAATTGCATCTTATCTTATAGTTTATATATTAGTTATTTTTTTTCAAGGGTATAAGACTTACCAGTTTCTTTCTTCAGCAATAATCGATTGTCCTGCACATTATGGGGTGAATATGCTGATGAGATTAGCAAGATCTTGGAATCGGATAATACAGAACTAGCAATTTTGTTACTCCAGATGTGTCGCGCTAAGAAGTTCAGAGGTTGATTGTTATTTTTATCATGCATGAAAAATAATTTTGCTTATGTTGATGACTTTCACTATATTTTTATGCAACTGTAGGTGAGGTCGGGATTTGTAACACATACCATGTTACCAAAGTTAGCGTGAATGCCCAAATTCATGAAGTTCAGGAGTTTCGTGAGAAGTATGTTCAGGTCATTTCTTTATTGAGAAATCATATTTGGTTATTATCTTAGTCCCTGCATTAATAGTGAGATGATTTGTGTTGCAAGGCTATTGGTTGGAAATGAGTGTATCTCCCAACGAATAAGTCAGATTTCTTCGAGTTCGGTTTACACTGTTGCAGATGACTTGGCAAGTGGGGCATGTGATGTGAGAACTATTGAGTACCTTTTTGAATCAGTGGAGGTAATATATTATGCTATAATGTTTATAATAATGTCGTGTTTAATAGGACTGGTGATAATTTCTGCTTATTGTTTGGGATGGGCTAGGTTGGTCAATGTTGGGTTTTAGCTACTATTGTGGCTATTGAGAGTGATACAGACTGGTGGTATTTATCCTGTAAGAAGTGTCCGAAGAAGGTTAGGGCTGTAGATAAAAGGTTCTACTGTGAAAAGTGTGACCGTTATGATGCTGCTGGAATACCTAGGTGATTAATCATTAACTTTCATTTACCTATTTATCCAATTTCACTAATTCCTAATAAGCATAATTATAATCACCTGCATTGAAATCCACTTCCGGTTTATTTTTATACAAACAAATAAAAGATTTAAGATTCAAGTGAGGGTCCTTGATGGGACCGGCAGTGCATCTTTTTTGCTTTGGGATCGTGAGTGCATTCAATTGCTTGGGAAGAGTGCTCATGATCTGCGAGAAGATATGGTTAAGGTAAGTTGTATTAAAATATTATGTGATTATGTGATTAGCTGTTAAAAATGCTAATATCATGTCTTGATCAATGACAAAAAATGACAACACATGACTCAGAAGAGATTTCTTATCCAAATGATATTGAATCTTTGGTTGACAAGAAAATATTATTCAAAGTTCAGATTAAGGATCAAAATGTGCAGCAACGACTTGATGTATTCACAGTGATGAGGCTTACGTTCGATGATTCGTTGATATCTAAGTATGTTACTATTCACTGTTTTGAAAGTCAGGTTAGTTAATAATTGCTATGTGAGATTCATTTGATTATTTTAAGTTGTGTATTCATAGATTTAATTCATTCATTCACACGCATTTGTGTAGGGATCTGAGATATTTTCCAAGAATGACAATACTGGTATCGAGGAGCTGAAGGTATATCATTGATGAATTCTTTATATTAGTTATAAGATTACTTATTCATTTTTTGTTAATTTTTATTTCGATTCATGTTTGGTGTTTTGATAGGACTACACATCAGAGAACGAGTTTATCACGCCAAACAAAACAACCCAAAAGCAAGTTTCTCCTCAGGAGGATGAAATAAGTGGTAATGCTAAAAGAAAGATGGACATTAATCCATCCACTCAAATGTCGACCAACAAGACCAGAAGGATAATAAAACAAGAGAAGCTTTAAATGAAAACGTTATTATTTAGTATTGTTATAATATTTCTCATCTTTTGACATTGACTGGTGACGGGCTGATTGGAAGTAGGTTGAAATTTTTGGTACTTAAGTTTAGTGGTGAAACCACTTAAAGGAAGACGGTAGCTATATATGGTCACTTGTATGTCTGTGAACCGTATTTTGTACCAAGTTCTTGGGGCGAGATACTGATGTTACCGCTCCCATCTTTTGTTTGGTATTATTCATAATCAGATATGGCACTCATATTTTAAATTGATGATTGCCTGTTGATGTTTATTTATAGCATGTATAGCAAATCAGGAACTTAATAGATACTATCCAAAGCATTGAAAAATATAAAACTTAAAATAAAGCAAGTTATGTTGTATTGTATATTCTACAGATTGCAAGAATAAATCAAATCATCAATTAACAATCAGAATAAAGCAAGTTATGTTATTACAGTTAATGAAAGTGTGAAGAATAAATATTTCTTCCTTAATCTAAAAATTAATAAAAATAAGGAGAAATCAATAATTAACAATCAGAATCACGTCAGTTATGAAGTAATTAATCAAATCACGTAACATGGCACATAAAAGAGAAATATTATTATTGCTAATCAAAAAGTATGAATATCTATATCACTAAAATGAAGAGAAGGCTGCTGTTTTGAAGATGTAGAAAAATATGGAGCATGTGACAAGAAAAAATATGCCAGAACTTGATTCTATATAATAAAATGAAGAGAAGACATAGCTGTTTTGAAGATGTAGAAAAATATGGACTGTGTGACTAAAAATGAGTGTTGCGGTTATGAAACAAAAATATGCCACAAACTTGACTCTGTACAAAAGAAATACCTTAGGAGATGTTGTGAAATCTCAGCCGTCGGCCCTGGATGTCTTCAATTCTTCTTAACAATACCTCGATTGACATAAACATTAAGTATAAATCAAATCTGTTTCAGCAATTAAATTATACTATTACACAACCAATGAGACATGTAATAACGTATTAGTCAGAAATTAAATTATAATATTATACAACCAAATCAAATTTCACGATGAAATATGGAACAAATAAGAGATTCAAGTGGGATGAATAGTTATTACAGTTAATGAAAGTGTGAAGAATAAATATTTCTTCCTTAATCTAAAAATTAATAAAAATAAGGAGAAATGAATAATTAACAATCAGAATCACGTCAGTTATGAAGTAATTAATCAAATCACATAACATGGCACATAAAAGAGAAATATTATTATTGCTAATCAAAATGTATGAATATCTATATCACTAAAATGAAGAGAAGACTGCTGTTTTGAAGATGTAGAGAAATATGGAGCATGTGACTAGAAAAAATATGCCAGAACTTGATTATATATAATAAAATGAAGAGAAGACATAGCTGTTTTGAAGATGTAGAAAAATATGGACCGTGTGACTAAAAATGAGTGTTGCGGTTATGAAACAAAAATATGCCACAAACTTGACTCTGTACAAAAAAAATACCTTAGGGGATGTTGTGAAATCTCATCCGTCGGCCCTGGATGTCTTCAATTCTTCTTAACAATACCTCGATTGACATAAATATTAAGTATAAATCAAATCTGTTTCAGAAATTAAATTATACTATTACACAACCAATGAGACATGTAATAACGTATTAGTCAGAAATTAAATTATAATATTATACAACTAAATCAAATTTCACGATGAAATATGGAACAAATAAGAGATTCAAGTGGGATGAATAGTTATTACAGTTAATGAAAGTGTGAAGAATAAATATTTCTTCCTTAATCTAAAAATTAATAAAAATAAGGAGAAATGAATAATTAACAATCAGAATCACGTCAGTTATGAAGTAATTAATCAAATCACGTAACATGGCACATAAAAGAGAAATATTATTATTCCTAATCAAAAAGTATGAATATCTATATCACTAAAATGAAGAGAAGGCTGCTGTTTTGAAGATGTAGAAAAATATGGAGCATGTGACAAGAAAAAATATGCCAGAACTTGATTATATATAATAAAATGAAGAGAAGACATAGCTGTTTTGAAGATGTAGAAAAATATGGACTGTGTGACTAAAAATGAGTGTTGCGGTTATGAAACAAAAATATGCCACAAACTTGACTCTGTACAAAAGAAATACCTTAGGGGATGTTGTGAAATCTCAGCCGTCGGCCCTGGATGTCTTCAATTCTTCTTAACAATACCTC
This sequence comes from Ligustrum vulgare, assembly GCA_963555705.1. Classification (NCBI taxonomy): domain Eukaryota; kingdom Viridiplantae; phylum Streptophyta; class Magnoliopsida; order Lamiales; family Oleaceae; genus Ligustrum; species Ligustrum vulgare. The sequence continues at coordinate 3,396,002 of OY743185.1, forward strand.
GATTGACATAAATATTAAGTATAAATCAAATCTGTTTCAGAAATTAAATTATACTATTATACAACCAATGAGACATGTAATAACGTATTAGTCAGAAATTAAATTATAATATTATACAACTAAATCAAATTTCACGATGAAATATGGAACAAATAAGAGATTCAAGTGGGATGAATAGTTATTACAGTTAATGAAAGTGTGAAGAATAAATATTTCTTCCTTAATCTAAAAATTAATAAAAATAAGGAGAAATCAATAATTAACAATCAGAATCACGTCAGTTATGAAGTAATTAATCAAATCACATAACATGGCACATAAAAGATAAATATTATTATTGCTAATCAAAATGTATGAATATCTATATCACTAAAATGAAGAGAAGACTGCTGTTTTGAAGATGTAGAAAAATATGGAGCATGTGACTAGAAAAATATGCCAGAACTTGATTCTATATAATAAAATGAAGAGAAGACATAGCTGTTTTGAAGATGTAGAAAAATATGGACTGTGTGACTAAAAATGAGTGTTGCGGTTATGAAAAAAAAAAATATGCCACAAACTTGACTCTGTACAAAAGAAATACCTTAGGGGATGTTGTGAAATCTCAGCCCTCGGCCCTGGAAGTCTTCAATTCTTCTTAACAGTACCTCGATTGACATAAATATTAAGTATAAATCAAATCTGTTTCAGAAATTAAATTATTATAATATTATACAACCAATGAGACATGTAATAACATATTATTCAGAAAAAAAAATTATAATATTATATAACTAATGTTTCATAAAAAAAATTATTACATATTTTATTGTAATAATTATTCAGAATAATTAAATTTATTAAATTACATCAAATTTGATGTGAGAACATTTATTAAATTACATCAAATGTTTTTAAATACTATAAAAACATTTATTAAATTACATCAAATTTGATACAATACTGATTTTATTTAATCAAGGAATTAATATATATTACGGTAAACTATATTATCATTAAACAAAAACATGTATGACAAATACATTATTCAGATTTTAAAAAAATTAATAATTAAAAAAAATAATATGCATACCTGAAATAATAATATTTTAAAAATACAATTAGTAAAAGAATTATTGTGTTCTATATTATATTTACATTTAAATATAATTTTAGATCTAACTAATATCTATTTATAATATATAAATATACATTTAATAATATTATAAATTACATGAGATTTAAATTACGGTTAATATATATTTTATTTTATTTTATATGATTTTATATTCTGTATTTTATATTTTATATTATAGTTTTAATTTTTTATAAAAAATTATTATATAAAAGTAATATATTAATATATTTATATTTCCATTCATATACAATCAAATAAAATTAATTAATTAATTTAGAACACACTTTCAACAATGTATATTATGTACTTCAGCACAGTAACATGTCACATCACTGCATTTTTGTAGACAGCTCACAGTACTCAAGGATGGCTTTACTTCAAAACTTACATCAATTCATTAATGGCTGTATGGAGACACCCTGCAGTAAATAACATCAAATTAACCAGCTTGACAGAAAGCTGTATTCACATACATAATAACGTGTGATTGTCCATTATATCATAAGTCTACAGATCTAACTTTGTTTCCATTTTGTTCTGCTCTCAAGCTTGGAGAAAGTGAAAATGGCATCTGATTTATTTTATAAGATTTTTTCCAGAAGAAATGAAGTTCAAAAACAACATTAGAGACAGAGCTTGAAAACCCACGACAAGAAAGAAATATTGGAGAGATGAATGGAACCTCATTGAAACGTCAGAGACTACTTCAGCTTGATGATACTGGAGGTTAGACACAGACATGTGTTTATTATTTTGACCTAACTCTATTATGCATTTGCTCATTCATCTTAAATGCTTTGAAGAAGTAATAAATGCATTTGTGGCTGTTCTATACTCTGCAGACAAAATTAAATGCTTCTGTGATTGTTTTGTCTGCATAGTTTAAACAGATTAATAATAACAACCCCACTATAAGCAACTTTAAAAGTTGTCAGGTTTCATGTTCTGATTGCATTTGTTTTTGTGGAAACAATTTGTGTACAAGAATTTTATTAAAATGAATTTTAAATGACCCAAATAATTCCAGCTATCTTCTCAGGGATATATTTTTTTCATTCAGTCAACCAAACTATGTTGTATATGCGTTAAAACAGACACTTTATGATGTAAAATAGAAATATATGCTTCTGTAAATGATTTACAAGTTAATTAAAATTAAATGCTGATGTTATTATTGTATCACTTCAACACACTGTATGAGCTTCTTCAATATTTTTATTTCCAAAACATTTGGGAAAATTATGTGTAAGATTCTCATCAAATATTCAAATATGTAGCATTAATTTAGGATTGTTTGGGAATTTAAGACATTTAGAGATGCAATATACTTTTTAGTTGCATCAGCTTGCATATTCATTCTACTATTAGTTAGCAATTCATTATTTTTGTTTTGACAAGTTTCATATTGCACAGAAAAGACCAGACAAGACCAAGATACTACAAAAAATATAACTCATTGCTCAAGAACTCCATTAAGCACCATTACAAATGGTAAGATTTTATTTTGTAAATGTTAGTATTTGATTGATAGCGATTTCTAGCAGTAATTTTTTCTGAATCAAAACAAAATAAAGGCATTCAAAATAACCTTGAACATTATGTTATCAATTTCCACTATAACAGGGCATCATAGAGCTGGGAGTGCAAATAAAATGTTGCAGGTTTTATCACCTGGAAGGCACAAAATACATAATGGTGTTTCTCAAGGAGCTTCAACAAACACAAATTCATTTTCTTTTACAGAGGAGAATCTTACTGTTAATCAAAGGGATTATGAGAATGTCTACCCCAAAAATTATTGTTCCATTATTGTATAGTACACATCGAATTATATATCAATTTTCAATTTTCAAACATTGAAAGAATCATACTATAGCAAAAAAAAAAAGGTTTTCTAAATGGATATCACTTAAAAACAATTCATTTTTAACTGTGTTCTAACAAAACATATTTAATATATATATATTTACTTTTGGTTCTTTTTAAATTTTGGCCTCTTAGATATTGTCAAACTTGCATGGCTAATAATTTTTTCAAATTGTTTTATTTCACATGCAGAAAACATTTCAACTAATTGTCTTTCTCCAATTTCCTCAACAAGATCATTGAGCAATATTACAAGTGGTACGATTACATATTCAACTCTTCACATTTTATTTTTAAAATAAATGTAATTATAATTTATTTAGGACAATTAATCCAATATTTCATACTTCAGTCTTTTGGCATGTACATTTATTTGAACACCTACGCATGTAAATTTATAGCGCCGACAAAGAGACGTGGAACTTTGCGTACTTTGTCTTCTGGAAAGTGTACATTACATAGTGGTGTAATTCAAAGACCTACCCAGTTGACATCAAAGCCCATCCTAGAGCAGTCAGATCCATTTGTTTCAACAAATGATAATTCAGATTCAAACAAAGGTAAGTTATGTTGTTTTAATTTAAATAAATATTTAGCAGTCATTATATACATTCTTCAATTTTTTTATGTTTGTGTTCTCAATGTAGGAGGGGATAGTGCATCTCGCGTTATTTCAAATATAGGTAATTACGTGTAACTTAATTTTTTCGGGAAAAAATATTTATTATTAATTATCAAAGTGTCATGATTTTCAGAAATGGGAACAATGAGCTAAAATATTAAGTTTTTATTGCAGGAGAAGAGGAGGAATCTAATGTCCATTCCAATAGAGGTAATTTTCGATAGCTTTGAAATAAACTGGATGATATCTTTAACAACATATGATAGAAGATATGTAAGATTTTTGTACATGCATGGCAAACTCACACCATAATTTGGAAATTGTGTACTGTTCACATCACTAAAAATTAAAGATGCTTTACTAAAATTGCAGATCTTGCAAGGTATAATCGAGAAAATAATTTTTTTTGTACATAAAATAGAATACAAATATGTCGTTTACCTCATAATCTACCGTGTTAGTGGATCTGAATTTTTTTTGGATCCTACAGGGGAAAGTGAAAAATGAAAAAATAAAAATTATTAGACTTCACAAATGTAGTCATTACATTTTAAATCAACCGGTAGGCTAGAGTAGAAAAGAAATAAGTCCGAATCTTTAGAATCAAAAATCTGAACGTTGGTAACTAATTACTTTTGCAGAACCTAAAAACATAAGAAAACAATTAAAAAATAAAAATAGTAGCAGAGGGCAGAATGAACACACCGTCGCACATACGGTTCTCGACAAACCCGGTGTTCCCAAGCTCCGGCCGTTCTTAACGAGTTATGCGAAGACATTGCAGATCTTCGAACTACACATAAAAAAAATGTAAAAATAACTATACAAAAATAATTTTCAAATTTATGTATGTTCGATCTAAAAAAATTGATGTGTAAACAACTTCGAACGCCAAAACCAAGAACAAACAAACTGTGGAATAAAGCAGATAAAACTCACCATCGTTCCTACATATCTCGACAAGCATCGTGTTCCAGCTCCGACCGTTCTTAAAGAGTTATGGCAAGACGTTGTAGATCTTGCAAATAAACATGAAAAAAACGTTAAATAAACCTAATCGAGAGTGATTTTCACGTTTGTGTATGTTCGATCTAAAGAAATTGACGTCAAAACAACTTCGCACCGCAAAAAAATTTACCAACCTTGACTGTTACTACCACATCGACGCCTGTGCAGGTTGAAAATCACAACCCATGGTTTCTTTCTATGATCCGAACATAGAAAGATCATTTAGAGATGATCGGTCAGAAATGAGACTGGATCTACAACCATGGAGAAGGAATTCTGAGAAGGAGCTTCGGTGTATGTGAAATTGAATACAAGATGTGAACCGCTCTCTTTCGTCTGTTGAGAGAAGTGACAAGTACAGAGAGATATCTCAGAATGAGCTTCGGTCTGTGTGAAAATCAATTATGCCATGTGAACCGCCTCTGTTTTGTCTGTGGGAGAAGTGACAAGTAAAGATAGATATTTTTGAATATGTTTGGAAAACATGTTTTTAAACATGTTTTTTCCTACACAATTCACGTTATCAATTTTTAAACACATATTTTCTCTCTCGAATTTTTAACCACAAATTTTACCTAAAAAACATAAAAAAATATGTTTTTAAACAAAAAAATTTTAACAAACAGAAACTTTTATGTAGAACAAAATAAACACTGTAGACTAGCAAGACCATCGTCGATGATGGACACCTGTTTTTTTTTTTTTTTTTTTTTTTTTTCATGTGATGATAAATTAGGGCCTGTTTGGTTGGAAATTAAATTTTCATCATTACCCAAACACTTTTTAACCATTCATATTTTCTCGCTCCAATTTTTAACCATTCATCTTAGCTAGAAAACACAGGCCCTATAAATCAACAAATAATTTCAATTCTTTGATTTGACACAAAACCTTCCATTTATTTGCCAATTAAATTTAAAAGAACAGTCCTTAGTATTTTTTTAACACAATTTTCACGATATTACAATTTAAGAACCAATTTATGAATAATACAACTTTTCAAATAACTTTTTAACTTTACAAAATTTTCATTCACAACTTTCAACCCCCATGTGTTAGCTACAAATAGTAGATAATGCTCTTTTCGGTAACACTGTATCAGTTTTTATGGTTTTTTTACTGTTTAAAAAGTAATATGCGTGATTGAAAAGTGGAAACAGAAAAATTGTATTGGTAAAAAGTGGTTTGAAAAATTGTGTTATTTATATATTGATTTATAAACAGTTATGATTACGTTGAGGAACACACTATAAATAGATTTATAAATGCAATTGTATTAAAGAACTAAGTCAACAATAGTGCGCAAAATTAGAATGTAATGGTAACCCGTTTATAAACAGTATCTAAACATTTATGTAAATGTAAGGATATTTTTGTTGATCCAATCCTGTATACAAAAAAAAAAGGAGATTTTTTTTTAAAAAATTTTTTTTTGTCTAATTTATTTTATGAATAAAATTTCGAAACGTAATTTATCCTCAACTCCTAAATCATCTACAAATGAATCAATGCACCAAATCGATATATAAATTATTTATGTATCAACAATTTGTCCATTTTTTTAAACCGTTCAAAAAAATTATACATGCAGTTTTGAACAATAAAATGTGTTGACTTTTAAAGAGAGTTGACAATCGAGATGTCGCAACATGACTTTTACTTGAATGACTTTTATTGTGATACCTTATATTTGATATTGTAAATATTGTAGTATAATTAATTTCTAATATTAATAAGCTATATTACTCATAAATAACAAATTCTCATGTGTAATTATTTTTTATATATATTTAATTAGTTTAGGGTAATTTTCCATTTTCTGTATTGATTTTTGGTGACATATTAACTACATTTGTAGAAAAACTATATTTTACAATCCATTTTTGTTTCAACAAAAATATATCGAGCATAAAACTAAATATTTGTATTACGAGTTCGGAAATACTATTTACTCTCGCTTAATATTTTTCGAAGAAGAAATTTAAGCAGATTTTATAATTTAATTAAAGTCATGAATCGTAGTGTAAGGAAAAAAGTTACTTTTCATCAAATAACCCTGTCCTAAGATAGCTAATTTGCTAAATCATATCATTTAAAAAATTAGTAGTGGTGATTCTATAGTAATATAAAAAACATTTAATAACAACCGGGTATAAGGAAATTAACACAACAATTAATTAATTCTCTCCAATATGATGCAAGATGAACACAAATAATCATCTATATTATTTTCCATAACATCGCTGCTTCATAAAGTGTAAACTTCAAAACTAATACGAATTTTTCAACATATTTGGACACAAAATCTTACATAAATACGTGTAAACTTATGCAAATTATTGCGATATTGGGGATCCAATCTATAGTTGTGAATATTGTGGAGCTACATTTTGGTATGATGAGAGAACTGCCAAGCATTATAATACATCGAAGCCAAAGTTCTCTTTGTGCTGTATGCAAGGAAAAGTAGAGCTACCGAAGATGCGTAGTCCTCCACAAGTCCTGAATGATTTACTACATGGTGCAAACCAGAAAAGCAAGCATTTCCTTGAGAACATTCGCCTATATAATACAATGTTTTCTTTCACATCCATGGGTGGAAAAATTGATTCAACTATAAACAAAGGAAACGGACCTCCTACATTTCGAATCCATGGTCAAAATTATCACAGGATTGGAAGTTTACTGCCTCCTGAAGGTTGCCCACCTAAGTTTGCCCAGCTTTATATTTACGACACCGACAATGAAGTATCAAATAGAATTCAAGCAGTTTGGTGAGTATTAGATATTCATTTATTCAGCATAGTATTTTATTATATTTTTAAGTATGTACTAACTGTTTTTTCTTTTTTTATATCCCAGCAATAATGTTGACATCAACAAGCTTCATGCCGAGATTGTTTATGATTTGAAGTCAATGCTTGATGAGCACAATGTGTTAGTAAAATCATTTCGAATGATAAGGGACACCATTCGTGAAAATGTGTGGTCAGATCTAAAGTTGAGGCTCATTGGAAGGAGAAAACAAGATGGTAGAAGGTATAATCTTCCATCTGTCTCAGAAGTTGCAGCATTGATAGTTGGAGACTTCGAAACATCTCCAGCCGATAGAGATATAATAGTTGAAACAAAGAATGGGCAACTAAAGCGAATAAATGAATTGAATGCTTCATATCTTGGTCTTCAGTATCCGTTGCTTTTCCCATATGGTGAGGATGGATTTCGAGAGGATGTCCCATTGAGATACTCAAATGCAATGCCTTCAAATAGACGGAAAAATGTAACAATGAGAGAGTTCTTTTCTTATAGATTGCAAGAAAGGGAATATGAGCCTTCCAAAATTTTACTGGCAAGAAGGTTGTTCCAGCAATTCTTAGTTGATGCATACACAATGGTTGAATCTTCGCGTTTATCTTATATACGTGCTCATCAGAAGGATTTGAGATCCGATATGTATAGAGGATTAACAGAAGCTATTTTAAGAGGGGAAACGAATCCGTCTTCTCAAGGAAAGCGTGTGATCTTGCCCTCATCTTTCACTGGTGGAGCTCGATATATGGTCCAGAATTATCAGGATGCAATGGCAATTTGTAAGTGAGCGGGTTATCCAGACTTATTTATTACATTTACATGCAATCCTAAGTGGCCAGAGATTGTGCGTTTTCTTGAACATAGACATTTGAAACCAGAGGATCGACCGGACATTCTTTGTAGAATATTCAAGGTCAAGTTGGACCATTTGATAAAAGATCTGAGAGTAAACAAGATTTTTGGAAGGGTTAAAGCAGGTAATTTTATTTATGCCTTTTTTTATATTTTTTTACTGTTTATATTAAATAAAATAATTTATATGATTGAATATGAATAATTTTCACACTATCTGACAGTTATATACACAATCGAGTTCCAGAAACGTGGTTTGCCTCATGCACACATCTTGGTTTTCCTATTCCAAGAAGACAAATATCTATCCGGTGAAGATATTGATAAGATCATTTCAGCTGAAATCCCTGATGAGAATACGGATCCTGACTACTATCTTTCAGTGAAAAATTTGATGATGCATGGGCCCTGTGGAAGTTTGAGAAAAAATTCTCCATGTATGTTGGACGGAAAATGCTCTAAACATTTTCCAAAGCGATACACAGATTGCACTATTGTTGATGAAGATGGATATCCAGTTTATCGTAGAAGGGACAACGGTAGAACAATCACTAGAAATGAGATTGAGTTGGATAATAGATATGTAGTGCCACATAATAGATTCTTGCTTCTGAAATATGGTGTTCATATAAATGTTGAATGGTGCAACCAGTCCAGGTCCATAAAGTATCTCTTCAAATATGTGAACAAAGGTCATGATCGTGTTACTGCAACTTTTTATCGCAGTGCTGAAGATAATGATGTGCGCAGTCAGGTTGATGAAATAAACATGTACTACGATTGCCGTTACATCTCACCATGTGAGGCTGCATGGAGAATTTTTGGATTTGATATTCATTACAGAGATCCAGCAGTTGAAAGATTGTCTTTTCATCTACCTAATGAGCAAAACATTATATTCTCAGACTCCGATGCAATAGATGATATCATGAGTAGACCTACTGTGAATTCGTCGATGTTTTCAGCTTGGATGGAAGCTAACCATAAATACCCTGAAGCAAGGTCTTTAACATATGCAGAGTTCCCAACTAAATTTGTATGGAAGCAGTCTTTAAGGGAGTGGCATCCGCGAAAGCGTGGATTCTCAATTGGACGTATGTTTTATGTACCCCCTGGGTCTGGTGAACAATATTATTTGAGAATTTTGCTTAATATAGTCCGAGGACCAAGAAATTATGAAGAGATAAGACGCATAAACAATGTTCAATATAATTCTTTTAGAGATGCTTGCTACGCCCTTGGTTTATTGGATGATGACAAAGAATATGTTGATGGGATAGTTGAAGCAAGTCACTGGGGATCTGCACACTGTTTAAGAATTCTATTTACAACATTGTTATATTCGGGTTCTCTTTCAAGGCCTGAATTTGTATGGGAAGAGTGTTGGCAGTACTTATCAGATGATATTCTCTATAGGCAGCGCAAGATTTTGAAGCACAACGGTATTACGATCTTCCTTCATTTCCATTGTTAAGTAATAATAAATAGTAATAATAAGTACTAATATTAATATGATATGATGATGATGATGATGATTATAATAAATTATCGAAATTCTAATTGTATTGATTTATATGTCTTAACACGCAGAATTGGAACTTAGTGATGATGAATTAAAGGATTATACTCTAGCAGAGATTGAATCAATATTACGGAGTACTGGAAAAAGTTTACGTGATTTTCCAACTATGCCTTTTCCGTTGGTTGTTGATTTTTCAGTTAGGCAAAACAGACTTATCCAAGATGAGCTGCGTTACGATAGAGATATGTTGGCAGAAGAACACAGTAGATTTGTATCGAATCTAACAGATGAACAGCAGAATGTCTATGAAACAATAATTCACGCCGTTGATAAGGGCAATGGTGGAGTGTTCTTTCTATATGGGCCAAGAGGTACAGGAAAGACATTTGTGTGGAAAACCCTATCTGCAGCAATACGATCGACGGGACAGATTGTACTAACAGTTGCATCAAGTGGTATAGCATCACTTCTGTTACCGGGCGGGAGAACTGCGCATTCCAGATTTTGTATTCCTTTAACTCCCACCGAAGATTCAACCTGTAACATTAAACAAGGTAGTCCACTAGCAGAGCTAATCGTAAAAAATGATCTTATCATTTGGGATGAAGCTCCTATGATGAATAGGTATTGTTTTGAAGCTTTAGATAAAACTATGAGGGATATTTTGAGATTTATCAATCCACTCAGCTTCACACAACCATTCGGAGGTAAAACTGTTGTTTTTGGAGGAGATTTCAGGCAGATATTACCTGTCATTCCAAAGGGTAGCAGGCAAGATATCGTACTTGCAACTATTAACTCATCATACTTATGGCAACATTGTAAAGTTTTGAAATTGACAAAGAACATGAGGTTACAAAGGCCAAACTCAGAAATTCATCTTCAAGAGTTAAAGTCATTCTTAGATTGGATTTCAAATATTGGAGATGGTACAATTGGTGGGCCAAATGATGGGCATGCCTTCATTGAAATACCTGATGATTTATTGATAAAAGGGACAGAAGATTTTGTTCGCTCAATAGTAGAGAGTACGTATCCAAATTTCTCAGAAAGAGCCAACGACTCATCATACTTGGAAGAAAGAGCCATTTTAGCCCCAACGTTGGATGTTGTTGAAACAGTCAATGAATACATGGTTTCTCTCAATGAAACGGATGTATATACATATCTAAGCTCTGATGCAGCTTCTAAATCAGATTCGAATATTGATCTATTGGACGATCTACACACTCCAGAATTCTTGAATAGTATAAGATGTTCGGGAGTACCTAATCATGAGTTAAAGTTGAAAGTTGGCACTCCTGTTATGTTGTTAAGAAATATTGATCATTCCGCAGGGTTGTGTAATGGAACTAGACTGGTCATAACAAAACTTGGTCATCATGTTTTAGAAGCAAAGGTCATTACAGGAAGTAATGCAGGACACAAAGTGTTCATTCCAAGAATGACTTTAACTCCATCAGATCCAAGACTACCTTTTAGGTTTCAAAGAAGGCAATATCCATTGATTGTGTCTTACGCCATGACTATTAACAAGAGTCAAGGTCAATCACTTTCGCATGTTGGACTGTATTTGAGAAAGCCTGTTTTCAGTCATGGTCAACTTTATGTTGCAGTTTCTAGAGTTACAAACCGTTCAGGGTTGAAGATATTGACTTGCGATCGAGATGGAGTATCATCAAATTTAACTGCAAATGTTGTCTTCAAAGAAGTATTTCAAAATTTAAATTAGACAATCATGTAATACTATTTGCATATAATGTATATAAAATTTACCTATGTGTTTATCTTTTTTGGTAGAATTTATCTAACGTAAAATAATAAATCCGTGCATCGCACGGGTGGATGAACTAGTATATGAAATAGAGTGTAAAACAAAATAAACTCAATGATTTTCTCAATCAATTTCTCTCTTAAATGCTCTTGTAAGTTGGTGGGATTGAATGCAAAAGAGAGAGCTATTTATAGAGCAAATTTCGTACATACTGACTCTTGTGGTCGACCTGTCCTGCCATGCGGTCGACCTCAATATAGCCGTTTCGAGAAAATAACTGTTGGAGTTCAAAATTGAACAATGCGGTCGACCTGAAAAAATTTGCGGTCGGCCTAAAAAATCAGCATTTCAAGATTTTGATTTTTCAAGGTTTTCTGATCAAAGTTGATTTTGAAAAAGATATTTTAATGACTTTAAAATTGTTACTTGAGCTTTATGAAATGCATTGACAACTATTGATGCATTAATCTTACATAAGATTGAAAAGTAATTTGTAAGCGCTCAATTCTTTGTAGGCTTCATTCCTCGATCTTCATACTATTATACTTCATGTTTTGAACATCGCATCTTGTGTTTTTGATCTTTTATCTTCGAGAGATGATTTATACTTTGATTGCTTTGAAGATTATCATTACATGAAACACTTGAAGCACACTTGTTAATAACGCAATATTATCTTGTTTGTTATTATCAAAACAATAAGGTTAAGAGTTAACCATAGGTCAACAGATTCATTTTCCAAAATCTTTGTTGTTGCAATGTAAGCTGCTCCTTTCTCACTTTGATTATGGTAGGTTGGCTTATTGACCACATAGTTTCATCAAAACTTTTGAAGCACCATCCTGATTGATGGTTGTTTAGGCCACAAATTTGACATGGTGTTTTGAATTCAGTACCTCTGCCTGATCTTCCTCTACTCCTTAATCTTCCTCTGCTGGAGACGAACCTCCCTCCACCTCTATTTCCTCTAACTGAATTGTTATCTCCTCTTTTGTTTGCTCCATAGCTCAAATTAATAGAACTGAAATTACTTCTAACTTGATTTAAGTGCTCAAGCCTGCTTTCATATGTCAACAACATAAAGGATAATTGACTCCAGCTAATAGAATCCCCCCCATTGATTTGAACAACAATGGGAGTATACTCTTCGTCTAACTCTTTGGATTTCTCCAGTAAGGAATGTAATCCTTGACTTGTTGAGAACTCCATAATTTTCAGCCACAACATTCCACAATTTGTTTGAGGTGGTGCATCCCATCACCCTCATTAAGATTTCAGGTGTCATAGATGAGTATATCCATTCCATGAGAAGTTGGTCGACTAAAACCCATTTTGCATACTTTGGATTTGGTGTCATTTGATCAAAAGCTCCCTCTTCTGTAATCTTTTGATTTCCCAAATGTTCCGGAGGACACGCCTTTGTCCCCAAAAGTTATCCTTCTACGTTGTGCCCTCTTATAGTGGGCATCACGGTATTTTTCCACATCAGAAAGTTATTTTTATCTAATTTGATAGAAGGAGTTTGAGTGAGAGTCGTTCCGAAAGGGCATAATTTGAACTTGTGAGTTTGAATCGATGATGTAGGTATTGTTGGCCATAATTTGGCTCTGATACCAAATTAAAAAGTCGACAAAATATAGAAAGATGAGCAAGAAAAAAGGAATGAATACAATTGATATTTTTCTACACGCAAAAGATACAATACAGAATTCACAATATATAGAACAAGGAATAGATATATACACACAATACATGCAAGAGAGAAATAATGTAATCCTAATTATAGAATATTCTGCTTCCTGATAACATGCAGCTCCCTCCAACTGTTAGATGTTGCAACAGAATTATTCCACAAGTCAGTGAATAAAATCATGAGGTAGGTTATCTTCTTCATCACGTGTAAAACTGTGTTGTTTAGAGGTTTAGGGCAAGTTTAGGACCTGATTTCTAACTCTTATCGACAATAAATATATGATTAAACTAGAGTGATGAAGACTTTTTAACTACCTAGAAGAATGTAATGCCAATGACATCTATATATTGTTGGAAATTGATTTAATAATTCAAGAAATTGGTTAAGTGTTGAAAAACGATTAAAGTGTCTTCATGTCAACTTCGGCCAAATATACCCAACCCAATCAGGTTAGGTAACATAGTTTGCCACTTCGCCACTTTGGAGCACAGAAACGGGGATCGACTTGTCTGGTCAGATCGAGGGGGCCAGAGAAAAAAATCTAGATTTCTCTACATATGTTGAAAGTTATATTTGACGTCTCAAAACCAATATCGGATGAGTGAGATGGAGAAGGAAAAAAATTTGTCAAAATTTTGATCATGCAATCACACTTGAAATGTTTTGAACATTTTTCGATTTGACTCAAAGCCATACGATCGCATGACATATATCCATGCGATGCATGATAGTATGAAAAGTTGTGTCTTTTCGAAGTGTTGCGTGGTTTTGGCTCTACACCATTTTGTCCCAACCTTTTATCATCTATAAATTGGACCCTTGGAATGTCCTATTCTTGACACCAATGACATGCAAACATAGTATCATTCTCTCTTCTTCTCTTGAATCAAAATTCTTGCATTCTTATTGCATAATTTTGATTTTCTTGAGTTGATTGCCATAAAGCGTAGGTATCGTTGCAAGACAAATTTAACTTAAGGACAAAGTGTTCAAAACTTGCCTCGACTTTGCATCTTATACTCTCTTTTTTTTTTCTTGTTTCTTAACCGTTACTTTGTTCATTTATCGGTATGAATTTATATATATATATATGTGTGTGTGTGTGTGTGTGTGTTCTTTGGTGTCACTACACATATATATATAATGTAGATGTTGTACAAATTACACTAGTACAGAAACAGTCTTTCGCGTCGGTTATTTAAGAGATTAGGCGTCGATTTTTGTGGCGACGCGTATGAAGTAGACGCGTAAAGTAAAGACTTTACGCGTCGGTTGTAAAACGACGCGTAAATGCTATCTTTACGCGTCGGTTGTTGATAAACCGACGTGTAAAGTTGAAAAAAAAAAAAAAAAAATTTTTAGGCGTCGGTTGTAATCCAAAACCGACGCCTAAAGTGTACTTTAGGCGTCGGTTCGTTTTCATTACAACCGACGCCTAAATATTTTTTTTTTTTTTTCACGAAATTCATTTGCCTATAGAGTAAAATACAATGACCCAGGCCACTGCAGGCCATGGCCTGCATTGGCCTGGACGTCACCTGCAATGACCCAGATGTCACCTGCAATGACCTGGACGTCACCTGCAATGATCTAGATCACTGCAGGTCGATCATGACCTGCAATCACCTAAACGTGGACTGAACATTTTCCACATGCACATCATCAAATATGTATATAATCGACATAATTAAAATAATGTTAAATAAATGAGAAATAATTATATTTACAAGATTGTTAATGTCACATGTAATTGAGTAAATAGAAGTTTGAATACACGTCGATTTACACACACCTATCGACGAAGTATTCAGCCCATAAGTTTTGAATTTCAGCAATTTCCTCTGTTGAGTAATACTCTTTAAATGCCTACAAATAACCAAAATGAATTATCAGTTATTTTGTAATAAAATATGAAGGAATAATTAAAAATTATCATGTTCAATAACTTATACCTTTTCCAACGACGGACGCTGAAAGTGTTCAGTGACTATCTCATACATATTTTTCATAACGTAGTAGCCACACTCAGAACCTCCGGGCTGTTGAGGACACTGAAATTTTCACAATGAAAACAAACATTAATAATCACACTAAATAGAATATGAAAATAATTCAAAGATTTGTAATATATTTTAAATATGTGTTTTCATACCTTTATTTTTAGCCACGTTGTATTGGCTCTTGTCCTAATGCCTCCTTGTGTCCAGTATAGTTTGAAAGCCCTAAAATTGAATTAAATTATTCGAACCAGTTACAAAATAAATAAATACAAAAACTAAGATTTCTATAAAAAATTTGGCAGAGTCTCCCCTATAAATTGAACTTATCCAACCTATAAATAGACGCGTTGCTATAGAATCTATCACAACTTCTCAACAATCACAACATATATTCATCAAAGTGAAACCATAACTCCACAATCAATTTCACCACAACTCCACAATTATTTCATGAAAATTATCATAACTTACGTATTCAATAGCGGCTTGATATCTAAGTCACGCTTAAATGCACTAGCTGAATCCAATAAGTACACCGTACCCTTCTGAGGAGAAATCACTAGCAACATCCAGTGGTTCCTACGTATTATGAACATGTAAATACAAATTCAAACATGTGCTTTTCAAATTACAAAAAAAAAAAAAAATTAACTATTAACAAGAGAGAATGGTCTTACTCCTGAAAATACGGTGCTAGAATGAATTTCTTTGTTTGCATTGCCCTCATGGTCTCGTCCATATAATTTACAACATCATTGGCATCTGTTCTTACCAACACCGACACAATGTGTGACGGAGACATGAATCCAATTGAATCAATACCGTAATCCTGACATAACTCATGAAGGTACCTAATAATAATGACACCAATAAATAGAGATCGAACAATGATATAAATTGAAGTTGTAATTTGTGATCAGAAGTCTTACAATGCAAATATTTGTAGGATAGATGTATCCAACCATTGCATTTTAAGCAGATCGGTAATGTCTGCGACTGTAACAAAAATATCATCATCGAACGTACAATTGAAGATGGAGGCATCTACGGGCACCTGATAGAAGTCATCACCAACAGGAAATTGAAGGACCAGGGTGTTTAACATTTTGCATTTATCACCCAGACGTAGTAAAGTCTCATCGTCGACTATCGCAGGTCGCTGGGTAGATGACAATTCAAAACTCTGAGGCCTTTTCCCTTTATTAGATTTTTTTACGATCTTTTTTGGGGCCTCTTCCTGCAATAAGACAATTTTTGTCATTATAACACGTCTGATACAAATTTAAAAGAAATTAATATTGACATAAACTTTTATATAACTCGATTTTATTACCTCTCCAAAAATCACCAACTCCTTAGGCCATTGGAAAAAACTTCCAATAGCTTCCCCCATCGTGGTGTGGTGCTGAGATAGCTTCACATGATCAATCCAGAGTGGTTGATGATGCACCACAGTCTCGGGTCCGGACGGATAAACCATCCCGCTGGCCACTATTTGCTTGTCACCATCAACAAATACGGCGAGACGACAGGGAATCGGCTTCTATTTTTCAACATATATGTCAGGCCTTTCCATTTAAAAAAAAAATCAATACTAAAAAAACTAAATACTTTATGGGTAAGTACCTGAAGACCATCAAATGGGTCTGGATTCACAGAGTGGCAACTACTTCGAGTTGGTGGTCGGGGCTGTGCAGTTACCTCCACCTCGGCATCAACATTGAAGTAAGTTTCTACCTGTTAAAAAAATTGAAAACTGAATATAAGAATTGAAGTAAGTTTCAATTGAATATATGAGAAATCGATAAGATATACTTACAATTTTATCAAACACCCCCCTCGTTTTCTCGTTGGGGATGTAATACGTTCCATCTTCTTTCTTCTTCGATCTAGCTCGAACCCAATCGAGACTGCGATCCTCGCTTATAATTGAGGAGCTAATCATGTCACATGAAGAGCTAGAAGATAGCGGGTCACTTACTAGCCAATGTGGCTTCATCCCCGCATATCCGGCTGAGCCCAAATAATGAGGATGCTCGTTCCGCATTTGACTATCCCTCACCTTCTTACTTTTCTCCTGAAATAAATTACAGGTTTTTAGTTTTCACTCAACAAGACACATGCGTACATTTAAATATACCTGAAATGTTTCCGTTTGTCGTTCTTTTTTAAACAACTCCCATTGCTCTTTGGTCAAGAAATCATAAAGCTGGGTAGGAGATGTATATTTTGGGTGGTCATGTGTAATGAAATTATGAACCAGCCTTGTCTTGAAATCTTTTCATCTCATCCCCGCAACCCGCATAACACTTTTTTTTGGACGGTCATCGAGAATGTTGAATTCCCTCTGAAAGACAATGATAACATGTGGTGTTATAAAGAAATTACATTCACTATTCAATTATTTACCATGTATAGTGTGATAGTACCTTTATCTCTTCCCACATCATGTCCTTCAGGCCTTGATCGACTTTGTGCCAATCACTGATGTTTATGTCAACATGAATGCGGGCTAAAGATCCGACAAAATGTTTGAAGTTCTTCGTGCCTGGTCCGATCGGCCTATGTTTGTCATCGAACTCAATTATATTCACTTGTTGGCCCGCTTTCTTCATGTTTTTGCACATAGTTGGCCCTCTTGTCCTTTTTTTTTTGGGCAGTACTATGATCATCTGAAGAATGTGAAGACTCGGCCATTATATTGGGAAAATTGTCTACGTACATGCACATATAAATAAATGATTATTAACAACGTATAGAGCATATATAAAAAACATAAGAAAGTTATATGCAAGAATATGTAAATGAACTCACACAATTAATATGAACAGCGTATAGAGCATATATAAAGAACAAAAGAGAGTTATATGCATGCGAGAATGTATAAATGAACTCACACAATGAATAATCACGAACGACGGTCAATCCATAATCCTTCTTCATGATCCCAACGCATGTAAGTGGATTCAATGTTATCTTCCTCTAAAGTTGCACTCCCTTGTATACCAATAGAAAATGGAGGAGTTTCATCAAAGTGATCATAATCTTCTTCATCTACTACATCACCAATGCCAACAATGCGTCTCTTGCCTTGAAGGACCACTGACCACTTAGTGTCAGCAGGATCAAGAACATAAAATACCTGCTTGGCTTGTGATGCAAGTATGAATGGCTCGTCAAGATAACCCAACCGTCCAAAATCCACCAAAGTGAAACCTAATTCATCCACCCGAACACCCCGTCGATTATCAACCCATTTACATTGGAAGAGAGGAAACTTGAACTCCCTGTAATCAAGTTCCCAAATTTCTTCAATGACACCATAATAGGACATCGAGGCATCTATTGGCATTGTATCTTTAGCACTTGAAAAATCTCTTGATAGTGCTACTTGTGTCACTCCACTATTTTGCACCGCACTCTTATCATCTTGACGTTTAGTGTAAAACGTATACCCATTAATGTCATATGCTTCATAAGATCTCACAATCGTGCTAGGACCATACGCTAACCACTTTACCGTTTCAACAATGGTATTCGACGTTTGTGACAACTCTTTCATGACTCTATCTTTGAACCATTTTGCAAATAAACGATTGTGTTGATTAGTTACCCACCTTTCACCTTTAGAAGGATTCTGCTGCCTTAGGATGGACATGTGCTCGTCCAAATACGGATGAACTTGAGAAAGGTGTTGTAATACTAGGAGGTGTGCTTTATCTCGCAATTCAACACTAGGGACAATTGATTTGCATCCAATCGTCCCTTTACCTTCGAGTCTTCCCTCGTGACGAGATTTAGGAACACCAATAGTCTCAACGTCATCAAGGTAGTCAGTACAAAATTCAATAGCCTCCTCAGCGACATAACCTTCAATGATACTGCCTTCGGGTCGAAATCGATTTCTGACATATCCTTTCAAAATACCCATGTATCTCTCAAATGGATACATATACCGCAAGAACACCGGACCACATATCTTAATTTCTCTTACCAAGTGAACAAGTAAGTGAACCATAACGTCAAAAAATGATGGCGGGAAATACATTTCAAATTGACATAGAGTGATAACAATATCGGCCTGCAAATCATCCAACGCCTCTGGGTCAACAACTTTACTGCAAATTGCATTGAAGAAAAAACAAAGTTTTATTATGACTTGTCTGATATGTTTTGGAAGTATGCCTCGAATTGCAATTGGTAACAAGTGTTGCATTAACACATGACAATCATGAGACTTCATACCAACCAATTTCAAGTCCTTCATCGACACAAGACTTTTGATGTTTGATGAGTATCCAGATGGAACCTTAACACCATGAAGGCACTCACAAAAACATGTTTTCTCTTTTCTGGACAAAGTATAGCAAGCTGGAGGTAAATAAGTACGTTTTTCGGACTCTTGCGGTGCTAATTGATCCCGTATCCCCATTTCTACCATGTCCTTCCTGACTTTGATACCATCTTTCGTCTTCCCTTGAACGTTCAACAATGTCCCAATGATACTATCAAAAACATTTTTTTCCACGTGCATTACATCAAGACAATGCCTTACTGATAAATGTTGCCAATAAGGTAGATCCCAGAATATGGACCTCTTCTTCCAAAGACTCTTTTGAGGAGGCTTAAAAGGTTTTCCAAACAAAACATCAATATTTTTAACTCGTTCATATACCTCACCTCTTGTTAACGGCAAGCGAGCTGCTCGATCCTCAATTTTTCCATTGAATGCCTTCTTCTTCTTTCGATAAGGGTGATCAGCGGGGATAAATCTTCTATGACTCATAAAGACATTTTTCTTACAGTTTTTCAACCAAAGATCAATCGTGTCTTCTTCACAAACGGGACATGCTTTAGGTCCTTTGTTCGTATAACCTGACAAGTTACCATATGCGGGAAAATCATTTACGGTGCAAAATATCATAGCACGTAAGGTGAAATTCATCTGGCTATGTGCATCAAACACCTATACACCTTCATCCCACATCAGTCTTAAATCTTCAATTAGTGGGGCAAGATAAACATCTATGTCATTCCCCGGTTGTTTAGGCCCTGATATTAACAAAGACAATATGATATACTTGCGCTTCATACATAACCAAGGAGGAAGATTGTAAATCGTTAGAAGAACCGGCCAAGTGCTATGTCGACTACTCATATTACCGTGCGGGTTCATTCCATCTGTACATAGTCCAAGCCTAAGATTCCTATCTTCACCCCCAAAATCAGGAAACAACCTATTAATGTTCCTCCATTGAGGAGAATCGGCCACGTGTCTTAGTTTTCCATCTTGTTTCCTCCCATCAGCATGCCACCGCATGTTCTTCGCATCCTTTGCATTGGCAAACAAACGTTTAAATCTTGGTACTACGGGTAGGTACCACAACACCTTTGCCGGAGGGCTTTTCTTATCCTCAGAATTAGCATTCATGTTCTTTCGCTTATACCGTGATGCCCCACACTTTGGACACAGATGCAAGTCCTTATACTCATTTCGATACAGTATACAATCATTTGGACATGCATGTATCCTCTCGATCTCCATTCCCATTGGACACAACAATTTCTTTGCTTCGTAAATTGAACTAGGAAGCTCGTTATCCTCCGGAAGCATCTCTCGTAAGAGTTCCAGTAATGCCGTGAAACTCTTATCACTCCACCTACTATTTGCTTTCAAGTTATACAATTTCAACACAGCAGACAATTTTGTGAATTTTCTACATCCAGGAAACAAAGTCTTCTCAGAATCATTGAACAAGCTATCGAACACATGAGGCTTTTCAATGAATTCCCCTTGTATATCACGCATCATTTCGTCTATCATATCATTATTGTCATTTTCCACATCATTCTCATCAATATTGCCTAAATTATTCTCCTGCAGTCCACCTTCATCGTCACTAGTGCATGTCCTAGGAAGCATACTCTCACCATGCCATATCCATCGTTTATAACCTTCTTTAAACCCACGACGAATCAAATGACTCTTCACTTGCTCAAAACTACGAAACTTTCTCAGATTCTTACAATCACAACAAGGATACAAAATCATTGCTTCACCTTTCTCTCTCATGTGTTCGTCCGCACATTTCATAAACTCTTCAACTCCTTTCAAATATTCATGTGTATTACGCCTGCCGTACATCCAATCTCGATCCATATCTAATAACCTATATGCGAAGATATAATTAAAAAAATATTACTTTTGAGTGAATATTTGTAATGATAGTTATATACTTGAACCAACTATATATTAATAATTGAAATCACATGCATACGATAATTTATTACGTTGAATACTTCATAATTTTACTTGTATATTTTGTTTAGTTATTTATTTAGTATGGTTAATTCTATGATAGTGAAAATCACCTATAATTACTATTATCTTCATTTTTTATTTGTAAAATCCAACAGTAATTTCGGCAGAGTTTCCCCTATAAGTTGGACTTACCCAACCTGTAATCAAAATGCCACAATACAACAAAAATGTTCAACCTCCACATATTCACTACTCAAACACAATAAATCAAACTTCAACATCATCAACCACTCCAAAATTAATCCAAAATCAATTCTTAATTCCTAAAATGCTCAAAGTATGATTTCATATCCTAACATTTCATGCATAATTTCAATATAATTCCAATAATTCAAATTATATCAATTAACTATTTGCAATACCAAAATTATAACATATATATATATAATAATTCACATTTTTATACATCCAAATATATATATACATATATATACACACTGATATATACATATAAAGTTAGACTTTACGCGTCGGCTCACCAAGAACCGACGCGTAAACCTCCGGTTCAGGCGTCGGTTCTTCATGAACCGACGCCTGAACCGGGTTTAGGCGTCGGTTCTCGACGAACCGACGCCTAAACCCTTTTTTTTCGCGTTTTTCTACTAGTGTTAATAACTTTCTCTACTCTCGTTAGTAAATTATTACTATGTAATCAATCGTACTAATATTAGAGATTTATTTATAAATTTTCATGAAATGTTTGACTTTTGGGGGTAGACTTAAACCCCTGGGGGGGGGGGGGGGGTTGGACGGACAGGAAAAGGCTCATTAAAACAAGAGTTCATTAAAAAAAAGAATCCGTGTAGCACGAGCCGGTGCCAACCTGGTTTGGTCAATATGGGTTGCCAACTGTGTGAAATAATACACATTTATGTGTTGTGCACCGGTGGTTCCCTACTGTATTTATTGGCTCATGCTGTCGGTAGCTGGAAGTACTCCGAAAGTCTTTAATACCATTCGTTTTGATTCCGTCAATTTTTTTTTTTTTCTTTTTGGTAAATGTTCGTTGGAGTTATCGTTTAGCGATAGTCCGTGTTCACCTGAATTCGTTTGTGCAAACTCAAATTCCATGATCTATCACTGACGCTAATGCGTGTACTAGAAAATTAAGATCTTTTTGACATAATTTCCACTTTCATTTTTACTTTTTATATAGAAGTACTTTTTAGAAAGTTATCATACACCATCTTCCTCTAAAAAAGCTATTCTAATGTACCAAAGCATCTCAAGAGAGTTATTCAAATGTTTTCAGAAGCAAATCTTGCCAAACGGGCACTTATTATAAAACAACATTGGAATTTACCAAATTCTAATCCTTATCCCTTTTACTCGTTCATGGTAATTAAGCATGACTTAATCGTGCGTTAAATTTTTTAACAGAAAAAAGGCAACTGCAGAAAGGGCAACCAATAACCTGCCCACAAACATACACGTAAGACTTGGCTCATTTTGAAAATTGCAAAAAGTCAAAGTCCAAATCTAATTTTTGTAATAAAAAATCAAAACACAGCACACAATTTTTCATGTTTTGACTTTCACATTTTGAATCTCTCTCTATATAGATTCATATAAAACCAGAATCCTACACAATTAATTTTTCTTATAGCTTACATAGTTTTTCTGCTTATTTTCTTGCTTAAAATTGTATAATCACTTTTTTTTTAGTGAGATCTTAGGTTTATAACCAAATCTTGTTCTTTGTAATTACTTCTGCTATGGATGAAATTGAAATTCCATCGTACTTTCTCTGCCCTATTAGTCTAGAGATTATGAAAGATCCTGTTACGGTCTCGACTGGCATAACATACGATCGAGACAGCATCGAAAAATGGCTGTTTTCTCAAAAAAATAACACCTGTCCGGTAACAAAACAAGTTGTTACTGATTCAGAGTTGACCCCAAACATCATTGTCCGGCGGTTTATCCAGTCATGGTGCACCCTCCATGCTCCCGACGGGGTCGAGAGGGTTCCGACCCCGAGAGCTCCGATCAGTAAAACCCAACTTTTGAAGCTTTTCAATGATGCAACGTCAACAGATATGCAAATGAAGTGCTTACACAGGCTTAGATCCATTGCTTCTCACAATGAAGCGAATAAAAGATGCATGGAAACAGCAGGCACGGCCGAGTTCTTAGCTTCGTTAATCGTGAAGAAAAACATAGAGGCATCTTCATCAGAAGTATCAGAAGATGAGGTTGAGTTGAGAAGAACCAGTAATGAAGCCTTAAGCATTCTTTATCATCTCCAGCTATCGGGATCCGGCCTTAAATCTCTCTTGGAGAGTAATATCGAGTTAATCGAGTCCTTAACGAGCATCATGCAATCTGAAAACTATGATTCTCGAGTCTATTCTGTCATGCTTCTGAAATCCATGTTCGAAGTAGCTGATTCAAATCAACCAATCAATCTGAGACCCGAATTCTTCCATGAATTAGTTGATATATTGAATGATCAAATCTCTCAGAAGGCATCAAAAGCCACACTGAAACTTCTCATCAGCGTATCTCCATGGGGAAGAAACAGAATCAAAGCAGTGGAAGCTGGAGCTGTGCCCTTGTTGATTGACCTTTTACTCGATTCTTCGGACAAAAGGGCTTCCGAATTAATGCTTATGGTGTTGGATTTGTTTTGCCAATGCGCCGAGGGAAGAGCTGAACTGTTGAATCACAGTGCAGGATTAGCCATTGTTTCGAAAAAGATTCTTAGGGTTTCGTCTGCAGCAAATAAGAGTGGTATAAAAATTCTTCATTCCATATCGAATTTCTCTGCAACTCCTGGAGTTCTACAAGAAATGTTGCAGATTGGTGCAGTGACAAAATTGTGCCTTGTAATTCAAGTTTTTGATCGGGGATCAAAGACGAAGGAGAGAGCAAGAGAAATTCTTAAATTGCATGCAAGAGCATGGAGGAATTCTTCATGTATACCCACGAATTTGTTAGTTTCATATCCAGCTTGAAATGGAATTATAATTAGGAATTAGTTGTGTAAATTTATGTTCATATAATTAAAATTTTAACGTTTTTGAACATATGATATCACAATATGTTGTCCATACAGAAATCATAATTTTATAAAGAATTATCGTAACTCTTTCAAAAGGCTCAGGTTCTTGTTCTTTTCTTCCCTGCATCATTTTTTTTTTTTTTTTGGGTCAATTAAAGAAAGATTTTGAATTAATCGAGTGCAACACAAACTCAGAAGAAGTCGAGGTAAAATAATTTTTTTTTTTTTTCATTGTGAATTTGTTGAATGTTTTCCGAAGTGCTAATTTCCCTTCCGTCGAAAATTTCTGACGGCCGCAACTGTCATTGGAAATATACGGTAAAACTACATATTCTAATGGAGTTAAAATGAACCGAGCTTAACTAAGTTTTATCTATAAAGCTATTCGATAAATCTCTAACGAGGTTCGTTATCGTTCTTGAGTTGATCATTTTTGATATATTAGCTTATTTTTCAGCTCTAAAAATGAATAAAAAAGCAATACTGGTAATGATGTATTTCCTAAATTTTTATCGTTTTACTTTTTCCTGGCTATTAGAAAAATGATTTTTTTTACATCGAGCAGGAATTGACATCGCCGTAGCTGTTTAGATCAGTATACCTGTTGTCTTAGAATTAACGAATATTTAATCGATAATGCATATTATTAGCCTATTCCAGATAATAAATTAGTTTATTTATATTTTAAATAGTTCTAGGGAGACATTTTTAAATGACATCGTGACATGACGAACACACATTGGATGGTGTAAATAGCTACTCTATTACTTACTTTTCACCACCTAATGTATGTGCGTCATGTCACAATGTCACTTAAAATGTCAATTAAAATGAAAAAATATGTTACTTATAATTTGATTTATAAATTGTAATGATTGTTTTAATGAAAATGTGCTAAATATTGAAGTCCAGTATTTTATATTTTATCAACGTGCCGTTTTTATTTTCTATTATTAAAATAAGATGTTTAGTAAATTTTGATAAAAATTGATAAAATGTGGTGAAAAAGTTGTGAATTTCATAAAATATGTTGTTGAGATTAATTGTTAACTTCAATTTAGATTAAAAACAAGATTTTAAATGATATCAAACAGGCCCGATTGAAGGAAATTTGGTAGCTACGTTCTAAATGAATGTATGACATATCATAATGTTATTTAAAAATATCCCCAAAGAATGTTTGTCTAGATTTTCTCTATCACTATTTCCACTAAAAAACAACTATTGCTAAATCTAAATCTAGGATACAATCTAGAAGCCTAGAAGGAGTGGAATACGATATTGTTGATAAATTTCAAATCTTGTCAAAAATAAGCATTCTTGTCTTTGCTTGGATTGTTTACGCCTCCATTTGGTAAATTTAGTTTATAAATTGATTTATTTATATTTGTGAAGTAAAAAGTAATTGTTGAAAATTGAAGAGATAAAATGTGTATGGTTAAAAATTAGGGATGAATACGGTTTGATTTGGACGCTTTGTAGTAAAATTTCAAACCAAACAATTTAAAACGGTTTGAAACTTTTCCAAATCAAACCAAACAATTTTATTTTCTAAACCAAACCAAACTAAACAATTTTTTGCTGTTTGAAAATGTGTTGATTGACCTTTTACTCGATTCTTCGGACAAAAGAGCTCCGAATAAATGCTCATGGTGTTGGATTTGCTTTGCCAATGTGGCGAGGGAAGAGCTGAATTTTTGAATCACGGTGCAGGATTAGCCATTCACTAGTACAGAAATGACCTCAAAAAAATGAGGAATATACGTCGATTTTTAGTAAAATTGACGCCTATAGAAGGACGGTGGTATTTTGTAAATATAATCGAAGAATGCGTGTCGATTGTAATTTTACAACCGACGCGTATTCTTAGGTTTTACGCTTCGGTTCTTGAAGAACCGACGCGTAAAATCGGAGAATACGAAGAACCGACGCATATTCTTTAGCCTTAAACTTTACGCGTCGATTGTAATATTACAACCGACGCGTATTCTCCGGTTTTACGAGTCGGTTCTTCAAGAACCGACCGCGTAAAACCGGGTTTAGGCGTCGGTTCTTCAAGAACCAACGCTTTCTTCAAGAACCGACGCTTATTTCTTTATATACGTATCAGCAAAACGCGCAGATCATCTCTATTTTTTTTCACTACTCGACCTCTTCCCGCCTCTCTCTTTATTTCTCTCACCTGAACCACCGCACTACGCCGCCTCCACAACCATTCCTCTATTTCCCTGGCAACGCTCATCACCACATTCCTTCACTTGCTCTTTATCTCTTTCTCTCACCCGAACCACCAGACTCGCACCTCCACCGCCGTCGCGCGCCTCCACCGCCCCCGGCCTCCTCCCTCCCACCTCGTAAGAGACCAACCTCCCTCTTTATACACATGTGTTTGTATCTATTTGTATATATATAATGTATGTAAATATATGTAATAATATTTATGTATGTATAATGTATATAAATGTATATATGTTTATGTATTTTCTCTGTGTATGTGTGTTAATTAATATATTTAGTTAATTTTGTGTGTATATATATATATATATATAAGTATTTATATTATAGATGTGTTTGTATATATGTATGGATATTTCAACTAGTTATTGATTTAATTTTGTATTGTTGATTTTTAGTTAGTAGATGGATAAATTGCGATATTTGAACTATTGAATTTCTATTGCAGCGGAATGGATGAAAGAAATGTGGTACTTAGGTGTCGATTTTTACAACCGACGCGTAAGACTTTACGCGTTTGCGTCATATACATCGCCTTTACAACCAACGTGTATTTCCTATTACAACCGACGCGAATGAGTCATTCTGTACTAGTGATTGTTTTGAAAAAGATTCTTAGGGGTTTGTCTGCAGCAAATAAGAGCCCGTTTGGCAATGAAAAAAACTTCACCTCAACTTTTCAAACGTAATCTTAACCATCAATTCTTAGTCAAGCACACAATTTTTTACTTTTCAAACTTTTTTCAACTACACATCCATATAAAAAAAAACCACAAAAATCAAAACTTTTCACATTACCGCAACTCCGGAGTTCTACAAGAAATGTTGCAGATTGGTGCAGTGTAGAAATTGTGCCTTGTAATTCAAGTTTTTGATCGAGGATCAAATACGAAGGAGAGAGCAAGAGAAGTTGTTAAATTGCATGCAAAAGCATGGAGGAATTCTTCATGCATACCCACGAATTTGTTAGTTTCATATCCATCTTGAAATGGAAATGGAATTATAATTAGAAATTAGCTAGAAGTGATTAATATATTATAGTTGAATAAATTTATGTTCATATAATTAAAACATTAATGTTTTTGAACATATGATATCACAAAATGTTGTCCATACAGAAATCTCCATTTTATAAAGAATTATCTGGGTAACCTCAAATAGTTCGACTTTAGTACGGAAATAACACGATTAAAAGGAACACATCAATTTTAATAGTTTCTAGATGATTAAATATACAAGTCCAATTATCCTATATTTGAATGTCACTGTCAAATATCATAAAGTAGTTGTTGGGAACACGGGTTGCTCTACTCACAAAAATTGATTTCTTGTGACTAGATCATCCCGTTACAGGATTTTCTGTTCTATGTATTCAACTTGGAATTAATAATTTTGCACACAAAAATGGTTTTGAGAAAATTACCCTTGTAGCGTGCTTTACAATAATCTTCATCGACTGCTTCTTGATTCCACCAAAGCTTCAAACCCTCAAACTTTCCTCGGTGTTCTCCAA
Source organism: Ligustrum vulgare (assembly GCA_963555705.1). NCBI lineage: Eukaryota > Viridiplantae > Streptophyta > Magnoliopsida > Lamiales > Oleaceae > Ligustrum > Ligustrum vulgare. The sequence continues at coordinate 3,424,344 of OY743185.1, forward strand.
TGGCAGTTGTACAAGTGTGTGGTCACCTTTTTCAAGACCTAGGTTAAACTAGGATTAGGGTTTTATTTGTAAAGAGAAAACATACACTACACACTTTAGTGTGTGTCTCGCCACTTTGTCAATTAGGTTAAGAAAAATAGTCTTAGGAGACTATTTGTAACCTCTTTACATTCCAAAACCCTACCAGGCCTAGTACCATAACCCAGGCCCATTTCTGCACAGCCCAATACAGGTAGTAAGCCTGTATAAACCCATTATAGCGAAGCCACCGAGGGAATCTGATCGGACCCAATTAAACTAAGCTCCAATAAATTAATTATGACCCGATCAACTCTTGATCAGTCAAAATTAATTTATTAATCACATTCTATTCCACTAAAAGAACGAGATTGCACTCTTAGTAAAATTGAAATTACTGAAACAATTAATCAATAATTATATCCTCTGACTTATCGTTCTTATATGTTACCCCCGTCGATCAACTTGAATATTCGGAGCAAGTTAAAATGACCAAAATTCCATTATCTGAATATTCATAAATTCTCAACTCTCATCTTCTATCTGATAGTTCGATGTGATCACATCATATCATAGAATTCAACAGTCACTGGCGAATTACTAAGCTCAGATTCAAATGTCCACTAGAAGAACCAGTGAGATTATGATCATACCTAAAAGGTGACGGATTCCATAATACGAATATATGTTCCTCGTTAGTTCACTTTAATTCCCAAAGTACCGAGATATTGATCAGCAATTGATCTCACCCATTGATACCTCAAAGAACTTCAAGTTAGTAATCAAAGTCCATTATCCGATTAGGATTAAGGTCCCACGTACAATAGTCAAGTGAAAGTAAACTTGTATGGTCAATGTCACAAATTAATTTCACGTGGTCCCGTCCAATACGTTCCAAACGTACTCTCAATTTTATTACCAAAGTCAAAGATAGGCTTTAATAAAATCGAGACGATCTTATCAAAATAAATTGTCCATATTTATTTACTGATCGTGAACGTTAATTTTAGATCGAATTAAAAATTAAATCTTTCTGTGTTTAACAATTTAAACACTCAATCTGTAATATTAAATCGACCCATGGACAAACGCAACTTTATATTAAAGCAATCAATAAACATTTTATTTCGAATGTCGTGAATTATACTCTATGGGCATATATAATTCCAACAATCTCCCACTTGCCCTTAGAGTATACATGAAACATCGAATCATCCATCTTGTCAACATCATCATTACACTAATGATTGTGTTCTCAACCAAGATAGTAACTCCTTTCGATGTAAGTCACGGTTGTATAACAAATAATCCAAGATTGTGTTATACCCAACCAATTAACCACATTGTCTCCCAATTATATTTCAATTTTGACGACTCTTGAGAGTCCTAGTCAAATCAGATCTTAATTAGTTTTAATCCATCAGATCACAACCTGAATAGATAAGCAAATATTTACTCGTTTTCCAGAAAACGCTTCAGTGTATGCTTTACCTCTATTCAATGATCTGATCCTGGATCAAACTAATAATCACCAACAATATCTCCAGCATAAGATATGACCTATCTAGTGCAAAGTAAGGCTTCCTATAACCGGAGCATAAGGAACTTTCTCTATCTTACCATGAGTCTTAGGAGAATACTCATAAGATAAAGTCCACAAAAAAAACATTATTCCTTTCAAGACTTCAATATTGCAAATGTAGATAGCATCTTATTATTACATGAAACTTGAGACTATTCTATTTCATTTTTCTCCCACTCCGAAAAGTACAGATATCTAGAAAAAATAGATAGTCATCTACAAGTCCTTCAAGTCTAATTGCTGGTGCCAACTACTATTTAATGAAAATACTCTCACACATTAGTAGAGTGTCATTCAAATAAATAGTCGCGAAAACTATCTCATCTTTCTGTATACACGAGTATATTTACGATATATCAAGATTTTGATCAAGAACATGTATCACAATCGTTTGATCAAATTCTATATTCCATATGTTGAACAAATACCCAAATCCAAAGTTGGAAACTTGTAAGTCATGAACTTTACTTTCATGGTCTTTAGTATGAACTCATCAGGTTAAACTTTGTAAATGATTTCCTCAAGATGCATTCAAGAAACAACTTCTTGACATCCATCGGTCGTACCTCATTTTCACAATGAACGAAAATGGATAAAAGATCCAGGTAAACTTTCGCATGGAAATTGGCGAGAAGGGTTTCACAAACCTACAGCCATAAGCCTTGCGCTGAAGGCATCAACCTTCTCATCTACCATTCTCCTATCATCTTAAAAATCATCACACCCTATAGGTTTGACCCCATTAGGTGTGTCTACAAATATCCAAACCCTAGTGTAGTACAAGGAATCCAATTCCGAGTTCCCGTTCACCTTCCATAATTTCAATTCCATAACTTTTACCACTTCCCTAAATGAGGAGTCCTTCTCTTATTTCAGTAGAGACTGTCTAAAAAGACTCTCTATAGAATAAATGTCAATAAGGTGGTCTTACAACCCTCCCACTCCAATTAGTCACTGGAAGTGTATTTCCATTATGTCCAAACAGAGTTACTTCCTCTTCTCCACTACTTGGTTATATCCCTAATTGAGATCATCCTCTCCACTACCTCTTTATGAACATAAAGAAGAGGCAGAACAGTGAGAACAACTTCGACTACAACCTTTGGTTTTTCCCTGTCCATTGGGTTCACCAGGCAAAAATAGTGGTTGAACCACTTGCCTATTTCTCCCACTAGGATCAGCAACCATCGATTCCGTAGGAAGTCCCAAATTATCAAGATTAATTCTATGCGAAAACCTAGAATCAAGTTGTTTGAACCACGTTCTAACATTTCATCCAATAGAATTTTACTTGTTGATTTGTATTCTTCTATATGCCTTATCCTCTAAGAAAGCTACATTTGTACTCAACAAATACTTTCTTGATCAGAGGATTATAGAAGAAATAATTTCTAGTTTCGTTGCATGCCTTATAATCAAACCTTCATTGTTGCCTACATCTCGTCAATCCTTGCTTTCAGCTAGTGTGCCAAAATTCCCCAAATCTAAATGTGGTGTAGACTGGGCTTGCACCCATGCCACAACTCTAGGGGTATTTCAGGAAACGAATCAATGGTACTAGGCTATGAAGGAACCTGACTATCTCCGGTATACATTCCCAAATGAAACTAGTAACGAGGATAACTCATCATTGATTTGGTATTACCTTGTTCTCCCTTTTCGATAAATGGTTCCTAAACTCATATGAGAGATACACAAACCTCGATCAAATCAAAGTATCTCGATTCTCTTAATTACTTCTCAACTTCTGTCCAAAATTCTAGAATTTCTTCAACATTTCAGATCAATGAGATATTAAGTATAGAATCGAGATCTGGAGTGATCATCAATAAAAGTGAATTACTCGTACTCTCTCGTATCTTGAGTACCAAAGAATCCACACATATCGATGTGTATTAATCCCCAAACTCTTAAGTTCATTTAATGTATAAGGACTCTTGGTTATCTAATCCTCTAAACAAGATTCAGAAAACAATATAGATTCCACCTCAGATCCTTTTAAGGTCCATCCCTTACTAGTATTAGAATCGAGTTTTGGATAAGTGTGACCAAGCATAAGATCTTAATCATTTTACCCTCTAAATAAAATTCAAAAGCCTACATAGATTCCACCTCCAAAATACTTAGAGGCTATCTTTACTAGTCTTTCAATCTTATTTAGATAAATATTATTATCTTAAGATCTTATCAAAAAGTTCATTAATACAAGGAGTCATCTATCCCTTATCACTTGTAGTAATATTACACTTAGAACCATTTACAAGGCTTTGAGATTGTTAACCATTTGTCTCGCAATAATAAGAGCATTATTTAACTTAATTCCAACTAATAACTGGAGATTAAGTGCTAAATAATTCCGCTCAAATAATAAAGAGACAAAATAACAATCAAATTGTTTCGTAAACATAAAAGCCCAACGGCTCTTTCCATATTACCGTACCCGTGCTTATCCTTATAGTATACTCTATCTCATTGTGTCATTTGGTCACCTAGGACCATATTGCAACAACTTGCAATAGTGATTAGTTACTCTAGAATCTATAATCAAGATAGACTCAATTACTAACCATAACACAATGAATAGAGTCTTACTCCATTATAGAGTTTCCAGGAAAGGCTACTTCCTCATTAATCCTATCTTTGCTCAAAAGCAAAAAGGTTAGAGGGCCTACCATACTATCCGTTGCTTTAAAATAATCTCTTCTCTATGAATAACTTACATTGAACCTTTCAGGGACACGTTCATCCTGGTGAATTTAGTCCACACTGAACTGCAAGAGATCATCTTAAAAGATTTCTCAAGCATTATGTCACATGAATCAATGTTTGCAAGGGGAACCTCCACCACGTTAAAGTGACCAATCATGTTTTACCAAATGGTCTCTTGCAAAAACGTGATCGGTTCATAAGTAGAGATATTTATAGCTTGATAGCATATTTTGTATAACTCCATAATTAAAATGTTCAAATTATCATAAATACCCTTCCATCAAGAAAATAAATATGGTATCCTATTTTGATGTTTTTATTGCGAAGTACTTGATATGAGAATCAAAACTATGCAATAAACCATCTCATCAAAATAATACCATTTTCATTGGAAGATTTATGATTACTATTGAACAAGGATCTCCTAGCACAAACAAATGTTATAAGTGGAAAGAATTATAACGAGACATGTTGCAGTTTTCGCCAATTAGTTGGTGATGTCTAAACATATAACTAGTTGTGGAAATACGACATTCAAATAAAATACACGAGTTGCATAAATGGTGAATACATTCATATATGATGCATGAATAAAAAAAATTATGCACAAGTAAACCCAAAACTACTATAATATGACTACAACCTAAAATCCCAAAATCTTAAACACATTTCTCTATAGGAGAAATAAATGTGATTTATGGTTAGGCTGAGACCCTCCCACTAAATTAAATATATCTAGCATCTCATGCAATATTTAATTTATAGTCATTAAAATTTGGCCATCATTGACATCGTTTGGATATTCTATAGGAAGTCCCCACGATGTCATTAACTTAAGTGTCTAACCCCTATATTGATAATATTTCAAGTACCAAATTAATTACGTTACCTATAGGGTAATCATGATTAATTCACACTTAAAACATCACCACCTAATGGGCCCAATCTAGTAACCAAAAACAGTGCAGCCCTCCTATAGGGAGACTAATTAGATTAGTACGAGGCATACACAAATTTTTACTAATGGGCTAATAGGGGAGGCCGTGGGTTCAAAATATTTTGCATCCTCGCTCACTTAATTAATATTTTGAACTTTTTGGTTTTAATTTAATAATTACCAATCAATTTTAAGTCTTAAAATCGATTTAATTATTAATAAATATATTTATTTTCTAATCTAACATTTAGAAAATTAAATAAAATATAAAACAATGCATGACAGTATAGTACCTAGAACGGTGTTTATGCGATCTACATGACATGTTATTTAATGACATTCATCCACCATTTAATTAAAGCAATAAATAAATGCGATAATAAAATAAACAAGAACATAATTTATGGCCCAAACCTAGACACAAAAATTACAAATAAATTAAAGAGTTTAGTGAGCCACAAGCCGGCCCAATTCTTCAATTTCTATTTGCAAGTGTCCAGCTCATTGATAAGTGCTTTACTAGTACTTTATTTCTTTACTTGTTGCCTCGAATTACTGTTAGTTTGATCCTAATTAAGTATTGCTTAATACATTTTATGTTTTATATTGTGTAGGATCGCAAATGACAAGAAAAGAAGGAAAAAGGACTAAAAAGCACGTAAAAAGGAAATTCGAGGACCTGGCATGTAAATAATTTACGGCCGCAACCATGAAAGTCACGGCCGCAAGAAGCTGATTAAACAAAAGTACGAAAATTTGCAGAAACCAAGTCACGGCCGTAACAAGGATCTTACGGCCGTATTGAATGCAAAGTCACGGCCGTAAGAAGTGAATCAATTGCGTAGAAATTAAACAGAAAGTGAGTTACGGCCGTAACTCATTATATTACGGCCGTAACTCATTATATTACGGCCGTAACTTAAGCCCGAAAAAAAAAGGAAATTGTTTCCTAATTCAACTTAAACTCTATCTTTGGTATTTCTTTTTGGCTAAGCTAGGGCACGAATTTGAGCTCTATAAAAGGAGCAATTCAGTACCAAAGAGAGGAGAGAATTATTTTTGAGAGCCACCAATATCAAAGTTTGAAGAGAAGAAATCCTAGGCAAAATCAAGGTGAATCAAGACAATACTTTTGGGGAATTCTTCATGGCAATGCGTGGCTAATCTTCTCAACCTAGTTCAAGGGGGACGTTGTGTTCATATTATTCTATTATTCATTCCTCAAACTCGTAACGTAGTTCTTGTGTTTATATTTTATTTATTGGATTTCTCATGAACATCAATTTCGTCAAGACAATTTATTAATTGATTAAGGCCTTGTCTTTTAATTATTGTGTTGATGTTTGCTAATTTGGGTAATTGGATTCGTATTTGTCTTGTTATCCAAATCATAGTAGCAATTGGTAATTTTATATTTCCATATGAAAATCCAATCTAGATTAATCAATTCGAGCATATGTAATTGATAATTTAGTTCACCTAATTCTTCTTGTTTTCATATAGTTAATGAATTAAATCTAGGGAGCTTATTCTAGGTTGTTCATTCACTCTAAATTGATTGGAGAACTAATTCTAATTGATTATTATTAAGGAAGAATTGGATTAATCAGAGCTTTTTGATTATTCCGGGTGATAAATAAAACAAAGGAAATAGTACATGCGTTGCTTGGGGAATGACAATATCATGATAGGGCACAACCGAACCTGAGAACTAGGATTTCTTATTAATTGATTTTTATTCCAGCTATTTTACATCTTTATTTGATTATTTAGATTAATTGCAATTTTCAACTCAAAACCCCCCTTTACGATTCTAATTGACATGGCATTAAATTAGTTCCCGTTCCTCGTGGGATCGACACTTGCTTCCACTGCTATATTCTTAGTAATAGTGAACAAGGAATTTAATTATTATTTTGGTGCATTACGACCGGCACCAAATTTTTGGCGCCGTTGCCGGGGATTGGTTAACCAATTTTCTGTTTAATCAATTAGAATTTTATTTTCTGCATTTTTATTTATTTATTTTTGTTTTCGGTTTAATAAAAAAAAAAAAAAAAAAAAATTTGAAATTCCGAAAATTTTATTTAATTATTCATTTATTTATATGCATAAAACTCGATCCACTAATCCTGAATATTTTCTATTTGATCCAGAAATCGAGCGAACTTTTCAACAGCGAAGAAGGGAAGCACTAGAACAAATGGCAGCAAATAACCTCAACAACAGGACACTTAAACAATTGGCCACCCCAGATGTCGCTCAACAGCCACTCTGTATCACTTTTCCGACAGTGGAGGAGGGAAAAACTTTTGAACTCAAATCTGGACTCATTCACTTGTTGCCAACTTTTCGAGGACATGCTGGTGAAGACCCTTACAGGCATCTCAAGGAATTCCACGTGGTTTGTGACAGTATGAGACCCACTGGTATTACCGAGGAACAAATTAAAATGAGGGCCTTTCCATTCTCGTTAAAGGATGCCGCTACTGATTGGCTATACTGTTTACCATCCGGATCAGTCACCACCTGGAATGACATGAAGAGGCTATTTTTGGAAAAATATTTTCCTGCTTCTCGGGCTGGAACAATCCGGAAGGAAATTTGCGGGGTTCGTCAAAACAATGGTGAATCGCTGTATGAATATTGGGAGCGCTTCAAGAAGCTCATCTCGAGCTGCCCCCATCATCAAATCAGTGAACAACTACTGGTGCAATATTTATACGAAGGACTGCTACCAATAGACAGAAGTATGATTGATGCCGCAAGTGGAGGTGCCTTAATGGACAAAACACCTGAACAGGCTCGGGCTTTGATTTCCAACATGGCTGAAAACACTCAGCAATTTAATTCAACCCGAGACTCCCAAGTCCGCCGAGTGAACGAGGTAAGTAGTTCCAATATCGAAGGTCAATTATATGAACTAACCAATCTCGTTAAGCAGCTTGCTGTAGGGAACTCGAATCAGGTCAAAGCATGCGGAATCTGTTCGAACTTTGGACATCCAACGGATACATGTCCGGTGTTGCAAGAAGAAAACAATGAACATGTAAAGGCCGCAGAAGGGTTCCCATTTCAAAAACAACAATACAATCCGTACTCAAACACTTACAATCCTGGCTGGAGGGACCACCCGAACTTGAGCTATGGAAATAACAAACCTTCGGGTTTCATCTCCAACAAGCCTCAAGGGAATTTTCAACAACAAGGAAATTTCCATCCACAGGGACAATATCAGTAAAAGCCACAATCATCAGGTATGTCTCTCGAAGAAATGATGAAAACTTTGGCCACTAACACTCTACAATTTCAACAGGATACCAAATCCAGCATTCAAAACCTGGAAAATCAAATGAGTCAAATGGCCACAGCTATCAACAGACTGGAAGCACAAACAGGAGGAAAGTTGCCATCTCAACCCGAGGTGAATCCGAAGAATGTAAGTGCAATTACTCTTCGAAGTGGAAAAGAAATGGAGGCGCCACAATCAAAGCCAACCGCGAGTGAAAAGGAGGAGGTTGAAGAAAAAGAAGTCAAAAAGAAAAACAGCATTCCACAAAACTCTCAGGTAAAAACCGAACCTATTGAAAATGCGAAACTAACTCCACCACCTTTTCCGAGCAGGTTAGCGAAGGCGACTAAGGAAAGCAAGGAGAAGGAAATTCTGGAAATGTTCAGGAAAGTGGAAATCAACATTCCACTGTTGGATGCAATCAAGCAAGTGCCCCGATACGCGAAGTTCTTAAAGGAGCTGTGCACCAACAAACGGAAGTTTATGGGAAATGAAATGGTAAGAATGGGGGAAAATGTGTCAGCACTCTTCCAAAGGAAACTGCCCCCAAAATGCAAGGATCCAGGTATGTTCACTATACCATGCCAAATAGGTAACACTAAACTGGATCGTGCATTAATAGATTTAGGTGCATCTATAAATGTAATGCCTAGGTCTACATACAATGCATTAAAACTTGCTAATATGACTGAGACTAATGTTATAATTCAACTAGCCGATCGTTCTAATGCTTATCCTGACGGGGTGGTTGAAGACATTCTAGTGCAAGTAGGCGGGTTAGTATTTCCTGCAGATTTTTATGTATTGGACATGAATGATGACCACTCCCCCAACACCACTCCTATTTTGTTAGGGAGACCATTCCTAAAGACATCTAAGACTAAGATAGATGTTAGTAGTGGCACACTTTCCATGGAATTTGATAATGAAATTGTTCAATTCAATATTTATGATTCCGTGAAGAATTTTGGTGATGATCCTGTTTATTCTGTTAATGTTAATGACTCTTTAGTACAGGAAGTTCTCGATATTGGTGGAAAGGACTGTCCAAAGTCTCCGAAATCAGGTAAAATCTCATCCATCTCATTACCAATTTCTGATGAAAAACCTCTACCCCCTATTTTGCAGATCTTAATGAAGAGCATGAAGAAAAAATTGAGTTTTGGGAATCCACCTAATCCCGGTTGAAGGAGGAAACAACAAGTCGAGCCAACGACAGTAAACAAAGGCGCTGCTCGGGAGGCAACCCGAGAGGGGAGTTTCTTTATCTCCTCAACTTTTTATTTTCGTATTTTCCTTTTTGGTTAATTTTAGTTTATTTAGTCATTTCATTTGAAAAAAAAAAAAAAAATTCAGTAGCCTTGTTACGGCCGTAAGTTAACATTTTTACGGCCGTAACTCAATTCCAGTTTTTATACAGAGGCCTTATTACGGCCGTAATTACATTTTTACGGCCGTAATTGTTTCTTTGCAATTTTTCTCAGACTGTGACTTACGGCCGTAAGTCATACCTTCACGGTCGTAAGTCTACCCTTTTTCAAAATTTTAAAACGGCCCCCTCGCGCATAACTTCCCTTTTATTGTTTTGCTTTTCAATGAGGACATTGTTTTGTCTAAGTGTGGGGGGGGAATTGAATTGATTGTGAGCTTAATGTCTTTATCTACTTTCTGTAGTCGAAACGTTAAAATTCAGTTTGAGTCAGCATCCATTTTAATCTCTGATAGGAAGCGACCCCACTTTTGGTTCATTTTTTTGAAATATAATTGCATAATTGGACATGAATTGAGCACGTAGAGATGAATTTTCCAATACTTTCCGAATAGGTTTGAAAATGGGGACAAAATGCCATATCTCTGCAACCTAGTAGATTCAAACCCAAATTTGATATGACTAATAATTACCCCGAGTAAAGAGATTCACCCCTTTGGCCACTAGATTTTTTGCATTTTTCAATTCGACCCTAAGACCGAGCAATGACCAAAACTCATAATTGGATGGGAGACACACATATGAACCATAATTTGTGAGCTTTTGAGCCTATGAGCTACTTTTACTCTTTATATAAAGCTCGTATTTTTCTTTTAATGTGTGTCCTGCATGGTTGATTTGTTCTTGGATATGCTTTTGTGTACATGCCGTAGTAGCTTCTTGGCTCGAGTGCAAAATATAGTAAAGGCACTAGGATGAACCAAATTTGGCCTTCTAAATAAGCCTACCATTGTACATTTACCAATAGAAGATCCTTTGAGCCTTAGCCTTTCTTTGGAATATTAATACCACACTACAAGCCACGAACACCCATTCTTTCATGTTATCCTTTTTCTTGAACCTATAGAGAACGGACTCACAAGCTTGTGTTGGTTGAGAAGTTTGAGGTGGATTAAGTTTCAAAGTGGAAATTCGATCTTGTGTCATTAGGGATTGTGGGGTGATTTGACCAAAAGAGGAAAAAAAAAATTGCAGTATATGTTTGAAAAAAGAAAAAAAAAAAAAAAAAAAAGGGAAAAAAAAGAAAAAGAAAAAGAGAAGTTCAGGCCAGTTCTCAAATTACGAGGTCATGAACATTTGCTAGTATTGAAAATAAACACTCAAGCTGCACAAAATAGAAGTTTAGTGTTAAATCAGTTGGACAGCAGGGAGATTATTAAATTCATGTTGAAGAAGAAAGAAGGAATGTTATAATTGAACCGATTCGGCTTGTGAAACTCCTTCTCGATTCAGCCTAAATGTTTCCCTTTTATCCTACCTGACCCGAAGCCCCGCTACAACCTAACAAAGACCTTTGCTTTGCACTTGTGTTATTGTTGGCTCCGGTTTTGACACTTGAGCAATCTGTGGTAACAAGTTTTTCATGCAGTGAGTTGAGCGTAAATTCTCACCTTTATATACACTTTGTGCGAAGAGAGATATCTGGTGAGAGTGTTGGCTCCCATTACATGTACTTATGAGTGGTTTGAATTGCTTGGTCTATATTTTGTGCCCTTTTGATCTGAAACTGTGTATTGACTAAAAATTTTACCATGAGATAAACCGCACTAATCTGTTGGCATTTACTTGAATTAGTCAAAACTTACATTTTATGGGGAATTGATAAATTCAGAGAGAACTCACGAGAGGTGAAAGGATATAATCCACATTGGGGTATCAATTTTCATTTTTGTTCGGAGAATATTGGGTGATGCATCTCTTACACACACTAACACACTCCGATTATGCAATTTGATTTTCGTGCTAAAAAGAAGTGGGTTGTGACCTTGACTTTCCAGATTTAAAAGTCTAACATGTTCATTTGATTTCCGTGCTTTAGTTCTTTTCTATCATTATTCGAGGACGAACAATGGTTCAAGTGTGGGGGGATTTGATAAGTGCTTTACTAGCACTTTATTTCTTTACTTGTTGCCTCGAATTACTGTTAGTTTGATCCTAATTAAGTATTGCTTAATACATTTTATGTTTTATATTGTGTAGGATCGCAAATGACAAGAAAAGAAGGAAAAAGGACTAAAAAGCACGTAAAAAGGAAGTTCGAGGACCTGGCATGTAAATAATTTACGGCCGCAACCATGAAAGTCACGGCCGCAAGAAGCTGATTAAACAAAAGTACGAAAATTTGCAGAAACCAAGTCACGGCCGTAACAAGGATCTTACGGCCGTATTGAATGCAAAGTCACGGCCGTAAGAAGTGAATCAATTGCGTAGAAATTAAACAGAAAGTGAGTTACGGCCGTAACTCATTATATTACGGCCGTAACTTAAGCCCGAAAAAAAAAGGAAATTGTTTCCTAATTCAACTTAAACTCTATCTTTGGTATTTCTTTTTGGCTAAGCTAGGGCACGAATTTGAGCTCTATAAAAGGAGCAATTCAGTACCAAAGAGAGAGAGATATTATTATTTTTAAGAGCCACCAATATCAAGGTTTGAAAAGAAGAAATCCGAGGCAAAATCAAGGTGAATCAAGACAATATTTTTGGGGAATTCTTCATGGCAATGCGTGGCTAATCTTCTCAACCTAGTTCAAGGGGGACGTTGTGTTCATGTTATTCTATTATTCATTCCTCAAACTCGTAACGTAGTTCTTGTGTTTATATTTTATTTATTGGATTTCTCATGAACATCAATTTCGTCAAGACAATTTATTAATTGATTAAGGCCTTGTCTTTTAATTATTCTGTTGATGTTTGCTAATTTGGGTAATTGGATTCGTATTTGTCTTGTTATCCAAATCATAGTAGCAATTGGTAATTTTATATTTCCATATGAAAATCCAATCTAGATTAATCAATTCGAGCATATGTAATTGATAATTTAGTTCACCTAATTCTTCTTGTTTTCATATAGTTAATGAATTAAATCTAGGGAGCTTATTCTAGGTTGTTCATTCACTCTAAATTGATTGGAGAACTAATTCTAATTGATTATTATTAAGGAAGAATTGGATTAATCAGAGCTTTTTGATTATTCCGGGTGATAAATAAACAAAGGAAATAGTACATGCGTTGCTTGGGGAATGACAATATCATGATAGGGCACAACCGAACCTGAGAACTAGGATTTCTTATTAATTGATTTTTATTCCAGCTATTTTACATCTTTATTTGATTATTTAGATTAATTGCAATTTTCAACTCAAAACCCCCCTTTACGATTCTAATTGACATGGCATTAAATTAGTTCCCGTTCCTCGTGGGATCGACCCTTGCTTCCACTGCTATATTCTTAGTAATAGTGAACAAGGAATTTAATTATTATTTTGGTGCATTACGACCGGCACCACTCATTACTTGAACTCTTCAAATAATATTTCTCAGCCCATTATTAAACTGGACCAATCTGTAAAGCTTCAATCTTTAGCCCAAATATCAAATGTAGTAATCCAATTAAATATTCCATTCCATTGTAAAATTCAGTCCACATTGCATTGGCCCAGCTAAACAATTTAGCCCACATTGCAATTAATCAAAATGGACTAATTTTACAATTACAAGACCATATTTAATTAAATCCAAAAAAATTGGCCCAAAAGTCTATTACATAGAAGTTGGCCCAAGAATGAAATCCCTTCTTCCTCTATTTCTCTGCATGCACGCGTAGTAACCAAGCCACAGAAAACGCAGCCGCCATTGCCGTGAAGTGCTATCACCAGAAACCGCCAAGGAAGAAACCATCGTCTCCACACCAGAGCAGTCCCCGTGTACCACCAACACCGCCACCAACCATTTATCACCGAACCTGCGATTTCAGAGAGAAGATTGAGGACTACCAAGGAAGTGGGAACTCCCATGAGCGCCGCCACGACTGCGCAGCGATAGCGCTAAGAACACCGCCTTTGCCGCACTTATGGCGTCGCGCCTCTCATCCGCCGCTATCACAATTGGTGCCGCTGCTGAAAATTGGTTTAGAACCCGGGTTGGGTGCCTCTGTTGAGAGCCCGCTGTCGAGAAGGGACAGCCATCGACCACAAAGGCAACATCCACGGTGTAGCTGCTGTTTTATCAAATTTTTAGCGAAATTGCATGGAAAGTCCTCGATCTTTTGAAGAAGATGAAGCCCTTGTCGGATTCCCAAATTGCAGCAAAAGTCCTTTAATATTGAAACAACAGATCTGGTCCTCTTATATTACAATTACAATAGAAATAATACAAACCCTAATTTGCTAATTCTATTGCAAAAATAAAAATCGAAGGAGAAAACATGGAGACGTAATCCACCCCCTTTGTTACATGACTTGATAAAACAAATACAAGATTTTACGACAAAAATCTAAGGCCATAAATTTGTTCACCAAAATATCATTCATCCAATAACAATCAAATCACATAAAACCTAACACCGCTCAACTAACACATGCATAGACAAAAATATTTATTCCCAAATACACAAAAAAGTATCAAAAACCTGACGCTCCGATACCAATTGTTGGGAACACGGGTTGCTCTACTCACAAAAATTGATTTCTTGTGACTAGATCATCCTGTTACAGGATTTTCTGTTCTATGTATTCAACTTGGAATAAATAATTTTGCACACAAAAATGGTTTTGAGAAAATTACCCTTTTAGCGTGCTTTACAATAATCTTCATTAACTGCTTCTTGATTCCACCAAAGCTTCAAACCCTCAAGCTTTCCTCGGTGTTCTCCAATGGCAGATGTACAAGTGTGTGATCACCTTTCTGAAGACCTAGGTTAAACTAGGATTAGGGTTTTATTTGTAAAGAGAAAACACACACTACACACTTTAGTGTGTGTCTCGCCACTTTGCCAATTAGGTTAAGAAAAATAGTCTTAGGAGACTATTTGTAACCTCTTTACATTCCAAAACCCTACCAGGCCTAGTACCATAACCCAGGCCCATTTCTGCACAGCCCAATACAGGTAGTAAGCCTGTATAAACCCATTATAACAAAGCCACCGAGGGAACCTGATCGGACCCAATTAAACTAAGCTCCAATAAATTAATTATGACCCGATCAACTCTTGATCAATCAAAATTAATTTATTAATCACATTCTATTCCACTAAAAGAACGAGATTGCACTCTTAGTAAAATTGAAATTACTGAAACAATTAATCAATAATTATATCCTCTGACTTATCGTTCTTACATGTTACCCCCGTCGATCAACTTGAATATTCGGAGCAAGTTAAAATGACCAAAATGCCATTCTCTGAATATTCATAAATTCTCAACTCTCATCTTCTATCTAACAGTTCGATGTGATCACATCACATCACATCATAGAATTCAACAGTCATTGGCGAATTACTGAGCTCAGATTCAAATGTCCACTAGAAGAACCAGTGAGATTATGATCATACCTAAAAGGTGACGGATTCCATAATATGAATATATGTTCCTCGTTAGTTCACTTTAATTTCCAAAGTACCGAGATATTGATCAGCAATTGATCTCACCCATTGATACCTCAAAGAACTTCAAGTTAGTAATTGAAATCCATTATCCAATTAGGATTAAGGTGCCACGTACAATAGTCAAGTGAAATTAAACTTGTATGGTCAATGTCACAAATTAATTTCACATGCTCCCGTCCAATACGTTCCAAACGTACTCTCAATTTTATTACCAAAGTCAAAGATAGGCTTTAATAAAACCGAGACGGTCTTATCAAAACAAATTGTCCATATTTATTTACTGATCGTGAATGTTAATTTTAGATCGAATTACAAATTAAATCTTTCCGTGTTTAACAATTTAAACACTCAATCTGTAATATTAAATCAACCCATGGACAAACGCAACTTTATATTAAAGCAATCAATAAACATTTTATTTTGAATGTCGTGAATTATACTCTATGGGCATATATAATTCCAACAGTAGTAAATAACACATGATATGATGACGGAGAAACCCAACGTGGAAAAAACTTCAGGACCAAATCAATTACCTCCACTATAAACAATTTCGGTTATAGTTAGATTTATCCGGCTTCCCCTTGCTAGACAACTCAAATCTACCTCTGCTAACCCAAGATACAGATATCTCCAGCATCTTTCAGATCTTGATGCTTCTTCTAAGTGGATACCCTAAGAACTTTCCGTTCTTTTTAATTTCCTACACTTGTAGTTCAACCTTCTTCAACCTCCAGCAGCTCTGAAGTTTCACAATTGAAGAGGTAATCCTTATGTCAAAGGATGCGTGTGTTTTAGATTTAGAGCAAGTGATGTTTTCCTAAGTTGGGTTTTCGGATCACAAGAAATTAAGGGATTCAAATAATGATGAATTTGATTTTTGGATCATCAAATCATGGGATCAAATATTAGATATGTGTATATGTTATGACTTTGAAAAATAGGCAACAACCCTAATAAATTTCGTGCTTAAGGTTTAGGTATATATAGTATGAAGTGTTTGAAATAGTTTAGAATTGTAGGAACCTTAAAATTCACGAAACAGAATTTGTTCAGATTCAATGACTTACAGTATTTTTGTCATATCTTTCTCTTTCGTCATTCGATAGGGTCAATTCAAAGTGCGTTGGAAAGATAACTCAAATATATACAATTCTTGTAGAAATAGAATTTTTTCAATTCGAATGGTTGCTATGCAAAAATTGAGTCTCAGCTTCCGACTGAAAATCTGAATCATTATCTTTACGAGATTTGGATTCATCTTTAACTTCTAATTGCATCAGAAGTCTTCTTGAACACTTCTTTGTTCTTCTTGAACCCAAATACTCAAGTAACTCAACTACTATACTTTGACTCTAATTGGAACATTATAAATGAGTCATTTTATTTACGGGATTGTCAATTACATCAAAAACCTAAAAATCCCCCCCTTTGGCATTCGGTGACAACACACTACAATAAAGTCAAAATAGTAAATAAATATTGTACACTACCCAAGCTCTTCAGTCTCTTACATTGCTTTTTTATACACGCTTCCTAATATCAAAATTCAAATACCAAGTGTAAAAACACATGATATATGAATATAACAATTGAAGCACGTATAATCATAAATTAAGCATGCTAGTTTGAGACGTAATATAAATGTCAATTAAAAACACCAACCAAAACATTTACACAACTAAACATCAAAAATCAAATAGCTATGCAATATTGAATACAAAACAAATTCTCCCCCTTATTGCAAACTTGGAATGTTATGCAATATGGTATATATCTATGTCTCTCCCCAACGACCCCTAAAACATAGAATTCATGCGATATGTTTTGTTTTTCATATATCATTTTTCTTTCCTTTTTTGTCACAAACGCAGAAAAGTGCAATTTTCAAATCCAATAAAGCTATAATATGGAACGGATATAAAAATGCAGTTGATAACACGTATAAGTATAGTCAATGAAAGTAAACTCTTCCCAAATACTTAAGTTAAAATTTAGTAAATATTATAAGCGACTCATGTATGTAATGTGTCACTAATCCTTTGTAAGAAGGATTCCAACTTAAGTTTGTGAGAAAGAACATGCAAAACATCAAAGCAAATTGAAGCTCATTTACAAATTTATTTCAAATTCCCCCTTACTTCAAACATATTTTTCCAATAAGTATCAAACTTTATCAAGCTCATTATTTTTAGTCTTAAGTGCAAGTTCCCCTCATTAGGAAACTAAGATGACCCCTGTAACGAGCTGTCGGCGGGTTAACCCAAGTCAGTTGACCAAACACACCAAGTGATGAAGCACCCCTCAAGCTTAATAACTTGAGTTAAATAGGCCCCGACGAAGAACATTATGATATATATGAGCTTTTTATTGTAAGGGGATTTATAAGAGCTTAGGTCTACTAAAATTGGTCGATCCATGTTCAAAGTCATCTTACAAACAAATGATTGCCATCCCAAATCTCACACACGCGGTTAAGTCCCACTTACAAGATCAAAGTGTGTGCGGTGCATATGGTACATGAAGACACCTATATCAAGTACTTCTCATTAACATAAGCAAGTAATGAAAATTATGCAACAACTTATGAAATAAACTTAAACATGGACACAACACAAGTTTAAGTAAGTTTCACATCATGCTGTAAAAATACTCAATTCAAACAAACTACTTTTGTCATTTTTATTTTTCAATGTTTTTGTGTTTTCCAATATAGAAAGCATGAGAATGCATCACACACAAAATATATATATATATATATATATATATATATATATATATATATATATATATATATATATATATATATGTCAAGCACACATTAAAAACAAAAAATATGCACGTGCCAAAATGATTATAAAAATGCATATGCAAAAAATAAAACGACTACCTAAAAAGCAGGTAAACAAATATGATGCATGAAAGCATAAAAACTCATACGTCATATAAACACGTGTATGCACCAAAAATACCCAATCATTTAGGTATTAACCGCTCTTACCCTTAATAGCATTGTGATCAATATTCAGATTTCTATGATAACTCTTATTTACCCATTCCTGTCTAGTAGCAGAAAACTTACAAGACATTTGAGTCACCAATTTGGTCAACATGTTAACTTGATCAGTAAGAAATTTAATTTGACCAACAGACTCTTGATTATGATTCATATTAAATCTCATGTTATGCTTTCTGTTCAGGATATAATGACATCTGGGACGTATGTAACCTAACTTACCACAATTAAAGCATGTAGGGATAAACCTAGAACCAACATTATTTTGATGTTGACGTTTATTTCTAGGTTGATAGGTCATATGCTGTCTAGCAGGCCTTGTTTCTACAAACCCCTTATTCTTAGGCTCTAGGTTAGGCACATGTTTAGGGTGGTCATTAGAAGGGACAAACTTGGTTTTGGAAGTACTAGCATTATTCCAATTGAAACCTAGACCACCCTTATTTCCAGTCGGTTTGCTTATTCTTAGAATATTATCTAGATTATCAGAACTACTAGAAAAGCAATAAATTAAGCTTTGGAGAACTTTAATTTGCTCAAAAGGTTCTTAACTTGGACTTCGAAACTCTCATTTTCAGTGGTTAGTTCATTAGTTTTCCTAGAGGTCTCTTCAAGCTCACTCTCTATAGTCTTATTCTTTTCTACTATTGACACGTTTTCAATCTTTAAATTCTCTAATTTTCCAATTGATTCCTGAAGTTTAAGAACAAGATCTTGTTTTTCTACCTCAACTTCATTTAGCTTCTTAAAGATAGATTGATTTATTTGTTTCATATTGCAGACATCCTTATATAGTTGATTATATTTAACTTCCCTATATGGATCAATACTTGATTCATCCTCAGAATAATTACTTTGGTATGTGTTCTCGTCTACCTCATTGTCAGGATTTACTCTCGAGGTAAAAGTCATATAATTCAAACTTTTCTCATGTGTCGTTTTTAGAATATCCCAAGTTTCTTTAGTAGTCTCACAAATAGACACACGTTTGAATTCTTCAAGAGAGATAGCCATAAATATGACATGGACACCTTTATTATTCCAATAACAATTAGCTAATTTAACCCTTATCCAGTTTTCTGTGGGGGTGGGAGTGACAACATTATTAATTGTGAAACTAGGGGCAGCCCAACCACTAACAACACTCAACCAAATCCGTTCATCCATAGATTTTAAAAAGGCTCTCATCTTAACTTTTCAGTATGCATAATTAGAGTTATCAAAGTATGGCGGGACGGATAATGAACTACTCATCTAGGAAAAATAAGTTCAGGACACGAAATTAAGCTCTTATACCAGCTTTCCTGGCTAGACAATGGAAATCTACCCTTTCTAACATAAGATATAGCTTCCTCCAGCAGCTTCCAAATCTTGATGCTTCTTCCAAGTGGATACATCAAGAACTCCCTGTCCTTTTTAACTTCTTGTGCTTGTAGTTCAACCTTATTTTACCTCCAGTAGCTCTGAAGTTTCACAATTGAAAAAGTGATCCTTATGTTAAAGGATGGCTGTATTTCAGATTAAGAACAAATGATATTTTCCTTAGTTGGGTTGTCGGATCATAAGAAACTATGAGATTCAAATAATGGTGAATTTAGTTCTTGGATCATCAAATCATGTGATCAAATATTAGATATGTGTATATGTTATGGCTCTGAAAAATAGACAACTCTCATCAATTTCGTGCATATGACTTAGGTATTAGAGATGGCAATGGGGCGGGTTCGGGGTGGGTACCCCGTGCCCCGCCCAATGAGTAGATTATCAAAACCATACCCGTCCCATTACCCGTTAAATTAAAACAGGGCGAGTGTCAAAATAGGGCATTCCCGACCCGCCCCGACCATAATTTTTTTTTTGAACATAATTTTCTTCAAGTTTTTAACTTTTTCTCCACTGAAAAAAGTAAAAGTCGAAACAATCAAGTATCCAAATCATCACAGAATCAAAGATGTTATCATAAGTAAGAAATTGTATCTTGAAAGTGTGTTATTTGCATTTTTTGCATTAATTTTTTTTTTTTTTTAAATATAAATAAGTCAGCAGGGCGGGTCAACCAAAACCCACCCCGCCCCAAACCCGTTTCGGTTAGTTGATATCAAATTCAAACCCACCTCATCGACCCGCGGGGAAGTTTCTTTCCGCCCCATTAGGGTTGGAGCCCCATCGGGTTCGGGTCGAAACGGGTTTTTTTTTCATCCCTATTAGGTATATATAGTATGAAGTATTTGAGATAGTTTAGGATTGTAGGAACCTTAAAACCCGTGAAACAGAACTGTCCAAATTCAACGACCTACAGTATTTTCATCATATCTCTCTCTCTCTTGATATCCGATTGAGTCAATTCAAAGTGCGTTGGAAAGATAACTCAAAGATATACAATTCTTGAATACATAGAATTTTCCCAATTTGAATATCTGCTATGTGAAAATCGAGTCTCAACCTCCGACTGAAAATTTGGATCACTATCCTTACGAGATTTGGATTTATCTTTAACTTCTAATTATATCACAAGTCTTCTTGAACACTTCTTTATTCTTCTTGAACCCAAATACTCAACTACCATACTTTGACTCTAATTGAGACTTTATAAATGAGTTCTTTTGATCTCGAGATTGTCAATTACATAAAAAACATAACCGTATTAACTCTTTCGAAAGATTGAGCTTCTTGTTCTTTTATCTTCCCTGCATGCATCAACCTTTTTTTTTCATCTGTCAATTAAAGAAAGATTTTAAATTAATCGAGTTGAAAAAATAATTTTGATTTTTTTTAATTGTAAATTTGTTGCTAATTAGTTATTGTTCAATAATAGTAAAATGAACGGAGTTTAACTAAAGTTTTAAGCTAGCTGGTCGATAAATCTCAAATGAGGTTAATTTTTTATCGTTCTTGAGTTGAATTTTTGATATATTAGTTTATTCTCAGCTCTAAAAATGAATTTATATATATATATATTAAAAGTAAGGAAGTGGTTTGGTGTGAACACATGTTGTGAATAAGTGGTTTATTGTGAACACATATTGTAAATTAATGGCATTTATTATTTTTATGATAATCAATGGTGGTTTTGAAAAATTATGCATTAGTTTATTGTTGTTTAAAATATGAAATTCTTAAAATTAATTTTTTATTATCTTCTTATTTGTTTTTCTCATGCAAATGTGTTTTTTTTTCATGCTTGACGTGACAATCAACAGCATAAGATATAATCATCGAATAAATATCTATCTATCTTAATCTTAATATATATATATATATATATATATATATATATATATATATATATATATATATATATATAAGTAGAATAACCGTCACCAAAATTTACACATAGTTTCCCGCAAAAAAAGATTTCCAAATTTGAAAATTTTTTGTTAAAAAATAGTATATTAAATATTTTAGCAATTATTATTTTATATTTGTCATTAATTGCATTGGCATCCGTGCTATGTTATTAATAACATCAAAATTTTATTTTTTCTATTTTATTATTAATCTTTTAATAATTATTGTATTATTCTGGAATCGAAAAATATGTAATATGTGTGTCAAATTAAATATCACGATGAGAAATTTAATACAAGCTAAAAAGTGAGAACAAATTGTAAATATATTATCCGTAAAATCATATCAAAAATTAAAGGTAAAGTTTTATTTTTTATTTTTCCTCAATACCTAATTCATTTTAAATTATATCATTTAAGTCATATAATATTATCTATAATTAGTTAACTAAATTCATTTTAGTGATGTATTATTAATTTCTGTTTTGGTTTTTCTCATCAAATTAAAATAAATAATAACTATACGAATTTTTAAGGCAAATTCAATTAAATTGAGTTAATTTTACAAACTTAAGATTTATTCAATTCATTCATCATTTTCATATTATTTTTATTTATTTACTGATTCTGTTCATTTTTCTATTTTTCATTATAAATTTAAATATATAAATATGCAAAAATATATGACAGATTTTAACAATTAGTTCATATAATTTCTATTAAACAATTGATCAATCAGTAATTTTTATTAAAATAATAATGTAACAATATAAATAAAGAAATTGTCAGTATGAAGAAAGATGAATCAATTAATGTAACAATATTTATTAAAATTAATGATTATTTTTTATAAAAACACTTGAAATTAATAATTAATGCTTAAAATATCAAATTATGCCAAAAAAGTCTATCGTACACCTCTTTTTGTGAAGAATATGATGAAAAACAATATATGAAAAGAAAAACGTCGATCTTAAGGAGAATATGTAAGTTGAGTTTTGCACATGTATTGTATGAGCCTAATTTTGTAGGGCAAAAGCTTTTTTAAAAAAGAAAATTTCATTTATTGAACATCAATTCCAGAATGGAGTTGATATGTTCACGGTACAATCTCTAAAACACTTAATTCATGATCTGTTTTCCCGTAAAGATGATAAAACAACTCAACGATTTACAATCTTATTAAAATCTTGATCTTGATCTTAATCTTAATATTAATCTATATATCTATAATAATATGATAACCGTCACCATTTTACGCACATAAGTTTCAACCCATTTTCACCTGTCATTTTAGGAAATTTCTTATTTTTATCAATTTATTTTAATAGATGAATTAGGAAAGTTCAATTAATCCATGTAGTAAATGATTTACAGATTTGTACAAAAAAAATATCTATAAAAAGTCATATTATAGATTAATTTTGAAGTTGAAAACTATGCAATATGGGCGGCAAATCCAAGATTTCAACGAAAAGTCTAATACAAGTTAATAAATGAGAGCAAACTCTAAACATATCATTCGTAAAATCGTCTTAAATACTAAATGTAAAAGTTTTACTTATATTT
The DNA here is from genome assembly GCA_963555705.1 of Ligustrum vulgare. Classification (NCBI taxonomy): domain Eukaryota; kingdom Viridiplantae; phylum Streptophyta; class Magnoliopsida; order Lamiales; family Oleaceae; genus Ligustrum; species Ligustrum vulgare. The sequence goes on from OY743185.1 coordinate 3,447,626, forward strand.
TTTACATTTTTTAACATCCAATCTTTTTAATTTATCCCATTTAAGTCCTAAAATGAGTACAAAATAAGTTACACGTCCATATCTTACTTTCTTACTTCGCCTAAATATAGTAAGAAAATTAAAGAATGAACAATTAGTTGTTAAAAGAAATATGTAAATCGAAATTTTACATTTTACTTTTCTGGGTATTTTTCATTATATATGAATGTGCAATTTATGTTGGGCATTGTATTTTTACTACTTCTATTCAATAAATAATTGTCAATTATATCTTCCGTGCATCGCACGGGTGTGATTACTAGTACTATATATAAAGGAAGAATAGTAGATTAGTGGATTGGTTGTGAATGCATTTATTGCCTTATATCTTAATTCTTAATTCTTAATATTCTTAAAAGTAGAATAGTCGTCACCAAAATACACATATAGTTTTCCGCCAAAAAAACTTTCTAAATTTGAAATTTTTCTGCTAAAAATAATATATTAAATCTTTTAGCAATTATTATTTTACATGTGTCATTAATTACATTGACATCCGTTCTATACTATTAATAACATCAAAATGTTATTTTTTCTATTTTATTATTACTCTTTTAATAAGTATTGTATTATTTTGAAATCGAAAAATATGTAATATGGGTATCAAATTAAAAATTATAGTGAGAAGTTTAATTCGAGCTAACGAGTGAGAGCAAATTGCAAATATATTGTCCGTAAAATCATATATTAATCTTAATCTTATCTTAATAATAATAATAATAATAATAATAATAATAATAATATATAAAAATCGAATAGCCGTCACCAAAATACACACATAGTTTCCCGCCAAAAAAACTTTCTAAATTTGAAATTTTTTTGCTAAATAATAGTATATTAAATATTTCAGCAATTATTATTTTACATGTGTCATTAATTACATTGACATCCATGTTATACTATTAATAACATCAAAATGTTATTTTTTCTATTTCATTATTATTCTTTTAATAATTATTGTATTATTTTGAAATAAAAAAATATGTAATATGGGTGTCAAATTAAAAATCATAGTGAGAAGTTTAATTCGAGCTAACGAATGAGAGCAAATTGTAAATATATTGTACGTAAAATCATATCTTAATCTTAATATATATAAAAATAGAATAACCTTCACCAAAATACACACACAGTTTCTAGCCAAAACTTTCTAAATTTGGAAATTTTTTGCTAAAAAATAGTATATTAAATATTTTAGCAATTATTATTTTACATGTATCATTAATTGCATTGACATTCGTTCTATGCTATTAATAACATCAAAATATTATTTTTTCTATTTTATTATTATTCTTTTAAAAATTATTGTATTATTTTGAAATCAAAAAATATATAATATGGGTGTCAAATTAAAAATTATAGTGAGAAGTTTAATTCGAGCTAACGAGTGAGAGCAAATTGTAAATATATTGTCCGTAAAATCATATAAAAAACTAAAGGTAAAGTTTTATTTTTCATTTTTTATTTTTCCTCAATATCTAATTCATTTTAAATTATATCATTTAAGTCCTATAATATTATCTATAATTAATTAACTAAATTTATTTTAATCATAAATGATTAATTTCTGTTCTGAATTTTTCTCGTCAAATTAAAATAAATAATAACTATACAAATTTTTAAGGCAAATCCAATTAAGTTGGGTTAATTTTACAAACTTAAGATTTCTTCAATTCATTCATCATTTTCCCATTAGTTTTATTTATTTACTGATTCTGTTCATTTTTCTATTTTTCATTATAAATTTAAATAACTAAAATATGCAAAAACATGTTACAGATTTTAACAATTAGTTCATATAATTTCTATTAAACAATTGATCAATCAGTAATTTTTCTTAAATTAATAATGTAACAATATGAATAAAGAAATTTTCAGTATGAAAAAAAAAAAAAATAATTAATTAATATAACAATATTTATTAAAATTAATGATTAATTTTTTAGAAAAACACTTAAAATTAATAATTAATGCTTTAAAAATAAAATTATACCAAAAAGTCTATCCTACACATCTTTTTTTAGAATAATATGATGAAGAATAATATATGAAAAGAAAAATGTCGATCTTAAGGAGAATATATAAGTTGAGTTTTGCACATGTATTGTATGAGCCCAATTTTGTAGTTTAATTTTTTTTTTAAAAGAAAATTTTATTTATTGAACGTTAATTCCAGAAATGGAGTTGATATGTTCATCGTACAATCTCTAAAACACTTAATTCATAGCCTGTTTTCCCATAAAGATGATAAAATAATTCAAAGGCTTACAATTTTATTAAAATATTAAAAAAAAATTAATGATATGCTGTAAAAAATGGTGAAACTTTATTTCTTAATTTTATTAACATATATAGGCAAAAAGACTCACTATATATTTTTTATTTATATTTTCATTAATAATTTTTTATTGACATATAATTAAATATGTATTTAATTATATTCGATTAAATGAATCGCATTTAAAAATTAAAAATTATTAATCATGCAAAGGATCTCTTGAGTTGAATTCCACGTTTGTGCACCACAAATCTTGAGATTGATTTTCACTTTCTTGAATCGTCAAAATTGCTTAATTTTTTACATTTATTTATATATAGGACCGCATGTATTTAATTTGTTACAATTACTTTATTTTATGTAAATTATAATATTTTGAGCATTATTATTTCTATTCACGTTAGTCAAAATTATTTGGACGAAATCTTTTATTTGTTCTATACAACATATATTTAAAAAATTGCATTATTTAATTTAAATTTGAGCATCATGCATCCTTAAACTTCAGAGGTTAGAATTCAAATTCACACATATATGGAGAGAGGTAAACTAAATAGCAAACTGGTTAGCTGATACAGGATACAAAGAGAAAGGTTACAGAATTTTCTGAAGCCAGAAGAATTTGATACTGAAACGAGAGATCTCCTAATACTGGATGAAACAGGTTCTTCGTGTTTTGACAAAGTTGTTTGCAATTGATGGCGTTGGAGATAGAAGACTGGGTTATCATTGATCGCCTGCTGATTAGGATGATCATTGGCAACTGAAAGTCTGGAGAGGCAAAGAATGAACTGGGGCTTTGATCAGGTAACTTACATGAGGCTTGGTCATCTATTGGTAATTTAAATTTGAGCAATTGTTTAAATATGTTTTGTCTATAGTAACTTTCGTGTATCACACGGGTGTAAGTAATTACAAATTGTACAAACAATGTATTATTTAAAAATGTTTTCCAAAATTGATGAGAATTGTAATTTATTTCATTTTGTTATTTCGTGCAACGAACGGGTGTGATACTAGTATATATATAAATAATAATATTATTTTATGGTAAATACCAAACAATGGTTATTATTTTTTTAATAATTTTTAATTTTAATAATTGTGCAAAGATTATATGATATAATAATTTCTTGATCTTCAACGTTGTTTAAAAACACATATTTATAGTTTATTGTAATTTTTGAACGAAAATTGAGAAAAAATTAAATATGTAAAGTAAATGCAGAAATTTTAATAAATGTATTTATATCTTGAACAAATATCAATATTTGTACTCATAATATTACATCTAAGATGATGCACAATTAAAAAACTATAAAATTTGCATTTATCATTCAATAAAGTTTTTGATAATTTGGATCAATTATGTTATTTTTAAATTTTAATAATTGTTGTGATAAAAAAAAAAATTGTATTTGTATTGATTATGTACAATTATTAAATTTTATGAGTGCTTATCTACATTGCGTATAGCAATTTCAGTTCATCGTCATGGTGGAAATCTATACTATATATAAAAATAGGATAGTTTGGCAAAATTTAATTCTTAAATTCTTTATATTTTAGTATTATAGTAAATAATTAATATGATGTTATTGTTGTTTGTATATTTTGGTTATAATTTTTTTTAATTATCATTAAGATTAATATTAAATGAGTTTAATCAATATTTTTAATTATCAGTATTAAAATTATTATTTAATCCTTGATTTTTAATTTTTAATTTTTAATATTATAAATCATATGTGTAGCCATCATTAAATAAATTGTGTTTTAATTATTAATGGTCAAATCATTTGTTATCTTTAATATTTCACATTAAATTTTCTAAAATATATATTATATATTATTATTAAATATTTTAATAAATTAACCCTCTATTCAGCAACTATATTTTTTTTTTTTTTGAGGTAAAATGTGTGGTTGAAAAACAGTTTTGAAAAAATATGTGGTTAAAAGGTAGGTTAAAAAAATGTGCTGCTTATAAATAATATATAGAAAATGTTATTTAACGAAGGTTAATATTGAAAAGTTAATATTTTGATTTTTTTAGTTAATAATATTAATAGAATGAGTAATTTTTTTAATCATTCTTAATATTTTTAATAATATTAAATATTATAGAGTATAATTTTTGGTATAATTTTGTAATTTTCAACTTTACTCCGTTGTCGTATCATTATAATCACGAGATTTTCGAAATTATTATTTTGACTACTTATTTTTGCAAATAAAGTTTTATTGGTTAAATTTAAATATTTTGACTATGTCTTTTTTAATTATTGTGATTGATGTTTTTGAATGAAAATTAAAAAATATGTTAAATACAAGAGGCAAATGTAAAAGTTATGAGAAATATGTTAATACATTTCACATGCATCAATATTCGTGCACATAATATTAAATCAAATGTTATATACCATTAAAAAACTATTAAATTTACATCTTCAATGAAATTATTAATAATTCATTAAAATTATTGAAATCAATAATAATTTATTTTTTAAATATATAGATTGACGTTTACTATTCAAATAATTTTTTAATAATTTGAATTACTTATGTTACTTTTTTAAATCCTAATAATTATTGTAATAGAAAATCATTTTTTATGCATTTATATGTGTTGATTATGTATAAACACTAAAATTTTATAATATTGCGGATAATAACTTTCGTTCATCGCACGGATGAAATACTAGTAAAAAGTAATACTCATGATGTACTTCCTAAATTTTTTATCGTTTTACTTTTTCTGAATATAAGAAAAAATATTTTTTTACAACGATCATTTGGCATTGACATCGCCGTAGCTATTTAGATCAGTGTACCTGTTGTCGTAAAGTAGACGAATATGTAATTGATAATGCATATCATTAAATATTGAAAGTGGACTATCATTAATATTTTATCAAAGTGCCGTTTGTATTCACTATATTAATTGAGTGGAATTGAAAAATAAAATTAAGTTATTTCATGTCATCATCCATTTCAGACAACTGGAATTGAATGAAATTTGGTAGCTACCAATTCAAAATTACATAAAAAACTGACATTATTTATTTATTTATTTTTTTACGGAAACCAATAGTTTATTGATCACGTAAATGAGTACAATCAAGCTCCGTAAATTTAACAATGAAAGGTGGGACATCTTCACAGTACATGTATTCAATTCTAGTTTTCATAGCAAGAGACGCAAGTTCGTGGGCGACTTAGTTTGCATCCCGTGCGATGTGATTAATACCACAACTTCCCATTGATTCCAAAAGCAGTTGACAATCCGAAATAATATTCAACAACGGTGATAATAAGGGTGCCTGAATGATAGCTTGGACAGCGTGAAGTGAATCCGTCTCAACATTTTGAACTTGTAGTCCCAGCTGAAGAGTGAACTCGAGTCCTTCTCTGATTGCAAGTAATTCCGCTGCCAGTGGAGAGAAATTCCCATTAATGCACCTGGCTAGTGATCCCATCACCTCTCCCTTATGATTTCGAATTACAGCTCCAACTGATACTGTTCCATCATTCCCGTTCACTGCCGCATTTGTGTTGAGAAGGAAAGAGTCTTTAACAGGGCCAACCCAATATTTTTTCTTGAAATCGTACCTTGAGATGCCTTTGCATTAGGACCAGATTGTGGGGGAGGACTGAGGGTCCGTTGAGTTGTTTGGTACTCTTCCAAATAAGAATCCATATCTTTGAGCATCTGTAAGATGGGTTTTACTCTTTTGCCATGGGATAAACAGTTTCTGTCCTTCCAAATTTGCCATGCTACCAAGCATAGAAGTTCGAAGTTGCTTCGTTGCAGATTCTTTCTTGCCAATAGGATCCAATCTGCAAAGTTATGTACCTTGCAATTCGTGACCAAGTTAGAAAATTTAGAATTTATCCATGCATCATAAGCTCGAGTACAATTGATGATAGCATGCAGCGTAGTCTCGTTATCCATATTACAGAGGCCGCATCTTGTGGAGATCGGGATATGGTGAGAGTATAAATTGACCGTCGTTGGAATAATGTCGATAAAAGCTTGATAGATAAACACCTTTACTTTCGGAGGGATATTGAGGTTCCAAATGAACTTCCACCAATCTTCATCCTTCTTGAAACTACATCCTTCCTCCTCGGCTGGTTGGTTCAATAAATGAGCGAGCCAATATCCAGATTTGACAGTGTAATTTCCATGCTTCGTGAAATGCCAGATCACTTGGTCTGTTTTTCTATATTTACCGAGTGGGATAGTTAGGATGGCTTCTTTATCAACGGGTGAGAAAATCTGATCTAGAAGTCCTCTATTCCATTGTCCATTCAGAATAAGGTCCGCAATTTTATCAACCCTCGGATCTGATTTTGAGTGTGTCAAAAAAGTACCAGATTTGGGAATCCAAGGGTCATTGAAAATTGAAATTGAATTACCATCCCCCACCCTCCAAATGATACCTTTTAATAGTAGGTCTCTTCCCCACATAATGCTGTTCCATAAGACTGATCCATGGCGTCGCACTTGACTGGACAGAAAATGATGGCGATAAAAATATTTGTATTTGAGAACTCTCCCTTCTAATGAGTTGGGATATTGGAATAAACGCCATGCCTGTTTTGCTAGAAGAGCCTGGTTGAAGGCCATCAGATTTCGAAACCCCATTCCACCATCTATTTTGGGTTTACACATCCTATTCCATTTATGCCAATGTATCCCACGAGTCTTACCCGAGCCTCCCCATCAAAAGTCAGCAACAAGTTTATGCAAAGAATCAATGCAGGAATTTGGAATTTTAAAGGCTCCCATGACATAAATGGGAATAGCTTGGGCAACCGCCTTAATAAGCACTTCACGACCAGCAGCAGAGAAATGCTTACGTTTCCACACTTGCAGCTTTTTCCACACCCTATCTTTTAAGAATTGGAAAACTTGCACTTTTTTCTTTCCAATGAGAGCTGGTAGACCCAAGTATTTATCATGTGATTTTCCAACTTCCAACTGGAAAAGATCAAGAATAGGCTGTTGTTGGTCTGTTGGTACGATTGGGCTAAAAGTTACACCATATTTTGTCAAATTGATTTTTTGTCCAGATGCTTTTTCATATAATTGCAACAGAGAGATAAGATGTTGACACTCATTTAGTGAGGCTCTATAGAAAATAAGTGAATCATCTGCAAACAATAGATTACTAACTCGGGGTCCATATCGAGAGCAAGTTATTCCACGAATATGCCCCCTGTTGGCTGCACGAGAAATTAAACTTGATAATCCTTCAGCACAAATCAAGAAAAGGTATGGAGAGAGTGGGCACCCCTGTCGTAATCCTCTACTGGGAAGAATAAAACCCCTAGGCTCTCCATTGATCAGAAATGAGAAGGAAGTAGAGGAGACACAGCGCATAACCAAGTCCACCCACATTGGATTGAAGCCAATTCGAAGCATGATAGTCTCTAGACATCTCCATTCGACTCGGTCATACGCTTTGGACATATCAAGTTTCAAAGCCATCAAACCATTTTTTCCCAACCTCTTACGAGAAATTGAATGCATCGTCTCAAAGCCGACTATAACATTATCCATTATCAGTCTTCCCGGCACAAATGCACTTTGATTTTCTGATATTACGTTTCCCAGTACTAATTTTAGTCGATTGGCAATAGTTTTTGTGATAATCTTTTATACCACATTACATAAACTAATTGGCCTGAATTCTTGTATATTCACAGGATTGTTAACCTTTGGGATAAGCACCACATTGGTATGGTTTAATGCAGCCAGCGATGATCCATTATTCAATATTGATAAACAGATTTCCTCAACATCTTTTTTAACGATCTCCCACACCTTTTGATAGAAAATTGCATGAAAGCCATCTGGCCCGGGTGCTTTCGTTGGACCCATAGAAAACAGGGCTTCTTTTATGTCTGCCTCAGTAAATGGTGCCATTAGAATATCATTCATGGAGTCAGTAACGGTAGGCACAATACTTTGAGTAACCTCCTCGATGTCATCATTTGATGGATTAGATGTTAGGAATAGTTTACCAAAATAACTTACAATTATCTTTTCTATTCGTTCCGGTATCGTTTGCCACTGTCCATTGTCATCTTTCAGTCCTGCAATGGTATTTTTGCGCTTCCTTGCAGATGCTTTGAAGTGAAAGAAGCTGGAATTTCTGTCTCCAGAATGAAGCCAATTTGCCCGAGAACGTTGCCACCAATAATATTCTTCCATATCCAAAAGGCATTCCAGTTCCTCTTCAAGTAGTCGTGCATTTGCAAAAAAATTTCCCGAAAATTGTTCGTTATTTAAACTTTTCAATTGCTTACGAATATTCCTAACTCTAGTAGGAATTTCTCTAGTTTTGCTTCCCCATGAATCCAGAATATTGCGACAGCATGCCATCTTACCTAGGAATCCGGCCATTTTTGTTCCATCATATCTGGAAGGTGAATTACTATGTACATTCCATCCGTCTTTGATAATTTCCAAGCATTCCGGCTATCGAAGCCACATAGGTTCAAATTTGAATTTTCGTTCTCTTTGCCTGAATTCCTTTCTTTGGTGCAAGGCGTCAAGTCTCAATTCCAAAGCTCGATGGTCAGAGGCATAGAAGTCAAGGTGGTGGATTGTTGCATTCGGAAATAACACCCTCCAATCACTGGTGGCCAATGCTCTATCCAATCTTTCAAAAATATTATTTGCAACTTGTTTATGTTTGGCCCAAGTGAATTCTGGTCCAGAAAAATCGAGATCAGTCAATTCACAATCATTAAGTGCGTCTCTAAAGCCGTCAATAGATATCCTGGTTCTATCACTGCCTCCACATTTTTCATTGGTGAACAATATTTCATTAAAATCGCCCATGCTCAACACTGGGGCTGAGCAAGCATGTGTTAATCTGTGTAATAACATCCAGGAGTTACATCATTGAGATGTATTTGGATCCCCATAGAAGTTGATTAAATTCCATCTAGGTCCATTGTTGAAAGAGACCAAAGTGTGAATATGAAACTTTGAGTAGGAGATAAGCTTCACATCCCATTCCTCCTGCCATGCCAAAATTAAACCACCACTATTTTCTAAACTATCAACATGAATCCCGCATGAGAAGCCAATACGATGATGTAATTCCTTTGCTTTTTGTCCCTGAAGGCGGGTTTCAATGAGGAAGAGAAGGGAAGGCTTCTTGTCAAGGACAAGGGGCCTGAGATTTGTGAATGCTCGAGGGCTCCCCAACCCACGAGCATTCCAAGATATGAGACTCATGGTTCCCGACGGGGCTGAGATTCAGCCGCCGCCGTTTCCGTCAAAGAGTTACTCTCAGATGTCGTCTGCTTAATCTTTTTTGCAATATCAATGTTCTCCACTTCTTCTTCCAGGAATTTCCTTTTTGCTGGATTTTTGTCGCAGTGTAATGGATATATTTCAGGTCCCAGTCTCGCCCTTCTTTTCAAGTTTTTCATACCATTTTCTTTAGAGGATTGTATCTTCCCTAGTTTATCGACGTCAGTTGTATCTCCTTCAATCTTCTGTCCATTCATTATACAATTTTGATTCAAAATAAAGTTCCGAGGATCACCATTCTGACAGAAATTTGATGGGTGTCGAATCCAACAAATAATAATGTTTTCTTGCTCTTATAAAAATAAATTGTATTAGTGGTGAGCAAGGTTGAATCCACAGAGACTAGTTAGATTTAATTCTTCGAGAAAATTAAAAGTAATGAATTAAAAACAGGGGGGTTTGAATTTTGAATGTGAAATCAAATTATAAGTAAAAAATTGCGAAATTAAGATTTTTGGAAATATCAAATTAAACAAATATCCAGCCCAAGGTATAATCTCAGTATTGATTCACGGAATTGATCATGGATGCAAGAATAAAATCCTTAAATCATTCTCTAAATTGGTTATGGTCATTGATACGATCTAACAACATATCTCTCCTTACTTTATCGATAATCAAGAGACGCTCGTTGATTATTTCCCTAATCAATAAACAATCCTAGATACGATCGTAGGATTTAATTTACCAATAGCATTAATTTCTAGAGAGACGACCAATTCTAACCAACAAATCCACACGCTTGATTCATTTAAATTAGGTTATATGCCTTCATAACATGAGTCAAAAATTAATCTATAATTAACTATGTTATTTGTCACTTATACTAGAAAACCTAAACAATTACGGATTTAGATTCCTAATTGACCAAGTATCATTTAGACGATTAAAACAACATGCACTTTGAATTAATCAATCAAAATAAAAACTTCAATTCACAAGCAAAAGACATTTAAGTAGAGAATAATTAAAGAAACAAATAAATTTAATTAGATCTCACAATTCTTGGTGAATCAAAACTTCAAATAACTTTGAACTAGAATAATGAATTAGCTACTCATAAACATTGTTAATTAAAAACCAAAAGAAATAATAATTAAACAAAGGTAAAGAAAAATGTCAAACTCCCAAAAATCTGTTCCGAATATGCGTGACTGCTCCCCTCAATTCTTCCTCAAACGTCCGCTGCTCCAATCAATTCTTTTTCCACATCCACTCTCCGTGTTCCTCAATTCTGCCTCCTCTTTCTTTTTTCACTACCCAGCTCCTTCTTTCCTTTCTTTTTGATTCCTTTTCCTTTTTTATTTCCCAGCCTTTTCTTACCTTTTTGTTCCCAAAATTTCCTTTCTTAATTCCCAGCCTTTTTTGTAGTGCCCTTCTCAATTGCCTTGTTGGGCCTCCTATCTCTTCCATGGTCCAACTTAAGAGTAACCATGGGCCCAAAAAAATTACATTGCTGTGCTAATTCGCTCTTCCATTTATGGGCGTGGATGATTCTTCGTAATAGAGTTATTTGCTGCCAATTTTCAAGTCCAACATTTGAGCCCATTTACCTCCAAAGTCTACAAGTCCAGTCCATTAAATATGTAAGGTTGCTGTCTTTCAGAATTAATAAGGCGTGCCCACGCCTTATGCAAAATCCTGATCTGATTGTGTACTTTTTGAGTTCCAAACTTGTTCTTTTAATTTGTGATATTGAATCCATTTTGATCTAAATTCTCCACCTAATCCACAAAACATAAAATATGATTAACATCCACAATTTAAGCATTTAAAATCAATGGAATAAGAGGAAATATCACAAATTAAATAGCAAATATGCGCTCTATCAAATCCCCCCACACTTAGACAATGCTTGTCCTGAAGCATGAACTAGCTTAAGTTAATGAGTTGTTCTTATCATCATTCATTCTTCAATCTCCAAAATCCAACACAAGGCTAGTCACTTCAAATTTTTTTTTTTCTTTTTTTTTTCAAAATCCACATGTGGTAGGATTTAACACCTCACATTAGATTCACACAATACGCTCAAAGTGTTTAGGGTGTAAAGTATATATGTACTCTCAAGTCAAAGCATAGAAAATTCTTATCATAGGATTGCTAATATATCATATTGGAGCCACCAATGGTTTTGAATGCAAAGTAAGGGTCTTAACACCGGTTGTAATGGGGCTTGGGTAAGGTGGGATAAAAAGGATACATTTTTGGCGATTTTCATTGAAGGAATCATATGAACTTCTTTGTAAGAACTCACTTAAAATTCATGTACTTCAATCATATCACTCCATACCCCAGTGTAGTTTATATCCTTTCACCTCTCGTGAGTATCCCCTCAACAACTATCAATGAATTACAATATGGGTGTTAATTTCAATCAACTTGAAGGCACGAAATATAGACCAAGCAATTTAAACCACTCATAAGCACATGTAATAGGAGTAAACACCCTCACAAGGTACTTCTCTCTTCGCACAAAGTGTATAAGGGTGAGAATTTTCACTCAGCTCACTGCATGGAGAATTCATTGCCACAGACTGCTCAGATGTCATGACCGGAGCTAACAACAACACAAGTACAAAGTAAAGGTCTTTATTTGGTTGTAACGGGGCTTCGGGTTAGGTAGGATAAAAGGAAAATATTTAGCCTAAGTTGAGAGGAGAGTTCACAAGCTGATCCAATTCAAAACGATATCTCTTCCTCCACCTTTCAATATGATTTTTCCATAATTTCCTAGCATCCAGTCGATTAAGCCATTGCCTCTTATTATGCACGTGGGGTTTATTCTCTTCACAAGATTTTTTTTTTTTTTTTTTAATCTTGATTTCCTTTTGACCCCATTATCACTTAAACATTGAATAGCACAAAGTGAAAGCTTCCATTTTTTCTGAAGCTAAGACTGTCTCATACTTCTCAATTAATACAAGCTTGTGAAATTCCTCTCTTGTGGGTTCAAGATAGAGGTAACATGAAAGAACGGGAATCCATGGCTTGTAACGTGGTAACAAAATTCCAAAGACAGGCTAAAGCTCGAAGAGGCTTCTATTGGTACATATATCATGGTAGGCTCTTTAAGAAGGCCAAATTGGGTTTCACCTAATGCCTTTACTATATTTTGCACTTGAGTCAAGAAACTACAATGACATGCACAAGAGAGCACATCCAAGAACAAACAAACCATGCAGGACACACATCAAAGAATAAGAGCTTAATATAAAGGTAAAAATAGCTCATAGGTAGGGCTGGGCGTGGGTTGGGTTGGGTTGGGTTGGGTTTTGGTCCAACCCAAACCCAACCCAACTTGGTCGGGTTGATGTAAAATCAACCCAACCCAACCCAATGCTAGATTTCAACCCAACCCAACCCAACCCAATAAGGTGTCGGGCGGGTTGGGCGGGTTGGGCTTCGGCCCAAATTGGCAAAATGTATTAAAATAGCCCAAAAATCCAATTTTTGTAGCCCCAATCAATTATTTAAGTGTACAACCTGTAAAATCACTTAAAATTTAAATTATTGACCCAATTAAACAACATATATAACAACTTAAAATAATGTACCAAAAATTTTAAATACCTATAAAACCCAACTAACAGGAAAAACATAAATAAAAATTACAAGTTTTAATCATTCTAGGCTTCTAGCTACATCTATAAAGTATAGACTTGTATAATCATTCAAATATTATCATACCGTCAATCAAACAAGATCAATCAATTCATCCAAATAAAATTGAGACATCTCAAATATAATTTAATAGTACAATCATCCAAATATAATTAAAATAATAATCCATCCATTAATAAATATTTAATACAACAACTGTGAAAAATCGTTTCTACCGAACGAACTAGACTTCAAGTCCTTCAAAAATAGCGTACCTGTCATTTTGGCAATATGAGATTAGGAATCTAGGATTAAAAAATTAAAGAAAAAATAAACATGCAAATTTTGATATACCGAAAATCAATACTCCAAGAGTCACAACTCACATTAGTACATCATTTAGCATTGCGCACTTGATCATCTTGGTTCATTGATTCTAGAACTTCTACAAAAAAAAAGTAATTAATATCACGTGAAACTATATTAAAATAAGTAAAAATACATATTTTACCTTCATCAAATTGGTTGTAAAGCTCTGCATCTTCCATGCAGAAACCATCCAAGTTCGGAGATGCTTTCAACCAATTTTGAGCGCACACCAACACCTCAACCATTTTAGAAGTTAAGGAACTACGAAAAGGGTCGCGTATCCTTCCTCCAGTACTAAATGCACTTTTCGAAGCAACCGTTGAAACTTGAATAGCTAGCACATCTCTAGCTAATTTAGACAAGACACCATACTTACCTTTATTAACTTTCCACCAGGTAAGAACATCAAAATCCTTGTTCTCTATACTTTCACGAGCATCTAACAAGTATCTCTCCACATCATTTTTTATCTCAGTCGAATGTTTTGCTGCTTGCTTCTCTAAAAACCTAGAAAGGCGAGCATCACTCATAGAAGATGTAGAAGTTCCCATATAACAAGAACCCTCAAATGATACTTGACTGCTTTCACTAACTCCTTCACATCCCAAATACCAATCATAAATGCGCACCAAATTGGCTTTCAAAGCCTTAGTCATATCACAAGCAACTTTCTCATCCTTATATAAATCATTAAAACAATATTCAATATAATCAAGTTTGTATCGTGGATCAAGGACGGTAGCAATAAGCAAAAGTTGGTTAACATTCTCCATTTTCCCCCAATACTTATCGAACTTCCTCTTCATATTAGATGCCATATCATCCAAAAACGGATCACTACTTAAACTCCATTCATCTATCTCTAAGAGAAGATTACATATTTCATGAAGATAAGCACAAGCACCAACACGCAATGATGTACTAAAAGTTAAAGTCACATTAAAGAAATTTTTAAGGAATTTCACAAACACACAAGCATTTTCCCAATCCACAAATCTGGGAGGCCCACCCCTTTTCCGACCACCATCTTCTTCTCGAAAGTAATGTGAGTATTGTGCATCATCTTCTTCTAATCTATCAAAAGCATTTTTAAATTTCAAAGCGGTTTCCAACATCAAATAGGTAGAATTCCACCTAGTTGGAACATCTAAAAACACAACAGATTTGCACTCAATCTTTTCTTGCCTCGCACAATCCTTTAGTTTGTTGTACCTAGCAGGAGAAGACTTAACATATTTGATTGCATTGCGAATATTAACAATGGAATCATGCACATCTTTCAACCCCTCACAAACAATCAAGTTGATAATGTGTGCACAGCATCTCAAATGCAAGTATTCACCATCTAGAACACACCCACTATTACCCCCAACCATTAATCTTTCTCTTAAGATAAGCAATAGCCGTATCATTTGATGAAGCATTATCAATCGTGACTGTAAAAACTCTCTCTATACCCCACTCATGCAAGCAAGTTTCAATCATTTTACCTAGAGTTTCCCCTTTGTGATTGGGAATAACACAAAAACTCAAAATGCGCTTATGAAGTGTCCAATCAACATCAATATAGTGCGCTGTTAGAGACATATAGTTCACATTCTAAATAGAAGTCCAAGTATCAGTGGTAAGGGAAACCCTCTTCCAAACAAATGAAGATAACCTGTTAGATTTTCTCTTTCGCGATGATGATGGTGGAAGTGGTGGAAGACCTTCACCTGAAGGCAAGCTCGAGTCATTTGAATTTGATGTAGGGGTAATGATTTCATTCTCGCTATGTGCATCGAAATCTACAAAACATATTCCACAAAAAATATAAAATTACAATTTATGAATCAATAAATCATTCCAATTATTATTCTATTCATGTATTATAAGAAAATGCAAGTAAATATGTAAAGCACCTGTGTCCATTTTCTTTTAGGATACTTGGAACTTTTGGAAGTTTTCAAGAACTTAAACTTGGGCGGCTGAAAATCAACAAACATGATAGTTTAAATAACTCAATAGGCAAATCCCAATATTTCAATAAATGAAAATATTTTAACTAGACAACCAATTCTAGCAATATACTTGATTGGATGTGCTGAAACCTGGGCTATATACAATTTTTAGGTTTTTGCTTCTTGAAAGAAATGAATGTGGTGAAAAATACTTGATTGGAATTGTGGCATATCATAGAATTTAAAACTTCCTATTGTGAATTAACAAAAGAAATATAGGACCCCATGCTAATGTTCATCTACTTTATAACAAATAAAGTACAGATGCAAAAAAATACAGTCCAAATGTGATAATGGGTTAATAAAGTCTAGATTAGAATTTAGATGTGATAATGTTCGCATAAAAATACAGTAAATTCTAAAACAGATGCATTGCATAACCTTTTTCTGGAAATTATAATTTTTGGTTCATCACACTGTCCAAATGCAAGACAAAAAGCTAAAATATTATTCCACTTCAGTTACATCAAATGGAACAAATATGAATGATTCGAAATGTAACAAGTCTTATTTAAATGTTCCCTTGTATTAACTTTTCATATTACCTATCCTGCACCACCACAACTTATATTTGCTCAGCCTCTAGAGCTTGTTTGACATGATGCAATTATTATCGACAATTATAGTTGCAGTATTTACAAATTAAGTGGTCATGGATATCATATCAAATGTGAGATTTCTTCCCATTTATTTTCACTAATGGCCACGCACGCTCTTCCAAATTCCCTCTCCATTTTCAAAAAAATAGTAAAGTAAATAACGAATTTAATAATCAACCTCACAAATCTAAAATAGAGTGCTAAAAAATCTTTCAAAACAAATAGCAAATAAATTAGCAAAACATATAACAAATAAATCTAAAATAGAGTGCTTACAGATCTAGCAAAACAAGTAAACGGTAAACCTCTGAAAAAAATTTCCCAAAAATATTAATTCTTTGAGCAAGTTCATTTTGAATCGGAATCTCGCAAATAAATAAAAGTTAGTTGACCAAATCGAGCCAGCAAGGCAGCAAACACAGAACTTTCATGATTCAGTAATAGAAGTTACACAAAAATCAGGGTACCCGGTCGGAAGGAATAGGGACGACAGTCGCGACAGAAGATGGAAATGAGAGTGACTGAGTGAGAGCTAGTCGTTGAATCAGCTGACTGCGCGAGAGGCGAGAGAGAGGAGCGGATCGACTGACGTACTGAGGCACCGAGTGAGTGGCGAGAGAGAGGAGCAGATAGATGGCACTGAGCGAGAGATTGAGAGAGGCAGAGAAGTGAGGAGCTAATCGACGGAGCTGAGCGAGAAAGTCTTGGAGGCAGAGAGGTTGGAGCTTGGTAATGGTAAATGCCAAATGGTAAGGTTAGGTTTAGAAATCTGAAATCTAACAGCAAGTCAGCAACTTTACGTTTTGTTTTTTTTTTTCCCTAAACTCGGGTTGGGTCGGGTTTAAAATTTCAACCCGCGACCCGACCCGACCCGACCCGACCAGACTAGTTGGCTAAAAACCCGACCCAGTCTCATTTTTTGCAAAAAACCGACCGAACCCGGTCAATTCGGTTCGGGTTGGGTTGGGCGGGTTGACCGGGTTGGTTTGGGTTTTGACCACCCCTACTCATAGGCTCAAAAGCTCACGAATTACGGTTTATATGTGTTACTCCCATCCATTTATGAGATATAGGTCATCGCTCAGTCCTGGTTTCGAACTCAAATTTTGGTGACCAAGGATTAATGCCAAAAAGAGTGGAGTTAGGTTAATCGGAGTGGTGTTACAACACATCAACTTTGGTTTGACTCAATTAGGTATAGATTGCAACTCGACCACTTTATTCTCTAACATTACTTTCACATCATAGGTCTTTGATTTTCAACGTCTTTCATTCTCAACCAAAATAATTTGAAGCACAAGTGAATAAGCCCATATATTCCTTCAATGCAAGGTTCAAGAGAATGGAATATTAGCAAGGAATAGGAGTTCTCATGGCTTGTATTGTGGTTGATTTTCAACAAAAAGGCTATGGCTCAAAAGTGGCTTCTAGTGGCATATTTCAAGGTAGGCATTTTAAGAAAGCTAAATTTGGCTTCACCTAAGTGCCCATACTTATTCAGTGCATTCAATTACCAAAAGGCATCTCTACATGCATAACAAAGCAAGTTCTAGAGAAATCAACTACGATTGACAATCACACAATCAAAAGAATAGAGCATATCGTAGTGTTAAATGTGAATGCTCAAGAGGCTCAAAAACTCACGAAATAGGGTCAACGCGCATCAAATCCCACACACTCTTCAATCAATCCCCATCAAAAGCAATTATTCCAATGGAATAAACAAGAAATCAATTACTCATCCAATTTGTCATTTTTTTTTCCGAAATAGAGCAAACATGAAAGATAATGAAAGAAAAGAAAATGGAATTAAAATTAAAACAGAAAGTGTAAATTAAGCAAAAGGCAAAAACATCTCTCACCCCCACACTTACTCTAAACATTGTCCTCAATGTTGCAAAAAGAACAAAAATTGCAAAAAATTGACGATAGAGGACTTCCCTGAAGATATGTAGCTATGAACTGGATGGTGGCGAAGGCGGGTTGAATCCCATGTGAGCGAAGAAAACATTTTGATTTCTTTCCATTCTTGCAAGCCGACGCTCAATCCTATCAAACCGATCCTCATTATGTCCTATGGGCGACCCCGTGGATGTGGATGCAGAAGCATGGCAGGGAATGATGGCCCTTTCAGGGTTTCTGGTGGTAGGAATCGTGCGAGTAACCCGAGGTGCAATGGGCCCTGGTTCATGGAATTTGTACGTGCTACCATCCTTCCAAACCAAACCCATGATCTCCAAGCAATGCAAGTCCAATGGTTGCATCTCGCAAGAAACATGAAGATCATTATTAATAGGATCAATCAAATTTTCATGAATAGCTAACTGAGTGATCAAAGATCCTAAAATTAAAGGACGCTTGTTAGTCAGAACATTAGCAAATTGTGAGGCCAACCAGTAACCAAGATTCACCTTGATTTTGTTCAACATGCACCACAAGAAATAAAATTCAAATTTTGACAATACAGCTGCCGAGTCTTTCCTACCTGAAAATGTGAATGCAAGAAACCTATGTATGTATTTTAGGGCAGGATCACGAAGGAATGAATCTTTGAATTTGCTCGGGTGATAGAAATTAGAGGTGGACAGTGTTCTGTACAAAGAAATTGGTTCAAAATCATCTCTATAATCACATGCACTATTCAAGTATTCATCGGTTTCAGAATAAACCTTGTCAATAAAACCAAAGGCTAAGTTGAAATCAGTGATTGAAAGTTTGAAATCTTTCCCCATGAGTCTGAATTGAACCACCCGAGGGCTATTCAATGTGAAATCATCGGGTTTTTTGAATTCAAACGTGGTGTAAAATTCCCTAATGAGTTCAATGTAGGCAGGATGCTGAATAGAAAAATAAGTGCCCCAACCTATATTTTCAATAAGCTCGAACACATTCCCATCAATATGCAAAGATTCCATGGTATTTCTATAATTGTATTTGCAAGGTATGATATCCTTATCACAAATTTTCCTATATCGTTCTTTGTCCTTTTTCTTAGTGAATTGTAAGCAACCATTCAAATATGAGTCAGAAGGTGGAAGAATTTGCAAACCTTTACCAATTCGAGCTCGTTTGCGCCCAGGAGGACTGGCCTCAACAGGGGCTGATCTCGTGTTTGCAGTGGGAGGCGGTCTCACAACTTTCTTCGAGCTCCCACGGCTGGATTGAGGTACTTTGTCTCTACCCATAATGCCCAATTCGAGTTGTGGTTACTGCAGGGTAAAGTGAATTTGGATTGTGATTGTGGTGATAGAAAAGAGAAGGGGCATGGGTGGTAGTGTTCTGAAGGGGGGCTGCCGTGTTGTGAAAGAGGGAAGAAGGCGACGGGTTAAGGTGCGGCTGCTGACCGGTGGTGGTGTTCTACAGAGGTGAAGGGGTTTAGGCTCAACGGGTCGAGAGAAAAAAAGGGGCGCGACGGTTCGCGCGGAAGAGAGGCGAAGGGAGAGGAGTGGGCGTAGTTTGGAGTGGATGATGATGGCTTGACCGGCGGTGGGTGGGTAAGGTCGCGACGGTGAAAGAAGAGGAGATAGAGAACGCATAGCGGCGGTTGAAAAGAAGAAGATATGGTTGAAGGCAGTGAAGGCTTTGGAGGCGAGGACCGGCGATGGTAATTTGACCGGCGGCATCTGGTTGAAGAAGAAGAAAGAGAGTGGCAGATGATTGTTTGAGAGAATGGGAGAGGCGGTGGTTGCTGTGGTTGTGTGAAGAAGGAATTGGAGGTAGGCGGTGGTTTTGTAAGGGTTTGTCCGATTTTGAAATCTTTTTTTTTTTTGGAGACTTGTAAATCCGAGCTGCACTTCGGTTAAGGCGTGGGCACGCCTTATTCCAAGTTTTTCTCCACTATTTGAACCAAGTGCTTTCTTCAGAGAGCGTGCCCCCGTCCTAATGAAGATTCATATCTGCCCAAAAATTAAAACACGGTCAATTTCACCTCTAAAATTACATGAATTGTGAAATAAATAAATAAAAATAAACAAATAGATTAAAATAAATAAAGAGATAAAAATTGCTTGTTAAAACTAAAGAAAAAAAATTCGAGTTGCCTCCCAGAAGCGCTTTTCTTTTACGTCTTTGGCTAGACGTTCCCAGTGCTCAATTAGTGTAAGTTGGGCGTTCTAAATTGAATTGATCAACATTACATACCGGAAAGCCTTCATAAAAAGGTTTTAAGCGATGTCCATTGACTTTAAAAATCTTACCCGTATCCAATCCTTGAATTTCAACTGCACCATGAGAATATACATTAGTAACAAGAAAATTGTCTATCCATCTAGAACGCAACTTACCAGGAAACAATTTCAATTTAGAATGATAAAGTAAAACTTTCTGACCAATAGAAAATGCTTTCCTGGAAATCATCTGATCATGGAAGACTTTTGTCTTTTCCTTGTAGATCCTTGAGTTCTCATAGGCATCATTGCGGATCTCTTCCAACTCTTGCACTTGCAATTTTCTTTGCTCCCCCGACTCATCCATTCTCATATTGCACTGCTTAATGGCCCAGTATGCCCTATGTTCTAACTCTACTGGAAGGTGACAAGGTTTACCAAATACCAAACGGTAAGGAGACATACCTATAGGAGTTTTGTAGGCCGTTCGGTAAGCCCAAAGTGCATCATCAAGCCTTAGACTCCAATCCTTCCTGTCTGGGTTGACAGTCTTTTCAAGTATGGATTTGATTTCTCTGTTGGATACTTCAGCCTGTCCATTAGTTTGCGGGTGGTATGCAGTAGAGACGCGGTGGGTAACATTGTATTTCTTCAATAAAGCTTCCATCACTCTATTGCAAAAGTGAGTCCCGCGATCACTAATGATAGCTTTAGGCGTCCCGAACCTAACAAAAATATGAGATTTGACAAAATCTGCAACCACTTTAGCATCATCAGTTCGGGTATCTTTAGCTTCCACCCACTTTGAAACATAATCCACAGCAAGAATTATGTAAACATTACTGTAAGATGAAGGGAAAGGACCCATGAAATC
The DNA here is from genome assembly GCA_963555705.1 of Ligustrum vulgare. Taxonomy (NCBI): domain Eukaryota; kingdom Viridiplantae; phylum Streptophyta; class Magnoliopsida; order Lamiales; family Oleaceae; genus Ligustrum; species Ligustrum vulgare. Next base: position 3,468,827 of record OY743185.1, read on the forward strand.
AATACCCCACACATCAAATATTTCACAAACAAGAATAGGGGTGAGTGGCATTTGATCTCTACGTCCTATTGTTCCAGTTTTCTGACATTGTTTACAAGATTTGTAAAACATGTATGAATCATGAAATAAAGTAGGCCAAAACAATCCACACTCTAGTACCTTACGGGCTGTTCGCTTAGGACCAAAATGTCCTCCACAAGCATATGAATGACAAAATTTTAAAATTGAAGGAATTTCTTGTTGAGAGACACACCTACGAATAATTTGTTCAGAACAATGTTTCCTCAAGTAAGGGTCATTCCACACATAATATTTAGCATCACTCTTTATCCTATCTTTTTGAGCTCTAGACAAGTCATGTGGTAGCGTTCTAGTAACTAGATAATTAACAATATCAGAGTACCAGGGTATTGCTTCTTTAATATAAAATAGATGTTCATCTGAAAAATTATCCTTTAATGGTGATGGCTCTTCACTTGTGGTTAATCTGCTGAGATGATCAGCAACCAGATTCTATGTGCCCTTTTTATCACGTATCTCTAAGTCAAACTCTTGTAGCGAGAGAATCCAACGAATCAGCCTAGGTTTTGCCTCCTTCTTTGAAAACAAGTACTTGAGAGCTGCATGATCAGAATAAATAATCACTTTAGTACCAAGTAAATATTGACGGAATTTTTCTAAAGCAAAAACAATAGCTAAAAGTTCTTTTTCCGTGGTTGAATAGTTGCTTTGTGCATTATCCAGTGTTCTGGAGGCATAGTAAATGGCATGATGAGCTCTTCCAACTTTTTACCCAAGCACAGCACCTACTGCATGATTACTTGCATCACACATGATTTCAAATGGGAGGTTCCAATCAGGTGGTTGGATAATTGGGGCTGAGGTGAGCATATCCTTCAATTTATCAAATGCTCCTTTGCACGCCGTCAAATTCAAACACCATATCTTTTGCAATAATTTACACATGGGCTGAGTGATCTTGGAAAAATCCTTGATGAAGCGCCTGTAAAATCCTGCATGTCCAAGAAAAGAGCGAACTTCCCGAACAGTTGTGGGGTATGGCAAGGATTTAATGATATCAATCTTAGTTTTATCAACCTCAATACCCTTAGAGGACACAACATGGCTTAAAATAATTCCTTGATCAACCATGAAATGAAATTTTTCATAGTTCAAAACTAAGTTTGTTTCTATGCATCGGCCAAGAACTTTTGTAGGGTTAGTTAAACATGAATCAAAAGAATTACCATAGACTGTAAAATCATCTATGAATACCTCTATGATGTTCTCCACATAATCTGAAAATATACTAACCATACACCTCTGAAATGTAGCAGGGGCATTACAAAGTCCAAATTGCATCCGTCTATACGCAAAGGTGCCGAATGGGCACGTGAATGTGGTCTTCTCTTGATCTTCCGGTGCAACTGGGATCTGGTGAAAACCTGAATAACCATCAAGACAACAATAATGAGTACGACCCGCTACATGCTCAAGCATTTGATCAATAAATGGAAGGGGGAAGTGATCTTTTCTAGTTGCAACATTTAACTTCCTATAATCAATACACACCCGCCACCCATTTTCAACACGAGTAGGGATCATCTCACCTTCAGAATTTCTAATCACTGTTATACCTATTTTCTTTGGGACTACCTGGACTGGACTCGCCCATTTACTGCCAGAAATTGGATAGATCATACCTGCATCAAGAAGTTTTAAAATTTCTTTCTTTACCACTTCCATCATTGGTGGGTTCAGTCTTCGTTGGGCTTCTCTAGAGGGTTTACAATCTTCTTCCAGTAATATCCTATGAATGCAAGTAGAGGGACTCAATCCCTTAATGTCAGCTATAGTCCACCCGATTGCTTGTTTATACTCTCTAAGCACCCGAGTCAATTTCTCTTCCTCCAAGTGAGAGAGTTTCTTGGAAATAATTACCGGGAGCATTTCTCCTTCTCCTAAGAACACATACTTCAAATGGTCTGGTAGGAGTTTCAACTCCAATTTGGGTGCCTGCTCAATAGAGGAAAGAAGTTTTGTGTGAGAACTAGGCAATTCAATTTGAGATACATTATACCTTATCGGTTCAAGTGACTCAAGCTCATGAATTGCCTCTTGCAAATCCAAATCTAACATAATATTCTTCATAGCCTTCTCCAGTCCGTCACGAGTGAGGCTCTTGCTAAGTACAACATTCAAGTTATCATCATTGTTAAGATCAAAAATATTTTGTGCTAGAGGGTCGATGACATCCATAACATAAACAGGGGACACGTCACTAGGATATCTCATGGCTTCATAAATATTAAATTTAATGATTTCACCATCAAACTCCATTGTGAGTGTTCCAGCATGCACATCAATTTTTGTCCTAGATGTTTTAAGAAATGGTCTTCCTAGTAAAATAGGTGTAGGATTAGAAGAATCATCTTCCTCCATTTTAAGTACATAAAAATCACCAGGAAAAACCAATTCATTTACTTGAACCAAAACATCTTCTAAGACTCCCTCAGGGTACACATTGAACATATTAGCTAATTGAATAATCACGCATGTTTCTTTCAATGGACCAGTATTTAAAGATGAGTAAACAGACAAAGGCATGACATTTATTGAAGCTCTTAGATCTAGCATGGCCTTCTCGACTCTAACCTTACCTACTTTACAAGGGATGGTAAACATACCTGGGTCCTTGCATTTAGGAGGTAGTTTTTTCTGGAGAACAGGTGAAACATTTTCTCCAACACTTATCTTTTCATTCCCTTTTAATTTTCTCTTGTTGGTGCACAATTCCTTAAGAAATTTAGCATATCGAGGCACCTGTTTAATTGCATCGAGTAAGGGAATATTTACCTCAATTTTTCGAAATTTTTCCATGATTTCCTTTTCTTCTTCCCCTTTCTTGAATTTGTTCAATCTCGTAGGGAATGGAGGAGGTATCATGAAAATCTTGGGTTGTTCTTTGTCAAGTACTTCAGGTTGGTCAATTTGACGTTGTGGGATGACTTCCTTTTCAGATTCCTCTCCCTTACTACCTAGCTTTGACTTACTAGGCTCTTTCAGTTCCTTCCCACTTCTCAGAGTGATTGCACTGGCATTTTGTTTTGGGTTGACAATGGTTTGAGAAGGTAATTTGCCTTGAGATTCCAATCGGCTCACAGTTGACGCCAATTGACTCATTTGAGTCTCCAAATTCTTCATGCCTGTTCTCGTTTCCTGTTGAAATTGTTGTGTATTAGTTGCAAGTGATTTCACAATTTCTTCTAGAGATATACCTGAGCTCGAAGAAGGTTGTTGCGGTTGAGGTGTAGGCTGTCTAAGTTGGAATTGTTGGAATTGCGGCTTGGTCTGATAACTAAAGTTGGGATGATCCCTCCATCCTGGGTTATAAGTATTTGAATAAGGATCATACTTCGGTTGAGGTGGGCCTGGAAATCTCCCAACTGCATTAGCTTGCTCAAATGAATCTTCTTGTAGAGTTGGGCATGTATCCGTTGGATGACCAGTGGCAGCACAAATTCCACATGCCTTAACCTGTTGCATATTTCCTGCAGTCATTTGTTGAACAAGAGAGGTTAGATTTTCTATTTGATTTTCAAGGGAAGATACATTTACCTCGTTCACTCTTTTTACAGGAGTGTCTTGTCTGAATCCAAACTGCTGTGTGTTAGCGGCCATGATGGAGATCAAATCCCTAGCGGAAGTTGGGGTTTTATTCACTATGGCTCCTCCGCTAGATGCATCCATCATTTTCCTCTCAATTGGTAACAATCCCTCATAGAAGTATTGAATGAGTAATTGTTCAGAAATTCCATGTTGAGGGCAGCTTGCGCACAACTGTTTAAACCTTTCCCAATATTCATGCAAGGTTTCAGCATCTCTCTGTTTGATTCCACATACCTCTCTTCTGATATTTGCAGCTCTTGAGGCTGGGAAAAATTTGTCACGGAACAATATGACCATCCCTGTCCATGTAGCTACAGAACCTGGTGGTAGATAGAACAGCCAATCTTTTGCTTTGTCAGCTAGTGAGAATGGAAAAGCCCGCAGCTTGATTTGTTCTTCAGTCACTCCTTGTGGTTTCATACTTGAACACACCATGTGGACTTCCTTCAGATGTTTGTGGGGATCTTCATTCTCGAGCCCTTAGAATTTGGGTAGCAAATGGATCAGTCCAGATTTCAATTCAAATCCCACATCTAGGACTGGATACTGAATGCAAAGTGGCTGTTGATTTTCATTTGGTGCAGCCAATTCCTTTAAGGTTCGTTCCTCGTTGGCCATTGATTTTTCTTGCTCAGTTTCAGAATCACAAGAAGAATCAGTTGTTGAATCTGACGAGTCAGCTACTAAATTCAATCTGGTTCGTTTGCGCAACTTGGCTTCCTTCCTCAATTTCCGAGCTGTCTTCTCAATTTCAGGGTCGTATTGCAACTCACCTATACGAGAACAACGGGGCATAAAAGAAAAAAATAAATTAGTAAAAGATATAAAAATAAATAAACAAATAAATAGATAACAGTAAATGAAAAATTAAATCTGATTAACACCAGTCCCCGGCAACGGCGCAAAAAATTTGATGGGTGTCGAATCCAACAAATAATAATGTTTTCTTGCTCTTATAAAAATAAATTGTATTAGTGGTGAGCAAGGTCGAATCCACAGAGACTAGTTAGATTTAATTCTTCGGGAAAATTAAAAGCAATGAATTAAAAACAGGGGGGTTTGAATTTTGAATGTGAAATCAAATTATAAGTAAACAATTGCGAAATTAAGATTTTTGGAAATATCAAATTAAACAAATATCCAGCCCAAGGTATAATCTCAGTATTGATTCACGGAATTGATCATGGATGCAAGAATAAAATCCTTAAATCATTCTCTAAATTGGTTATGGTCATTGATACGATCTAACAACCTATCTCTCCTTAATTTATCGATAATCAAGAGACGCTCGTTGATTATTTCCCTAATTAATAAACAATCCTAGATACGATCGTAGGATTTAATTTACCAATAGCATTAATTTCTAGAGAGACGACCAATTCTAACCAACAAATCCACAAGCGTGATTCATTTAAATTAGGTTCTATGCCTTCATAACATGAGTCAAAAATCAATCTATAATTAACTATGTTATTTGTCACTTATACTAGAAAATCTAAACAATTACGGATTTAGATTCCTAATTGACCAAGTACCATTTAGACGATTAAAACAACGTTCACTTTGAATTAATCAATCAAAATAACAACTTCAATTCACAAGCAAAAGACATTTAAGTAGAGAATAATTAAAGAAACAAATAAATTTAATTAGATCTCACAATTCTTGGTGAATCAAGACTTCAAATAACCTTGAACGAGAATAATGAATTAGCTACTCATAAACATTGTTAATTAAAAACCAAAAGAAATAACAATTAAACAAAGGTAAAAAAAAAATGTCAAACTCCCAAAAATCTGTTCCGAATATGCGTGACTGCTCCCCTCAATTCTTCCCCAAACGTCCGCTGCTCCAATCAATTCTTTTTCCACGTCCACTGCTCCAATCAATTCTTTTTCCACGTCCACTCTTCGTGTTCCTCAATTCTGCCTCCTCTTTCTTTTTTCACTGCCCAGCTCCTTCTTTCCTTTCTTTTTGATTCCTTCTCCTTTTTTAATTCCCAGCCTTTTCTTACCTTTTTGTTCCCAAAATTTCCTTTCTTAATTCCCAGCCTTTTTTGTAGTGCCCTTCTCAATTGCCTTGTTGGGCCTCCTATCTCTTCCATGGTCCAACTTAAGAGTAACCATGGGCCCAAAAAAATTACATTGATGTGCTAATTCGCTCTTCCATTTATGGGCGTGGATGATTCTTCATAATAGAGTTATTTGCTGCCAATTTTCAAGTCCAACATTTGAGCCCATTTACCTCCAAAGTCTACAAGTCCAGTCCATTAAATATGTAAGGTTGCTGTCTTTCAGAATTAATAAGGCGTGCCCGCTCCTTATGCAAAATCCTGATCTAATTGTGTACTTTTTGAGTTCCAAACTTGTTCTTTTAATTTGTGATATTGAATCCATTTTGATCTAAACTCTCCACCTAATCCACAAAACATAAAATATGATTAACATCCACAATTTAAGCATTTAAAATCAATGGAATAAGAGGAAATACACAAATTAAATAGCAAATATGCGCTCTATCACATTCACTTCCTCATCTTCAGGACATGCCCCACTTTTATTATTTCCCTTGGTCTCCATCTTCAACTTAATGTCGTCGTCAAATTTCAATTTATTCTAATGAGAACAATCAAGGGGATCCAATGGGGATTTTATCTCGGTCACTTTGTTCGTATAATCTGTATCTATAGGGCTTAATTCATTTTCATTATTAAGCAGTAAATTTGTACCTCGGATTTTCGATGGCCCACTATCTTCAAAGGATTGTAAATTATGCATGTTGTCGTGGCGAGGGTGGGTTTCCTCAACTTTTTTCTCTTGGGTACTAGTCCGCCTCTTATTATTTGCATTAAGGTTACTGGTGTATACCCGAATCCAAGTTTCTACCATTTGTGCTGGTATTGGGATTTGTAAGCGAATCCAAATGCCTTTTCTGGATATAATGTGTGTCCATCCCTGTATCACGTCTTGTATCCTTCCACAAACCCGAAGTGGCCCTCACTCTCTGCGCAAAAGGATGATGTTCCAATTGGTGCAAAAATGGTGGCACTTCCAGGTTACAAAATCTGAAGTTGTGATCTAAATGACCGAATAGTGTGCAGTAATCTGGTAATTTCTCATATTTGCATTCAACCTCAGTAGTTTCCCCCATTGTTCCAAGTTGAAGAATAATAGATGCAATTAATGGTTTGAAACATCCAATTTAACTCGAATGTGCATAAAGGAACCCCAACATGATCCTTTTAGATCAGTTTCAACATCCACAAATGTTCCCAGCTGATTACCAATAATTTCAGCTACACCGCGATTCATGAAAGTGAAAGGTAGTTTGTGAACTTGGACCAGAACGCCGTTAGTTTTGGCTGAACATGAGCTGCGCAGCTCTCGTCTAGCTCTTGTAGTACTATAAGTCTCTTATCAAAAGCCCATGGTTCTCCAACCATCACTCGCTTTTGGTTTGCCTCGTTATCAAATTCGCATAGGAAAGCATCTTTGTTTGTGAATTGGATTTTGATACCCCCACTTCGACCCCATAGTCCGTTCATCATAGTCTTGAAAGCCTCCTGCTTAACCATCCCTTCTCCTAGTACATGTCCGATTAGACCTTTCTTAATAAAGGATTTACTATGTTCAATTAGTGAATCAGGAATTGCTACTGTAGTCCCAGTGGAGCCTGTTAGGTTGAATTTTGTTAGTAATTCTTGCACCTCCTCCATTCCTTTGTGAAAATCTTGCTGCAAGACCTCAGTTTATGGGCACCCACTGATACACAAGTCCTATTCCTAATTTCTACTTCCTGGGGTTTGGACAAAATCTAATCGAAAGGTTATAATACTCGAGCAACGAGCTAAAGCGGCGAAACCAGAAATACTGTTGAGTAACTAATAAATTTGAATTATCAGAAAAGCTTGTTTTTCCATTGCTATTACCTGGCCTTAATAGCCAAAGATGATCCCATAATTAAGGGATTTGTTACAAGATATTTACACGTAATTCAAGCAATGAGAAAGGAAGGAATAACAAACTGCACAAAATTAGCTACATATTTACATAGTCAAAGAAACATTCTCCTAATAAAAGATTTACTTCCTAATACTCCCCCTCAAGTTGGAGCGTGAGGACTTCGAACACCCAACTTGCTCAATAAAAATTTGAATTGTTGATGGCCAAGAGCTTTAGTCAAAATATCACCTGGTTGGTGCGATGATTGTATATATGAAGTGGAGATGTTACCCGCGACGAGTTGTTCACGGACATAGTGACAATCAACTTCAATGTGCTTTGTACGTTCGTGGAAAACCGGGTTGGAGGCAATGTGTAAGGCTGCTTGGTTGTCACAATAGATGCGCATGGGTTGACTATGGAATACTCCAAGCGATGCAAGGAAAGACTTGATCCATGTTAATTCACACGTGGTTACGGCAATGGCTCGGTACTCAGTTTCAGCGGAAGAACGAGCAACTGTCGGTTGCTTCTTGGTTTTCCATGAGATGGGTGAAGACCCAAGATTAATGAAATACGCTGTGAGGGAGTGACGGGTTAGGGGACAGGCGGCCCAATAAGAGTCACAGAAGGCGTAAAGCTGGAGAGAGCTATCAGACCGTAATAAAATACCCTGGCCTGGAGATCCTTTCAAATAGAGAAGAACACGGTGTACTGCATTCATATGCTCTTGCCGAGGCTCGTGCAAAAACTGAGTCAAGATGTGAACAGCATAACATATATCCGGGCGAGTAATAGAGAGATAAACAAGACGACCCACAAGACGGTGATAACATCCTGGATCATGAAGGAGACGGACTGAAGCACGAGCAAGATTGTGATTTTGTTCCATAGGAGTGACGTCTGGCTTAGCACCCAAGAGACCTGCTTCTTTGAGTATATCAAGAGTGTACTTTCGTTGGCACAAGAATAGACCAGAAGCGTTACGAGCTGCTTCAATGCCAAGAAAGTATTTCAAGGGCCCTAGATAATTAAGCTGAAAACAGGCATTAAGGTAACTCTTGAAAGAAATACAGGCTTGAGAATCATTTCCTGCCACAATCAAATCATCAACATACACAAGAACAGATAGGAAAATATCATCTTTGTGATAAGTAAAGAGAGTGTGGTCAGCATGCGATTGAATAAAACCATAGCGCCGGAGAGCTACAGTCAGTTTGGAAAACCAATTACGAGGTGACTGTCGGAGACCATATAAAGACTTTTGAAGTCGGCAAACTTTATTGGGATGAGAGGTGGAGAAACCCGGAGGAAATCGCATATAGACCTCCTCGTGGAGATCACCATGGAGGAAAGCATTATTAACATCAAGTTGATGTAATTCCCAGCCTTTAGCAAGAAATAGTCTAACACTGACCAACTTTGCAACGGGGGCAAATGTCTCATCAAAGTCAAGCCCTTCGACCTGAGTATCACCACGTACCACAAGTCGAGCTTTATGCCTCTCGATAGTGCCATCGGACTTGTATTTGAGCTTGTAAACCCATTTGCAACCAATGGGCGTTTTGCCAGGAGGAAGATATGTAACAGTCCAAGTACCATTACGCTCAAGGGCGTCGATCTCAATTTGCATAGCTAGTCTCCAATGAGGATTCTGCATAGCTTCATTAAAGGAACGGGGTTCAACCCCAGCAGTGATAGCACCCAAAAATTTTGAATGTGATGAAGAGAAAGTTTGACAAGTGACATAATTATCCAAAGGGAACCGCGTACCTGAGGACCCGGTGGAGTGGCGAGACGAAGGAGGATGTACCTGGACCGTGTGACAAACTTAATCATGGAGACGACTAGGCGGCTTACGAACCCGATGGCCACGACCAAGGGACGGCACTTGAATATCAGATGTTGTCATAGAGGAGTCGTGATGCACAGCGACAGTGTCAGATAATGGCACAGGAGATGGTGCCATGGCAGGCGACCTGGGTGTCTCAGCAGCAGTGAGAGACCGAGTGTGGGGCGGTGTCATTAGGGCTTCCCTTGACTCGTGAGATGTTGCAACATTATCAAAAGCAATGGATTCCCACGACCAATCAGATCCAATAATAGTGGTGGAAGGTGTAGAGCTTGATTGGGAATGAGGAGTAGGAAAAGGGAATGTGTTTTCATCAAATTTTACATCTCGGCTAACAAACATCTTTTTAGACTCCAAATCCATAACCTTCCAACCTTTCTTTCCATGAGAATAACCCAAGAACACACAACAACGACTACGTGGGAAGAATTTATCCTTGGAGCGGTCTTTGTAGTGGGCATAACATAAACAACCAAAGACCCGAAGGTGTGTAAACTTAGGTGGTGTGGAGAATAATTTTTCATGTGGAGAAAGGCCGTTCAAAAGAGGTGTGGGGGTACGGTTTATTAAATGTGCAGCGGTAAGAACACACTCCCCCCAAAATTCAATAGGCAAGGAAGTTTGAAACAATAAAGCCCGGGCAACTTCTAGAACATGACGGTGTTTCCTTTTGACACGACCATTTTGTTGTGGTGTATCAACGAGGCTGGTTTGGTGAATAATCCCATGTTGACCATAAAAGGTAGTCATAATAGTGGAAGTAAATTCCAAACCATTATCATTACGAATCATTTTGACAGATTTTGCAAACTGTGTTTTGACCATAGCACAAAATTGTCTCAACAATAAACTAGCTTCACCTTTATCATGCATCAAATAAACCCAAACAGCACGACTAAAATCATCCACAATAGTAAGAAAATAAGTTGCACCAGAAATAGTAGACTTGCGATAAGGACCCCAAATATCACAATGAATTAAATCAAACTTGTCTTTAGCACAATTGGTACTAATAGGAAAGCGAGATCGAGTTTGTTTGGCTCGACAACAAATATCACAAATGGAAAGATGGTCAGGAACAACGACCTTATTGCCATCAACATATAAATATGACATGGGTTTAGAAGACAGATGACCCAACCGGCGATGCCATGTCTCATAGGACTCATGTACTCGAGCTACTGAGGCGGACGCTACCATCACCGGCCGATAGTGGCACACCCCTCCTCGTGACTCACCCAGTCCAATCGGGCTCCTCGTGGTGCGGTCCTGCAAAATACACAATCGATCGGTGAATGTCACAAGACAATTGGCATCACAAATTAATTTACTGACAAAAATCAAATTGACAGCAAGATTGGGCAAAAACAACACATGATGAAAAGTGAGCCCAGATTGTAAAACACAAGAGCCCTCTTTTACTGCAGAAGTTTTCTCACCATCCGGAAGCCCAATAGGAGAAGGTAAAATATCTCGAACATTTGACAAAAGTGAAATATGACCCGTCATATGATGGGATGCATCGCTATCAATAAGCCAAGAAACATCATGAATATTCTTACCAGACATTTTATCATTTTCAGGACTGGACTCAATTAGAGCCAAGAGACGATGAACTTGGTCGGCTGTAAGCCCTGGAATGCCTGCGGTAGGAGCTGAAGATGGGGCTACAGATGGCGCACCAGCAGGGGTCTGTGTGGCCCACTGGGCTGCTGCAGCGAAGGTAGGCGCACGTGACTGAGAGGACTGTCGCCCCCTGCCACGTCCTCGTCCCCGGTTGGATGCCAGAGAAATACCCAGCCTGGTCCAACACTTGTCGAAGTCGTGCCCTTGGCGCTCACAAAAGGTGCAATAAGGCCTGCCACCATGGACAGTGGGTGAAGCTGAGGCTTTTGACTGGACTGCAAAACCGACAGTAGGACTATTATCCCTCGGTTGAAGAACGGAGCGATGACTTTCTTCTTGGCTCTCCATAGCATAAACCCGGTCAAGATTAGGAAGAGGCTCAATATTAATAATCTGGGTACGCAAAGCACTATAGGATTCATCTAACCCCATGAAAAATTGATGGGTTTTGAGATTATTAAACCATGTAGCAATAGATGACCCATTTTCACAAGTACAAGTCTCTAGAGGAGATATATTACTAAGGTCTTCCCACATACCCAGAAATTGTGTATAATATGACATGACCGAGGCACCTGGTTGTTTAGTCAGAGTAAGATCAGACCAAATTTTATAAATTTTGGGGCCATTCTTAATAGAATAACGAGTTTTGAGACACTCCCACAATATTTTAACAGTACTAAGTCGAGACACAATGGCTCTAATAGAATCATCTAGAGAGTTCGCAATCCAGGAACATAACATAGAGTTAACTATTTCCCAAGCGAGAAAATTTGAATCAGATTTGTCCGGTTTGGCAATAGAACCATCAATGAAACCTAACTTATTTTGAGAGCGCAAAGCCAAAGTAATAGCTTGTTCCCAAGCAGAATAATTTTCTCCTTTCAATTTAATTTGAGTCAAAACAGAACCTGGATTGGACGATGGATGAAGGAAGTATGGCGAAGTGGGATCGGTAAATGGAGATGGTGGACGTCCGTCTGACTTTTCACCGTCTTTGGCCATAGCAAAGAAAAAAAAAATATGTGTTTTCTTAAGAACACCAAGGCTCTGATACCATAATAAATTTGAATTATCAGAAAAGCTTGTTTTGCCATTGCTATTACCTGGCCTTTAATAGCCAAAGATGATCCCATAATTAAGGGATTTGTTACAAGATATTTACACGTAAATCAAGCAATGAGAAAGGAAGGAATAACAAACTGCACAAAATTAGCTACATATTTACATAGTCAAAGAAACATTCTCCTAATAAAAGATTTACTTCCTAATAGTAACCGACCTACGTCCCTTCAGCTTTAGCCCCAACGTTAGCTTCCAAATCAAAAATACATGAACCAATCCTGTTGCCGAGAGCTCAGATGAGCTCAGGCGGAGGACCGGCGTCGAACCAGGAAGAAAGTGATGAGTACCAACTTTCTGCCCTACTTACTGTGGAAATAGAGCTTACCTCAAACACAACGATAGGTACCAACTCCTACTGCTGAGGAAATTGGACGGAAATCAGGCGGAGGAGGTTAATTCGACCGCAGACAGAGAGGAGCGAACCCAGGAGGAAGATGGAGGAAGCATCGCCTTCTTCCCTTTGTTATCGCCCAGACAACGAGGCTATTGATTAAAGTTTTAAAAACTGACATTATTTGATTCGTCTAATTATAATTAAAAATAAATAAGAAATACTCCTTATGCTATCACTATCACCAGGTAATAATAATAATAAAATCTAAATCTAGGATACAATCCAGGAGTGGAATAAGATCAGAGGTGGATCTAGCCTGCTGCGAGGTAGCTCAGCTGCGCTAGCTGGATTCCAGCGAACTCGATTTTTTTTTTCTTCATAAATCTTAGTTTTTCACCGCCCGCAGATCCATAACTAGACTGATTTTTCCGAAATCGTCGAGTTTGAAATGTCAAATATGTCTCCCTTCTACCGTCACCGATCTTGCTTTTGCAGGTAAGGTTGCAATTTGTCAGTTACCTGTATGTATGGCCATGGAGAAGAAGATGAAAAGAATAATTGGGCCTTTATTTTAAATCATTTGGGCTCGCTTAATTGGCCTATCAATTGACTCCAATGCTATCTAAATATTTGAGTTTACGCTTAATAGTTGGTTTCCATGATTCCATCTATTTTAATTTTTATTTATTTTTGTTCCAATTTACTGTAATTCGATTATGAGAATAAAGCACGTTGCAGAAGATAAAAATGCATAATGTGAATTCTTGAATTTTATGTTACATGTTTGCTTTGGGAAATCCAATTAAGCTCATTTACTAGAAAAATATATAATATAATAAATAAAATGGTGTACAGAAATTTATAATTTTAATCTATTCGGCGTATTTATCTTTTATTTAAGAGATTGTCAAATATTATTGTTGAAAGTTTTTTAGATTCACAATCATCAGACTTAATCGATGTCTTGAATCCAGTAAGTGAATTATTGAGATTTTGAGAATTGTGGTTTGTTGAATATCTGTTTTAGTACATTTCTATATTGATTGATTAATTTTTAATATTAATTAATTAAATAATAATAATAAACAATCTCGCTATTGTGGTCGTTGGCAATCGTCGATCAACGATCCATGGTCTACAGTTGACCGCTCTAGCTGACTTTTGATGTTGGATCCGCCACTGAATAAGATGTTGATAAATTTCAAATTTTATCAAAAATAAGTATTCTTATCTTTGCTTCGATTATTAAATCAAGCGAGTACGTTTAAAACAGTGATTCTTGAAAGAAATAAATATTTGCATGAGTTACTTAAAATTAGACTTCAAATGTTTAATTCTAAACAAGAAAAATCGAAGGATCAATCTTTAACTAGAATACTTCAAAAAAATGTAATCAAGAAAGTCGATTTTAATTGAAGACGTCCCAAGTCGACTTACTTTTAAAACAAATAGTTAGTAGCACGTGCGTTGTAAGTGACATTGTAATGATATTATGAAATATATTTGAATGTCTTGAATTGAATATATCTTCTTAATACACATCAACTATTTTTAATATATTTTTTCTAAAACACTATAAAAATTAAAAGCACATATTTACATGTTAATTATCTATTAGATTAATATCGAGTCAATATTTTTTTAGAACAACAACTAAAAAAGAGATTAAACATGTTATCAAATTGAAGTTGATTGACTTTATTTCACTAGATTGAAGATAAGTAACGATAATGTAGAGTGAAATAATAAGATCATTTTGCACTGAACAATTAGATAATAATTTGTTTAAAGTTCGGACCTGTGTTAAGGTAAAATAAGATATCTGTCAAGCACATAACTTTAACATATTTATTTTTTCAAAACTAATGTCAACTAAACGATACTTTTAAAGTATTATTTCCTCAAATACCTGTTGCGTCCAATTTTTATAAATAATTGAAGTCAAGACTTGAATAAAAAAAAACTTGGAAAAAATATTGAACCACTTAAAAGCATGCATGTAAAATCTCTTAGCTGCTAAAATAATAAATTATATATAATAATAAAAAATATCATAAGTCCCAATGTCTCTTAAAAATTATTAAACATGAATATGTAGATTGTGGTATTTTACTTTAAAATATAGACGAATTTGTAAGAAGTTAATAATAAATAACAAAAATGATGTTACATTTTATAGTGTCATATTAGTAAAATATTAGGCGGTCAATATTTATTAGCAACGTTATTTTTTTATAAAATAGGGCCATTAGATCCATAAATAAATGTGAAGTTTATTTTTAATTATAAAATGCTATAATTAAAATAAAAATAAGAAATTATAAAATATTTTTGAGAGTATTATGATTCAAAATATTTTTCCATTCAAGTTATTTTAGAAGTTGTCAAGATAAAAAAAAAATGAAAAAATGAAGTGTTTTTTTTTTTGGGAACAAAATGTGATGTTTTTAATGTGTGATTGAAAAATGATTTGAAAAAATGTATGATTAAAAAATGATTTTACAAGATATGTTATTTATAAATTTCTCTGTGTTTCATATTGTTTTAAAAAAATTAGGATAATAGATAGTTGATATTTGATTGAAAAATTAAATATTGTAAACTTAATTTTTAATGGATTGTTGAGATTAAATGTAGTAGATTTTTTATTTATTTATTTATAAAAGAGAACCATTACCTGTACAAGCATCATTTTCGACGTGTGAAAGTGACTAGAATCTACCAATTAAAAAAAAAAAAAAAAAATAGTGGCCACTTCTTGAAATGGATAAGAAGAAGCGACATTATGTCCAGGCGAATTCATTTGACACAAAGTAGCCCACTTTCTTCTTCTTCGTCCTCTCCATTACAGAAACCAGATTATGTACCCCAGGTTAATTTTGTTAAAACGCGCAACTCTACTGTTATTATTTTTCTGCAGGATGGCTTTAACACACACTGTCGTTGAGACTCTGCCAGGATATCCCGGCAAACTTCCATTCAGACTTGAAACTGGGTAAGCTTCTCTTTTTTCATTTTCTCCAAGAAAATAAACAGTCATCTAAATTCTAATGTTCTTTTGCTATACTTTTAAGTTACATTGGTATAGGAGAATCGGAAGAAGTTCAACTATTTTACTACTTCATCGAGTCTGAAAGGAACCCGAAAGATGATCCCCTAATGCTTTGGCTCACTGGAGGCCCGGGTTGTTCCGGTCTCTCGGTCATTTTATATCAGATGATGGGTATGTTTCTTGTCTTTAGTACTGCATTTCTGGTCTCTCATAGGTGATGATTTTATATTACAGCAAGAAGAAAGTGGATGGTTGATTCAAATCTTACTGCCACGCATTTATGTTCGTTCACTTCCCGTTCTAAAAAACTTAGGTGGCGTTTTGATTGTATTTTATTTTGTATTTTCATTTTCGTAAATATTTTGTGTTTCTTCTTTTTATTTTTGTTTTCAAATTTGTTGAAAACGCGTTTGGTTTGTTATTTCTGAAAACTGTTTTTAAAAATAAAAAGTTGAAAAACATTTTCTGTTTGAAATTTTGCAGAATATTACTTAAACTATTTTTAATTAATTTGCTTGCAGAATATTACTGACTCAAACTCAAATTTTCTTTCACAATACACTGAAAATATGGTTACATGCTACACACTAATGTGAGCATTAAGAGTCTATATTAACACAACTTGATCAGGTTTGGGATTTAAGGAAGCTCTAGTTCTATTAAAATTCAGAAAATGCAAGTTCTTTCAAAACCATTAGAGTCCATTTATCAAGGCATTTTTTAAAATATAACAACAAGAATTCTCATTTAATTTTTTTTTGTAATGTTGATATTGAATTCAATAAAATTTTATTTAAGCTTAGTTCTAAGTTAGGATAATTCTTCAAAAAAAAAAATGTTTATTTAGGCTTAGTTCCAAACTAGGATAATTCTAAAAAAATAAAAAATAAATAAAAACTTTATATTAAGCTTAGTTCCAAGTTAAGATAATTTTTAATTAAAAAAAAAAATCTCAAAACGCGTTTTTCGCATTTTGAACATTTTTTATTGAAATACACACAAAACGCCCAAAACGAGGTTTTTGACGTTTTGTGTACAAATATTTTATTTTTTTGTTTTCCAAAATGTGTTTTCGAAAATGGTAAAGAGAATGCGTTTTTAATGTTTTCGAAAATAAAAACAGAAAACGACCTCAAAACAACAAAGAGAACAGGACCTTAACTTTAGATGTTTCTACTGCTTGAAAAGTGCGAATGAATTCATCTCAAAAGCGTTAAACTTATTAGGTGGAGTACCCGGTTCCTTATGAGCTCATCATTGATATCAGATCTAGACCTCAAATTTAAACATGTGGATGCACAAGTCGGATCCAAGTTACGGCCAAATGAATGTGGTGAATCCTAATTTGGGTCGCGGATGAGTTGGACTTTTGATAGAGCGTGTATTTCTTCCTGGTTTGAGGAAGAGGGGGTGGGTAGACTATCAATTGAGGGGGAGTGATAAAGATATGGTACTTCGTTTGAAGGGGATTGGACTACTCCACTTAATAGGTTAATCTTTTGGAATGGAACTTCAATTTCCTAAATCTGTAGCCATTATACGTCAATTTTGCTGACAAATGTTTGATACTCTTGTTCACATGCAGGGCCCTTCACTATTGACTATGCCAACTCCAATGGGAGTCTACCAGCACTGATGTACAATCCTTACTCGTGGACGAAGGTTTGAAAAAACTTGGATATCTGATTTCATAGTTTCTGCATTTTGAGTAATGAATCAGCTATAATTTTGTAGGTGGCAAATATTATATTCATAGATCAACCGGCTGGCTCTGGATATTCATATGCAAAAACTGGGAAGGCATATAACACTAATGATACACTGTCAGCAGCACATTCTTATGAGTTCCTCAGGAAGGTAAGGAATGAGGAAAGTAAGTTTGGGAACTCAACACTGAATATGTTGATTTCTACTCTTGAAGTTTTCATCACTACTACATGCTTGATGTATTACATTGCTATGATATGAAAGTAAAATAACAACGAAAATAAAAGTACACACGGATTTAGTTTTACGTCGTAAACTTAGAATAGAGGGAAACACTCACGCGCAGAGGTGGAAGACTCACTACATGAAAATATGAGAGTGCATGAGATTGTGTTCGGAGGACTACTACTTATAACTACTTCAAAACATTCCATAATTTAGTTTCACACAAATGTCGCACCATGAACTTTCGGGTTGGACCAAACAAAATTCGGTTCACCGTTCTCTAACAAGCATTAAGCTAATATGTCCAATGTACTGATTTCAGCACAACATATTTGAGAAGTCTATGTGTAAAACCTAATAAAGTTTGATTCTTTTTTTTGGCATTGCAGTGGCTCATAGATCATCCCAAATACCTCGACAATCCACTTTACATTGGTGGTGACTCTTATGTTGGTCTCGTTATTCCCCTTCTTGTTAACAAGATATACAATGGTATAGTATTGTTGTATTTCAAAAGCAGGGAAAAAAAACTATGTAACCGGTTTGAAGAGGCATTTGGATTTCTCCATTTTCTCTGATATTCTTCTATTTTCTCATTCCTTTGGCAGATATTGAAGTTGGAAGTCAACCGTCCTTGAATATGAAAGTATAGAACTGAGGACCTGGATCTCTTAGTTTGTTGTAATACTTAGTTTCTATAAATTGTTAAGTTTTCACACTGTGAATTAAATGCAGGGATATGTGGAAGGAAATCCTGCAACGTACAAGTACCAGGACTCCAATGAAAAAATCCCGTATGCTCATCGAATGGGACTCCTATCTGATAAACTTTTCAAGGTAATTCTACGGACTAGTTGAGAATATTAAGAAGAAAATTTTATGAAACATGCCCTTTATATAGGATGTAATTACACGTTGACATAGGCTATCGCAATAATGTTTCTTAAAAGTGTGCAAATAAATTTCTGTAAACAGGGTGTTTGAAGTTTAACAACTTTCTATGTACAAGGTGTTTTGTAAATTTAGCCCCTATTTGGTTTCCATTGAATTTTTCTCATTTTTCTACAGTACTCAATCTCAACCATCCATCAAAAGTCAAGCCCACAATTTTTTACTTTTCAACCAAATCTCAACCATCATTTCTCCTAAAATCACTATTCATTTAAAAAAAAACTCATTTTAAACAATACCAAACACACTCTTAAATTCCCTAAGAACCTTCAAGTTACAACCTGTAAAAGTTATATGGCTCTTAAGATTGGTTCTCGATTCCTCTGCATCACATTGAAGTGAAAAAAGTTGTAAGAGAAATAATTATCTGTTTACGACATTTCATAAAGATATGTCGAGGCTTTTTGTACAGATATATCATTACCAATTTCCATTTATAATCTCTTTTCTTTTATAGTCGGTGAAAGAAAGCTGCGAAGGAAATTATGTTCATACAGATCCAAACAATGTTCTCTGTCAGAGAAATCTTGAAAGAGTAGCAGAGGTGAGCATGGTGAAGTGCTTAACATCAATAACTATAGTACATATCTCTATGGTTTCCTATATTCTAAGAACAATCTGTGGTGTTTGATGTGTAGTGTCTCGATAAAATACGTGATCAAAACATTTTAGAACCATGGTGTTCAGTGGTGTCAAAGAAACGGGATTTGCTTTCATGGGATTCAAGTTTTCAAGAGGAAACAAAAGATCTCTTACCATCAATGAATCCTTTTAAAAGATCATGGTGTCGAGTAATACTCTTTTCCTTTCACCGGCCCTTTCCTTCATAGACATTTTTGTACCAGTTTGTCATAGTCACAGTGTTTTAATGCGACGCAGCCTGATAATTACGTGTACTCGTACATATGGGCTAATGATATATCTGTAAAAAAAGCTCTTAATGTTTCTGAGGTATGTAAATCCATGGGTATGAAATACATTCTTGAACTTCTCTTTTCGTTATGAGATCATAATAGTCTGACGATGATAACCAGGAGGGGATAATAAAGGAGTGGCTGAGATGTAACATGAGTATGCATTACCGTCCCGGGAAGCAGCATGGATGTTATGGATTCGATGTCCAAAGTACTGTGGAATACCACCAAAATTTAACTCATAAGCACTGTCGAGCTTTAATTTACAGGTGAATACCTTATCAAATGATTCAAGTCACAATTATTTTGTATGCTTTTTATATTTGTTTTTGCAGTGGAGATCACGACATGCTCGTTCCTCACACAAGCACTGAAAAATGGATAGATTCACTTAACCTGAAAGTTCAGAGTGACTGGAAACCATGGTTTGTAGAAAGTCAAGTTGCAGGGTTAGTCCTTGAAAATACATCAGACATAAGCAAAATTTCTTTTATTTCAGTTTGAGGATTTTCCATTTCTTCGCAGGTATACAGAGCAGTATTCGCATAAAGACTATCAGTTGACATATGCTACTGTGAAGGTGAGAAATGTTCTGCTGATTTACTTTAAAAGATGTGAGTTTTTACTTTGTTGGCTCGACTTTCTTTGAATTCTGTTTGGACCTTTATAGGGGGCAGGTCATACCGTGTCTGAGTACAAACCAAAGCAATGCCTTGCCATGGTTGATAGGTGGTTTTCTGAGCTCCCCCTTTAAGTCACCGCAGTGCAAATTAGCATTGAAGTTGATTCTAGTATTGTGCTTCTTTGTATTTTGTTCGTGTAACTCACTTTCTATGCATTGTGAGATCACATTTCTTAACACGCCCTTCATAGTAGAATTGTTATCGACGTATCGTAAAAGGTAGGCGAGTGTTCAAGTTGTAATTTGCCTGTGATTGAATAAACACACTATTTATCTTCTTCATGATATTTTGTCTTCGTTGTGCATCTCTTACTCCATCTACCGTAAAAAAAAAAAGTTCCAATCGGTTAAGGCCTCTGTTTGGTAAACAACACATTTCCTCGAACTACTTTTTAATCGTACACATTTTTTAAAATCACTTTTTAACTACATATTTTATCTTGAAAATATCGAATTTTACCAAACATAGACCTAAATGCAGAATTTTACCAAACATAGGCCTAAATGCAGAGTCGCTGACGGTGGTTAGTGACAGTGATTTGGGACCAAGAGCCAATGGACAACTTGATCAATACAAGGGGATGGGAGAAGACCTTCTTGAGACAATTTTCTTAATAACACTGTTACAAACAACAACAACAATAGAATGCAAGTAGCTGGAATAACAAAAAAGTATTTTCAAAATAAGTAGAAAGAAAGAAGTAATAAATATGAAACAATCCATGATTAATTTGTGTGATTTCCTATTTTTTATTCTCCCAAGGCCTGATGGATAAAACAATGATCAAGATGATGACCAACAAGAGAATGATCCCAAAGCAAGTCCATTTTCTGGTATTCTTCTGGTGTTTCCTTGCCACCTCCAGCTGCTGAGTCCCACCTCTAACAAAGGAACTGGCTCGATGCACATGGCTCTCAATGTCATCTAATTGCTCACCCTGGCTCTGAACCAAAACAGCCATGTCCATGAAAACTTGGTGCAATTCCCTCAGATTCTTCTCTATTTCCTTCACTGCATCGTGCCTTTCTTGAATCTCCATTATAGTGTCCATTACCTGTCCTCTGCCCTGTTCCTGTATCGCCTTTTGGAGAAAAGTTTCGCTTTCACCCGTTTCGATTAGATTATCCAGGACTTTTTCATCTGGGTTTTCGCCTGTAACAGTGTAGTACCTTCTTTGAACTGTTTCTCTGTACTCGGAGTTCATCTTCTGTCTCAGCTCGTTGAATCTGTTCATTATATCCTGAAGTTTCTTCCTCAGCCCGTTAACGACAGAGGTTCTTGTCCGATCCGACGAGCTCCCAGGTCCACAACCCGGGATGCTCCGATTAGCGGCGTTGGCTCTATCCAAAGCCTCTAATCGGACCTTGATAACTTTCGCCTTTTTCAACGATATGGAGATGTCGTTCTCCATTTTTGCCCGGAGGTCTTTCACGGTCTTGGCGTTGTGCAGGGTTTTGCTCTGCTCGTGGGCGGCTTGGAGTTGACTGTAGAGCGTTTCGAGGTCCCGGAGTTCGTCCTTGATGGCCTCGACATCTTCGAAAAACCTGTCAAGATTGACGCCGCCGGTGGATGGTGAATTTGTCATCTCTATAACATGAGAATTCAGAGGCGGCGATTGATCTTGGTTCCGGATACGGGAGAAGGATCCTGAGAAGAGATCATTCATTTTTTGGGTAGTTGAGATGGATCAGATGATGAACTTGTACGTGATTAATGATGTAGGCCAAGAAAAAGCTCTACAATAAATCTTATTTTATAAACTGGAGGAAAAGGAAGATGATTAAATGAAGAATTGAGAGGAAAAATTGGTGATGGAATTGATTATATGATGAATCTTGGGTGGGTGGGGTGTGCAGGCGAGGAGCTTGAATGGGTAAAAGGAGACTCGTCAAAGGACGAGTCGCCTAGTTCAACATCGTTGTGTATTGGGAGAAGATGGTGAGATGAAAGTCAACTAATTTTTATAAGTAAGGGGGAAGGAAATATCATGGAAAGATGAAGGAAAAGTCGGAAAGGGTAGAAAAATGTCAAAATCATTAGCCGTGGGCCCTTTTTAATAAAACTTGAATTACGGAGTGTTCGAAATGATTTTTTTTTTTTTTTTTAAATGAATGTATAATTTAAAAATGTTTGAAAAGTAAAAAGATTGTGAACTTGACTAAAAATGGATAGTTGAAACATAGCCTTTGTTTGTTAAATTTTTTTTGCTTAAAAATATTTTTTTATGTTTTCTAGGTAAAATGTATGGTTGAAAAATGGAGAGAGAATGTGTTTAAAAATATATTTGCCAACACACAACCTTTGTTTTAAAATTTGAGGTGAAAAAATCATTTTACCAAACAAACTCTTAATATGCCCATGTTTGATATCCATTATTTATAATATCATTTTTTCAAAATTCTTTTTCTAACACAAATTCTACCAATAAAATAACTTTGTTTGGTAACAATGTTTGGTTTATAAATTGATTTATTTATGATTTTTTAGATAAAAAATAGTGATTGAAAATTGGATATAGCAAATGTGTGTGGTTAAAAAGTGATTTGAGAAATTTTGTAACTTACAAATTGGTTTATAAACAAAAAAAGTACGATTACCATACACAAACCCAAAATAAAATTCCTTATTTTTGAATCACACATTCTTCAAAAATTTACAATTACAAACCACCAGGGCCGGACCTGTCTAGAGGCCCACGACGCCACCGCCTCAGGGCCCATGGGCCTATATTTTTTAGGAGCTTTTTTTTTTTAGCAAATTACACAAATTAGACGTAATTACATTAATACACTTAAAACTAATTAAAATCTCCAAACACCGTAAATAATACGGTGTAAGACCAAAAATCAAAATCAAACAAACCCCCTTACTTTCAGCAACCCCACACCCACTTCAAGCATGGCCAAGCAAGACAAGAAGAAGAAGCCGACTTTGTATTGTCGATTCGCAAGAAACGGCCTGACATAGATCAATGTGATGGTTCAAATCGCAGTTCTTGATAGGGTTTTGAGTGCTGTATTACAAGAAGATAGGAGCAGAGCACCCAAGTTCAGTAGCCATGGCGAGCACAAAAGTCCAGAGGAAGGATCATGACGTAACCTCTTAATCTCATCTTCAGGTTCCTTCAGAGCAAAGCTCGTATTCAAATTTGAGTTTTCGAGCAGAAGGATACGAGGATCGAAGGTCGTATCATCGGCTTCGATGAATACATGAATTTGGTTCTGGATGATGTTGAGGAAGTCAATGTCAAGAAAAAGAGCATAAAGCAACTTGGTAGGATCCTTCTAAAAGGGGATAATATTATGTTGATGATGAATACTGGGAAATGATGCTAAAAGATTAAAAATGCACTTGCTGAATGCCAAAGGAGACTAACCATGTAGCGTACCCGGTCCTCAAGGGCTGCCGGCCGTTAGGTACAAGGTTCGAATCCCTGGGGAGGCAAAAATCCACTTCCTGGAAACGAGGCTGCCAGACCTTGAGGAGAAGGATGACCAGGGGGAGTGGAAAGACCATGAGTAGACCGGCAGCCCTTGAGGACCGGGTACGCTACAAAAAAGGCGCAGGACGACCAGGTGGGAGTGGAAAGACCATGAGTAGACGGCCGGCAGTCCTTGAGGACTGGGTACGCTACAAAAAGGTGCCTTTTTGTAGCGTACCTGGTCCTCAAGGGCTGCCGGCCGTCTACTCATGGTCTTTCCACTCCCCCTGGTCGTCCTGCTCCTCAAGGGCTGGCAGCCTCGTTTTCAGGAAGTGGATTTTTGCCTCCCCAGGGATTCGAACCTTGTACCTAGGGGTTCAGTACAAACTTCATGGAATCCCTGGAAACGAGGCTGCCAGCCCTTGAGGAGCAGGACGACCAGGGGGGGAGTGGAAAAACCATGAGTAGACGGCCGACAGCCCTTGAGGACCGGGTACGCTACAAAAAAGGCAGCCTCGTTTCCAGGAAGTGGATTTTTGCCTCCCCAGGGATTCGAACCTTGTACCTAGGGGTTCAGTACAAACTTCATGGAATCCTTGGTACAAGGTTCGAATCCTTGGGGAGGCAAAAATCCACTTCCTGGAAACGAGGCTGCCAGCCCTTGAGGAGCAGGACGACCAGGGTGGGGAGTGGAAAGACCATGAGTAGACAGTCGGCAGCCCTTCAGGACCGGGTACGCTACAAACCAGTTATGGGTTCCTCAGATTTCTAGCAGCGAGTTTGTATTAGAAGGCATTGTCTAGTTAGATCGATCTTGACCATTTTTATTTGTATCTCATCATTGTCTCTTCGGAGCCTTCTCTGTGTACATTTGTGTTGATCCTAGAACTGCTGGCTAGCACCCAAAAATGGGAGTGAGGTAAATTGTTGGACTTATTTTACATGGCAAAAAAAATGTGATGGTTCAGAGGATCACATGACCTCAAAGGGCTGGAGAATTTCTGGCAACTATTGTCAAGAAAATTTGGCCAAAATTGGCAGAATAATGCTTACCATACATAGTTTATATTTCAAGGTAATTCTTTCCTCGATGGACAAAGGATGTCCTTGGGCAACCCACCATAAAATTTATGAAACTAATAAAGGGTTTGAAGTGTCATGTGCAGTGGAATTTAAGGGGAATTAGAGTAAACAGAAGGGGAATATGGAATTAGGATTTTATGTCGAGAGAGAAAAGAGAAGCTTTGCTTATTTTAGGGGAGAAAAAGATTTATGTGCTGGTGAATGATTCACTTATTGTGGCAACCACCATTGTCCTTGCTGTACTAAGAATTAGCCGGATAAAACTAGAGGTCAATATTTTCGTTGCCACTCCTTCAATTACAGAAATTGTTGATGCAATTCTTGTAGCTAAAGGTTGTTTATCACAACCTAAAGTATATGAGCAATGAAACTTAATTTGTTGTTTTGGTTTCTTAGTGATTTGTTTGTTGCTTTTATCCTTTGAAATTAAGGATTATATATATTGATTTTTTTAAGTTTCACCTTGGATATAACCAAATTTTGGAAATTCAAATGAATGTCTTGTTTGACTCACAATCATAGTCATTTGTGTAATTTCTTAAGTGACAAAGTATCATTTTTTAGCTACAAGAAAAAGTAATTTAAAAAATAAAGTGGTATAATTATTATAATATTTTGAATAAAATTAATAAGTTATGAATTTATTTTAAGGTTTTAATTTTTGTTTAATCAAAGAAACTAACATTCATGTCAATTTTTCTAAAAATAGGTGACATTGTATCATTTTTTTTTTTTAAAGTGACAATTATTAAAAATGTCATATTGTCACTTTTTATTTTAAAGTCATAGCATGCCTTTTCTTGTGAAATTGATGAATGTAAGGTGCTTGTTGAGATCAAATATCGGAGAAGTGCATGTTGTGACTTTTTTTTAAAAAAAAGTCGCAACCTGCCACTTGTTCATGTGAAACTGATGACTTGTTGAGAACAAGCATTAAAGAAGTGTCATTCTATCACTTTTTTTTACAAAAAAGTCGTAGTCTGTCATTTTTTTATATGAAGTTGATGAATGCAAGGTGCTTGTTGAGATCAAGCATCGGAGAAGTGCTATGCTAACACTTTTTTTAAAAAAGTCATAGCCTACAACTTTTTCATGTGAAACTGATGAATTTAAGATGCTTGTTGAGATCATACATCCGAGAAGTGCCATGCTAACACTTTTTTAAAAAAAAATCGCAGTTTGCCACTTTTTCATGTGAAGCTGATGAATGCAAGATGTTGTTGACATTAAGCATCCGAGAAGTGTCATTCAGTCACTTTTTTACAAAAAAGTCGCAGCTTGCCAATTTTTCATGTGAAGTTGATGAATGTAAGGTACTTCTTAAGATCAAGCATCCGATAAGTGTCATCCTATCACTTTTTTTTTAAAAAAAGTTGCAAACTGCCACTTTTCATGTGAAGTTGGTCAATGCAAAGTGATTGTTGACATAACCATTGGAGAAGTGTCATTCTGTCACATTTTTTAAAAAAAAAGTCGCATCCTGCCTTTTTTTCATGTGAAATTGGTGAATGCAAAATGATTGTTGACATCAAGATTTAGAGAAGTGTCATGATGTCACTTTTTTTTAAAAAGTCCAATCCCACTTTTTTCATCTAAGGAGTGACACAATGTCACTTTATTGAGATAGTATAATGAATATTGCAAAAATTGAAAAGTGACATTCGAATAGAAAAAAGTAGTAAAGTGTCACTTTTTAGTTTAAAGAAAAAGTGAAAAAAGTGACATTGTGTCACATTTTTTTAAAAAGTGGCATTGCATCACTTTTTTAAAAAAAAGTGAGAAAATTATTAAAAATGTGACAAAAGTTTTTAAAAAGTGGCACTCAATGTCACTTTTTTCATAGAATTTTTTTTTTTTTAAAAAAAGTGGTATTTTGTTAATTTTTCTTAATAAAAAGTGACATTGTATCACATTTTAGTTAAAAAGGTGACATTTGGTCACATTTTTTTTTTTTTTTTTTTAAAAATGGCATTTTTTCACTTTTTCATTAATAAAAAGTGACATTGTGTATTGTGTCACTTTTTTATTAAGATAAAAAAGTGATAAAAAGTGACATTGCGTCTTGTGTCACTTTTTTAATTTTTAATAAAAAAGTGACATTCAAATAGTAAAAAGTAACAAAACATCACTTTGTTTTATTAAAAAGTGACACCGTATCACTTTTTAATTAAAAAAGAAGGCGAGTTAAAACAAAAGGTGATAAGGAAAAAAAAGTGGCATTATGTAATGTATCTATTAATGTTTGTGGACTGACCTTAAAGTAAAAAAATGTGACAAATTGTCACTTTTTAGTTAAAAGAAAAAGTGAAAAAAAATGAAATTATGTAAAAAAAAACACAATTATTCCAATATTTTGAATAAAATTAATATGTCATGAATTTATTCTAAGGTTTTAATTTATATTTGATTGGGAAAGTAACGTATATATCAATTTTTTAAAAATAAGTGACATTATGTCACTTTTAAAAAAGTGACAAAAATATTTAAAAATTTACAAAGTATTTTTACTTCCTATAAATTTCAAAGTGTATTTTTGTAAATGGTCCAAAAATAAAGGTATTTTCTCTCTCATTTTTGGTTCAGTGAAGTCCTCGTCAAGTCCGACTACTCCTCGCTCCTACAACCCGCTTCCAGCTTCCTCACCTCCGCGACTCCGTGCCGCCTGGCTTCATTTCACCGGCGCGCGCTGCGGCGTTGGTGAGTGGTGACAATATCGTCGATTTTCTCTCGAACTCAAACAGCAAACGGCGATGTGTTGAAAATTTAATCTAGGAGTAGTCAATTAGATTATGGGATTTTCGATTTTCAACATAGGGTTCCCTCCTATTTCGATTTTCCCTATTTATTTGTCAAAATTTGAGGAATTAAGATGGATTGATGGAAGTTGGAACAATGAAAACTACCTCTTGCTGTTGATGTACTCTAAATTGCTGTAAATTAGTAAAAATTGTACTCGGCTGAAGTGTAAGTAGGAGAAAATAAAAAGTTAGGATCGAAGAAATGTTGAGATTCACAAGGGGAAATGAAATTTATGTAAAAGAGATTTATTTTTTTAGTTTTAGGATCTGAAGTTTCTACTAAATGATTATTTGTTCACTTTGGAATGAAATTGGGCATATAAGAGAGTTTACTAAATAAGTGTTGGTTTTGTTGTGGTTGGATTTGAAGCAAAGATGAGCCAACTCATATCTCCAGGGTTTGAACAAATCTGTTACATTTCTTCTCTCAAAAGGAGATTTTGGTAGGGTGGTTATTTATTGCTTTTGTTTTATTTCAATGAAATTTGTGGGGCTGTATCTGCAGATTTGAATACTTCAAGTTTATGAGCTTGTGGGAGATTTGATTGGCCATTAAAGAGGAAATACCATAATCTAAAAATAAAAACCATATCTTCACTTTCACTTCCACCATGAGCTTTCTCTCAATGTCTGCCCCGAAACCACTGCCATTTACCAGCTCGATGTCTGCCCCGAAACCACCGCCATTTACCAGCTCGATGTCTGCCTCGAAACCACCGTCATTTGGAAACCCAACCCTAAAAATAAAAACCAAAAACTATGAGTTCGAGCATCCCTTTGAACAACAAAGGCGGTTGTTTACAACTGTTACAACCGATCAAACCGAGGTAGCAAAGTGGGTGAAGAAAGAAAATGGTACTAAGCATGTCTGTGGGTTCAACTTCAACTATATCGATACATTCCAACCAAATAGAGTTCTCAATACTGTTGCCTTGTCAACAGCAAAAAATGCACTCGTTTATCAGAAGATTTCTCAATCTCCATCTTCTCAATCTGATGGATACAACTCTGATCCTAAAGGTTTACCACTGAAGCTTCTCAATCACTTACTGAGCGAGAATACGATTCTCGTTGTTAACCACAAGAAGGACTTGTAAAGTTTTCTTGTAGCAGGGTTCATACGTCAGGGTGACCTACTCATACCCCAGATCAACGATTTAACTGCGAAGTATGCTGTTTATGATCTAGATCTTCAAATGGAAGAAACAGTGAAGGAAGTTTTTGGAATGAAGGAGTTGAAGTGGAAAAATAAGGACCTCTGCAAAGATGTGGAAATGGTGAAGTATCTCACCATTATTGGAATACTATTATGAGATGTAACTTGATATTTGTGTATTAGTTTAGACTTTGGTAAATGAATTTCGTTAATCATTACTAAGTACTAACTTATGGTCGTGGATATGATATGTGATGATAATTTGCTTTTATATTTTAAAATTCAAGTAATGTACTGGGAACCAAACCAAACCAAACCAGAACCGAGCGGTTTGGTTCCATATCTTTATAAAAATCGATTGGTTCCATTAGTAAAAAAATCATTGGTTCATGGTTTGGTTTGGTTCCAATGGAACTAGAATCAAACCGAACCATGTCCACCCCTAGTTCTATACATGTTTCTTTACTACCCTTCATGATTGGGAGAGATAAAATGGCACTCCCTCCTTGACTGTTGAAAAGAAACGATATAACGATAGAAATCAACGTAAATTTTTTTTCCCAAATCGGTCTGGAGTGTTCCAATAATGGTGAGATACTTCACCATTTCCACATCTTTGCAGATGTCCTTATTTTTCCACTTCAACTCCTTCATTCCAAAAACTTCCTTCACTGTTTCTTCCATTTGAAGATCTAGATCATAAACAGCATACTTCGCAGTTAAATCGTTGATCTGGGGTATGAGTAGGTCTCCCTGACGTATGAACCCTGCTACAAGAAAACTTTCCAAGTCCTTGTGGTTAACAACGAGAATCGTATTCTCGCTCAGTAAGTGATTGAGAAGCTTCAATGGTAAACCTTTAGGATCAGAGTTGTCTCCATCAGATTGAGAAGATGGAGATTGAAAAATCTTCTGATAAACGAGTGCATTTTTTGCTATTGACAAGGCAACAGTAATGAGAACTCTATTTGGTTGGAATGTATCGATAGAGTTGAAGTTGAACCCACAGACATGCTTAGTACCATTTTCTTTCTTCACCACTTTGCTACCTCGGTTTGATCGGTTGTAACAGTTGTAAACAACCGTCTTTGTCGTTCAAAGGGATGCTCGAACTCATAGTTTTTGGTTTTTATTTTTAGGGTTGGGTTTCCAAATGACGGTGGTTTCGAGGCAGACATCGAGCTGGTAAATGGCGGTGATTTCGGGGTAGACATCGAGCTGGTAAATGGCAGTGGTTTCGGGGCAGACATT
Source organism: Ligustrum vulgare (assembly GCA_963555705.1). NCBI lineage: Eukaryota > Viridiplantae > Streptophyta > Magnoliopsida > Lamiales > Oleaceae > Ligustrum > Ligustrum vulgare. The sequence goes on from OY743185.1 coordinate 3,498,615, forward strand.
GAGAGAAAGCTCATGGTGGAAGTGAAAGTGAAGATATGGTTTTTATTTTTAGATTATGGTATTTCCTCTTTAATGGCCAATCAAATCTCCCACAAGCTCATAAACTTGAAGTATTCAAATCTGCAGATACAGCCCCACAAATTTCATTGAAATAAAACAAAAGCAATAAATAACCACCCTACCTAAATCACAAAATCTCCTTTTGAGAGAAGAAATGTAACAAATTTGTTCAAACCCTGGAGATATGAGTTGGCTCATCTTTGCTTCAAATCCAACCAATTGGACACATCCAACCACAACAAAACTAACACTTATTCAGTAAACTCTCTTATATGCCCAATTTCACAATCCAATTTCATTCCAAAGTGAACAAATAATCATTTAGTAGAAACTTCAGATCCTAAAACTAAAAAAATAAATCTCTTTTACATAAATTTCATTTCCCCTTGTGAATCTCAACATTTCTTCAATCCTAACTTTTTATTTTCTCCTACTTACACTTCAGCCGAGTACAATTTTTACTAATTTACAGCAATTTAGAGTACATCAACAGCAAGAGGTAGTTTTCATTGTTCCAACTTCCATCAATCCATCTTAATTCCTCAAATTTCGACAAATAAATAAGGAAAATCGAAATAGGAGGGAACCCTATGTTGAAAACCGAAAATCCCATAATCTAATTGACTACTCCTAGATTAAATTTTCAACACATACATGATTTATATGAAGACTAGGGAGCCTAAAAATACCCAGAAATTGAAGACCGAAAAAGAAAAAAGGAAAACCTACCTGAAGTTCGCCGTTTGAGTTCGAGAGAAAACCGACGATATTGTCACCTCTCACCAACGCCGCAGCGCGCACCGGTGAAATGAAGCCAGGCGGCAGGTGACGATGGACCGTCAACGGAGTCACGGAGGTGAGGAAGCTGGAAGCGGGTTGTAGGAGCGAGGAGGAGTCGGACTTGACGAGGACTTCACTGAATCAGAAAATGAGAGAGAACAACCTGCCCAGGCTTCGATCTGTTATTGAACAAATTTTCAGTAGGGTGGGCTTTTTTTGGACTTAAGTTATTAACATAAATACCTTTATTTTTGGATCATTTACAAAAATACACTTTTGAAATTTTTAGGAAGTAAAAATACTTTGTAAATCTTGTGCGTCACTTTTTAAATATTTTTGTCACTTTTTAAAAAAAGTGACATAATGTCACTTATTTTTAAAAAATTGATATATACGTTACTTTCCCAATCAAATATAAATTAAAACCTTAGAATAAATTCATGACTTATTAATTTTATTCAAAATATTGGAATAATTTGTTTTTTATATAATTTCATTTTTTTCACTTTTTCTTTTAACTAAAAAGTGACAATTTGTCACATTTTTCTACTTTAAGATCAATTTCATTTTTTTCAATATTCATCATTGACTAAGAAATTACATAAGTCCACAAACATTAATAGATACATTACACAATGCCACTTTTTTTTCCTTATCACTTTTTGTTTTAACTCGCCTTCTCTTTTAATTAAAACGTGATACGGTGTCACTTTTTAATAAAACAAAGTGATGTTTTGTTACTTTTTATTATTTGAATGTAACTTTTTTATTAAAAATTAAAAAAGTGACACAAGACGCAATATCACTTTTTATCACTTTCTTATCTTAATAAAAAAGTGACACAATACACAATGTCACTTTTTATTATTTTATCACTTTTTTTTAATGAAAAAGTGACAAAATGCCACTTTAAAAAAAAAATGTGACCAAATGTCACATTTTTAACTAAAATGTGATACAATGTCACTTTTTATTAAGAAAAATTAACAAAATACCACTTTTTTAAAAAGCAAAAAAAAAAAATTCTATGAAAAAAGTGTCATTGAGTGCCGCTTTTTTAAAAATTTTTTCACCTTTTTAATAATTTTTTCACTTTTTAAAAAAAAAATGATGCAATGTCACTTTTTAAAAAAATGTGACACAATGTCACTTTTATCACTTTTTCTTTAAACTAAAAAGTGACACTTCACTACTTTTTTCTATTCGAATGTAACTTTTTCTATTTTTGCAATATTCATTACACTATCTCAATAAAGTGACATTGTATCACTATTTAGATGAAAAAAGTGGGATGGGACTTTTTAAAAAAAAAGTGACATCATGACACTTCTCTAAATCTTGATGTCAACAATCACTTTGCATTCACCAACTTCGCATGAAAAAAAGACAGGATGCGACTTTTTTTTTAAAAAAAAGTGACAGAATGACACTTATCCAATGGTTATGTCAACAATCACCTTGTATTGACCAACTTCACATGAAAAAGTGGCAATTTGTAACTTTTTTTTAAAAAAAAGTGATAGGATGGCACTTATCGGATGCTTGATCTTAACAATCACCTTACATTCATCAACTTCAAATGAAAAATTGGCAAGCTGCGACTTTTTTGTAAAAAAATGACTGAATGACACTTCTCGGATGCTTAATGTCAACAACACCTTGCATTCATCAGCTTCACATGAAAAAGTGGCAAACAACGACTTTTTTTTAAAAAAAGTGTTAGCATGACACTTCTCGGATGTATGATCTCAACAAGCATCTTACATTCATCAGCTTCACATGAAAAAGTTGTAGGCTATGATGACATTTTTAAAAAAAGTGTTAGCATAACACTTCTTCAATGCTTGATCTCAACAAGCACCTTGCATTCATCAACTTCATATAAAAAAATGACAGGCTACGACTTTTTTATAAAAAAAAGTGATAGAATGACACTTCTTTAATGCTTGTTCTCAACAAGTACCTTGCATTCATCAGTTTCACATGAAAAAGTGACAGATTGCGAATTTACTAAGAAGGTTTTTAGCTCCATTATTCGAATAATAGCAACATCAGTCTAAACTAATAGTTGCACCATAAATTAAGTAAGTGTTGACCGCAAAAATAAATAAAGGAATCTGAAAGTTTTGCAATAGAATTTTCAAGAATGTAATAGGACATCTCAAAGTAAACCTGGTATTTACGGTCTTGGAACACCTTTTCTTGGTGCTCGTTTTCTCCTTGATTGTTTCCTTCTATTTGAATGCCATTTACCTACTCATTTCGACGAGGAGGAGGAGGAGGATCACAGCTCTGTATCTTCAATGCCAGTAGATATTTATCTTCAATGCCAGTAGATACTTTAAGACCTTGGAAGGTGAGCTTTTGCACATCAATAAATAGCATCAACACGACAGCCTAGGCAATTGAAAAGACAAATGGACAAAGATGTAGAAACATTTAGCTTTATTCGTAGGATTTATTAAACACAAAAGCTGAAACTTGTAAACAGACAAAGCAACCATGATTGAAATCGAAAAACATGAAATCGAGAAATTGCCGCTTCTTTTTACCTTTAGGGAATTCCAATTTCAATTAGGGATGACAGTAATAACCACGAACCTGATACCCGATGGAGACCCGACATAAATGGACGGGGATTACCCGACTAAATGGGTTCGTGGGTAGAGTATGGAGGTAAATTTTAAAACCCGACATGGGTATGGGTCGGGTGTGGGTTTTACTACAATACCCATACCCGACCCACATACCCATTAATTTTCTTTAAAAATTATAGAATTTAAAACAAAAGTGATTGTTTGAAAAAAATTAAAAAATAAATAAAAAATAGAACTCAAATATCTATTGACATTGTTATCGTCTAAATCTTAATATGTTTAAACTATTAACTTTGTTAACGACTAAAAAAATTGTTCGAATTCGCTTGTATAATTTCAACATATAACAAGCTTTTTTCAACTCAAATTCAAGTGAAGCCCAATATTTAACTGATTCAAGTTAATTCAGAGCACTTATAACCTATTTATAGCCTAAAAAAATAATAATAAAATAAATAATTAGTAATGGGTTTTAAATGGGTATAGAAGCAAACCCGCCTCCGACCCGCACCCAATCCGCAATTTTTAAATGGGTATATGGATAGGGTATGGATGTTGTAAATATTTAGTGGGTAGGGTACGGGGTTTGACAAACCCGACCCATTGCCATCACTAATTTCAATAAACATTGACCCAATGAATTTTGCCACATTAACCATCTCCTACTGTACTTGCTAAGATAGAATGCTTTAAAAATTATCCTGCAAGGTAATTGCAGCAACAACAATAGTTATCTTGTAAAATTGTATGCATGACATTAAACTTAGTTGCAAAAATGCTCTAGCTTGTGCCAAACATGATAGATTTTAGTTTATTGGGTAGCCTAACATCCACGGGAGGATATGTTGGTCAATACCTGCAACCAAATATATGGCATTAAATCTTAGTTCCTTATAAAACTCATGAGTGAAGATTATGTAAGCTTGAGAGCATTCAAAAGTAATGAGATGTTTCCACCAACCCTGCTGTTAAGATGTGGAAACACATATCAATTCCATATGGGAGTTTTTCCTTGCTTGGGATGATTGCTTGAAGGATTCATCAATCTCATAGAGAAAAGAAACAAAATTTATGAAATCTCTATCATGTATATCAATTATAAACCAACTTCTATGGAATATCCCAAGTCAAATAAATGTAAGAGAACTCACATTTCTATCATAAAATCCAGTTAGAAATTCACCACCAATTGGTGAGAAATCAATATGTAGATGATCATGAAACATTAGCACACATCATACAGAAATATAAAGGTGTGTTCTTTTAAATTTAAAATGGAATGTTTTGTGTCAAATCAAGGAATTGAAATTATTTGTGTTTTCTAGGTAAGATGAAAGGTTAAAAACTGGAGAGAGAAAATATGGATGGTTAAAAAGTGGTATGAAAAATTGTGTAAATTAAAATTTTGTAATCATTCCAAATTAAAACATATCCGAACACAACCTAAGTTAACTCAAGTATTTATAGTGATCGCATGGTTAAAAATCGAAGATAATTGTCTTACAATGTAAACACATGATCTTTGTGCACACATCTAGCTTCATCCAATTTTCTAGCATCATAATTGTAATGATTGCAATCTTCATTTTCCTATATTGTTATGAGACACGGCTCGCCAAAACAGTTACCAAGGAAATGATATACTCTTGGAAAACCAGATTCTACCATTTTGCAAATGCTATATAATTTAAGTTGAAGAGTAGAATCATATTTTGACAATTGACCAACTTTTACATTTTTATCTAAAGAAAAACAATCATTAAAAATCATAACATGCAGAAATTGTATAAGTAATTTTTCAATTTAGAGATTTCTGGAGTTCAGGGACAGGCAAATATTAGATTAGACAACTAAGATATGAGACAAGTACGAGAACTTTAGAATCAAGCTATTAGTTTCACTCTTTGTATATTTCTACACAAATGGCTACCATATGAATTATCCCGATTCAAATGCAAATTGTCACAAATGCGTGTTACAGAACTTGATAAATAGATTACTATAATCTAAATAATTATTTACTTTGCCAAACTTTCTAAGGGATTCTCGACATTGAACTAAATGAGAGGAAAATAAATTATGCTTCGTTTGGATTTTATTGAGGAAGAAAAACCAACTTGCAAAAAAAAAAAAAAAAAAAAATGTAAAGCAGGTAAGAACGTTTGAAATAAACACCCAAAAACTTGATTAGAATAAAAGGATAATAATCATCATGAAACAAACCTTTGAATTACTGGAAACGTCATCCTTCGGTGCTACGGCTCAAGTTGCCTGACAATAATAGCAGGCGTCACCTTCTTCCTCAAATCAAGCTTTCCCTTTTAACGTTAGCAATCACCATATAACGACACAAGATGAAGGAATAAAAAGTCCTTTACCCCCTTTATGAAAATGATATAAAAAAATTTTGCACTAGTTTTATCAACGCAGTTTATAGTCCCTGCCACCGACAAACGTAGTGACATCCGGAACTTGTTAACGATCAATCATCATACCTTGTCAACACAATTTCAAAATAAATAATCAAAATTACACTAAAACAAAGTTCATGTCCTCCAATACATAAACTTACTAAATAAAAATGCCATAACAATCTTCCAATTTCCTCGAATCCAAACCCCAACACCCGAAATGGTTATTCAATGCAAAGCCAGTAAGACACCCACTTGTTCAGGACGCTCCAAACTGCCCCGTATTTTCCTTCATGTGCGGCTTAAGACCCTTGAGAAAAAGCACACTCTCAATTTCCCTGTAATTACAACCTCGCTTACGGAAGAAGCAATGTTGAAGGGAAGGGAAAGGTGTGGCTATGGTATGATTTCTATATGAGAGAAACCTTGTTGAAGTGAAAGAGAAGCAAGGGTACGTAGTTTTCTGTTCGAAATAAAGAAAACAGAGAAAGAGATGTGGGTGGTTCTGTGGTTGCGTGGAGAAATGTAGGAGTAGGCATGGTGGTTGCTTGAAGAAGAATAATGCTAAATATACAAAATGTTTGACAAAGTGGATGATACATCACTCAAATGCAAGATGATCCACAGTGTGCGGACCCCCCCTCCATGTGAGGGGTGTGTCATCCAGTGTCTAATTCATTTTGTGTGTGTAGCATAATCCCTTGAAGAAAGGGAAGATTTGTGCGGTCAAGATTTCTCTCAAGAAAAAAATGTCATGATGATGTCACAATTACGACGTCGTGTTGGTTGAAGGAGTTGAACAATAGATACTTTAAGACTCTTCTTATTTATACTAGTCATTGCACGTGATGTATATAAAATAATTGATCTAATTACGTTAGTATATTTGGACGTAGATTGTGGAAGAATTTTTGTGCAAACTTCTCCACAATGCTCATGTAAATAATCAATCATTTCATTTAGAAGATTGGAAATACACTCCAAAATATCAACTCTTTCATACACAGAACTTAAATCAATAATTTGAACACTATAGAACTTTGAGTTGTCCTGAATCAAATAAAAACATATATTTTATTTTTGAACTTCAAAATTAGTAATGAACAGAATAAAAGAAAGCCGAAAATAATTCTGGAAAATGTAAAATAAAAGTGTGCAATAGCAATTGAACATCCAAACCAAAAGCAAAGGACTAAGTACAATTAAGTAGTATTTTCATCAAGCTTATCAGTGATATCCCATTATTCTGCAAATTGTGACGTGACCAAGAAACCACTACGAGACTTCCGACAAGAAAATAATCCAAATGTTAGCCATCCTGAAAGATTATGGCCAAATAAATTATACAATATTATGAAACCCTTTGCATAACATATTTACTTTGATAACAACTCCATCTTGGATTGCATCAAACACGGCAATGATGCAAGCGGTAAAGGGAGAAAATGAATTGGACAAATAATTCCACTATAGAGAACATATGGCATCATTGTTCTATCATAGCCAACAAATCTTATGTACCATTTATTCTTTTCACTTTTCCATCATTTATGAGAATGGAAAGTGTGCAACATTGTGCTACTTCTGGGATTTCCTTTTTCGTTCCATCAAGACCTACAAGGCTACAATAGGCTGAATAAAGTGTCATATGGATGTTGTCCCTGTCCACACACCAGAACCAGCTAGCAACTATTGAGAAACAAACTTGGATAAAACCTTCCATAGGCTACTTGCAAATGGCATAATCATCTCAAAACATGCCTGTAAAATCAAGTCAAACATTTAGTTTTAAAAATTGTCCAACAGAGAAGAAAAATGGTTCTTGCTACAGACGCAAACATTCAGCTTTAATAAACACTCTTCAAACATGGAGAGGTCACACCAAAAAATTCTCAAAACTATTGTGCAGAATTATTTTCAGATCATAATAACAAGGATTCAATACTAAAAGACAACTGAAACAAGAAAAACTATAAGTAGAAAATATGGTGATACAATAAATCCATCATTCTAAAAGATTCCCTTGAAAATTCAATAAGATAAAATAAAACTTAACCAAAAGAAATAGAAATTGAAAAGTCAATAGCTTAGAAATTGAATATTCTCATCCATTTACTAAGTATGTTGTGCATATCGATCTAATAATTAGTTATAGCTTTTAACAGGAATATTCATAAAGGAGGGCATGATTCTTCTTATGTGTGCAATATTCAGATACACCTCTATCAGAAGACATGAAACACATAATTGAAATGGCTATTTATATGGCTATAATAAATCCATATTTTACCCCTTCAGAAAATAGATAAATATTTGATAATCCCGTTTCATAGGAGTCTGGATTCGGCAAGAAGATGACTAATAACCGATCCTCTTATCTTTGAATGAGTGAGTGAAGAACAACCAATTGACATGAAGTTGCAAAAATCAAATGTTCTCTAAATTATGCTTCAAAAAGAAACTATTTATACAATTGAACTACTATGCTATCTGTGGCACTCTCATGTTTCTACAAATATACCACAATTCTAAAATTAAATAGTTACTTTAAGATGGGAAATTACCTTCGTCAAAACTTGAAACCTTAAAAAATCCAAAATTCAAACCAACCGATCGATGAGTACATACTCTTACCTGCTTGAGAAGTCAATTTCTTGAGCTTGAAGAAGAGAAGTGATCTACTACAGTGAAAGAAGCGCAAGAGCCGTGAAGAGAGAAAAGTAAAGAAACGGCTCTAGCCCTAGTAAGTGGCCTCTTCCTTCTATTTAGTCCGTCCCAAAATGACATTGTATTGATACAAGTTGTATTGGACGAAAACGTGAATAGTGATTATTTTAAGATTCTTATTAGTGAGGAAAAATATCTTCGTATTGATCGAAAACGTGAATAGTAACTATTTTAAGGATCTTATAAGTAGTAAAGACAAGGATATAAGGCATGTGCACAAGAATCAATACATAGATAACAAAGAAAAAAAAAACTCATCCAAAATTAATGAAACCATTAGCTGAAGTCAGAGCCAAAGAACATCCAGAGTCATAAAGGGGACATAATAGCCATCCAATGGTATAAGCCATAATAACCATCTGTACATATAGATTTGGTCAAATATTAACAAAATAAGCCATATGTATCAACTGGAACATGCAAGTCTGTCATTTACTTTGGGGATTGATACAAGGAATTAAATATGCACAAGAGTTTTATCTTGCAAATTGCTCATGAACTCAAAAATTTGAGAAGAAAGTGAACAAAAGTCATTGTATTTTCCCAAGTCAAAAATTGGCCACAAAGTGCAAGCTACGTTTTGGAGTAAGTGTAGAATTCAAATGCAGTTGTAACTCCAAAACGTCTGGAGTAAGTGTAGAATTCAAATGTAGTACTAAATGCAAAGGCTCCTTCCTACCTATATATACAGCAACAATTCCTTCAGTCTAGACACACTACAACATCACGAAATCTCTCTGCATTTCTGTCCAACTTCCAGCCTTCTTCCAGTATCTTGGTGATTCTGTTCAGGCACATTTTCTGTTCGACTGCACAGCTGCAGTTCCAGCCGCTGTATCCTGGGAAGCAAGCTCTCAAGTTACTTCGGTAAGATGGCGAATATTGTTTTAAGGACATTGTGTTGAACACAGGCCCTGGCTCCACCACGTTCATTTTATTTACTGTCCAATTCTTGTTTCGTTTGCTGCTTACTGTAAATTATTCATTTTAATTAGTAAACTGTTTAAACAAGTTTTCTTACATGTATAAATTTCATACCCTTAAACAATATGATCATAAAGTAGTTCACGAAATCAACAAAAAATACAATTAAAATTTAGTTTTATTCTTTTTCTCTTCAGCATAAGCATATGATGTAGACGATTCCGAGTTAGAGGAAGGAGAATTGAGAGAGTATAAGAAGCAAGATATCAAGAAGAAAGAAGAACCCGAAACGAATGGTGAGAGTGAAGATGAGTAGGATGCAGAGAGTGAAGATGAAGATGCGGAGGAGCTGGCGCAGCTTATTGGTGACGTTGTTAGGGTTTCGGGAAAGGGTGGATGACGGAATCATTACGATTCCTTTGAATATGATGACATTATTATGTGATGCCCTATTTGAGATCAATTATTTTAAAATAATATGGTTTGTAATAGTAAATTTTGAAGAATATATGTGGTAAAAATATAGATATTTTTTTTGAATTTATGTATAAATTATTTTATTGGTAAAATGTGTGATTGAAATTAATTTAAAAAATGAATTTTGAAATAATTGGTTTTGTGAGTTCTTCACAAAGCCAAAAAACAGAGACCCGACTGCCACGTCATACAACAGAATTATGAATTGCATCATATTGTTGGCAGGGTGCTGAATCTTCACTTTTGTCTGATCCAGTGCAGTAATTTTTGCAGCGGAACAGTATTTGCAGTGTCTCCCAAGCCATATCACATCATCTTTAATTCCCTGAAAAATACTCACCCTTACCCATGTTAATTGCATGTGTACACACAATTATCCAAATTTCTTTTTAAGATTGTGTTTGGTAAACATATTTTTAAACATATTTTTTCAAATCATTTTTTAATCATATATATTTTTTTTTTCATTTTTTAACCATACATTTTACCTAAAAAATATAAAAAAAATGTTTTTAAATAAAAATTTTTAACAAACAGAGATTGTTCGATAAACTTAGATTATAATCAACGCGAATTTCAAACTATTTCTATAGCTTGTGTTCGACAACTGTTATAATTGATAATAATTAATGTTATTTATGTTTTCTAGGTAAGATGTGATTAAAAATTGAAGAGAGAAAAAATGTATGATTAAAAAGTGATGTTGAAAATTATGTTGATTATAACAAAAGTTTACCTAACACACTATTAACCACACAAATTTTCTTTTTTCAATTTTTAACCACAAATTCTACCGCAAAAACACAAATAATACTAATTATTATGTGTTATAATCATTCCCGAACGCATAATTAATCATATAAAATTTTTCTCTATATTTTTTAATTACATATTTTACTTCAAAATATATAAAAAAACATGTTTTTCAATACAAAGATTTTAACAAATAGAGCTACCCCACTTATCCAGTATTCTGTATTTATTATTTTTGCAATGTTTGAATAGGTAAAAATAATTTATTTATAAACGAAGCTCTTGGTTATGATTTTAATCTCAAATCAAAGTTAATAATTAATTTGAACTACATATACATAATACATCTCATCAGCTTTTATCAAAATCTACAAAGTTTAGATTTCAATTTAAAAAAAGAGGGGACAAACAATGTTAATGTTTTTAGGTAAAATATGTGATTAAAAAATGATTTTGAAAAATGTTTGTAGTTAAAAATTGATTTTGATAAATGTGTTTTTAATAAATATAGTTATAAACATAAATAATACAATTTCTCAAGCTACTTTTTAATCATACATATTTTTCGATATCAATTTTTAACCACACATTTTACTTGAAAAATATAAATAAACCATTTATTTATGGTGACACAACCGCCGAACAAGGCCTTAGCCACCATTTGGTAAACTTGTTTATAAAAAAGACATTTTTTCAAGCCACTTTTTTAACCAATAACCACACATTTTTTTCAAACTAATGTTCAATCACACATCTTACCTCGAAAAAATCACATTTTTATTAATAAACAAAAAAATTATCAAATAAATAAATTTATAAATAATACATTTTACTAAACCACTTTTCCCACATATCTTTTCAAATATTTTTTAACTACATTACCTATAAAATATTACATTCTTTGTTTATAAACAAATTTTGTTTTACCAAACAGAGACATTTATTTATTTTTAGAGTTTTCTCTCTAAAATTAGCTTTTGATTTGGATATAAATTAATTTTTTAGTAATGTTGAACAAAACCTATGCAATATGTAATTAAAAAAGAATTACAGAAATAAAGTCAAATAGAAGCTTGATTCCAATTTGGTGGAGATTAAAATAAAATTTTTTAGTAGGTTTTTATGAAAGTTAATGAAATATATGGTTGAAAAATTTTAGTATTATAAAACGTGTTATTAAAATTAATTATTGACTTTAACTAAGATTAAAGTCTGAATTATATTTGGTACCAATCATAGGCTTAATTAATTCACTTCAAGTCTTTTGTTAACTTGATACTTTTGACATCTATTATTGATTTATTGTCTGTTACTTAAGGGCTGTTTGATAAAAGATGAAAAAGGAATGAGAAATGGCTTTTTTTTTTCTTTTTTTTTTCATCTTTTATTTTCTCACCTAAAGTTAGAGAAAATATTTGAAAGAAAATTGTTCGAAACATGCTTCATTTACTTGTACCTAGAAAAGATTTGACATGAAAAAATTATCAATCAAATACGAAACAAGGAAATATTTGAATTGATGTAACTCCAAAATTGCGAAAATTTAGGGGTTGTTGATGTTTTCATATTGGACATTTTTATTTTGTTTTGAGCTTTTTCTTTTCAATGTTTGTTTTGGGATTGCTGAAGATGTATTCTTTTTGTGATTTTGAAAAATTATTTTCGAAAATAGAAAACTATAAAATGCGTTTACTTTGAAATTTCAAGAATCATTATATTGTTAATATGTTGTATGTAAAATAAGGGTTTATTTGTTTAGTTAAAATAATTTTAAATTTGAATATCAATCGGTGCTATGTTTTATTCACATTTATTACTCTGCCAATTTTTCATCTTCTACCCAAAAAGTAATAAAATTTGAAATTTAATGTAATTAATTTAAAACTCCAATACAACTTTCCATAATGCTACAGTACGAGGAGTGTTTATGCGATATCTACGTCCTCGATATGGAGTAAGAAAACAAGACATACTAGGATAGTCGGAGTCCACAAGATAAAATTGATTTGTCACGAAAATCAAACGATTTAATTATTTTTACAATGAAAAAACTATTTGAGAAATCAACAAAATATTATAACATGCCCACTAGTACAGAATTGACAAAAAAAGGGAGTACAAGTCGGTTTTTAGTAAAACAGGCGCCTAAAAAAAGACAGTGGCATTTCTGTTAATAAATTCCGGAAATACACGTCGGTTTCGTCGATTGTAAGTAAGAAACTGACGCGCAAAAAATGAACATACATAATACGCGTTGGTTCAAGAAGAACCAACGCATAAAACCGAGCGTGGTACAATAGGCGTCGGTTCTATATAGAATGGACGCCCAAACCCAGTCTTTTAAACACAAAACGCGCGGTCAGCAACCCAATTCTCACTCCCATTCACTCTCTTCCCTCCCTCCCACCCGTAAGCGACCACCTCACTCTTTGTATAGAACCGACGCCCAAACCCAGTCTTTCAAACACAAAACGCGCGGTCAGGAACCCAATTTTCACTCCCATTCACTCTCTTCCCTCCCTCCCACCCGTAAGCGACCACCTCACTCTTTGTATATATGTATATGTATATGTGTTAATATATAATTGTATATATTTATTTGTATATATAAATGTGTTTGTATATATTTATATATATACTTGTTATATATTTTTGTATATATAGTTGTATATATATATTTGTATGGGTATTTATATTATAAATGTGTTTATATATATGTATATATATGTATGGGTATTTCAAGTTGCTAAATGATTTATTTTGTTAGTTTATGATTGAATTCATGATTTTATATGCTAATTGGTTTAAATGAATTTTTTTATTAGCTTAGTTTGGATATTAATTTTATATTGTTGATTTTGAGTTAGTAGATGGATATATTGTAATATTTGAATTATTGGAGTTCTATTGAAATTACAGGATGTTAAGTTATGAAATCTAAGTTTGAGTTTTTAGGAATTGGGAATTGATTTTGGATTAATTTTGGAGTAGATGATGTTGAAATTTAATTGGAGTTGTGTATGAGTTTTGAATATGTCAAGGTTGAACATTTTGGTTTTCTTGTGGCATTTTTATTTCTCGTACAGTTTGGCTAAGTCCAATTTATAGGGGAGATTATGTCGAAATTTCAATATGATTTTGTAAATAAAAAATGAAAATTATAATTTAATGTGATTTTCCCTAGCAGAAAATTTACCATACTAAATAAATAACTAGACAGAATATAATCATCGCTGTAAAATTATGAAGATTCTAACATAATAAATTATCGTATTTGATTTTAATTATTAATATATAGTTGGTTTAAAGTTCTATCATGAAAATTTTTAACTCAAAACTAATAATTTTTTTAATTATATCTTCACATATAGGTTGTTAGATATGGATCGGGGTTGGATGTATGGAAGACGTAATACGCATAAATATGTAAAAGGGGTTGAAGAGTTTATGAAATGTATGGACGAACACGGGAGAAAGAAAGGTGAAGCAATGATTTTGTGTCTTTGCTGTAATTGAAAAAAAATCTGAGAAAGTGTCATAGTTTTGAGCAAGTGAAGAGCCATTTGATTCGTCGTGGGTCTAAGAAATGTTATACACGATGGATATGGTGTGGTGAGAGTATGCTTCCTAGGACGAGCACTTGTGACGATGATGGTGATCACCAGAAGAATAATTTGAGCAATATTGGTGAGAATGATATGAAAAATGACGGGAATGATATGATAGACGAAATGATGCGTGATATATAAGGGGAATTCATTGAAAAACCTCATGTATTCGATAGCTTATTCAATGATTCTAAAAAGCCTTTGTTTTCTGGTTGTAATAAATTCACAAAATTGTCTACTATGTTGAAATTGTATAACTTGAAAGCAAATAATAGGTGGAGTGATAAGAGTTTCACGGAAATACTGGAACTTTTACGAGAGATGTTTTCGGAGGATAACGAGCTTCCTAGTTCAATCTATGAGGCAAAGAAATTGTTTTGCCCGATGGGTATGAAGATCGAGAGGATACATGCATGTCCAAATGATTGTATACTGTATCGAAATGAGTATAAGGACTTGTGTCTATGTCCAAAGTGTGGGGCATCAAGGTATAAGTGAAAGAACATGAACGATAATTTTGAGGATAAGAAAAGTACTCCGGAAAAGGTGTTATAGTACCTACCCATAATACCAAGATTTAAACATTTGTTTGTCAATGCAAAGGATGTGAAGAACATGCAGTGACATGCTAATGGGAGGAAAGAAGATGGAAAACTAAGACACGTGGCCGATTCTCCTCAATGGAGGAACATTAATAGGCTATTTCCTGAATTTGGGAGCGAAGATAGGAATCTTAGGTTTGAACTATGTATAGATGGGATGAACCCACACGGTAACATGAGTAGTCGACATTGCACTTAGCCGGTTCTTTTGACGATTTACAATCTTCCTCCTTTGTTATGTATGAAGAGCAAGTATATCAAATTGGAGATTTAAGACTGTTGTGGGATGAATGTGTGTCAGTGTTTGACGCACATAGCCAGATGAATTTCACCTTATGTGCTGTGATATTTTGCACCTTAAATGATTTTCCAGCTTATAGAAGAAGAGACGATTGATCTTTGGTTGAAAAACTGTAAGAAAAATGTCTTTATGAGTTATAGAAGATTTCTCCCTGCTGACCACCGTTATAGAAAGAAGAAAAAGTCCTTCACTGGAAAAATCGAGGCTCGATCAGCTTGCTTGCTGTTAACAGGAGGTGAGGTATATGAACGAGTTAAAAATATTGATGTTTTGTGTGGAAAACCTTTTAAGCCTCCCCAGAAGAGTCTTTAGAAGAAGAGGTCCATATTCTAGGATCTACCTTATTGACAACATTTATCGATAATGACTTGTCTTGATGTAATATACGTGGAGAAAAATATTTGTGATAGTATCATTGAGACATTATTGAACATTTAGCACCGCAATAGTCTAAAAAATGTACTTATTTACCCCCAGCTTGCTATACTTTGTCCAAAAAAGAGAAAACAAGTTTTTGTGAGTGTGTGCGTGCTATTAAGGTTCCATCTGGATACTCATCAACTATCAAAAGTCTTGTGTCAATGAAGGACTTGAAATTGGTTGGTATGAAGTCTCATGATTGTCATGTCTTAATGCAACACTTGTTACCACTTGCAATTCGAGGCATACTCCAAAAACATATTAGACAAGTCATTATAAAACTTTGTTTTTTCTTCAATGCTATTTGCAGTAAAGTTGTTGACCCGGAGGCGTTGGGTGATTTGCAGGTCGATATTGTTGTCACTCTACGTCAATTTGAAACGTATTTTCCGCCATCATTTTTTGACATTATCGTGCACTTATTCACTTGGTGAGAGAAATTAAGATTTGTAGTTCGGTGTTCTTGAGGTATATGTATCCATTTGAGAGATACATTGTTATATTGAAAGGATATATGAGAAATAGATTTCGACCTGAAGGCAATATAACTGAATGTTATGCTGCTGAGGAGGGTATTGAATTTTGTACTGATTACCTAGATGACGTTGAGACTATTGGTGTTCCTAAATCTCGTCACGAGGGAAGACTCGAAGGTAAATGTACGATTGGATGCAAATCAATCGTACCCAATGTTGAATTGCGAGATAAAGCACACCTCCTTGTATTACAACACCTTCCTGAAGTTCATCCATATTTGGACAAGAACATGTCCATCTTAAGGCAGTAGAATCCTTCATAAGTTGAAGGTGGGTAACTAATCAACATAATCGTTCATTTGCAAAATGATTCAAAGATAGAGTGATGAAAGAGTTGTCACAAACGTCGAATATCATTGTTGAAACGGAGAAGTGGTTAGCGTATGGCCCCAGCACGATTGTGAGTTCCTATGAAGCATATGACATTAATGGGTATATATTTTACACTAAACGTCAAGATGATAAGAGTGTGGTGCAAAACAATGGAGTGACACAAGTAGCATTATCAAGAGATTTTTCAAGTGCTCTATTATAGTGTCATTAAAGATATTTGGGAACTTGGTTACAGGGAGTTCAAGTTTCCTCCTTAAAAATGTAAATTGGTTGATAACCGACAGAGTGTTCGGGTGGATGAATTATGTTTCACTTTGGTGGATTTGGACGGCTGGGTTATCTTGATGAGTCATTTATACTTGTATCACAAGCGAAACAGGTATTTTATGTTCTTGATCTTGCCGATACTAAGTGGTTAGTCTTCCTTCAAGGCAAGAGATGCATTGTTGGCATTGGTGATGTGGTAGATGAAGAAGATTATGATCACTTTGATGAAACCCCTCAATTTTCTATTGGTACACAAGGGAGTGAAACTTTAGGAGAAAATAACATTGAATCAAATTACATGCGTTGGGATCATGAAGAAGGATTATGGATTGATCGTCGTTTGTGATTCTTAATTGTGTGAGTTCATTTACACATTCTTGCTTATAGTTTTCTTGTATTCTTTATATATGCTCTATATGTTGTTAATATTCATTTGTAATCTTGAAAACAATAATTTGATATATATATATATATATATATATATATATTTCTACTTTGTTATATGTGCAGGTACGTGCACAATTGTCTCAATGTAATGGACGAGTCTTCAAGCTCTTCAGATGATCATCGTATTGCCTAAACAAAAAGCACAAGAGGGCCAACTATGTGCAAGAAAATGAAGAAGGCGGGGGCGGGGAATGAATGTCATTGAGTTCGATGAGCTTAATAGGCCGATCGGACCAGGCAAAAAGAACTTCAAAGCTTTTGTCGGGTCTTTGGTCCGTATTCAAGTTGACATAAATATCATTGATTGGCACAAAGTTGATCAAGGCCTTAAGGACATGATGTTGGAAGAAACAAAGGTACTATCACTTCATACATAGTGAATTGATAAGTGATCGTAATTTTTTTTATAATATCGCATATTATCCTTGTCTTTCAGAAGGAGTTCAACATCCCCGATGACTGTGCAAAACGACGTGTTTTGAAAGTTGCGGAAATGCGGCGGGAAGATTTTAAGAAGAAGCCGGTTCATGATTACATTACACATGAACAACCGAAGTATAAATCTCCTACGCAGCTTTATGATTTCTTAACTGAAGAGCAATGGGAGTTGTTCAAGAAAGAACGCCGACGAAGAAATTTAAGGTATATTTAAATGAACGCATGTGATTTATTACTGATAATATTTGTAACATACAAATTAATTAATTTGGTCACATCCATACAAGTCAGTTGTCTCACAAAGTCACATTTGATACAAATTATAGGTCACAAATTCAAACTTAGTTGCAAATCAATTTTTGTGACCGATAATTTAATTAAACTGGTCACATCTCATACTCGTCACAAAGTCACAATCATCACATAAAGTCACAATTGAGACAAATTATAGATCACAACTGCAAAATAATTGGACACAATTACATAATAATTGGTCATAATTATGCTCTCAGACACAAATCAAAATTTATAGGTCACTTTTATCAAAAAATTAATTGGTCACTGCTTATTTTTCTGTCAGAAATTACAAATTTATAGGCCACAGCTTACTTTTCGGTCACAGTTTATAATATTAATCGGTTGCAATTTATTGCTCGATCACAACTCACAAGTGTTACTCATTTTTCAATAATATATTATAGATTATTTGGTCACGACTTATTTTTAGGTCACAAATTATAAATTTATAAATTACAATTTATTATTCGATCACATTTTATAAATTAGTCAGTAACAATTTATTACTTGGTCACAAATTGCAAATTTTACTTATTTCTCGATCACATATTATAGAAATATTTGATCACGGCTTATTTTAAATAATAAATTACAACTTTATAGGCCACAACTTATTTTTCAATCACAATTTATAAAAATTAATCAGTTACAATTTTTTACTTGGTCACAAATCACAAATGTTATAAATCACGACTTGTTTCTTGGTCACGGATCACAAATATTATAAGTCACACATTCGTTTTTGGTTCACAAATTATAAAAATAATCGGTTACCACATATTTTTTGGCACAAGTTACTAATTAATTGATCACAACTTAAAAACTGTGAGTCACAATTACAAATTTATTCGAACTCTCAGATTTTTTAGGTCACTTGTTATTTACTAGTCACAAATTACGTATTTATTGATCACACCTACCACCCACTATCTCCAACACCGTCACCAATCACCCCTCATAGGGTGGTCATGTTGGTGGAGTAGGTGTGCGCGGAGACTCGTGGTTAGAGTTTGATTCCCTCTACCAACACTTTCTCGATCGAGCACGTTGCATCAGATTAGCCTAATGTGGTTTACCATGTTGACGTGATTTGTAGGCTATTGCATAAGTCCGAAGATTTACCCTGTGCACATCCAATACATAGTGGCTACAGGTTTCCTAGTAAATCAAGAAAAAAATTCATGTACCACTCACTTTACTAATACCATGGAAAGAAGAGACAATTAGTGCACATTCTACAATTCCTAAAGTCAACCGGAGTAGACAAAAATTGAAAATTGTAATATTTAAAAAGGTGTAGCCCACATCTTGAGGGCCCTAACCGACCCTACCCTGGGCTATTGGTTAAGGAGGTAAATTGCAGGTTATGCCTCCCAGAGCTAGGGTACAAATCCATTATTTCAGGATTCGAATCCTGCACCCGACTGCCCTAAACACTTTTCCATCCCTCTCATTTGTCACTAGGAGATGTGCCCTGGGGGCGAAAATTGTAATATTTGATATTGTTTCTCTTTGCTTATGGCAAATGTTATCCACAAAAATTGAAAATTGTAATATTTGAAAGTGGGTTCCATTATTTTAAGTCGTTTTCAGATGCAAGATTTTGAGTCGTTGTCAAGTCTCAATTGTACTTTTGTCAGCTGAAAATTCTGATTATAATAAATTATCAGTTGCCGAACACATTTGTTTCACCATATTTTGAAAGTTACTTTAGTTTTGATGTTGTGATGAACCATCTTTAAAGGGTTCAAGCACTACAGTACCATTCTCCTGCGCATGAAGCGCAGGAGAAGGTTTGTGAGCTTGCCTTTGAGGCAAAGCTCACAAGCAATGTTTAAATTATTTATTAAGGGATTTCAGATAAAATGTGTGGTTAAAATTTCGAAAGAGAAAATGTATGTAATTAAAAAGTGGCTTGAGAAATTATGTAATTTAAATTGTTTGTTTAAATGGAGCTGTCGAATGGAAGCTTATAATAAAAACGTAAATTTTATTTGCTATTCATTAATATAGTTTGTAATAGTAAATTTTTGGAGAATATATGATTCAAAAGTAGGGAATTTTTTATGAGTTTATTTATAATATTATTTTATTGATAAATGTGGGGTTGAAAAGATAAGAGAAAAATGTATTTTGTTTTTAATAAATATCAAACATGACCAAATAAATCAACAAAATATAAATATGTAAAAAAAATATAAAAAATAAAATAAAACAATGTTGTCAGCAACTACGGTTGACAACATTGCTTTGTGAGCTTTGCCTTTGCGCTTCATGCACATGAGAACGGTATTGGAGGGCATATGTGATGTTGAAAATTCTTTTTACACTTTTTATCCCACAAATAAATACTCAAAATATTTATTATTATTTAAATTGTCACTGGATTTTAGTAATTTTTGCTACCTTTTTCCAATTGCACTTTTTCTATAATTTAATCTTTGTCAATGAAATATATTAGTGCATCGCACGGGTGTGAAACTAATTACAATATTTAAAACAAATTACTAATGGTAACGTTGAACAATTGTATAGTGTTCATAATTTGGATATTTTTCTTTTTCAAGTTAAATTCAATTTTATTTGTTACTTGTTATTTTTAAAGTAATTTTTCTTTCTAATCTTGATATGTCTGTTTGATTCTAGTTAAATGAGTTTTTTTTTAATGAATAGTAATTTTTAGGAAAATTTGTGGTTGAAATTTAGTTGAAAAATCTAATATTGTGAATTTGACATTTAATGGATGGTAGAAATTGAGTACTGTAGAAAAAGAGTGCTATACATATTCGCTCACTGCGTGTAGCGACCGAGAATTTTTCATAACGTATTTAAATAAATATTATTTTCGCTACGACTTTCTCAATTATTTTTAACGAGAATTTTTCAAGTGAAATTAAATTTATTTTAATCCGAGTCAAATTCCAAATTTATTAAAAATATCTCAATTTTCCTTATTAAATTATTTTAAGTCTAAAATACGTAATTCAATTTTATCTCAAAATTTATTCATTCTCAAATTTATTTTCAGTCCAAAATATATCAATTTTAAATAAATTTCCTAATCGAAGTTAGTCTAATTGTTAGTTGATTATCCTAAATTAATCCTATTTAACTTAAACCTAATTGCACCCTTTTCCATTTCATTTTTCCACCTAATTCTCCCACAATCTCTCTTATATTCCATATGATCCACCACTTTCCACCCCATCTCATACATAACTCTCCACCATAATTTCATCAATTTAAGTCATCTTTCCCTAAGTTTCATTCACCCACATAGAAACCTCAGCAAAGTATTCCCTTTCTCCAACACCTATTTCTTTATCATCAGCCACACCACAACCCTTCACTCAACCAACCCGACCAAGAACCCCTGCAGCACCATCCACAACCCAAACCACCAATGCAGCCACCACCACCACCACCGTTCATCATCACCACCATCATCAGCAGAGCCTCAATCCACAACCAAACCCATCACCACCTACATCAATCTCCATCACACTGACCAAATCACAACTCCATTTCCACCTTCGCCATCACCCCGCTGCAATACACAAACCACCATCAACCTCTCCCTCTCAGCAGCCAATTTAGGTTACTCCAATCAAACCACCAATGCAGCACCCCATATATCATCATCACTCCCAATCGGACATCACCGCAATCAACCATCACCACCAACGAACCTCTACCACCGTCGGCGAGATCAACCACAAATTGCAACCACGGCCACCTCCATTAGCAGCAACACCACTACTGCCTACTGCCTTCCACCATAGCTATTATCATCAATCCACCATCGGAACACCACAACGCCACCACAGCCAGAATCATGCTACCAACCTCCACATTATCCGGCTAAGTCAAAAAGCCACTGCCCATTTTTCTAATCTATACACTTCACGACATCATCACCATGCCCAATCGCAACCTCCGCTCGATCACCACCCGTCTGCATCACTTTTTCGACCAACACCATCGCATAAACCCCATCACCGCACACCCAGTTCGGACCACCTCTCATCGCCACTGCCCCACCCAAAATCAATCCAAATCCCCTCCAATCCCAACCAAAATCAAAATTAAGACTTAACCCAACACTTACCGTGGACCGTCGTCCTTCGTTGCCAGATTTTCGCAGGCGAAACTCCCATATCGCGACGTTTCAGCCGCGGTTTGGACTTGATTGTGCACCCCAAACCCAAAGCCCACAGCCTCAGCCTCACCCACACTCACAACCACTCCGCCACCACTCCACGGCAGTATCGCCGGCGGATTATCGCCTGTCGACGCAAAGAGCGCAGCCTGGCTTTTCCCCTGTACGCGAATTGTTGAGAGAGAGAGCGAGTTGTGAGAGAGAGAGAATGGTTAGAGAGAGAGTTAGATCTGATGATATATTATTAACTTTCGAAAATTTCATTTTGGTCCCTGAGTTTGTGAAATGATTTAATTCAGTCCCTATGTTTTAAAAAGGTTTTATTTCAGTCCTTTCAGTTTTTAAACCTTTTAATCCCTCATGT
Source organism: Ligustrum vulgare (assembly GCA_963555705.1). Classification (NCBI taxonomy): domain Eukaryota; kingdom Viridiplantae; phylum Streptophyta; class Magnoliopsida; order Lamiales; family Oleaceae; genus Ligustrum; species Ligustrum vulgare. The sequence goes on from OY743185.1 coordinate 3,521,116, forward strand.
TTTAAAATGATCTTTTTAGCCCTAAATTTCAAAAGTTATTATTTTAAACCCTAAGTATCAAACCCATTTTATTTCAGTCCCTGCTGATTTACTTTATTTGATTTTAAGCCCAAGTTTTTTAAAAGATTTACATTTTAGTCCCCAAATGTTTAAAGTATTCATTTTAGTCCATCAACTTTCAAAGTATTCATTTTAGTCCCTCAACTTTCAAAACATTAATTTTAGTCCTCAAATTGTAAATTATCATTTTTAAACTATAAATTTCTAAAGACTAATGTAACTTATGGGTTAGACGAAGCGTACGGAGATTTAAAGGAAATTGAAGTTATTTCCCGCTCAACTTTGCACTCATCGGATTTAAGGTAGACTCGCCCCCACTAATTGATTTATATTATAATTGCATGTGTTATGTGGATTTGTGTGATTTTATGCTTAATTGCATGAGATAAAGAATTATGTTATGCTGGGCATAACTTATCTGCTAGCCAAGAAAAGAAAAGAATGTGTTCATTTGCGTTCACTATGTGATGCCTATGAATAAGAAAAGAATGTCACTACATTATTTGCATAATTACTTGTCCAATTATCTTGTAGATTAATTATTGGCGATGAGTCTACTGAGTATTTCATTTTGAAATGCTTAACCCGTTATTTTAACAATTTTTGCAGATTTCGGAGACGGTGGCGAGTGATGGGCAATGACGGCAAATTACAAATTGATATTTTTCTGAAAGTCGTGAACTTTGAAATGATTGTTTCATTTTATCAAGAATTATCATTTTTACAAATTTGTACGAAAATACTCATTCCATTTGAATTATCGATAATTTTTTATTCGATAAATGCGATATTTAATATTTAATCATTTTTCCGCAACAAAGTTTATTCAAGAATTTAGAAAAGTGACGTTCCCGCGCTCCTCGGAACTCGGGGCATTACAGCATGGTATCAGAGCGGGTCTACGTTTCTGTAGACTTACAAAACTTTTTTTTTACAAAATAAGAAAATAAATTTTTCTAAAAATAATAGAAACAATGTTTTGACGACTTTTTTCCATTGCCATCATTTTCCCCCGACTCCGAAGGTAACGAAGTTTAGTATGTTTACTTTATTGATTTATTTCGGATACTTGAGAATAAGTGTTTTGAGAATTTGACGAGAAAAGAAAAGACGAGAAAGAATTAGAAAACTAGTATCCGAAATAATGAGAAAGAAAGAAAGAAAGAAATGAGTTTTTGAGCATAACGGGAAATTTTTCAGAAAAGAAAAGAAAGAAAACGAGTGTTGAGCATCATGGGAATAAAAATGATTTTATAATAATTTTTTGTCCTCGAACTTAAAAATGATGAACCCTACCTGGACTTTGCATAATTGATTTTAGACATGGCACTATTTACGAGAAGTCAACAGAAAGGATTAGACTATATTTTCGGAATATATAAACGAGAAATAGCAAGTCAGTTTTATTAAGTTGTGATGAGATGTCGAGATTATAAGTGATATGATTTTATTGAAACTTTTATGAGAAGAATTATGAGGTTAGAGATTTAAAGATTTGGTTATTAAGTAATGAATATTATGTTGAATAAGTGAATTATTCCTCTATTTTTGAGAGAAATTTATTATGAAGATTGGCCTTGTGAATGAATTTTGGGAATATGATTTGTGGTATATATTTATAAGTATGAGTGGTCTTTTGAGCCAATTAATGTATTGAAGGAAGTGATATTGATATTGAAAAATATGATTTAAAATTTGTTAGGTTGAAGAATGATGAAATGATTTTCTGGGATATTTTTGGTGATATTGAAGTTTGTTGGAAATGTTGTCAATATTTAAATCGTGGTGGACAAATTTGGAGTTATTTGTTATTGTTGGTTATGAAGTATACCTACGGATTGGATAAGTCCAAATTACAAGGGAGACTCTGCCTAGAATTTGATCATTTGGAATTAAGAGCATAATATGGTATGCAACCACAAAGGGAATTGAGGTTAGAATTGCAAGTTCATTTACACCATAAGCGAGATTTAGTACATGATGAGTTATATTTTGAAAGATGAGTGAAGACAAGTATTATGGCGTTATTGGGAAGAATCTTAATGATTTTTGGGAACAGATTTATCACTAGTAATGAATGATCACTTGTATTGGAGAATATTATAAATTATGAGGATAGGAGATAATACTGTTGATTTATTTTGGGAATGTGATCGGGAAGATATGTTAGAGAAAAGCTGATGATATTATGTTATTGGGTATACTACATTGAAAGAATATTCAGGAAATTTCTATCGTTTTAATTATTTTGGTGATATTTGGTGATAAGAAGTCTTGGAGATGACAAATTATTATGGTTTGATATGTTTTTAAAGAAATAGTAAAGATTTATTGAAATTTGGAGAAAATTTTCATGGGTTTACAGGGATTAGTGAAGAGACGTGATATCCTTTGGATTATTGAGTAATGACTTAAGTAGTCAGCAAATATTTCTTTATACAGAGACTATGTTGAGAGTTTGTATTTTAGACCTTTGTGATGGTTAGGAGTAACCATTTATTCAAAATGAGAAATTGGGAACATGTGATTAAATGTTTGGGATTATGTGAGATAATGATGATGGTCATAAGGTTATTTGAATATAAAAGGTACAAGAGATAATTATAAGGAATAATGTGATTTTTATTATTGCGAGAACTGAAGGTGATGATGTGTTGAGATTATGAAATAAGTTGATTTATCATGAATAAGTTATGCTATATTTGGTTATAAGTAGAATTCGAAGAAAGAGGAGTCTCAGTCATGGAAATGAATCAAGATTTCCTCGTAGTGTGAATGATTCACTGACGTACATTAAGTTTTCAATATTGATGAAAGAAAATTTTATCAAGTCCTAAATTTTGTACAAGTATTGATGAAGTAATGTATTTGATCAGAGAAAGGCTTATGATGGATCGATCATATCTTGAAATTTTGGAAATTGTTATTGATGGTATCTTGTTTAGAAAATAAGAAATGAATTTTTATGCAATTGTCTTTGTCGATAGGAATTGTGAGGAAAATAAGGATAAAACTTCACAATGATTACTTATTACGGAGTAGTATGCAGAAAGAGTGATATATGGCAGAATCCAAGATTTATTGAAGTTGAGAGATTGATATATAATCTTAGTGAGATGATTGACGTATAAGGTTCACGTGATAGGTATGATGGTTATTATATTGAAATCTTAGAGAAATTGATATGAATATTGAGGTCATATGACACAATGATAAATGACAGGTTACATGATTACTACAAGACATGATGACTAGACGGTTAAGGGATGTTATGGTTATCCCGTGAAGAATTGTGTGAATATATTGAGTCAATTGATCTCATTTTGATGGTTTATTGCATTATGGTGAAAAATATTACCTACGATTGAGAATTTTCATTTTGAGTCATAATATATGGATTTATTTAAAGTTTTGGTGATGCAGTTTCGATTAATTATTATCGGTTGTACATTTGAGGTGAGTAAAGTATTTTACTACGAAAATAAGAAACCGAAGAAGATCATTTGTGTGACTTTTACTTATAATGAGATTGTATCTTTGGGTTAAGCAAACTTGACAAGGAATCCTATATGATTTACAGAAGTCTTATTCAATGGTGATAGAATTAATCAGAGTATTGTTCATAAGTCTGACATGAATTGAAGTTTGGGAGAACACGGAAAATTTAATCTTGAATTTCAGATTTGGGAAATTAGTGAAGTTTCTTAAGTTTGAAAATAACATATCTGATCCGTATGATGCTTTAAGTTAGTATCTTAGCCCTCAGTTAGAATGAGTATGTGATACCGAGTACTTGATGCATGATTTAAAAGTATGGATTAAAGGATTTAAGTTTGAATTCCCCGATTTCGAAAAGGAAGTTTCAGTCGAACTTATAAATGATTTCGTTGGTACATCTTTTCAGAAAGATTCTACCAAGTTTGGGTTTCGTACTCAATATTTTGGAATCGATATCGCGCTTATATATTTTGGATCATAAGGATTTATTCTTGATCAATCTTCTTGATTTTTAGGTTAAGCATTTGGATCAATGAATATTTTGTGGTTTCGATATTTGTATAGATCCTATAAAAGGTACCTTTCGCTTTGACAAGAGAGGGAATTTAAGATCTCATTTTATCGGATCATTTGAAATATTGGAGAAAGTAGGTAATGTGGCTTATTGTTTGATTTCGCCACCAAAACTTGCAGCTGTTCACAAAGTCTTTCATGTTTACCTACTGAGAAAGTATGTTTATGATTCAAATCATATGGTGAATTATTAGTTTATTACAGTCCGGAAAGATTTAACTTATGAAGAGGCACCTATGTGCATAGTAGAGAGAAAAGTCCATGTCTTAAGAAACAAAGAGATTCCATTAATCAAAGTCCAATGTGGTAAACATGGTAGCAATGAGGCTACCTGAGAAAAAGAAGAAAGAAGTCTGGCTTAATAACCAGATATATTTAGATCAAGAAAGTTTAAAATTTCGAGGATGAAATTATTTTAAGTGGAGAAGGTTGTAGCGACCGAGAAATTTTCAAACTTAAAAGACTTGTTTTACCAAACTTGTCGCTACGACTCTCCAACGTCAACGATTATTATTCAAAACCAGCGCTCTCGTCTAGTCATATTAATTATTTTAAGGTTCTAAGAAAAGAAATTTAAATTCGTTTAAATCTTTAAGTCCAAATTTCGACTTTAAACTTGTCCCAGTTTTCATTCTTATTTTAAAGTTCAGTGGGGAAGACCTGGTAGTGATGAAGCTACCTGGTTCAAGAAAGAAGAAATTTTGATCAAGTATCCAATTATTTTAAATCAAGAAAATTTTTAAATTTCGAGGACGAAATTATTTTAAGGTGATAGGGTTGTAGCGACCGAGAATTTTCCATAACGTATTTAAATAAATATTATTTTCACTACGACTTTCTCAATTATTTTTAACGGGAATTTTTCAAGTGAAATTAAATTTATTTTAATCCGAGTCAAATTCCAAATTTATTAAAAATATCTCAATTTTCCTTATTAAATTATTTTAAGTCTAAAATACGTAATTCAATTTTATCTCAAAATTTATTCATTCTCAAATTTATTTTCAGTCCAAAATATATCAATTTTAAATAAATTTCCTAATCGAAGTTAGTCTAATTGTTAGTTGATTATCCTAAATTAATCCTATTTAACTTAAACCTAATTGCACCCTTTTCCATTTCATTTTTCCACCTAATTCTCCCACAATCTCTCTTATATTCCATATGATCCACCACTTTCCACCCCATCTCATACATAACTCTCCACCATAATTTCATCAATTTAAGTCATCTTTCCCTAAGTTTCATTCACCCACATAGAAACCTCAGCAAAGTATTCCCTTTCTCCAACACCTATTTCTTTATCATCAGCCACACCACAACCCTTCACTCAACCAACCCGACCAAGAACCCCTGCAGCACCATCCACAACCCAAACCACCAATGCAGCCACCACCACCACCGTTCATCATCACCATCATCATCAGCAGAGCCTCAATCCACAACCAAACCCATCACCACCTACATCAATCTCCATCACACTGACCAAATCACAACTCCATTTCCACCTTCGCCATCACCCCGCTGCAATACACAAACCACCATCAACCTCTCCCTCTCAGCAGCCAATTTAGGTTACTCCAATCAAACCACCAATGCAGCACCCCATATATCATCATCACTCCCAATCGGACATCACCGCAATCAACCATCACCACCAACGAACCTCTACCACCGTCGGCGAGATCAACCACAAATTGCAACCACGACCACCTCCATTAGCAGCAACACCACTACTGCCTACTGCCTTCCACCATAGCTATTATCATCAATCCACCATCGGAACACCACAACGCCACCACAGCCAGAATCATGCTACCAACCTCCACATTATCCGGCTAAGTCAAAAAGCCACTGCCCATTTTTCTAATCTATACACTTCACGACATCATCACCATGCCCAATCGCAACCTCCGCTCGATCACCACCCGTCTGCATCACTTTTTCGACCAACACCATCGCATAAACCCCATCACCGCACACCCAGTTCGGACCACCTCTCATCGCCACTGCCCCACCCAAAATCAATCCAAATCCCCTCCAATCCCAACCAAAATCAAAATTAAGACTTAACCCAACACTTACCGTGGACCGTCGTCCTTCGTTGCCAGATTTTCGCAGGCGAAACTCCCATATCGCGACGTTTCAGCCGCGGTTTGGACTTGATTGTGCACCCCAAACCCAAAGCCCACAGCCTCAGCCTCACCCACACTCACAACCACTCCGCCACCACTCCACGGCAGTATCGCCGGCGGATTATCGCCTGTCGACGCAAAGAGCGCAGCCTGGCTTTTCCCCTGTACGCGAATTGTTGAGAGAGAGAGCGAGTTGTGAGAGAGAGAGAATGGTTAGAGAGAGAGTTAGATCTGATGATATATTATTAACTTTCGAAAATTTCATTTTGGTCCCTGAGTTTGTGAAATGATTTAATTCAGTCCCTATGTTTTAAAAAGGTTTTATTTCAGTCCTTTCAGTTTTTAAACCTTTTAATCCCTCATGTTTTAAAATGATCTTTTTAGCCCTAAATTTCAAAAGTTATTATTTTAAACCCTAAGTATCAAACCCATTTTATTTCAGTCCCTGCTGATTTACTTTATTTGATTTTAAGCCCAAGTTTTTTAAAAGATTTACATTTTAGTCCCCAAATGTTTAAAGTATTCATTTTAGTCCATCAACTTTCAAAGTATTCATTTTAGTCCCTCAACTTTCAAAACATTAATTTTAGTCCTCAAATTGTAAATTATCATTTTTAAACTATAAATTTCTAAAGACTAATGTAACTTATGGGTTAGACGAAGCGTACGGAGATTTAAAGGAAATTGAAGTTATTTCCCGCTCAACTTTGCACTCATCGGATTTAAGGTAGACTCGCCCCCACTAATTGATTTATATTATAATTGCATGTGTTATGTGGATTTGTGTGATTTTATGCTTAATTGCATGAGATAAAGAATATCTCTTTTTGAGATAAAGAATTATGTTATGCTGGGCATAACTTATCTGCTAGCCAAGAAAAGAAAAGAATGTGTTCATTTGCGTTCACTATGTGATGCCTATGAATAAGAAAAGAATGTCACTACATTATTTGCATAATTAATAATTAATAAAACGGAAATTAAATTAAAATTCTCGAAAATCTGGTCCGATCATAACTGCGCGATCGCTTGGGGTCATGGTCGCGATCGCGTGGTTACTCCTAAAACTCTCGGGTCTCTTTTTGGTGTTATTTCACGATCGCTTCTCCAATTTTACCACGCAATCGGGTGGTCTTCCGGACAGCTCCATTTTTCTTCTATTTGAAACAACGGGACCTGGCTTGATTCTTGATTTGGGCTCAACACGGAACTTGCTCCGTTTCTCACGTAAATTGTCATGGAATCGCCCGTGCCCTGATTTCTCCCATGATCTCATACCACGGATCACATCATAAATACTAAAAATACTTCAAAAAAATTCTAATATCAAATAAATTATTGTATTTAAGGCTTTGTTTGGCACGTTCGATCTCCAAGAGAATTGAAATTATTTGGTTGGTATATTTGTGTTTTCTAGGTAAGATGTGCAGTTAAAAATTGAAAAGAAAAAATGTGTGGTTAAAAAATGGTATGAGAAATTGTGTAAATTAGATTTTGTATCTTTTTTCAAATTAATGTGTTTAGCCGAACACACCCTTAATTATAATTTTTGACTTGTTGAAATTTTGAACTTATTTAATTTTAGACAATCAACTTCCTGAATTTTTTAAATATATATATATGCTTAAAATTATTATAAATCTTAATAAAATGTTAAATATTGGAAAATTTAGAATTTCGGTTTGGAATGAAGGTTATGCATTCCGAAAATTTCGGAACGAAATTTGGAACAACATTTTGATTCCTAAATTTTATGAAACGGAACTTGAAACACCGATTTCCGATCCGAAGAATTCCCTTGAGAAAGATGAATAGTTTGGAATTGAGAAGAAAGAAAGAAATTGCAGGAAAGATCTGTGGGAATGAATGTTTTTGCTAATGAGGGAAGATTCAACACGCCAATTGATATATCATGTGGTCAACTTACTTTTAAGAGTGGATATTATTCGGAAGTAATTTCGTCTCCGTTTATTATCATGATAAATAGTTCTCGTTTCATAAAGTTTTTTACGAGGTTACAAATTTATTTTGCCAAGAGTACAAATGTAAAATCGTCCGGAAAAACAAACGAAGGAAAAAAAATGATTTTTCAAACGGGATCATAAAAAGGTAAAATTAGTAACCATTATTATATTGAGGTTTATGAGAAAAATATATATTGAAAAACTTTCATAGTATAAATATGAATTTATCATTTTATTCATTTCGTGTTTAGCAATTTAACAAAAAAGAAAAAGAAATTCTATAACTATGAAAAATTCTATATTTTTATTCATACGAGCAAAACTGAAAAAAACAGTGACTCATGTGGGTTGACGGACGGGCCTGGATTGTAGTTCAAAATTTGGGATAAATTTGGATTGTTTACAGGTTTATAAAAAATGTTATCTGTGTAAGAGTAGCTCAAAAGAAATATGTACAACAATGAGCCAATAATCTACAAATATTTTTTGTATTTTTTCACCTTGACTCCTTTTATTGACTTTATTTCTGAACTCGTTTTATTCTCACGTGTTTATCATGCTAGACATTAAAAAAAATCACAACGGCATGACCTTATTGCTTTTGTTATGTCAAATCGATGAGCACATCTCATTAGATAGGGGAGAAAATTGAGATTTCGTGGTTCTATCAATTTAAAGGTTTAGGCGCTTTAGGATTTACAGCACTATACCAATTTGTTTCAGGTTATTCAATTTAAAAAGTACTGATTTCAGAACAATTTTCTGATCAAACGTTAGGGAACCTAGGTCAGATACGTCTCATTTTTTCTCAAATATTTAGGATCAGATGCTGTTCTAAGTTCTAACTTTACATGCATGATCAACATTCTTTGTTTAACTTGTTAGATTCTTATTACTTGCTTTCTTCTTGATTCTAAAATCTGGATAAATGGTCAAACGATGTTTATCATTCTTTTTGTGCTGCAGCAATAGATTTATCATGCACTTTATACGCAATTGTAAGAGAAAAAGTTTCTTCTAATTCCAATTTCTTCAGATAATGCTGCCTAAAATACATTTCAGGTGATACAAAAACTAAAGAAGACAGCAATCAATAATGAGAAGAAGAAAGATGACGGTATTACTAATAAAAGTAGTGCATGCTTAATACAAATTTGAATAATGTTTAGGGTAAATACAGTTCTATGTTGAGATTAATTTAATAAATTTAATATTAATTTTTCCCCTTTTTAGGTGAAATGTTAAGAATAATAATTGTTGAAAAAAAGTTGAGAACACAAAAGCAAATTTGGGCAAATATTGAAAACCTTTTTTTTTATCATTAAAATAAAATGTGGCGTAGATATAAAAATAAAGTGTTGTGTGAATATAAAATATTATGCAAATCACGAATTGATTTATAAAACTTTTACGATAAGTCGTTGAAAGATATCTATAAAATGAATTTAAGTAGCTAGAGAGAGAAAATAAACATTAAGCCCCTGTTTGGTATAGATTTAAATGATGAGATGTGTGATTGAAAAGTTGTGAATCTCATAAAATGCATGATTATTAATTTTGATTTGAGATTAAGGGGGGTGTCCCCAATATGGATTTTGAAGGAATTTAGAATTCCATAACATTCCACGTATCCTCAATTTGAAATTTTATAGAATCTTTTAAAATCCAAGGTCCTCAATATGGATTTCAATTAATTCCATAAAATTCCGGTGTCCTCAAACATTAATGGATTTCAGTGGATTTCTTAAATTGATGGAATTAAATGGATTCTGATAGATTTGAAAGCATAAATATAAAGGAAAAATTCTTCTACAAATCCAACCATTATCCCTCGGAATTCCAATTCCACCATTTTCTTCCAATAAATAAAAAAAGAAAAAAGAAAATATATCTGAAATCTCTCTCACACGTCGCACGTCTCTCTCCCTCAAAGCTCAATACCTCCTTTCCTTCCCTTTCCCTTCCCACAGCCCAGCCATTCTCCCCCAAATATCCCTAATCAACCTCACTGTCCCCTGTTCTGCTGAAGCCTACATCCGAAAAAACTCATTCTTCAAGAGAAGGGACACAGTTCTTCTGGTAAGAATTTTGTAAAAAAATATGCATATATTACAGATTTTTGGAGCTTTTAATTTGACCTACACGATGTGTATTCTATCTATGAATTTTTTCACTACTGATTTATTGGTAATGGATAATTATTTTCTTTGGACCTTGTCCCTGCCCATTTATTGGTACTGGGTAATCATTTTTGCTGACTTGGATTGATGTGTGATTTCTTCATTTCTTCAATGTGGAAAGTTATAAATTTTATGTTGTAATTATTTCTGTATAATATGGAAGTAATTTTTTCCTAGAAAAGACCTTACTAGTCAAAATAGTAATAGTTTCTTATCTAGTTTCCCAAGGTACAGGGTTGAATCTTTGTTTGATTAGCAAATTGCTGATTAGCTCTTTAATAAAAGAAGCATTCTTTGAAGAGGATGCTTTCTTATTTGTAATCACTTTATATATCATTGATTTCTTGCATTTTGTGGAATACCAACTTTTTCTAAGATTTTTGTATGACTCCCTTTTGCTAAAATTGCATAAAGGAATCAAAACAATCAATATGAAGAAGCCTCCCTCCCTCCTCAGCGTTTGCAAACCAGTGATTACCGATAATGACTTTTATTTGATCTTTTTAATGAAAGTGTCATTTGAAAATAATTATGCATACTTATAGAATGTTTGAATTATAAAAATGCATACTTTAATGACAGTGGTATTTGCAAATAATTATGAATAGTTATAGAATGTTTGCATTACAAAAATGCTTACTTTAATGACAGTGGCCTATTGCTGAAATAATTATGGATACTTATAGTATGTTTGCATTACAAAAATGGCTACTTTAATGCTAGTGGCATTTGAAAATAATTATGGATTCATAGAATGTTTTCCTTATAAAAATGCTAGATCAATTAACTGGGATCTCTCCATATGTGAAGCAATTTCACATGAAGTGTTCTTTTTAAAAGGAAATGATATTAACCTTCTGATTTCCTTTTATCCGTCTCATTTGATTTTAATGGTGTGAAGTATTAATCCTATGACATTGCATTTAGATGTACTTTAGACTGCATTTTTAGACTGCTTTCTTGTCTTTCTGGCTTCAGAAGTGAGCAAATATTTCAGGAATTGAGTTGGTAGTGATAATAAAAATGGATGATTCACAAGGAAAAGGTAGAAATGGGTATAATTCTTGGAGTGCAGAAGAGAGCTCTTTGTTGTTAGAACTTTTGGTTGATGCCGCTTATCGTGGATGGCGTGATAGTAGTGGTTTGATAAGTAAACAAACCGTTGAGAAGAAAATACTCTGTTCACTGATATCTCGCTAAGCGAAATATCCCCGCAAGTGCATGGGTCGTGAGAAGTAATAAAGTGGACCTAAGAGTCCGGATTATCGTCCCACGGAGACTGCCATTAATTACCGAAATATGTTAGTTCTAAACCTTATTTGAATGAACAAAATAATTTGATGTTTGAAATCTAAAACAAAAAAAATCAATTAAAGAATTAAATTGCGAAATTTGTTTTGTTTTTAAAAACGATTGTAAAATAATTGGGATTTACGATTTCACCTAACAAATTAAATTAACTCAAATTCCATGTTTTATTTCCTAATTATGTACTCGGTCGAATTCACTAATTTATATTGAAATTCCTCTCTCGAGTTTAAATCAATTCTACCTATATAAGTCAACCATGTATCTCTACAGCGGGTCTGAATATTCCTTATCTAGATGCAATAAATACAAGAATTCACACGACCGCAATAATAACAAGAGTATATCTCTATCTCTCGTTCAATTATCGGATTTATTACCATGTTCTAAATTATTAACTCACTTCTCGGATTATGAAAATAATTCAATATATCATGAACTAGTGATCAAGCAATTCAAGCATTAAGAACAATAATAAATCAATACATGCAACTAAACATTAAAACAACGAAATTTGGAATTAAAATAATATGACTAGGCTACATCGTTCATCCCAACATAGAATTTAGTTACACATCATCAATAAAAAACAATAGCAATAAAAATTAACGTTCATTAAAAATAATATAAAGAATGGAAATCTTGCACCAAGTTTTGATTCTTCAATTATCTTCAATTCACGCCCTTTGCGATGCTTGATTCCCCAAGAATTTGATGTTGATTTCTCGATTGTGGGTCGTTCTTTGGAGAGGCAAAGGTTTTATTTTCGTGCAAAGAAGTTGTATTTATAGTTGGTGAAGAGACCAAGTTGAAGAAGGAAAGAAATTCATCAAATCCGAGCGTGAGTCTTTTTTGGTATCCGCACAGCATTCAGTATTTCCACCGTATCTTTCTATTTCCTTATCCGATTAAGATGATTAAAATTGAGTTAAAAATATAACTTAAAGGGCTACAATTCTTCTTGAAATAGGATTTTCCTAATTCGAAAGTTTACTGCCCCAAAATTTGGTCTCAAAGTCCGACTAGAATTTTGTCTAGAATCTTCTAGGATTGGAATCAATTTTATGGTATTATTCTTATCATATTCCATTCTTTTTTGACTTCTACTTGCATCCAATTGACTCCTAAAAATTCTCAAAGTATCTTCTTATTATCCAAATCAATCATTGGATATTTGCAAGTTGGTCCCTCGTGTTTAATTTGCTCTGCAGTCCTTCAACTTCCAATTGCAACAATATAGTCCACATACTTTGGAATCTTCTCAATTCGCTCGTTTCAACTCTCAATTCCTTCAACCAGATCCTCCAACTTCTTATTCCTTTACTTCGGCACATTGGATCTTTCCGGTTGACGTCACAAACTTATCAATTGCTCATTTTAGCTCCAATTAACATCCATTATGCATTTTTCTCATCAATTACTTCATTCTTCATCTTTTGGGATATTTTCTGTAAAGTAAACAAATAAATACAAATTAAATAGCATATATTCTAAAACGATAATAATTTATTCTAATTTAGACGTACAAATAAGTGTATAAAATACACTTATCATACTCCCTATTTTAAATGAAAGGCTTAGATGTCAAAAGACATTTACTATGTATCAAAGTCGGTGGAAGCATTTTAAGAAAAGATATCAAAAATATGCCGACCTTCTACGATTTAGCTTAGGATTTGGGTGGGACCCAATTACCAAAAAGTTCACTGCTAGTAATGAAGTGTGGGAAAACTACTTTGAGGTAAGATTTGGTAAGTGTTATGAGATAATTTATAATATTTACAAAACAAACCATAATGTATTAATTATTTTGCATTTTATATTTGTAGTCTCATCCCACTCATAAGCACCTTCGAATTGATACCTTTGCCGACTATGACGATCTACGAATAGTAGTTGGCAATGCAACTGCTACAGGAAGAAACTCAATTGGTTTAGGTGATGAAACATATGCAAGAACATATGGAGTTGAAGAGAATTCACATGTCTCAATAGAAGACTATACATTTGATGAGTTTAATGAGGCGTACATACCAAATCAGCAAGAACAGTCAAACAATGCTCAATCATATGAAAATTACACTTCTTCCCCATATATGATGGAAACAGACAAGGAAGCTCCTTTAGGAAATAATGGTCCTAAAAAGCGAACTAGATTTGAATATGAAGGAAGTTCTAAGTCAACTTATAGTACAACTCGAAATGATTTTTAAGGGAAGATTCCTAGTGGCATGGATTCTATTGCTGAAATTGCAAACGACATTCGAGGCATGCTTAGATTGATGGAGAAAAGGGAAAGAGATAGAGAGAAACACGAAATAGAAAAAAAAAAAAACAAGCGGAGGAGAATAACAATTTATGGAATGCTATCAAGGAGACTCCAAATTTGGATGATCGCACTCGCTACAAAGCGCCCGCAATTATTCATAAATTTGGAATGAAAGATGCTTTTCTGAAAATGTCACTCCAAGAGCGTCAAGAATGGATGAAATATAATGTGGAATAACATTATTATTTAGACTCCAAATTTAATTTTTCCTTGTCAAGAACGATTTGATTTTTGAATCCATCGATGAATCTCTGAAATTTAAAAGCTTTTTGTCCATTCAATTAAAAAATATGATTTTTTTTTTAATTAACTAGAAGAGGTATACATTTTTTTTTTAATGACATAGTTCGAATATTTTTGCTTCTATTATTTTTTAATTTTTTTTAATGTTCACTTAAAGAAATTATGTTAATTTTTTACTTTGTCTTAAGTTCACATTCAACTTGCGCTAAAAAAATAAATAAATAAATTACCCGACAAGATGTGAAAATAGATGAAATTCTAAAATCCATTAAATTCCATATAACAACACATTCAACAAATTTCACCAAAAATCTACCAAAGTCCACTATAGAGTTCCATTAGAATTTGAGAGATTCTATGAAATTCTATTAAAATTCGTGATGTAGAATATCATTAGAATCTAAGAGATTCCATGAAATCCATGTAAAATCAGAATTTAAGCTGAATCAAACATGGGCTAATTATAGACAAGTTACCATATATTATGCGCTTTTGTTTATTTCACGCACGTTGACAACCTTCAGGAATAACTAAGCCTCCAATATTGCAATTATTACTCATTAATCAATTTATAAACAAAGTAAATTTTCAAACCACTTTTTACAAGACATTTTTTTTTTAACCACAGTTTATCTCCAAAATAACAATAAATTATTTATAGATATTCAACATGCAGCCGAACAGAGCCGAAAACTAATTGTTATCCAGTCGGGAAAAAAATGGTTCAAAAAAAAATGTAATAATTGATTATTTTCTATTTTCTTCACATATTTTTTATATTTTTTCCAAGATACGTACACCACTCAAATTTCATTAGTTACATATATAATGAGTTTTGCATTACATTAGTTTTAATGGATGATGTGCTATAAATTAAGGATGCAACGTTTTACCGACTTCACAATCTTGATTTTAAATTTTGATAATGATTTAATTTCTTTTGAAAGCCAAGTCTCTATATATATATAAATTCACAATCGATATTGGAGGACGGTTCTCTATATATCTTGATCTCGCATGTGTGAGCTTGTGCCACTACCAGCGAGCTTTTCTAATACAAAGTCATAAGTTTGATCTTAATTATAAATGATCAGAGCACGAGTCATGCAAACATAAATTGTTGAACGAGCAAGAATTCACATTTTTAATGTTTGGATATACCCAATATTTTAAAAGTATGAATGTTTGGATTTTGTGGAATATTATTTTCAGTTTGAAGAAATTTTGTGGAATATTATTTTATAATTTTGAAGATTCGGAAAATTACTTTAAAAATATAACAAATAAAATTGAGTTTAATTTGAATTTGGCCAAAAATATAAAAAAATATGCATCCAAGTTATGAACACTATATAATATACTTGTTGCATGTTACCACCTATAAGAGATTAGAATTTTTGGGAAGTATTTTGAGTATTTATTTGTAGCATAACATATAAACAAAGAATGGTATTTTTTCGAGATAACATATGTGGTTGAAAATTTATTTTGAAAAATATATGTCTCCTAGGCTAGCCTCCAGTAAGAAGAGTGATACCCGAGGGAAGCCTAAATTATTGGTTCATAGACGTATTCAGAAATTTCACAATCATTTATAAATATGTAATTAACAGCTAGTTTACATAATCAATTGAGTAAATAACGTGACATGTTCACGTGACCATTTCATAATAGTCCGGTTGCGACATCGAAACGTATCATTAATTAATGAATTTTTAAATTGAATCTATTACATTTTGACGTCATGAGTCTTTTATTCATTGGATGTGATATCAATTTCGAAATTACAATGCAAATTAATTATATTTACATTGCACTAATTATCTCAAGAAATCCTATATATTTTTATTTGATGTTGTAATGAACAATCTTGAAAGGGTACAAGGAGTATCGGGAGGGCATTTGCCACATAGAAAATGCTTTTGACAACTTGCATGGATGGATGATAGCAGAAAGAAACCCAGAGTTTTGAGTTGACTAGTAGTAAGCACGTGCGTTGCACGTCTTACGTATATGATGAATGTGATGCATAATATATTCACAGAAGTAATATTATTTTTTAAGTTGTTGAGGTAATAAATTTCAATGTGAGAAGTAATCAGCCGAAAATGAAAATAAAAAAACTATGTAAATTTGAACAAAAAAATAGTAAGTAGTGTGTTCGAAAATTAATTTGGAAAAAATACCGATGACATGTTGTAGGTTTTGTTTTGTAATAAAGGATATTATTTCTTCAATGAATTTGCAAACGTATGTAAGAATTTAGATATTATTGAATATGAAAATAGGTATTGAATAATAGGAAGTTACAAAACCATTCAAATTTCAATCATATTTTTCTTTTTTTATCATTTGATTAATAATTGGGAATTTGTAAGAAAAATTCAATAATACATATTTTTCAATAAATTTCACAAACTATTGATTGTTAAATTCCATATTTTGAATTGAGAAAAGATAATGTGAGAAAAAAGTTTACCATGACACACGCTTTATGCAATTTGAATGATCACAAAAATTATGAAAAAGCTTATTTACTACTCATTTTAGTCATTTTTCCCTTTAATTTCAATAACTTCAAACACACATCTCCAACCCTTATAAAGAAAATTATTATAGAATATTTAAATGTATTGTATATTAATATTACGGACTAATAAAAGAAAAAAATTGAGGATAATATTGACAAAAAACCTAACAATTTTAGAGCGTTATTGACAAAAGAGAATAATAAAATAATTAACAAAAGAATAAAAATAATCTATGATTTGACTTTTATAAATATTTTGTTTTTCACAAATCCATAAATAATTTACTGTAGGTCACATATAAATTGATTTTGCATTAATTAAACTCCCCTAATCCAGTTATTAAAATAAGTTGATAAAATTCGAAATTACCTAAAATAAAAATAGACAGAAAACTATGTGCGGATTTATGTGAATTCTATATTGTTGTTGTTGTTGTTATTATTATTATTATTATTATTATTATTATTATTATTATTACTACGTGCATTGAACAACTTATGTATATTATGAATGATATTGTTAATGTTAAAATTATTAAATAGAATACACATGAAATGAAACCATTGTGAATGAAAATGTTGAATAAATTATTATTGAAGGACGTTGTAAAAATTATAAGATATTTTTTCTTATAAATCAGAAATAGGAACTCTAACAACAAATAATTTTTTAATACTTAATAATCGTGAGAGTATAATAATATGAGAAAGTATAATAACGTAAAATTTTATAACATTGCAAATTTTTAGATAGTATAATATTTTAATAATAAATAAATGAGAGATTATAATGAAATAAAATATTTAATGGTATGAATAAAAAATTTGTAATCAAAAGTTTCTCCTAAACCCTAATTTTTTATGTATTGTAATAAAATATGAGGGATGTATAAAATCACTCCCTTCAACTCTAACAACAAATCATTAAAAATTCTAAAAATTATTGAGAAGATGACCCAAAAAATAAAAAGATAAAAAAGAGGTAATTTTGAATTAAATTTGTACAATATTTTTTTTTCATGTGTAACATATGACATTAAATTCATGGATTAATGAAATTGTAGACTTTTGAATTGAATATCATAAGATTATACATTTATAATATATATAGTGTAAACTATGGAATTTGAGTAGACAATTCAATTTTTGAAATTAGATATAAGCAAAAATTAAAACATAATTTTTTTAATACTAAATAAATGCGATAGTATAATATGATGAGAAAGTATAATAATGTAAAATTATATTATAACATTGTGAATTATTAGACAATAAAAATATTTTAATAAAAAATAATTGAAAGATTATAATGAAATAAAATATTTAATGACATGAATAAAAAATTGGTAATTAAAAGTTTCTCATAAATCTCAATTTTTATATATTGTAAAAAATAGAATATAGGGGGTGCACTAAATAAGTCTCTTCATTTTTTCAACTTAATTAATTAATTAATTAATATAAGAGGGCATAGTTGATTTAAAGCAAAATATTTGAGGGCAAAATCGTGAAGTCAAATTTTTCGATAGCAGAAAGCAACCCAAAGGTTTGCATTTATTTTGCTTCACACTGACCTGCGTCTAGGTTTTAACAAAACAATATTTTTGGCTTAAGATCTTTGATTCATCTGAGGTATGTGCCTATTAATGACAGGCACATCATATCAAATGCCCAGTCAAATGTCCAGTTTCTCTTGTCAAGAAAGTCTTTGTCTGCAATCTGCATGTGCTAACAGTTGCATGCTTGCCTGCCTAGCTCAGCCACAATTTGAGTAGCAGGAACCATTTCAGACATGCAAAAGTTGTGCCACTTTCAGCCTAAGGACCTAGGTTGATCTGAAAATTCTATTGTAAAAATGTAAAAAATATCTTAATTTCTCTGAATTACGAGCATAAGAAAATGTGTGGAGCTGATTACATGTTTTGTGTTTTTAACGCTGATGACGTACAGGACTAGGCCCTCGCATTCATCGACCGTTTGGATCGTCAAAAGTGAGGTGTTGGACTTCTTCCACGTTGCATAACCGTCGCCCACGTCTTTGTAACATCTGCTTGCTGTAACCTCCACAATTCGTTATTTCAACTGCCACCTTCATCAACAATTGGCTGTGTGATCATAAGACAAGTGTCAAAACTGCTTCTACTTGCATTAGTCTTCCAACTGCTTCATCGCTCGCCCTGTCGCCAAAATATCCTAGTTGCCACACAATCGCCCAGTCGTCCAACTTCTTGCCTATAATAAGTCTTTAACGTTAGGTCTCTTTTGGTTTGCGCCAAGGTTTAGGCCTCTTATATTTTTGGAAATTTTTTGGGAGTCAACAATTACCCCCAAAACTTATTATTTCAAGGCTTTTCATTCGTATACACCCTGTGTGGAGGAGATTAAAATCATATTTTTAACAGATTTTGATAAAAGTTGTGTGGTTCAGAAGTTGCACGTCCCATGAAATATGTGGTTAAAGTTGATTTTTAACTTTGACTTAGATTAAAATTTAGATTAAAATTTGCACCAAACGACGGTATAATTAAGCCCCCCTTTTGGCTCCCATTTTTTGCAAACAAAATTTATTCAACATTTAATCTCAACCATCCATCTTAGTCAAACTTACCATATTTTACTTTTCAAATATTTTTTAATCACAGATTCTCCCAAAAAACTATTCAAAATCAAATTATTTTCCAAAATAATTAATGGGGTCCAAACAGGGCCGGCTAATACTCTTCAAGAAACCAAATCCTTCCTGTATATATACCTCTCCAGTTCATTACACCCTCTGCTTCTCCACTCAACTCATTCCTCCACTTAGCATGACTACTCTGTGTATTGTCAAAATTCCTTGCTGTAGTACTCCAAAAGTTAAAATGGCTCAAAACCTCAAAAAATATGAGGTTATCTATCCATTTCAACAGAAGACATTGGTGACAACGCTTACTGCTGAAAAAAGCCATTTGGAAAAATGGATACAGAGTCAAAATCAAGCTACTCTGTTGGGGTTTAATATCCATAGTAAGTACACTGAAGGTGGAGGTGTTTTGGGCACGTTTGTAATGTCTGTGGAAGAAAGCACAATGATTTTTAAACGTTGGTCTAAGTACCATTGAAACAGTTAAGAGTTCAAAACTGCATGGACAATGCTAAACTTCTTGGCCAAGCAAAATATGGTTGTGGTGGGTAGCAACATGGCCAGTAAAAAACATTCAATGGCTGCTGCCTTTGGGAAAAAAATGGAACTCCTGAAAGTTCTAGATTTGACCCAAAAACTTGGTAGGTACAACCTGTAATTCGAAGCTCAAGCACTTGTTGCCAAGAATCTAGGGATAGGAAACTTCAATCCTATTTGGAAAGATAAGTCCCTATGGGAAGAAGAAGATGAAAATATGGTGAAATATCTCACCATAGTTAGTCAACTTCATTTTGATTGGGGAAAAAGTCTTGTTTAGCAAACTATTTTTCTCTATGTCTGTTATTAATGTAACCAATGGCAAGATTTCAAACTTTTCAATGAATTTAATTAATTTGTAAAGAGCTATTGTGTTTTGATTTTTGTTTGTTTAGTGCATCAATAATATATTTTCTGCAGCTATTGAAATATAGCTTGGGAGGCGTACTTGAGTCTGACAAGGTTAAATATGTGAATTACGAGTATAAGAAAATGAGTGGAGCTGATTACATGTTTTTGTTTTTAACGCTGACGGCGTACAGGACTTCATGGACCGTTGGGATCGTCAAAAGTGAGGGGTTGGGCTTCTTCCACGTTGCATAACCGTCGCCCACGTCCTTGTAACATCTGCTTGCTGTAACCTCCACAATTCGTTATTTCAACTGCCACCTTCATCAAAAATTGGCTGTGTGATCATAAGACAAGTGTCAAAACTGCTTCTACTTGCTTTAGTCTCCCAACTGATTCATCGCTCGCCATGTCGCCCAAATATCCTAGTTTCTGCATAATCGCCCAGTCGTCCACCTTCTTGCCTATAATGAGTCTTTAACGTTGGGTCTCTTTCGGTTTGGGCCAAGGTTTAAGCCTCCTATATTTTTGGATATTTTTTGGGCGTCAACAATTACCCCCAAACTTATTATTTCAAGGCTTTTCATTCGTATACACCCTGTTTGGAGGAGATTAAAATCATATTTTTAGCAGATTTTGATAAAAGTTGTGTGGTTCAGAAGTTGCACGTCCCTTGAAATATGAGGTTGAAGTTGATTTTTATCTTTGACTTAGATTAAAATTTGCACCAGACAACGGTATAATTAAGCCCCCCTTTTGGCTCCCATTTTTTGCAAACAAAATTTATTCAACTTTTAATCTCAACCATCCATCTTAGTCAAACTTACCATATTTTACTTTTCAAATATTTTTTAATCACAGATTCTCCCAAAAAACTATTCAAAATAACATTATTTTCCAAAATAATTAATGGGGTCCAAACAGGGCCGGCTAATACTCTTCAAGAAACTAAATCCTTCCTGTATATATACCTCTCCAGTTCATTACACCCTCTGCTTCTCCACTCAACTCATTCCTCCACTTAGCATGACTACTCTGTGTATTGTCAAAATTCCTTGCTGTAGTACTCCAAAAGTTAAAATGGCTCAAAACCTCAAAAAATATAAGGTTATCTATCCATTTCAACAGAAGACATTGGTGACAACGCTTACTGCTGAAAAAAGCCATTTGGAAAAATGGATACAGAGTCAAAATCAAGCTACTCTGTTGGGGTTTGATATCCATAGTAAGTACACTGAAGGTGGAGGTGTTTTGGGCACGTTTGTAATGTCTGTGGAAGAAAGCACAATGATTTTTCAACGTTGGATTAAGTACCATGGAAACAGTTTAGAGTTCAAAACTGTATGGACACTGCTAAACTTCTTGGCCAAGCAAAATATGGTTGTGGTGGGTAGCAACATGGCCAGTAAAAAACATTCAATGGCTGCTGTCTTTGGGAAAAAATGGAACTACTGAAAGTTCTAGATTTGACCCAAAAACTGGGTAGGTACAACCTGTAATTCGAAGCTCAAGCACCTGCTGCCAAGAATCTAGGGATAGGAAACTTCAATCCTATTTGGAAAGATAAGTCCCTATGGGAAGAAGATGATGAAAACATGGTGAAATATCTCACCATAGTTAGTCAACTTCATTTTGATTTGGGAAAAATTCTTGTTTAGCAAACTATTTTTCTCTATGTCTGTTATTTATGTAACCGATGGCAAGATTTCAAACTTTTCGATGAATTTAATCAATTTGTAAAGAGCTATTGTGTTTTGATTTTTGTTTGTTTAGTGCATCAATAATATATTTTCTGCAGCTATTGAAATATAGCTTGGGAGGCGTACTTGAGTCTGACAAGGTCAAATATGTGAATTACGAGTATAAGAAAACGACTGGAGCTGATTACATGTTTTGTGTTTTTAAAGCTGACGGCGTACAGGACTTCATGGACCGTTGGGATCGTCAAAAGTGAGGGGTTGGGCTTCTTCCACGTTGCATAACCGTCGCCCACGTCCTTGTAACATCTGCTTGCTGTAACCTCCACAATTCGTTATTTCAACTGCCACCTTCATCAACAATTGGCTATGTGATCATAAGACAAGTGTCAAAACTGCTTCTACTTGCTTTAGTCTCCCAACTGCTTCATCGCTCGCCCTGTCGCCCAAATATCCTAGTTTCCGCCCAATCGCCCAGTCGTCCACCTTCTTGCCTATAATGAGTCTTTAACGTTGGGTCTCTTTTGGTTTGGGCCAAGGTTTAAGCCTCCTATATTTTTGGATATTTTTTGGGAGTCAACAATTACCCCCAAACTTATTATTTCAAGGCTTTTCATTCGTATACACCCTGTTTGGAGGAGATTAAAATCATATTTTTAACAGATTTTGATAAAAGTTGTGTGGTTCAGAAGTTGCCCGTCCCTTGAAATATGTGGTTGAAATTGATTTTTAACTTTGACTTAGATTAAAATTTGCACCAAACAACGGTATAATTAAGCCCCCCTTTTGGCTCCCATTTTTTGCAGACAAAATTTATTCAACATTTAATCTCAACCATCCATCTTAGTCAAACTTACCATATTTTACTTTTCAAATATTTTTTAATCACAGATTCTCCCAAAAAACTACTCAAAATCAGATTATTTTCCAAAATAATTAATGGGGTCCAAACAGGGCCGGCTAATACTCTTCAAGAAACTAAATCCTTCCTGTATATATACCTCTCCAGTTCATTACACCCTTTGCTTCTCCACTCAACTCATTCCTCCACTTAGCATGACTACTCTGTGTATTGTCAAAATTCCTTGCTGTAGTACTCCAAAAGTTAAAATGGCTCAAAACCTCAAAAAATATGAGGTTATCTATCCATTTCAACAGAAGACATTGGTGACAACGCTTACTGCTGAAAAAAGCCATTTGGAAAAATGGATACAGAGTCAAAATCAAGCTACTCTGTTGGGGTTTGATATCCATAGTAAGTACACTGAAGGTGGAGGTGTTTTGGGCACGTTTGTAATGTCTGTGGAAGAAAGCACAATGATTTTTAAACGTTGGTCTAAGTACCATTGAAACAGTTAAGAGTTCAAAACTGCATGGACACTGCTAAACTTCTTGGCCAAGCAAAATATGGTTGTGGTGGGTAGCAACATGGCCAGTAAAAAACATTCAATGGCTGCTGCCTTTGGGAAAAAAATTGAACTCCTGAAAGTTCTAGATTTGACCCAAAAACTTGGTAGGTACAACCTGTAATTCGATGCTCAAGCACTTGTTGCCAAGAATCTAGGGATAGGAAACTTCAATCCTATTTGGAAAGATAAGTCCCTATGGGAAGAAGAAGATGAAAATATGGTGAAATATCTCACCATAGTTAGTCAACTTCATTTTGATTGGGGAAAAAGTCTTGTTTAGCAAACTATTTTTCTCTATGTCTTTTATTTATGTAACCAATGGCAAGATTTCAAACTTTTCAATGAATTTAATTAATTTGTAAAGAGCTATTGTGTTTTGATTTTTGTTTGTTTAGTGCATCAATAATATATTTTCTGCAGCTATTGAAATATAGCTTGGGAGGCGTACTTGAGTCTGACAAGGTTAAATATGTGAATTACGAGTATAAGAAAATGAGTGGAGCTGATTACATGTTTTTGTTTTTAACGCTGACGGCGTACAGGACTTCATGGACCGTTGGGATCGTCAAAAGTGAGGGGTTGGGCTTCTTCCACGTTGCATAACCGTCGCCCACGTCCTTGTAACATCTGCTTGCTGTAACCTCCACAATTCGTTATTTCAACTGCCACCTTCATCAAAAATTGGCTGTGTGATCATAAGACAAGTGTCAAAACTGCTTCTACTTGCTTTAGTCTCCCAACTGCTTCATCGCTCGCCATGTCGCCCAAATATCCTAGTTTCTGCATAATCGCCCAGTCGTCCACCTTCTTGCCTATAATGAGTCTTTAACGTTAGGTCTCTTTCGGTTTGGGCCAAGGTTTAAGCCTCCTATATTTTTGGATATTTTTTGGGCGTCAACAATTACCCCCAAACTTATTATTTCAAGGCTTTTCATTCGTATACACCCTGTTTGGAGGAGATTAAAATCATATTTTTAGCAGATTTTGATAAAAGTTGTGTGGTTCAGAAGTTGCACGTCCCTTGAAATATGAGGTTGAAGTTGATTTTTATCTTTGACTTAGATTAAAATTTGCACCAGACAACGGTATAATTAAGCCCCCCTTTTGGCTCCCATTTTTTGCAAACAAAATTTATTCAACTTTTAATCTCAACCATCCATCTTAGTCAAACTTACCATATTTTACTTTTCAAATATTTTTTAATCACAGATTCTCCCAAAAAACTATTCAAAATAACATTATTTTCCAAAATAATTAATGGGGTCCAAACAGGGCCGGCTAATACTCTTCAAGAAACTAAATCCTTCCTGTATATATACCTCTCCAGTTCATTACACCCTCTGCTTCTCCACTCAACTCATTCCTCCACTTAGCATGACTACTCTGTGTATTGTCAAAATTCCTTGCTGTAGTACTCCAAAAGTTAAAATGGCTCAAAACCTCAAAAAATATGAGGTTTTATCTATCCATTTCAACAGAAGACATTGGTGACAACGCTTACTGCTGAAAAAAGCCATTTGGAAAAATGGATACAGAGTCAAAATCAAGCTACTCTGTTGGGGTTTGATATCCATAGTAAGTACACTGAAGGTGGAGGTGTTTTGGGAACGTTTGTAATGTCTGTGGAAGAAAGCACAATGATTTTTCAACGTTGGTCTAAGTACCGTGGAAACAGTTTAGAGTTCAAAACTGCATGGACACTGCTAAACTTCTTGGCCAAGCAAAATATGGTTGTGGTGGGTAGCAACATGGCCAGTAAAAAACATTCAATGGCTGCTGCCTTTGGGAAAAAAAATGGAACTCCTGAAAGTTCTAGATTTGACCCAAAAACTGGGTAGGTACAACCTGTAATTCGAAGCTCAAGCACTTGCTGCCAAGAATCTAGGGATAGGAAACTTCAATCCTAGTTGGAAAGATAAGTCCCTATGGGAAGAAGAAGATGAAAACATGGTGAAATATCTCACCATAGTTAGTCAACTTCATTTTGATTTGGGAAAAATTCTTGTTTAGCAATCTATTTTTCTCTATGTCTGTTATTTATGTAACCGATGGCAAGATTTCAAACTTTTCAATGAATTTAATCAATTTGTAAAGAGCTATTGTGTTTTGATTTTTGTTTGTTTAGTGCATCAATAATATTTTCTGCAGCTATTGAAATATAGCTTTGGAGGCGTACTTGAGTCTGGCGAGGTCAAATATGTAAATTACGAGTATTAGAAAATGAGTGGAGCTGATTACATGTTTTGTGTTTTTAACGCTGACGGCGTACAGGACTTCATGGACCGTTGGGATCGTCAAAAGTTCCACGTTGCATAACCGTCGCCCACGTCCTTGTAACATCTGCTTGCTGTAACTTCCACAATTCGTTATTTCAACTGCCACCTTCATCAACAATTGGCTGTGTGATCAGAAGACAAGTGTCAAAACTAGTTCTACTTGCTTTTGTCTCCCAACTGCTTCATCGCTCGCCCTGTCGCCCAAATATCTTAGTTTCCGCCCAATCGCCCAGTCGTCCACATTCTTGCCTATAATGAGTCTTTAACGTTGGGTCTCTTTTAGTTTGGGCCAATGTTTAATCCTCTTATATTTTTGGATATTTTTTGGGCGTCAACAATTACCCCCAAACTTATTATTTCAAGGCTTTTCATTCGTATACATCCTTTTTGGAGGAGATTAAAATCATATTTTTAGCAGATTTTGATAAAAGTTGTGTGGTTCAGAAGTTGCCCGTCCCTTGAAATATGTGGTTGAAATTGATTTTTAACTTTGACTTAGATTAAAATTTGCACCAAACAACGGTATAATTAAGCCCCCCTTTTGGCTCCTATTTTTTGCAGACAAAATATATTCAACATTTAATCTCAACCATCCATCTTAGTCAAACTTACCATATTTTACTTTTCAAATATTTTTTAATCACAGATTCTCCCAAAAAACTATTCAAAATCAGATTATTTTCCAAAATAATTAATGGGGTCCAAACAGGGCCGGCTAATACTCTTCAAGAAACTAAATCCTTCCTGTATATATACCACTCCAGTTCATTACACCCTCTGCTTCTCCACTCAACTCATTCCTCCACTTAGCATGACTACTCTGTGTATTGTCAAAATTCCTTGCTGTAGTACTCCAAAAGTTAAAATGGCTCAAAACCTCAAAAAATATGAGGTTATCTATCCATTTCAACAGAAGACATTGGTGACAACGCTTACTGCTGAAAAAATCCATTTGGAAAAATGGATACAGAGTCAAAATCAAGCTACTCTGTTGGGGTTTGATATCCATTGTAAGTACACCGAAGGTGGAGGTATTTGGGCACGTTTGTAATGTCTGTGGAAGAAAGCACAATGATTTTTCAACGTTGGTCTAAGTACCATGGAAACAGTTTAGAGTTCAAAACTGCATGGACACTGCTAAACTTCTTGGCCACGCAAAATATGGTTGTGGTGGGTAGCAACATGGCCAGTAAAAAACATTCAATGGCTGCTGCCTTTGGGAAAAAAAATGGAACTCCTGAAAGTTCTAGATTTGACCCAAAAACTTGGTAGGTACAACCTGTAATTCGAAGCTCAAGCACTTGCTGCCAAGAATCTAGGGATAGGAAACTTCAATCCTAGTTGGAAAGATAAGTCCCTATGGGAAGAAGAAGATGAAAACATGGTGAAATATCTCACCATAGTTAGTCAACTTCATTTTTATTTGGGAAAAATTCTTGTTTAGCAAACTATTTTTCTCTATGTCTGTTATTTATGTAACCGATGGCAAGATTTCAAACTTTTCAATGAATTTAATCAATTTGTAAAGAGCTATTGTGTTTTGATTTTTGTTTGTTTAGTGCATCAATAATATATTTTCTGCAGCTATTGAAATATAGCTTGGGAGGCGTACTTGAGTCTGACAAGGTTAAATATGTGAATTACGAGTATAAGAAAATGAGTGGAGCTGATTACATGTTTTGTGTTTTTAACGCTGACGGCGTACAGGACTTCATGGACCGTTGGGATAGTCAAAAGTTCCACGTTGCATAACCGTCGCCCACGTCCTTGTAACATCTGTTTGCTGTAACCTCCACAATTCGTTA
Organism: Ligustrum vulgare; assembly: GCA_963555705.1. NCBI lineage: Eukaryota > Viridiplantae > Streptophyta > Magnoliopsida > Lamiales > Oleaceae > Ligustrum > Ligustrum vulgare. Next base: position 3,548,631 of record OY743185.1, read on the forward strand.
TTTCAACTGCCACCTTCATCAACAATTGGCTGTGTGATCATAAGACAAGTGTCAAAACTGCTTCTACTTGCTTTAGTCTCCCAACTGCTTCATCGCTCGCCCTGTCGCCCAAATATCCTAGTTTCCGCCCAATCGCCCAGTCGTCCACCTTCTTGCCTATAATGAGTCTTTAACGTTGGGTCTCTTTTGGTTTAGGCCAAGGTTTAAGCCTCCTATATTTTTGGATATTTTTTGGGCGTCAACAATTACCCCCAAACTTATTATTTCAAGGCTTTTCATTCGTATACACCCTGTTTGGAGGAGATTAAAATCATATTTTTAGCAGATTTTGATAAAAGTTGTGTGGTTCAGAAGTTGCCCGTCCCTTGAATTATGTGGTTGAAATTGATTTTTAACTTTGACTTAGATTAAAATTTGCACCAAACAACGGTATAATTAAGCCCCCCTTTTGGCTCCCATTTTTTGCAGACAAAATTTATTCAACATTTAATCTCAACCATCCATCTTAGTCAAACTTACCATATTTTACTTTTCAAATATTTTTTAATCACAGATTCTCCCAAAACAACTATTCAAAATCAGATTATTTTCCAAAATAATTAATGGGGTCCAAACAGGGCCGGCTAATACTCTTCAAGAAACTAAATCCTTCCTGTATATAAACCTCTCCAGTTCATTACACCCTCTGCTTCTCCACTCAACTCATTCCTCCACTTAGCATGACTTCTCTGTGTATTGTCAAAATTCCTTGCTGTAGTACTCCAAAAGTTAAAATGGCTCAAAACCTCAAAAAATATGAGATTATCTATCCATTTCAACAGAAGACATTGGTGACAAGGCTTACTGTTGAAAAAAGCCATTTGGAAAAATGGATACAGAGTCAAAATCAAGCTACTCTGTTGGGGTTTGATATCCATAGTAAGTACACTGAAGGTGGAGGTGTTTTGGGCACGTTTGTAATGTCTGTGGAAGAAAGCACAATGATTTTTCAACGTTGGTCTAAGTACCATGGAAACAGTTTAGAGTTCAAAACTGCATGGACACTGCTAAACTTCTTGGCCAAGCAAAATATGGTTGTGGTGGGTAGCAACATGGCCAGTAAAAAACATTCAATGGCTGCTGCCTTTGGGAAAAAAAATGGAACTACTGAAAGTTCTAGATTTGACCCAAAAACTGGGTAGGTACAACCTGTAATTCGAAGCTCAAGCACCTGCTGCCAAGAATCTAGGGATAGGAAACTTCAATCCTATTTGGAAAGATAAGTCCCTATGGGAAGAAGATGATGAAAACATGGTGAAATATCTCACCATAGTTAGTCAACTTCATTTTGATTTGGGAAAAATTCTTGTTTAGCAAACTATTTTTCTCTATGTCTGTTATTTATGTAACCGATGGCAAGATTTCAAACTTTTCAATGAATTTAATCAATTTGTAAAGAGCTATTGTGTTTTGATTTTTGTTTGTTTAGTGCATCAATAATATATTTTCTGCAGCTATTGAAATATAGCTTGGGAGGCGTACTTGAGTCTGACAAGGTCAAATATGTGAATTACGAGTATAAGAAAACGACTGGAGCTGATTACATGTTTTGTGTTTTTAAAGCTGACGGCGTACAGGACTTCATGGACCGTTGGGATCTTCAAAAGCTCACGTTGCATAACCGTCGCCCACGTCCTTGTAACATCTGCTTGCTGTAACCTCCACAATTCGTTATTTCAACTGCCACCTTCATCAACAATTGGCTGTGTGATCATAAGACAAGTGTCAAAACTGCTTCTACTTGCTTTAGTCTCCCAACTGCTTCATCGCTCGCCCTGTCGCCCAAATATCCTAGTTTCCGCCCAATCGCCCAGTCGTCCACCTTCTTGCCTATAATGAGTCTTTAACGTTGGGTCTCTTTCGGTTTGGGCCAAGGTTTAAGCCTCCTATATTTTTGGATATTTTTTGGGCGTCAACAATTACCCCCAAACTTATTATTTCAAGGCTTTTCATTCGTATACACCCTGTTTGGAGGAGATTAAAATCATATTTTTAGCAGATTTTGATAAAAGTTGTGTGGTTCAGAAGTTGCACGTCCCTTGAAATATGTGGTTGAAATTGATTTTTAACTTTGACTTAGATTAAAATTTGCACCAAACAACGGTATAATTAAGCCCCCCTTTTGGCTCCCATTTTTTGCAGACAAGATTTATTCAACATTTAATCTCAACCATCCATCTTAGTCAAACTTACCATATTTTACTTTTCAAATATTTTTTAATCACAGATTCTCCCAAAACAACTATTCAAAATCAGATTATTTTCCAAAATAATTAATGGGGTCCAAACAGGGCCGGCTAATACTCTTCAAGAAACTAAATCCTTCCTGTATATATACCTCTCCAGTTCATTACACCCTCTGCTTCTCCAGTCAACTCATTCCTCCACTTAGCATGACTACTCTGTGTATTGTCAAAATTCCTTACTGTAGTACTCCAAAAGTTAAAATGGCTCAAAACCTCAAAAAATATGAGATTATCTATCCATTTCAACAGAAGACATTGGTGACAACGCTTACTGCTGAAAAAAGCCATTTGGAAAAATGGATACAGAGTCAAAATCAAGCTACTCTGTTGGGGTTTGATATCCATAGTAAGTACACTGAAGGTGGAGGTGTTTTGGGCACGTTTGTAATTTCTGTGGAAGAAAGCACAATGATTTTTCAACGTTGGTCTAAGTACCATGGAAACAGTTTAGAGTTCAAAACTGCATGGACACTGCTAAACTTCTTGGCCAAGCACAATATGGTTGTGGTGGGTAGCAACATGGCCAGTAAAAAACATTCAATGGCTGCTGCCTTTGGGAAAAAAAATGGAACTACTGAGAGTTCTAGATTTGACCCAAAAACTTGGTAGGTACAACCTGTAATTCGAAGCTCAAGCACTTGCTGCCAAGAATCTAGGGATAGGAAACTTCAATCCTATTTGAAAAGATAAGTCCCTATGGAAAGAATAAGATGAAAACATGGTGAAATATCTCACCATAGTTAGTCAACTTCATTTTGATTTGGGAAAAATTCTTGTTTAGCAAACTTTTTTTCTCTATGTCTGTTATTTATGTAACCGATGGCAAGATTTCAAACTTTTCAATGAATTTAATCAATTTGTGAAGAGCTATTGTGTTTTGATTTTTGTTTGTTTAGTGCATCAGTAATATATTTTCTGCAGCTATTAAAATTTAGCTTGGGAGGCGTACTTGAGTCTGGAAAGGTCAAATATGTGAATTACAAGTATAAGAAAATGAGTGGAGCTGATTTCATGTTTTGTGTTTTTAACGCTGACGGCGTACATGACTTCATGGACCGTTGGGATCGTCAAAAGTGAGGGGTTGGGCTTCTTCCACGTTGCATGACCGTCGCTCACGTCCTTGTAACATCTGCTTGCTGTAACCTCCACAATTCATTATTTCAACTGCCACCTTCATCAACAATTGGCTGTGTGATCATAAGACAAGTATCAAAACTGCTTCTACTTGCTTTAGTCTCCCAACTGCTTCATCGCTCGCCCTGTCGCCCAAATATCCTAGTTTCCGCCCAAACGCCCAGTCGTCCACCTTCTTGCCTATAATGAGTCTTTAACGTTGGGTCTCTTTTGGTTTGGACCAAGGTTTAATCCTCCTATATTTTTGGATATTTTTTGGGTGTCAACAATTACCCCCAAACTTATTATTTCAAGGCTTTTCATTCGTATACACCCTGTTTGGAGGAGATTAAAATCATATTTTTAGCAGATTTTGATAAAAGTTGTGTGGTTCAGAAGTTGCACGTCCCTTGAAATATGTGGTTGAAGTTGATTTTTAACTTTGGCTTAGATTAAAATTTGCACCAGCCCGCCTTTTGGCTCCCATTTTTTGCAAACAAAATTTATTCAACATTTAATCTCAACCATCCATCTTAGTCAAAATTACCATATTTTACTTTTCAAATATTTTTTAATCACAGATTCTCCCAAAAAACTATTCAAAATCACATTATTTTCCAAAATAATTAATGGGGTCCAAACAGGGCCGGCTAATACTCTTCAAGAAACTAAATCCTTCCTGTATATATACCTCTCCAGTTCATTACACCCTCTGCTTCTCCACTCAACTCATTCCTCCACTTAGCATTACTACTCTGTGTATTGTCAAAATTCCTTGCTGTAGTACTCCAAAAGTTAAAATGGCTCAAAACCTCAAAAAATATGAGGTTATCTATCCATTTCAACAGAAGACATTGGTGACAAGGCTTACTGCTGAAAAAAGCCATTTGGAAAAATGGATACATAGTCAAAATCAAGCTACTCTGTTGGGGTTTGATATCCATAGTAAGTACACTGAAGGTGGAGGTGTTTTGGGCACGTTTGTAATGTCTGTGGAAGAAAGCACAATGATTTTTCAACGTTGGTCTAAGTACCATGGAAACAGTTTAGAGTTCAAAACTGCATGGACACTGCTAAACTTCTTGGCCAAGCAAAATATGGTTGTGGTGGGTAGCAACATGGCCAGTAAAAAACATTCAATGGCTGCTGCCTTTGGGAAAAAAATGGAACTACTGAAAGTTCTAGATTTGACCCAAAAACTTGGTAGGTACAACCTGTAATTCGAAGCTCAAGCACTTGCTGCCAAGAATCTAGGGATAGGAAACTTCAATACTATTTGGAAAGATAAGTCCCTATGGAAAGAATAAGATGAAAACATGGTGAAATATCTCACCATAGTTAGTCAACTTCATTTTGATTTGGGAAAAATTCTTGTTTAGCAAACTTTTTTTCTCTATGTCTGTTATTTATGTAACCGATGGCAAGATTTCAAACTTTTCAATGAATTTAATCAATTTGTGAAGAGCTATTGTGTTTTGATTTTTGTTTGTTTAGTGCATCAGTAATATATTTTCTGCAGCTATTGAAATATAGCTTGGGAGGCGTACTTGAGTCTGGCAAGGTCAAATATGTGAATTATGAGTATAAGAAAATGAGTGGAGCTGATTACATGTTTTGTGTTTTTAACGCTGACGGCGTACAGGACTTCATGGACCGTTGGGATCGTCAAAAGTGAGGGGTTGGGCTTCTTCCACGTTGCATAACCGTCGCCCACGTCCTTGTAACATCTGCTTGCTGTAACCTCCACAATTCATTATTTCAACTGCCACCTTCACCAACAATTGGCTGTGTGATCATAAGACAAGTGTCAAAACTACTTCTACTTGCTTTTGTCTCCCAACTGCTTCATCGCTCGCCCTGTCGCCCAAATATCTTAGTTTCCGCCTAATCGCCCAGTCATCCACATTCTTGCCTATAATGAGTATTTAACGTTGGGTCTCTTTTAGTTTGGGCCAAGGTTTAATCCTCTTATATTTTTGGATATTTTTTGGGCGTCAACAATTACCCCCAAACTTATTATTTCAAGGATTTTCATTCGTATACATCCTTTTTGGAGGAGATTAAAATCATATTTTTAGCAGATTTTGATAAAAGTTGTGTGGTTCAGAAGTTGCCCGTCCCTTGAAATATGTGGTCGAAATTGATTTTTAACTTTGACTTAAATTAAAATTTGCACCAAACAACGGTATAATTAAGCCCCCCTTTTGGCTCCCATTTTTTGCAGACAAAATTTATTCAACATTTAATCTCAACCATCCATCTTAGTCAAACTTACCATATTTTACTTTTCAAATATTTTTTAATCACATATTTTCCCAAAAAACTATTCAAAATCAGATTATTTTCCAAAATAATTAATGGGGTCCAAACAGGGCCAGCTAATACTCTTCAAGAAACTAAATCCTTCCTGTATATATACCTCTCCAGTTCATTACACCCTCTGCTTCTCCACTCAACTCATTCCTCCACTTAGCATGACTACTCTGTGTATTGTCAAAATTCCTTGTTGTAGTGCTCCAAAAGTTAAAATGGCTCAAAACCTCAAAAAATATGAGATTATCTATCCATTTCAACAGAAGACATTGGTGACAACGCTTACTGCTGAAAAAAAACCATTTGGAAAAATGGATACAGAGTCAAAATCAAGCTACTCTGTTGGGGTTTGATACCCATAGTAAGTACACTGAAGGTGGAGGTGTTTTGGGCACGTTTGTAATTTCTGTGGAAGAAAGCACAATGATTTTTCAACGTTGGTCTAAGTACCATGGAAACAGTTTAGATTTCAAAACTGCATGGACACTGCTAAACTTCTTGACCATGCAAAATATGGTTGTGGTGGGTAGCAACATGGCCAGTAAAAACCATTCAATGGCTGCTGCCTTTGGGAAAAAAATGGAACTACTGAAAGTTCTAGATTTGACCCAAAAACTTGGTAGGTACAACCTGTAATTCGAAGCTCAAGCACTTACTGCCAAGAATCTCGGGTTAGGAAACTTCAATCCTATTTGGAAATATAAGTCCCTATGGAAAGAAGAAGATGAAAACATGGTGAAATATCTCACCATAGTTAGTCAACTTCATTTTGATTTGGGAAAAATTCTTGTTTAGCAAACTGTTTTTCTCTATGTCTGTTATTTATGTAACCGATGGCGGGATTTCAAACTTTTCAATGAATTTAATCAATTTGTAAAGAGCTATTGTGTTTTGATTTTTGTTTGTTTAGTGCATCAGTAATATATTTTCTGCAGCTATTGAAATATAGCTTGGGAGGCGTACTTGAGTCTGGCAAGGTCAAATATGTGAATTACGAGAATAAGAAAATGAGTGGAGCTGATTACATGTTTTATGTTTTTAACGCTGATGGCGTACAGGACCATGCCCTCGCTTTCATGGACCGTTGGGATTGCCAAAAGTGAGATGTTGGGCTTCGCGACTTTAAATGGCCATAACTTTGACATACGGTGTCCGTTTTGGGCTCGTAAGTACTTTCCGGAGTCGTCTCGATGAGCCCTACAAGACTTACAGCTACGATGTGACGACGATGAATTTTAGCCATTTGAAGTCGTTTACTAAGTGAAAAACTGCGTATTTGTGTGGATAGTCGAGCCATTAATCGCATCACCGTAAGGTACCGTTTTCCGATTCCAAGGCTTGATGATTTACTTGATCAGTTGGGGGGTTCGACTGTGTTTACCAAACTGGATTTGAAGAGTGGATACCACCAAATTCGTCTTCGCTCTGGAGATGAATGGAAAACGGACTTCAAAACTCGCGAGGAGTTGTTTGAGTGGTTGGTGATGCTTTTTCGAATGCGCCGAGTACTTTTCATGCGTGTCATGAACGAGGCATTATGTCCTTTTATTAGACGATGTGTTGTGGTTTATTTTGAAGACATTCTGGTTTATAGTAAAACAGTGGATGAGCATGTTCTGCATCTGAGGGAAGTTTTGACAGTGTTGCATCGGGATTCATTCTTTGCAGCGAAAAAGAAATGTGTATTTTTCTCCGACCGTGTGCTGTTTTTGGGTTATGTCATTTCGACAGGCGGAGTCGAGGTGGACTCGGCTAAGATTGAGGCCATACAATTATGGCCGCGACCACGCACAGTGACTGAGGTGCGGAGCTTTCATGGTTTGGCGTCATTTTACCGACGCTTCATTCCTCATTTTAGTTCACTGGTCGCCCCTCTCACAGATTGTATGAAGGGTTCCACTTTTCAGTGGTCGACAGAAGCGGAACAGGCCTTTTCGTGTATTAAGGAGCTGCTAACTTCTGCTCCAATTTTAGCCCTCTCAGATTTTAATAAACAATTCACCTTGCATTGTGATGCTTCAAAGGTCGGCATTGGGGCTGTTCTGAGCCAAGATAGGCGTGCAGTAGTGTATTACAGTCAAAAATTATCCGGTGCTCGTGGTCGGTATAGTACGTAGACGTCAAACTTTATTCAGTGGTGCAGGCTGTTCGCCACTGGCGACATTATTTATTTCAGAAGGAGTTTGTGTTGTATAGTGATCATGAGGCGTTGAAGCATCTTTCGACAAAAGATTCCAATTCTTCTCGTCACGCCACCTGGATATCTTATCTCCAGCAGTTCACATTTGTCCTCAAGCACCAATCTGGTGTAGTGAACAAGGTGGCAGATGCCCTCAGTCGGCGATATTCGTTATTGGGTCAATTGCGGGTGGCTGTTCCGGGTTTTGATACGTTTGCTGACCTTTATGAGTCGGATCCATTTTTTTGCCCCGTTCTGAAGAAAGTTCTGAGTGGTGAGACTTCGGAATATATATTGGATAGGGGTTTCCTTTTTAGAGGATTGCAGCTCTGTGTTCTGGACTGTAGTTTGAGGCTCAAGATCATTGGGGAATCTCATGGGGAAGGCCATGTAGGCCGTGACCGCACCTTTGCGTTGATCTCAACATCATTCTACTGGCCTACTCTTAGGCATGAAGTGTCCAGGTATGTCGAACGTTTTCGCATTTGTCATATGGCCAAGGGTCGCACTACCAATGTAGGGTTGTATAGGCCACTTCCTATTCCCGACATGCCTTGGACAGATGTGAGCATAGATTTTGTGGTGGTTTGCCACGGACACAGCGTGGTAATGATTCAATTTTCGTTATTGTCGATCGTTTTTCAAAGATGGTCCATTTTGTTCCCTGTAAGAAAACAGGGGACGCGGTGCATGTGGCATAGTTATTTTTTCAGGAGGTTTACAGATTGCATGGTTTACCCGCTTCCAAAGTTTCTGATAGGGATACTCAGTTTTTGAGCCACTTCAGTGCAGCCTGTGGAAGCTTGTGAATACTGCCCTGAATTTTAGCAGTGCCTACCATCCACAGACGGATGGGCAGACGGAGGTCGTAAATCGCTCCTTGGGAGAGCTACTGCGCAGCCTGGTAGGTGATAATATCCGATCTTGGGATCGTTGTTTGAGTCAGGCGGAATTTGCTTACAACCATGCAGTTAATCGGAGTACAGGCTTTAGCCCTTTTCAGGTGGTTTACAACTTGGTGCCCCGCGGTCCCATTGATCTGATTACACTTCCTAGTAAGGTCCATCCTCATGGCAGTGCTGTTGATTTTATGGATAGTCTGCAGCAGATTCATCAGAAAACTCGCGAGAAACTTTTGGAGTCCACTGCCAATTACAAATAGTTTTTTGATCGCAAGCGGCGTCATGTGGAGTTTGAGGTGGGGGATTTTGTGTGGGCCGTTTTGACTAAGGACTGTTTCCCAGCTCATGAGTACAGTAAGTTGGCCTCCAGAAAAATTGGTCCGGTAGAAATCATAGAGAAGATCAACCCTAATGCCTACAGATTGAATCTTCCCAGCCACATTCGGACAGCGGATGTGTTTAACGTTAAGCATTTGGTTCCTTTCGTTGATGATGAGGATACGGATATCATCCCTTTCGATTCGAGGGCGAATCGCTTGGACCTCGGTGGAGATGATGGCGTACAGGACCAGGCCCTCACATTCATGGACCGCTGGGATCGCCAAAAGTTAGGTGTTGGGCTTCGCGACTTTAAATGGCCATAACTTTGTCATACGGTGTCCGTTTTAGGCCCATAAGTACTTTCCGGAATCATCTCGACGAGCCCTACAAGACTCACTACTATGCTATGACAACGATGGATTTTAGCCGTTTGAAGTCGTTTACTAAGTGAAAAACTGCGTTTTGTCCTTTTTTTTATCATTTTTTTGTTCGTTTTACTTATTTTCGGCGAGTCCAGCCCATTGTTGGATAAAGCCCGTTAGGTTTTTTCTATTTAAACGTTTCCTTCATTGTTCTAGGTTTTTGGTTGAATTCAAATAAAAGTTTGGGATTTTTTTTGAATTGCAATCCTTTCTTGAGAAATTGGCAATTGTTTGAATTGTGAAATTTTTTTATCTTAGGCGAGCCTACATCAAACGCTTTGGGGCAGATTACTTTTGCTTATGCTGGAGCTGATTACGAGTACTTTCGAATTCTTATCTTTCTTAACAACTGTGACGCCCCGAGTTCCGTAAAACCCGGGTCGCCACTTCATCTCTTTAAAACTAACTCTTTTACGAAAAATATTGCGAAAATAAATGAATTTTAAGAAAATCTAAACATCACATTCATTTGAAAAATTTCAACGGAACTCACGTTTAAATAAATTCTCTTGAGAAACATTCCATAAAATTTCAAAACTCGGATAAATAAACAAGTTCCAAAAATCTCAACTTTCAAAATAATTTAAAATAAATGTTTGCCATCATTGCCCATCATTCGCCACCGCTTCCGATCTCTGCAAATGTTGTTAAAAACGGAGTGAGCATTTCAAAAGAAATACTCAGTAGACTCATCGCCAATAATTAATTTACAAGATAATTGAACACGTAATTATGCAAATAATACAATGACATTCTCTTCTTAATCATAGGCATCACATAGTGAATGCAAATGAACATACTCTTCTCTTATGCGCTAACGCATATAAGTTATGATATGCATAACATAAATTTCTCTTCTGATCTCATAAGAGATCCTCTTGTCTTATCTCATAAGAGATATTCTTGTCTTATGCAATTAAGCATATAATCACGTAAATCCACATAACACATGCAATTATAATATAAATCAATTAGTGGGGGCGAGTCTACCTCAATAGCACGAGTCACTTAAAAGTGGAGCGGGAAATAACATCAATCTGTCAATCGTCCACACGTTTCGTCTAGCCAAAATGTGAAATAAAGCTTTGAATTAGTAATTGGAAATTTTAAGGTTTTAAAAATGATAAAATAAAATTTAGAGACTCAATTGGAATTTATTAAAACTGAAAATAAAAGTTTAGGGACTGAAATAAATATTTTGAAAATAGGGGGGCTGATTAGAAACACTTTAAATCTGCAGGGGCTGAATTATAAGAAATCTTTAAAACTGAAAGTACTGAATTAAAACATTTAAACTAAAAGGACTGAAATTAAACTATTCAAAACTTGAGGGACTAAAATAAGAGCTTTATAAAATTTGGGGCTAAAATGTAAATTTTAAAAAAATTTCAAAATATAACCTATAATATATACCTCTCTCTCTCTCTAAAAACAGATCAGAAGAGGGGAGTGAGAGTGAGGCGAGATGGGCGACGGGAAGAAGGGAACGCTCGGACTCCGGCTGCTGACTTCACAACCGGCGATATCGCCACCGTCTCGTGGTGGCGCCGGTGCGTGGGAGGGGGCGGCTTTGGGCAGATTTGGGGTGCGAAAGGCAAGATGAACCGAGGCTGGATTGGGTTTTGGAGTGTGATTCCCGGCCAACAATCAGATCGAATATTGAGGTAGGTGCTTGGGTTTGTCTATTTCTTGTGTTTGGGTTTGATTTGAGCTGGTTGGAGGTGATGTTTTGGGTTTGGTGGTGGCTGGTGGTTCGACATTACGGTGATGTTGCAGGTGGCGGTTTGGAGTTGGGGAAGGTTGGGTTCAATTCCGATGACTGAGGTGGTGATGATGGTCGCGAGGTGCTGCGGGGTGGTTATTGGTTAATTAATTCTGGGTTTGGATTTGAAGTTTAGTTTGGGTGATGGTGGCAGTCTGAAGTGGCTTAATGGAAGGGACGGTGAAGAAGGGGGCAGATTGATAGAGGTGGTGGTTCGACTGTGGTATTGTGTGGTCCGGCTGGGAGTTGGAGACTGTGGTTGTGTTGGTGGATTGGTGTTGTTTCATGTGAGGCCGGTTGTGGATTAACAAAAGGGGCGGTGGTAGTGTTTGGAAAATGGGGCAGTGGCAGTGCTGAGCTGCTGGAGACATGAGGTTGAGTGTTGTGAGAGTGTGAGATATGGAGGTGGGGAAGTGATGATGTTGTGTGGTTTCGGTGAAGGTGCACATTGCAAGTTAAAGTGGCAGTAGGTGATGGCTGGTTGTGGTGAAATCTGTGAGCTTGTGTGTGGTGATGGGGAGAGAGAATACATACCTGAGTTGTGAGCTAACAACCGCGAGGGAGAGGGATGAGGGTTTATGAACATTAATTTTTAGGGCACAGATTTCTAGGTTTTTAAATGGGCCAAGAACTTGGGCTGTAAGAATTTCCTAATTGGACTGAAAAATATTCAAAATTGGATTACATAATTTTTGACCAAAAAAGACAAAATATTGGACTAATTAAATTGGACTCGAAATTATCACCAATTTGGTTTTAAAATAATAAGGAAAATCAGTAATTTAAAATATTTGAGACTGAGCTCGACTTGGAATAGTTTTAAATTTTTTTATTTTATTTTATTTTAAAATGACTAGACGAACGCGCTTCACGTTTAAAAGTAGAAATTCGGGATTAAATCTTAACGACACGTTTTTCGAGAAAATTTATTTTGTTTTATTTAAAAATTCTCGATCGCTACAACAACTGTACTATGGTAACAATAGATTATTCAATGTTTAAATAGGTCCAAATTTGTTATTGCATTCTTATTCTGTAAATTATGTGGGTACTGCATATTTACATTCATCTTTTTGGGATTTTCATAATGCCTTATTTTACCGAATACATAGTTATTAGCTGATAGTAACATTCATTAATTTCCTATTGTATTTTCTGATACATCTCTGAGGTATCTTGCAACAATATCGTACAAAGAAGCAGATAGCTGTTGTTACCTATTTTATTTTATTGACAACTAGCTGGCCAGGCAAGGATAAGGCATAACTAGATTTGCCAAGCTTCTATTATGAATTTTTTACACGGTAGAAGGCACTGCAAACAAATTGTACAAGGAAAAATATGAAATAAAGGTATCGAGCTTGTAATTTGAGCACAAGGTGAAAAAATATTAGAAGATTGCTTACCTTACTCCAGATTGTATTCAACATATTTTGTTATATAGGATAATGAGGAGTTCATTTCCCAATGTCCAAAAATTGTACTATAGATTGCCATCACTTCTTTCATTCCACTTCAAGTTCAAACCGTATATGCAACCATAAGACCTTAGGTTAAGTTATTTTAAATAGATCGCCGATAATACTTCAAAAAAAAAAAAAAAAAAATAGATAGTTGAAAATATTCGTTACAAAACAGATTTCGGTTTCAAATTAGTTATACACGTTACCTCAGCCGCAATAAACAATGGTTAGATTTTTTACGTTTTATTTTTTCTCTTCACTTTATAGTTTGTAGATGCAGGTAGTTTGTTGCTGAAATATGTTTGAAGGATTGAATTGTCCCTCTTTATAGGCATGTTCGATTGGAAAACTGTACTCTCATGGCATCACTCCAGATTCTGAATGAAAGCATTTGGGAAAAAAGAAGATTGTGTCATTCTTCTAAAAATTTAGAAAATGATTTGACTGATTATGATGGGTGGTTGTTGATCGGTTAATTTGTTTCTTGTATTTATTGGTTCATTGGCATTAAATTTCTTTGATGTACATAATTGCTCCATGTTGTACACCTGAAGATGGAAGATGCCTTTTTTGTTCCATTGCTTGCAATCTGGGACGTCTGCTTCAAATGAGGGGCTTGTTGTTATCATAAGGTATGAGACAACAGGGTGACACAGGAAGATGTCTTGGTTTACATGAACCAAATGCTAGCTATTTAGAATTAGTGGCATACCTAGACTCTCCATAATCTGTATTAGATAGTTGTTCCATGTTCTTTATTTGTGCTCAAGTTAAATAACATTTAAGTTTTAACTCCAAATTCTTTGTGGTTGCCCTATATTGTTAAAATTCAATACATTATCAACTTTCCAACGCGTTACCTCTGGTAAAGAAATCACAAACTGACAGTAGTTTAGATTGATTCCTATTCAACAGGATTTATGTTGCTGTATGAAAAAACTTATTTAACCTGGTGCAAATCTGAATTTAACATTTTTCGGGTCCTTTTGAGTTTCCTCCAAATTCTCGGTTTCTTGGAGTTTCTCGATACCTTGAAAGATTTTCTTCATGGCCCTTTCCCTCTTCCACCATTCACTTTACCAGCCAAAGCCTTGTCAGGGTGTTCTTCAATTTTATCCAAGGTGGTATCTTTTCTAGACCTTGACTTGGTAAGCTTCATTATTCGATTAGCTCCAACAAGAAGAGAACCCTTCATCCACGAAGCAGTGGGTGCCTTGATGGCTGGACCCAGTTGTGAAAAGTGTGAACATTTTGCAGCATAATCGGGTTCTCATACAAAATGCTGCTGGTTTTTTCAACTTTTGCATTACTGTCATTAATAAAAGGACTGTAAAAGATGGCGAAACATACTTTAGATACAGAATTTTAGGTAAGAACCATCAAAATCAGCAGATGAGATGAATGCTTTGAAAATGTATTACCCTAAATCGAACCAAAACGAGTCCAACACTTGATGGTGCTTGCAATCCTGATTAAGCTAAGAGATAAAAATAAAAAAATAAAAAAATAAATGAAAACAAGTCCTGGGTTCGTTGGTCAGAGAGGAGTGTAGGAATGGCGCTGATTGGTGATGTGATAGAGGGTGACGGTAGTTGTTAGGACACTCGTGGAGGAGGCGGTGAAGAGGAGTGAGAGAATGATGGGGAAAATAGACTACCATTGCCGGAGGAATCACCATTGAAGGAGCGTGACTCGATGTTAAATCTACCCTCCAAGTATAAAGGGGTCAAGTTATAGCCTAGCAATAATCCAGGGTCATTCTTCCTAGGGATTTTATTGGTATCGTAATATTTGCTAAATTCGAGTCTTAAACTATGATTTCTAAATTACTTAAATGATAAAAAAATATAATTAAATTGCAATGAACGAGAAATTTGAGTGGAGTTATTCTTTCGCTATCAATTGGGTTTTGCAAGTAAGATTAGTGTGAATTTCTTGAGATCGATAAGATTTGGAAATATTAGTACGAAAATTAGTCAATTTATTTTACGGCATTTAGTCGAGCATGTTGTGTGCATAATCAATACATACCACATCAACGACATCAATCGAAGTAAAATAATTTGAAAACTTAAAACAATTTGTAAACTCTTATCAATAACAAGAATTCATCCATAAGAAATTAAACATACCCATTGAAGCTAAGAATAACTCCCCTCAAATGTAACTTAGCCGAACATAATTGAATTAACCAAAATAAAATTCATCCAATCAAGAACCATTACTAAAGAACGGAATTCAAATTTGAAAATGAAAATTCGATAACTAAAAATATATTAAAATCAACTAACATCAATAATCTAAAAATTCTATAACCAACATTATAACTCAAACTAAACTAATGTCAATAATTTGAAATTATAGAAATTAACATAGAACAATCAAAAGTCTAAGCAAAATATGAATAAAATCTGGAAAGAATCAACCGAAACCGTGAGCTGCTGTTGGCGGGGCTGCTGCTGGGCGTGAGGTGGACCGAGGGTGATGACGGAGGTTCAGGAGCGGCTGAAGTGCAGAGCTGAGGGAAGAGATATGCTAGCTGCTGCAACTGGTGGTTGGCAGGAACGAAGCAGAAGTCAGCGAGAGGGAGAGATGGTGAGAGACGTCTGGCTGCGTGAAAATGAGGGAAGGAGACGAGGCAGAGAGTTCTGAGAATACAGAGGTTGGTTTGTGAAGAAGTGAGCAGCGAGAGAGCGAGAAGAGAAAAGCAGAGGAGTAGAGAGAAGAAAGGACTGGGTTCGGCTGCTGAAGGTTGCTGTTGGGACCTGAAACAGAATTCTTGCGGCTGCTGGGTCTTGAAGGTGGAGAGGGAGAAAACGGCTGGTGAGTGGTTGAAGATGAAGGCAGACAGAGAATGAGGAAGATGAGCGGCTGGACGTTGAGAGACTTGTTGGCTGCGTGGCTGAAAGAAGGAGAAGTGGCTGGTCGGTTTGAGAGAAGACGGTGAAGGCTGTTGCTGTGTGAAAGTGAGATGGAGACAGAGAGTAGGCAGCGAGGGAGAGGAAAGAAGAGACGGAGATGGATGGGTGTTGTAGGTTTTTTTTCTCAATTTTGGGCTTTTTCGAGTCCATTAAACTAGGGGTTTTTTGAGATAAAATTTGTCCAAAATGTACCTGCAATTAAATAAATGAAATTATTAACAAATAAAATCAATTTAGAGTTTAACAAATAAAACTGAATCTTTAATAAATTTTACTCTAAATGAAAAAATTTATATCCCAAAATCGTATTTTTCATTTATTTACCTATCTAAAATACGTAAAATTGGACAATAATCACACTCCCCAACTAGCTTTTTGCTAGTCTCTAGCAATTCAAGCGAATTAAAAACATGATTAGCTCAATGAAAAAAAACTTCAATTGTAAAGTCAAGAATGAATTTAGATAGTCGAGCACAGCAACTTCGCAAAATCAAGAGATCAAGCGTTATATCCAAATTAATCCGTAAAAACATTCCCAAAATTTTGTGTGTGTGTGTTTTAAGCCGATCCATCAAACCACTGACCCCAACACATACAGTGTTAAGTATTCACTCAAGCCAAGTATAAACTCCATACACTCACGGGTATGTGTATTTTGTTTCTGGATTGGTTAGGGGGTCACTCATGGAGTTTGGAAATTGATCACTCAAGCATTCAAGACAGGCTATATATATGTGGATGACAGTAATGCAAATATTGACCTCATGAAAAACTCACAACCATTGGGACTCAACCATTCTTACCACAAACCTACTTAAGATCAAAATGTCAATGTCAATGTAAAGGTTATGATGGTGTTATCAAGGGAACTGATAAGGAGTGGTGAAAGAAAAGGTTTACATGTTCCAATGATAATAGTAGAACAATAAATTCCAATGGAAGTATAAGAGGCAATGTAGCCTTTTTTTTTTTTTTTTTTAGATAAGGGAATAAAAGAAGTGGGTAGAAATCGAAGACTTTCAAAATATAAGCAAGGATAATAATTTTCACTTTTAATCACACTTCGAGCTTGCTTTCTTCTTCACATCCTTTACTTTCTCTTCAATACGTCTCCATTTTCTTTTTTTTTTTTCAAACTGAAATCCTCTCAAATAATTTTTCAACATTTTCCTCTAGTCTCAATGACTGTCAAAATACTTTCCAACTCCACTTTTCTTTCTTTTCATGCACTGAACATTTTTTTTTTCAAATATGGAGCAAAAATACTTATCCTCACTTATACTTGAAAGTAGAAACAAGGTTATGTATTTATGGAAGCAATGTCTGGATGCAACGTCATCTTTAATGTGAAATAAATGAAAGAGATTTGTGGCTATGAGGGAATTTTTGGATATGAAGGGATTTGTGATGGGAAGAGAAAATGATAACGTTAGCTTCAAATGGTCAAATTTTTATTTGACGTTGACCTTCATCGTTTCTTAAGTATAAACCACCAACAATCCACAATCCGTGTAATGATGCCCAATGAAAGTAGCAATATCAAACAAGGGCAATATAAGAAAACTACCAATCACTCAACTCTCATGATGAATAAATAAAATTACTTAACTTGAGAGAGCTCTAGTTGTATGTGTTGACTATCCATCTTACCACAAGGCTTAAATTCGTGCATAAAATTTTTTTAGGAGGGAGGTCTTTACAGAATAACAAAGATATAACTCAAGACTCAAGATGTACTCAATTTTAATGCTCAACTATCACAAAAGAATTTATGCAAAACAAGTACATTTGAGTCACTCTCCCCCCAACTAAAATCAGACATTGTCCTCAATGACTCAAAGAGAAGAAAAATGAACAGTGAATAATAGACACGACTCAAAATGAATTCAAGCTAAGGGAGAAGAGTATACCTGAGAGGAGGCTTATGCACATGAGCAATTATTCAAGAATAAAAAACTAAAAAATGAAGAAAAGAATAAAACTGCAAAACAAAAAGAAAATATATATATAATAATAAAAGTTAGTTCCAAGAAAATCAGCTGCTGGAAGCAGGGTCCAGCAGAGGTAGTTCATTAATATTAGCAGAAAAATTATCCAAAAATAGTTTCAGACGTTGTCCATTAACTTTAAAAACGGTACCAGTTTTTGGATCCAAGATTTCAACTGCTCCATAAGGGTAAACAGTTTGCACAATGTAAGGACCAATCCAATTAGTTCTCAACTTACCAGGAAAGAGATGAAGCTTAGAGTCATACAACAAAACTTTCTGAGAGGGGAAAAATGATTTTCTAAAAATTTTCTTATCGTGAAAAACTTTCATTTTCTCTTTTGAAATTTTTGCATTCTCATATGCTTCCAAACGCAATTCATCTAACTCATTCAATTTTAATTTCCTAAACTCACCAGCTTGATCTAGATCAAAGTTGAGTGTCTTGATTGCCCAATAAGCTTTATGTTCGATTTCAACCGGCAAGTGACAAGGTTTTCCAAATACAATTCTATAAGGCGACATTCCAAGAATAGTTTTAAAAGCAGTTCTATAGGCCCATAAAGCATCATCTAGTTTTATAGCCCAATCTTTTCTATTTGGATTCACTGTTTTTGTCAAAATGCCTTTAATTTCCCGGTTGGCTAATTCAGTTTGACCATTAGTTTGAGGGTGATAGGGAGTGGAAACTTTATGCCTAATGCCATATTTCTTTAACAGAGTTTCAAAAGGTTTATTACAAAAATGTGTTCCACCATCGCTAATTATGGCCTTAGGCATACCAAACCTAGAAAAAATATGTTCTTTCAAAAATTTGAGCACAACTTTATGGTCATTTGTTCTACATGGAATAGCCTCTACCCATTTTGACACATAATCAACAGCGACCAATATATATAGATATCCAAAAGAAGGGGGAAAGGGACCCATAAAGTCTAATCCCCAACAATCAAAAATTTCAAGAACAAGGATTGGAGCTAATGGCATCATATTCCTATGGCTGATACTACCAAGTTTCTGACATGCTTCACAATTTTTACAAAAGGTATGAGCATCCTTAAATAAACTAGGCCAATAAAAACCACATTGAAGTACCTTAGCAGATGTTTTCTGCGAAGAGAAATGGCCTCCGCAAGCATGAGAATGACAGAAAGTAAGAACTTGTTGTACCTCATCATGAGGAACACATCTTCGGATAATTTGATCAGCACAATATTTGAATAAGTATGGATCGTCGTAGAAGAAGTTCCTTGCAATAACTTTCATCCTCATTTTGTCTTGGACACTCCAATTTGAAGGCATATGACCTGTGACCAGATAATTAACCAAGTCAGCAAACCATGGAACAATATTCAAGCTAAATAACTGTTCATCAGGAAATGAATCATTTAAAGGGTGAGAAACTTTTGAATTATCAGAATTTAATCTGGATAAATGATCAGCGACAACATTTTCCACCCCTTTTTTATCCTTAATTGTGATGTCAAATTCCTGCAATAACAAAATCCATCGAATGAGTCTAGGTTTAGCATCTTTCTTTGTGAACAAATATTTAAGAGCAGAATGATCGGTAAAGATGGTAACAGGGGTTCCAATAAGATAAGTTCGAAATTTTCCAGTGCAAAAACTATTGCTAGCAGCTCTTTTTCAGTAGTTGTGTAATTTAATTGAGCTTGATTCAAAGTTTTGCTAGCATAGTAGATTACACAAGGTTCTTTACCTTTCCTCTGGCCAAGCACCGCCCCTACAGCTATATCACTTGCGTCACACATTAATTCAAAAGGTAGAGACCAATCAGGTGATCTAACTATGGGTGCAGTGGTGAGTGCCTTTTTTAAATGTTCAAAAGCTGCAGTGCATTCATTAGTCCAAACAAATTTTGTATCATGCATTAAAAGTGTAGTCAAAGGTTTTGCTATGATACTAAAATCTTTTATGAACCTCCTATAAAAACCTGCATGGCCTAAAAATGATCGAACGTCTTTTACACTTGAAGGAATAGGCAACCTAGAAATTGAATCTACTTTTGCCTTATCTACTTCCATGCCATCAGAAGAAATTATATGACCTAAAACAATTCCTCGTGTTACCATGAAATGACATTTCTCCCAATTAAGGAGAAGTTGCTTATCTTCACACCTGCATAAAACAGCTTTCAAATTTGTTAGGCAATCATCAAATGAATTACCATACACAGAGAAATCGTCCATAAAAACTTTCAAAATGTTTTCTATCATATCACTGAATATGCTAAGCATGCATCTTTGAAAGGTTGCTGGGGCATTACAAAGACCAAAAGGTATTCTTTTAAAAGCAAACGTCCCAAAAGGGCAAGTAAAAGTAGTTTTTTCTTGGTCTTCTAATGCTATTTCAATTTGATGATAGCCTGAAAAACCATCCAAAAAACAATAGAATGAATGTCCAGCAACTCTTTCTAGCACTTGATCTAAAAATGGTAAAGGAAAATGGTCTTTTCTGGTCATGGAATTCAATTTCCTATAATCTATGCACATTCTCCAACTAGTAGGTACCCTTTTTGTTATCATTTCCCCCTGTTCATTTTCAACAACAGTAACCCCAATTTTCTTAGGAACTACTTGAGTAGGACTTACCCATTTGCTGTCTGCAATAGGATAAATAATACCTGCATCAAGTAATTTTAAAACTTCGTTTTTAACAACCTCTTTCATGTTAGGGTTTAGCCTTCTTTGAGATTCCCTTGAAGGATTAGCATTTTCTTCTAGGAAAATTCTATGAGTGCACACTAAAGGACTAATTCCCTTAATATCTGCTATAGTCCAACCTATTGCAGATCTATGATCATTCAATACTTCCAACAACAAATTTTCCTGATCACAAGTAAGAGTAGAAGAGATTACCACAGGGTATGATTCATTAGGTCCCAAGAATGCATACTTTAGTTCCGATGGAAGAGGTTTAAGCTCCAGAGTTGGCATCTTTTCTGCTGATGTTTGCATGGGTGTCTGGCTAACATTTAGAGGCTCAATGTTGGGCTGCCAAGCTCTTACAGCTGCTGTTGTTATACCTTTTAAAGAGTCTTGAATGTTGTCCAATTCGAGATTTTGCTCAAGTTGTTTATCAGGATCTTCTAGCTCAACTAGCAGCTCTTCCAGCATATTAACGTCCTGTACTTCATCAAAATCTTTTGGTTGCCTACAAGCATTGAAAATGTTAAGCTCCAAAGACATATTTCCAAAAGTTAACTTTAAAATACCACTTCTACAATTTATTAAAGCATTTGAAGTTGCAAGAAATGGTCTACCAAGAATAACAGGGATTTGAGGAGAAATTTTAGGTGTATTTTGAACATCAATAACAACAAAATCAACTGGGTAATAAAATTTATCGACTTGAACCAAAACATCCTCAATTATCCCTCTAGGCATCTTAATAGATCTATCTGCTAATTGTAAAATCATGGGGGTAGGCTTAAGTTCACCTAGACCAAGTTGTGTGTATACACTGAAGGGCAAAAGATTCACACTCGAACCTAAATCTAGCAATGCATGACCAATACGAGTGGTTCCTATCATACAAGCAATGGTTGGAGAACCAGGATCTTTAAATTTTTGAGGAGTTTGACATTGTATGATAGAACTCACTTGTTCAGTTAAAAATGCCTTGTTCTTAACAGCTAGCTTCCTTTTCACTGTACACAAATCCTTAAGAAATTTAGCATAGGCAGGGACTTGTTGAATTGCATCTAACAGAGGAATATTTACCCTAACTTGCTTAAAAATTTCATGAATTTCTGTTTGATTTTTGGTCTTATTACCCGGTTGTAATCTTTGAGGGAAAGGGGCAGGGGGTGCACCTACTATTTGCTTAGGTGGTTCCTGAACATCAGATACAGATTTTAGTATAGTATCATCGACAGGAGGTTTAGCTTGCTTACCCACCAAGTTCTCTTGAGGTTCAGGAACTTGGATTTGCTTACCGTTTCTCAAGGTAGTTACTGCTTTCACATGTCTCAGATTGGATTCATCGACCCCATTGTATTGAGTTTGAGGATTAGGCATTGGTTGAGCTGGAAACTTACCTTTTTCTTGTGCACTTGCCTGGGTAGTCAACTTTGTAAGCTGAGATCGGATGTCATTAATGGCCTGAGAGTTTTGATTGTTGATGGCAGCTTGGCTTTGCATGAATTGTTGGATTTGGTCTTCCAGACTTCTCTTCTGCGGTGGCATATATGGTGTTGGTTGTGAAGGTCCAGCATTGTTGCCAACATTATTGCTTCCTCCTTGATCATTCCTCCAACTGAAATTGGGATGATTTCTCCAACCTGGATTATACGTACTCGAATATGGATTAGAATACGGTTTGGAAATCATATTAACAGCAACAGATTGATCAAAATACATCTCTTTTAGTTGGGGAAGTGCAGGACAATCAGAGGTTAAATGCTGTGCATCATCACAAATTGAACATTTTTCTAAAATAGTGGAAGAGGAATTGACTTCATTCACTTTTTGAGTTTCCAAGTTTTCAAGTTTTCGAGTGATGACAGCCAATCGGGCATTTATGTCATCATCTGCTCTAAGTGAATGAATTCCATTTCCAGATGCAATTTTTGGAAATTCAGTTTTTATTGTAACACCCCTATCAAATTCATCAATGTTATCCCAAGATTGGGCATTTTCAGCTAAATCATCAAAAAATGTAAAAACGTCATTCGGGTTTTTTGCAAAGAAGTCACCATTACTCATGGTTTGCACAAATTGTCTCATTTCAGGTCTGAGCCCTTCATAAAAAAATTTCGTTAACATCCATTTTTCATAACCATGATGGGGGCAAGATAACAACAAATCTTTAAATCTTTCCCAACTAGTGTAAAAATTTTCATTATTCTTTTGAGAAAAATTCATGATTTGTCTTTGAATAGCGGTGGTTCTTTGTGGTGGAAAAAACTTTTTAATGAACTCTTTCCGCATATTCGCCCAATTTGTAATTGAACTAGGCCTCAAAGAGTTAAGCCATGACTTAGCTTTATCCTTTAGTGAAAAAGGGAAAAGCTTGAGTCGAATGACTTCCTCAGTGCAATTTCTTTCAAGAAAAGTAAAACAAACCCCTTCGAATTCCTGGATGTGGTGATATGGACTCTCTGATGGCATCCCATGGAAGCGTGGTAGATGATCAATCATTCCCGGTTTGAAATTGAAGACCGCTGCATTTGCAGGCGTCACTATGCATGACGGAGTGCTTGTCATCGTTGGAAAAATGTAGTCTCTAAGACTTCGAACGACTGGCGCCTCATTTGGATCTGCAATATTTTCCATTACTACCTGCTGATTTTCAAGAATTAAAAATTGGTTAGTAGGTTCCGATCTTACTAATCGCTTAGAATTATCTCGAAACCAAACGGACATAAATAAAGAACAATATTAAGAAATAGTAGAAGAGACGAGAATAAATAATTAAATAATAATAAAATAAAATGAATTCAGCAAAAATCAATTAACACCAAATAATCCCCGGCAACGGCGTCAAAAACTTAACTCGATGTTAAATCTACCCTCCAAGTATAAAGGGGTCAAGTTATAGTCTAGCAATAATCCAGGGTCATTCTTCCTAGGGATTTTATTGGTATCGTAATATATGCTAAATTCGAGTCTTAAACTATGATTTAATAATTACTTAAATGATAAAAAAAATATAATTAAATTGCAATGAACGAGAAATTTGAGTGGAGTTATTCTTTCGCTATCAATTGGGTTTTGCAAGTAAGATTAGTGTGAATTTCTTGAGATCGATAAGATTTGGAAATATTAGTACGAAAATTAGTCAATTTATTTTACGGCATTTAGTCGAGCATGTTGTGTGCATAATCAATACATACCACATCAACGACATCAATCGAAGTAAAATAATTTGAAAACTTAAAACAATTTGTAAACTCTTATCAATAACAAGAATTCATCCATAAGAAATTAAACATACCCATTGAAGCTAAGAATAACTCCCCTCAAATGTAACTTAGCCGAACATAATTGAATTAACCAAAATAAAATTCATCCAATCAATAACCATTACTAAAGAACGGAATTCAAATTTGAAAATGAAAATTCGATAACTAAAAATATATTAAAATCAACTAACATCAATAATCTAAAAATTCTATAACCAACATTATAACTCAAACTAAACTAATGTCAATAATTTGAAATTATAGAAATTAACATAGAACAATCAAAAGTCTAAGCAAAATATGAATAAAATCTGGAAAGAATCAACCGAAACCGTGAGCTGCTGTTGGCGGGGCTGCTGCTGGGCGTGAGGTGGACCGAGGGTGATGACGGAGGTTCAGGAGCGGCTGAAGTGCAGAGCTGAGGGAAGAGATATGCTAGCTGCTGCAACTGGTGGTTGGCAGGAACGAAGCAGAAGTCAGCGAGAGGGAGAGATGGTGAGAGACGTCTGGCTGCGTGAAAATGAGGGAAGGAGACGAGGCAGAGAGTTCTGAGAATACAGAGGTTGGTTTGTGAAGAAGTGAGCAGCGAGAGAGCGAGAAGAGAAAAGCAGAGGAGTAGAGAGAAGAAAGGACTGGGTTCGGCTGCTGAAGGTTGCTGTTGGGACCTGAAACAGAATTCTTGCGGCTGCTGGGTCTTGAAGGTGGAGAGGGAGAAAACGGCTGGTGAGTGGTTGAAGATGAAGGCAGACAGAGAATGAGGAAGATGAGCGGCTGGACGTTGAGAGACTTGTTGGCTGCGTGGCTGAAAGAAGGAGAAGTGGCTGGTCGGTTTGAGAGAAGACGGTGAAGGCTGTTGCTGTGTGAAAGTGAGATGGAGACAGAGAGTAGGCAGCGAGGGAGAGGAAAGAAGAGAAGGAGATGGATGGGTGTTGTAGGTTTTTTTTCTCAATTTTAGGCTTTTTCGAGTCCATTAAACTAGGGGTTTTTTGACATAAAATTTGTCCAAAATGTACCTGCAATTAAATAAATGAAATTATTAACAAATAAAATCAATTTAGAGTTTAACAAATAAAATTGAATCTTTAATAAATTTTACTCTAAATGACAAAATTTATATCCCAAAATCGTATTTTTCATTTATTTACCTATCTAAAATACGTAAAATTGGACAATAATCAGAGCGGCACCGGTTGGTACTGTAGAAGGTAAAATCGCAGAGAGAAGGTAGAGGGTGAGACGAGTGGAATTGGAGGAAGAGTTATCTACTGTTCATCGGCTCGACTTGAGCTGATATAAACGGCTTATGAGCAGTGGCATCAAAGTGATTATTTTAATATAGGTAGGAGGTAGGATAATACAAACTCACTACAACCATTACAATGTAAATATGTAATGCTAATTCAAATTTTTGTTCCTTGATAGTGCATTTTGATTTGCAATATAAGATATAAAATTTATCAACATATAATTGAATAAGCATAACAAGAATACCTATACATCAATTTTTTCAAAAATCGTGTTACAATAATAAATACTGCTGTAAAACCATTCTCGTACATCGTACGAGTTAAAACTAGTTTCATATAACCGTTAAACCAAATATCATGAGATTTCTCAATTGAGCTACGTTACCTATATAGGTATCGAAAAAATGTACAATACTTCATCTAAGCATTCCCACAAGGTTGATTAGTAAGCGTCAATATATCTTCAAATGATGCAATCTTTTCCAAGTCAAAACTTGCAGACGTCTCACCAAGGGAACAAATAGTGCAATATTTTGAAACGGTAATAATTGAGAGCTTGAAGTAAAATATGCAAAGAGCATCATGAAATTGCATGTAATATAATGTCATCGGAAAGTTGCTAAGTGCTACTCACTCTGTCCCTTAAAGATAGAATCGTTTTTATTTTTCATTTGTCCCAAATTATTTGTCACTTTTCTTGTTGAAAGTATATTAATGTCTTAATTTTTTAATGTACCTCTATTTAATATGTATTTTTATCAATAAATATGAACTATTCATTATTCAATGTACGAATATATTCGGTCAGTCACGATCTAGTGCCCACAGTGGGTGTCATAAAATGTACCCATTATAGTTGTGATGTTGCCACGTGTCCCATTATATATTTTTTGGATCACATGGCAACATCACACCTACAATGGGTGCTATAAAATTTGTCAACTGTGGGCACTAGATCAATTCCGTATATACGGTATAATGTATGTAAATTTATAGTTTCAACATATATTAATTATGTTCTCTTCATCTGTGTGAAAATAGAAATGATCTTATCTTTATGGAACGGAGAGAGTAACGGACAAGTATACTTAGATAACATCAGTGATGAAACATAGCAGCATACAATCCCGTGTCCAATTGAATCTACACCTTGATGCTTGATTTTGATACAATGATCGGCTTGTTGCAAAAGCTGCCACCATTACAGGCATACCACGCTAAAGTGCAAATTGAATTTGGTTCTCATGAACATATTTTGAAGTTGGAGCTACAAATAAGGTGACAACATTCACTACAAGAAAAACGGGGAATAGAGACGACAAAATGTCATCTCTATACATGTGGGTTTTTGGTGACGACTATGGAATGTCGTGTCTAAAGCACTGAGACGGAAAAATGTCGTCTCTAAAAAAAATATGTCATCCCTAAAGGTAAAGACTTTAAAGATGACATTTTTTGTCGTCACTATACATGTATGAAAGGCGGGAATATTTCGAGCCCTATTATTTGTACCTCTTAGAGAGGACACTGTCGTCTCTAAAAATGTACCTATATAAAAGACAAGAATTTTCGTCTAAATTTAGACATGAAAACTTGTCGTCTCTATAAGCATATCTTTAGAGACGATATATATGTCGTCCCTAAAGGTCAATTTTTAGAAACAATACATTGTCGTCACTATAAACATATCTTTAGAGACAAATGTGTTGTCTCAAAAAGGGTTGAAATGGCGCGAACTTTGGCGCCATTTCTTTGTGCGTTGTGGTTTTAGAAACGAGATTTTAGTCTTTAGAGATGACATATGTCGTCTCTGTAGGGTCACCATGTAGCGCCCTGAGTTCCGTATACCCGGTTCACTACATCATTTTCTGTCTAAATTCTTTGAATAATATTTTTGCGGAAGAAATAATTGAAATTCATTTTTGGCAACATTAAATAAACTGTAATGGCCGATAAAATTGAAAACATTTATGAAACCATTTGAAATAGTAAATCGAACCATTAATTTTGTAAAGAAATTGACAATGTCATAATTTCTCAAATAAATGAACTTCTCTAAATTATTCGATTGTTTGGAAAATACGGAAACCATTAATGTCAAACTTTCAACTATTTAACGATTATTGCCACCATCATTCATCGCTCGCCACCGTCTCCGAAATCTGCAAAACTGTTAAAAAGTAGGGTGAGTATTTCATAGGGAAAATACTCAGTAGACTCATCGCAAATTAATTAATTTATAAGATGATTAAACACATAAATCCCGGCTCTTTATAAAACGGGCATTGATAGAGCTTCTTTATAAAACGGCTCTTGATAAAACTCATATTGTGCATTACAGCACGGGACATATTTTGAAAACCATAGGCTCTTTGAAAACAACTCTTTGAAAATAGCTCTTTGAAAACAGCTCTTTGAAAACCATATACTTATAAAACACATTTTAATTATGCAAAGCATAATTTTCTTTTGAAAGCATAGGGATCATTTTCATCATAACATAGGATAGGATCGAAATCCTCATAAACATAAGAATTTTACCGAACTTCGGTGGCAAGAATTCTTATGCAGTAAGTATACCAAGCATAATTTTTGAAATTCATAGGGATCATTTGCATCATAACATAAGATAGGATCGAAATCCTCATAAACATAGGTTAGGATCGAAATCCTCATAAACATAGGTTAGGATTGAAATCCTCATAAACATATGGAAACACAAGAATTTTACCGAACTTAGGTGGCAAGAATTCTTATGTGTAGCGCTACTAAAACTCCGGTCCCCTTAACATAATCATAAACTTATCATATGGGACCCATAACAATCTTGGTAGATTGATTTCATAGCAATGATCCAAAAAAACATTTTCGTGAAGCATAGGGTATACTTACTTTTCGTAAAAACATAAAGTATATTTTCTTTTCATAAAAACATACTTACTTTTCATAAAAACATAAGGTATATTTACCTTTCATAAAAACATACTTACTTTTCATAAAAATTGACTTTCACAAGTCACATGACATTTATATGAAATCATAATTTAAATCAATTAATAAGTGCGAGTCTACCTCAAATCCGACGAGTGCAAAGTTGAGCGGGAATGACTTCAATTTCTTTAAATTCTCCGTACGCTTCGTCTTAGCCAATAAGTCACTTTAGTCTATCGAATATATAGTTCAAAATGATAAATTATAATTTGAAGACTAAAATTGATGTTTTGAAAGTTGAAGGACTAAAATGAATACTTTTGAAAGTTCAGGGACTAAAATAGATATTTTGAAAGTTGAGGGATTAAAATGAATACTTTTGAAAGTTGAGGGACTAAAATGTAAATCTTTTAAAACTTGGGCTTAAAAGTAAATCAGCAGGTACTGAAATAAAAGAGTTTAAAGTTAAAGGGCTGAAGTAAAACTCATTTAAAACTTAAGGGACTGATTTTGATGATTTGAAACCAAAAGGGACTGAATTGAAACAATTTGGAACATGGGGACTAAAATTGCAATTGTCGAAAATCATAATATAAGATATTTCCCTTCTCTTTCCCTAATCTTCAGATCAGAGAGGAAGAGAGAAAAGCGAGAGACGGAGATGACAGAGAGAGGGAAATCCGTTTTCTAACCGGCGATTCGCCGGCGCTAGGTGAGGCGAAGGACGGGTAAAGTGTGGGAGTTCTGATTTGGGGTTCATATGCGAGGTTGTGTGCAAAACCGTGGTCAAAAACGAAACTGGGTTCGCGATGATACTCCGGTCGGAGAAACGGCGTCCGAAGGTAAGTCTTGGGCTTGGTTTATTTCTTGGTTTTGGGTTTCTGGGCTTCATCTATTCCTGAGTTTTGGGTTGTTTTTAGGAGTTGTTCTGATTTGCGATTGAAGTTAGGCAGTGGCGTCGATGGATATTCGGTTAGTTGCAAATTGGGGATTCAAATTTGGTGTGGGGCAGGGGTGGACTTGAGCTGGTTTGTGTGATCTTGCGTGTGGAGGTGGTATGGTTGCGCAGGCAGTTGGCCGGATTGCATTGTGGTGGTTCGGACTGTGAGTGCAGAGGAGTTGATACTGGAGTTGCTGAAACCATGGTTTGGTAGAGAGGTTTAGGTGGTGGTTTGATTTCTGATGGTGATGAAGATGAAGATGATGAACGAGGTTGCTGGGAATCAGTCTTAAGAATTTGTGATATGGTAGTTGGTGATGAATGAAATAGGCAGTAGAGGTCAACTTGGGTTGATGGAGATGGTGCAGTGTAGCGGTTGAACTGTGGTTTTATGAATTGGCTGTGAATTGATTTCTTGGAAGTGTGACAGAGTCATGTGATGATGATTGAGGGTAGTGAACTGCGATGGTAGCTATTGTGTGAATTGATATTGGAGTCTGGTAATGGAGCTGCTGGTGGTGATGGTGATGATGATGGCTGCTTGATAGTGGTTTGGTGGTGTATTGGTAATAGCAGTGGTGTTGATAATGAATCTTGGCTATGGTTGAGGTGCTGCAGAGTTGATGCCAATACGATGATGATGAAAGTTCATGGCTGAAAATTGAGTAATGACAGTGATGGAATTGCGGTGTTTGCTGTGTGATTTAAATGTTGCAGTGGACTTAGAACTGGAATGGATTGAACTGGAAAAAAGGCTGGTAGTGATGGTTTTCTGACTGAGGTGGAAATTTATAATTGGCATTAGGCAGAGGACTGATTTGTAGTGGAGAATTTGGTGTGATAAAAAAAAATAGAACATGGATACATCATCATTATGTTCTTGAAACATAATGATGGTTGATTTGGTGGAAAATGTGATACATACGGGTGGTGGTGGGAATTCTTTGATAAAATTGGTGTAAAGATATGATGGGGATGCTTTGGTGATAAAGAAGAAAACATGTGGGGTGCAATTAGATGAAAAAAAGAAAATCAACATGTGTAGGGAAATTTATGTAATATAAATTTTGATTATGAATATTGGACTAACTTTGATCAAGAAGCGTATTTGAAACAGATATGTTTTTGGACTGAAAATACATTTGAGAATAAATAAATTTTGAGATAAAATCGAATTACGTATTTGGACTTGAAATAATTTGAATAAGGAAAATTGAGATATTTTAATAAATTTGGAATTCAAAATGATTTTGAAAATAATACTTTGAATAAATAATTAAAATAACATAATTTTAGAAATTCGGATTTTAATTTAAAATCGAACAAATTCGATATTTCTTGATTTGGCTAGACGAATCCGTCGCGGCGTTAACTTCAAAATAATGGGTGAAATAGTAGCGACACAATTTTCTAAATATTAAAAATAATTATTAATTGCGTAAAAATTCTGGGTCGCTACACACCATATAAATTTCAGTAACCATTTTCAGTTGTCATTTGTTGAGGAACCATTCTAGCTCATACTTCCGTCCGCATTGTTTCTTGGTAGATTCAAAGCTTAATATCAAGAAAGGTACTTGTATTTTATTTTGTTAACTTTAAAATTCTTTTATATGCTCTGTACATTTCATTGCACTTTCATAAACCATAGAATGCAGTTTGAAGATTAATTTGATAAGCACAAACGTCCTTATATTAGACCATTTGATGTTTACAAATTAATCTTTGAATTGTCCCATTTTGGACAGTTTGACATTGGTTTGTGAGTTACTAGTTGTGTTATATTATATTTGTCCTGCAATTGCCTAAGTAATTAGCGCGTGACTATTTCGATAGTTTTCTCTTTTATTCTCCGAGTGTGGACTGTGTTTAATACAGTGCGTGCACTTAGGAGAATATAAGGGAGATGCTGTTGAAATTTACGCGTGAAACGAAGGCAATAACAGGATAAATTAACACAACATGTAATTTACATATCAATGTCGAATGGCTAGGGCCCATACCTGAAACTAGAATTGGAGTGATAAGGGGTTATGGCATCCTCACATAACTCATATATTTTTCATAACATTGTTTTTTTTATTTTTCAGTTATTCATATTGGCAATGGAAATTGATAAGAGTTTGATTAAGCTTAACATAACACGTGCTAATTCTGAAGTATTTTGGAATGGTATGAAATCATTTATAAACATGGTTAGACAATTAGAAAATGATATGGGGATGATTACTTGTCTATGCAAAAGTTGCGTAAACAGGTTGAAGTAAATGGTGGATACCGTGGAGAATCACATATTTCGATATGGTTTTTTAGAAAATTACGATAGATGGATTTATCACAGAGAGAGTGAGGAGGGTCCTGTTAACATACATCAGCAGAATGTAAGATCAGTTGATGCGGATGAGATGATAGATGTATTGAATGATGCTTTCAGTCATGGTCCAACATCGACTACTTCTGACGTCCATTACAACCAATTATTTGAGGCTCTTCATTCAGAGTTGTACCCTGGAGTATCTTCATTCTCATCGTTAAACTTTTTGGCAAAGTTAATACATCTGAAGGTGGTAAATAAGTGGACGAATAAATCGATCGATGAGCTATTGAAGTTAGCATTCCCCAAACTGAATCTCGTTGATTCTCACTATGAAGCTAAGAAGCTCATGTCAAAATTGGGTCTAGGATACGAAACTATTCATGCTTGCAAGAATGATTGCACACTATTCTGGAAAGAAAATGCATCTAAACAAACATGTCCAGTCTGTTCAGAAAGTCGCTGGAGTAAGGTAGCAGGAAAATCCTTTAAAAAGAATGTGCCACACAAAGTATTGCGTTATTTTCCTTTGGCCCCCAGACTGAAACGTTTATTTGCTACACCACATACTTCCAGGAAGATGAGGTGGCATAATACTGGTAGGTTGAGAGATGATGATAATATGGGGCACCCTGTAGACGGAAAGGCATGTCAAACATTTGATAAACCTCATACTGATTTCTCATGTGAGATACGAAATGTTCGACTGGGTTTATCTGCAGATGGATTTGATCCTTTTGGTAACATGAGTACAACTTATAGCATGTGGCCAGTTGTTTTGACCGTTTACAACTTACCACCGTGGATGTGCATGAAAGAAGAGAACATAATGCTAACTCTTTTGATTCCCAGTCCTCGATCACCAGGAAAGGACATGGACATTTTTTTACGACCGTTAGTTGATGAACTGAAGGAGTTGTGGGTTAATGGAGTGGATACACGTGATGCAGAAAGCAACAACAATTTATTCAGAATGCGTGCAACGTTATTGTGGACTGTTAGTGATTTTCCTGCTAGGAGTAGTCTTTCAGGATGGAGTGGTCAGGGTTATGGAGCATGCCCAACCTGCAATGAGGAGACTCCATCTGTACGCGTACTATTGATATCTTTATTACTAATTTTCGTAGTTCGTGATGTTATAAGCAAATATTATAGACTTACTTTATTGAAGAATAATTTGCAGTTAGCAGCTAAAATTTTTAACTGTCCCTGCCTTTATTGAAGTATCCACTTGTCCCTGCTTTATTTTTCCTCTTTACAATTATTCTTCTCCACCTGTGTATGATATTTGTGTTGCATACTAGATTCAATGAGTGATTGCAAACTTCCATTTTTCTCTTCTCTATTACAATTGAAATTCCATGAAACCCACACTTTTTATTTTTATTTCCTGTTTTATTAAAATAGGAGACTTTGTTATGTCGAAAGTAGTTTAGATTTTATTTGCAATTTTGTGAAAATTATAGTGGGTTCTACAACCAAGTATTTGGATATTCATCACTTGGTCATGAAATGTGTAGCATATATTCATAGGTATGACTGACATTTTGTCTCACAGAGGCAATGGTGGTGCTGATCCACCACATGGAGGAAGGCACAGAGTGCCGGCCTCATACGAGACCGGTAAGTGAGGACATTATTCTGACTTAAGTAACATCAATTAATTCAAATTTTCGTTGATTAGCTTCATGATATTTTCTTTCAGCACCTCCGTGTAAGAGAAAGAGAGGTTTAGGTCGTAGTTTGAACTTGCAGGCAGCCTTTGATCAGAATGGTAGGAAGCCACTTCCGATAAAATTTGACGACGAAGATATGACGTTTTGCCCGATTGGAGGTAATGAAAATCTCTTTGTCCGGTTTTTTGGGGGACAAATCCGTTACTATATCGTCCTCTGCCACGACAAGTGGAGAAACGTTCCCGAAGAATTAAGAGCTTGCATCAGGAGGCGCACAGAGGTAATAAAATTTGATGTACTCACTGTTAGTGATTTAATTCACTTCAAAATTAATTATTTCATTCTTTGTGTTCCTTGTAGGAGTATTTTGATATTTTCGGTAGTGTTGAGCCTCACCTTCATTAGCGGGTCGAGACGGGGATTGATCGAACTTTTGCAGAAAGGTATAAAAACTATAAGAATAAGGCACATGACCACTTCTTGAAGTTCGGACTAGAGCGTCCATACCGAAGTATTAGCGCGGCCGACTGGCAGAAGTGTGAAGAGCATTTTACAAGTCCTCAGTTTCGAGTAAGTAACTTTTTCTGGTAAATAATTAGTTCACTTACCCATTCCCATGTTTAAATTTATTGCATTTTTATATTTTTGAAGGCTCGTTCAGAGAAAAATAAAATAAACAGGAGTGGAGCGAGATATCCGAGCTTGCAGGGCTCGAAAAGTATAGCGGCAACGCGACATGCGAGAGTAAGATATAACTCATGATTATACTTAGTTTGGAATAGGTTATGCTATCTTATTAGTGGTTAATTTATTTCATAATTGATTTGTTTGAATTTATTGATTTAAATTTGTTATGTTGAGGAGTTGGGGATTGTTTTTGGAGCAGTTGACGATGTTGAGGTCTGATTGAGACAAGTTTGATGTTTTCGAATCATTATGGTAAAGTTTTGATTGTTTGTGGTATTGTTGTTTCATTGCATTTTGATGTCCCTCTAAGGTTGGCTAAGTCCAATTTATTGGAGAGTTTTTGTCGAAATTTATGTAGAATATTACTATTGTAAAACAATAATTTGAATATTTGAAATGATTTATTTGTTCTTTTAATGTGATATGAAGTTAACAAGGCTAGATTTGAAATTTTTAAACTTGGTGACACACAAGAGAGTATGATTTAGATCATAATTTCTTTTATCACATTTTCTTTTTATTACTTACGAATGTTCTACTAATCTTGCGCGTTCAAATTTTTTAATAGAGGGATCCCGCATCTCAAAAGTTACCGTCGGTTATAGATTCTTGGAGGGACACACACACCGGAAAGAATGGCAAGTGGGTCAACGATCTTGCGGCATACGACTATGTAAGTACATAATATTTGATTTGGTTACATGTTTATATTTATTTATTAAATTTGATACTATTTACATACAAAATAAATTTTAGGAAGATTTAGTCAATGAGAGGGAGAAGTAAACGCAAGAAGCAGCTTCCACCGGTGTGTCGATAGAAGAGCACGCTGTTGTCAAACAGGTGCTCGGGGAGAGGAGGGGTCATGTTCGTGGTGTTGGACGTAAATTGAAGGGAGGTTCTTCTTCGTCATCATCTAGTACACAATCACAATATCCATCTGGGGTTGGTCAGTTTTTAGAGTGTGAGGCTCAAATGAAGGCTCGTATTGCTTCCTATCACCATCAGATGACTGATTATATGACCGATTATATGCAATAGCTTAAGGGCTCTATTCAGACCATGTTACCAGGATTACAACTACCGCCTTTACGACCATCGTCGAACCTTTCAGATGTGTTCGATGATGATGATGATGACGACGACGCTAATGGTAATGGTTTTGAGGAGAATGAGGATTTAGGAAATGCATAGTATTATCTTTTGTTTTCATGTAATTGAACTTGAAACTTGTGCATTTATATTATGTAATATATGTTGTATTTTGATAAATTTGCACGAGATTTTTTTTTTTTGTTTTACGTCTGATATTATACACTATTTTAATTTTTAATTTATTATTATTAATTTTTAATTTTTCAATAAGCATACTTGTAGAGACGACATAATTGTTTCTAAAGCCCAACTTACAAAGACGACATTTGTTGTCCCTATAAGTATAGATCTGTAGAAACGAAAAATGTCGTGTCGTATGTGCAATCTTTAGGGACGACTAAATCGTCTCTAAATGTTAGTTATTTAGAGACGACATGAGTCATCCTTATATGTATAGGTCTATAGGGACTAACTAAATCGTCCTTATATGTTGAGCTTATCAGAGACGCTATATGTCGTCCCTGTAGAGACGACTATTTTCGTCTCAACTGATATTCAGGGACGGACCTATAGAGAGGACAAATTGGGACGACTTTTTTGTCTCTGAATCTTAATAGAGACGATAATTGGTGGTCTAGAGACGACATTTGTCCTCTCTGTTCCCAATTTTTCTTGTAGTGATTTCTTTAGGCACCAAAGCTTGCTACTCCACAACCAACATCCAAAGCAACTTGGGTATGTCGGCCAAATGCAATTTATGAACTGTGTGTCACCTCCAGGAAACTTGAACTTCATCGCGTTAATGGTGATCCAATTATGGCCCCTTTTATCCTTAACTAAACACGCGTGAGGAAAGTTGCTGAACCAAACCTATATATTGCAAAAAAAATGTTGAAAGAATAATTCTCATTTTAAACTTGTGGAATTTTTTTTTAGAAAAATAAGCACCCTAATAATCATTAAACGAATTGTCCTTGTATATATATATATATAATGATCTAACCAACATTTTCAAAAAAGAACAATACGATGACAAAATATATTATGCTGAAAGCAGAAAATTGAAGTCATTCAAGCAATCAAAAATGTTACGCCATCTCAACTTTTTGGCCATGAAATGGATAGGGTTCTGTACCCTTTGGTGAGCTAGGACCAAGCAATTCAATTCCTTGCCCTTTTGAGGACAATGCCGCTCGAATTTCTCTCTTCCATGTAGAAATTAGCTTCTTAGTAGCCTCTTCGTTGTCCCAACAAGGTATATACTCCCTCGTACTCTCCGAGCACATGGGAAACTTCTTAGCCCTAACCCTAATATTACCTTCACACTCTAAACATTCCGTCTCATTTTCCTTCTCCCAATTCTCCACCACCTCCGAATCATGCCCATTTCAAAATCCTCTGTAATCACCCCGTTCTCATCCACCACTCCAATACTCGGCAATTTCGGTGTAGTGGTGATGGAGCTGGATGCGGAGGAGACACCGAATTCAAGGTTTTCATCCGTCTTCAAGTCATTTTGCCCAAAATCAACAGGAGATGAAAGGGAACACCAAATGAGTGCTTAATTGAAGATTTTGGAGGGAAAAAAGCTAAAGCATATGAAGCTAGGAAATTCAAGGACCAAGTTGTCACTTTTCAGAAGTTCAAGACTAGCCACACAATTAAGCGGGGGATCAAAATGTACAATTCTAGAAGTTGAAGGACCTCAAATGCAATTTTGGAAGGACATATTCGAAAGAAAATTGAAAGTTTAAGGTGGAAGAATATTGAAGTTTGAAGTAAAAATCATTGTTGGAGGGAAGTTCTTACTATTTGAGCTTCATTTTCTTGTATACTAATAATCCATTATTGAAATAATGAAATTTAAACCTTAAGTTTTGTTATTATTTCACTATGGGCTAATATATTTTGTGTTGTGATTATTGATGAAACTTGATCTAACTTAGTTGATTTCAATGTTTATATTGAGAATTTTAGTTATTTATTATCTTGTACATTTATTGTTGCATTTATTGTCTTACATTTATTTTGGTCAAATTAATGCTTGAGTTTTGTGGGATGTACAATTGTTGAGAGATTATTGTATATTTTAGACTAATACAATATTTGCTTTAGATTCTTGTTAAGGATAGAGATGTATCTTAAAGCCTAGATGATTCATTGAGTGATTTTCATTAAGATTTCATGCAATTGGTTGGACCTTAATCGACATAGAAATATAGTAGGTTGATTGAATCAGTTAGAACTAATTTAACTCAAGAGAGGTTATTAGTTAATATAGGAAAATCGGATCTAACATGATTAGTGAATAACCTATCAATTTGTATGTTGAGAAATCAATTAGGTGAAGTCAAGTAGAATCAAGAATCTCAACTTTATTTTATCATCAAGTTTTCACCATTTACTACTTATTTATTTGCTATATTTCATATTCAATTTAAATACTAGAACATTTTAAAAATCAAACTCTATTGTGTGTTTATTGTTGAAATTAACTAAATTCAAGTATAATTGAGATGAACAATCCTTGCGGGATTGATAATCCGGATTCATTAGTCCACTATTACTTGTATGCAATACGTGCACTTGCAGTGTATTTTTTGCTAACACCTCTTATAAAGTGGACCTCCCCATGCTTTCTCCCGCCTCTTTCAACTCTTATTTTCGTATCCTAACTCTTAAGCAAATCAATGACTACCTCAGGGATAAGGATCTAACTCTCATACTTGATAGCATCCTTGACTTCCTTATATATGTCGGGAATGACATTCAATAAAATTATGTAGGTGTTTCTGGCCAGCTCTTCCCGAGCCCGATGAAGGAAGAGAATAAGGGTTTTATCCCTTACTTGATCGAACAAAAAGAATTTCAGTTATTTCAACTACATCGAATGATCCTTCAAATAGGTCGTGCCTATTGACAAAAGTCATCTATACTCACACTAACCTTTGATATTGAGTAGGCGCATAGATAGATTCATCCCATCAAACCTTTTATTCTTCAGGTATTTTATCATCACAATTTGTGATAACTTGCAAAAGTTTATTGAAAACATCAAGATTGTGATCTAATTCCTTAGAAATATCGATTTTGAAACTAAAAAAGCTTTTAAGTAAGAAAAGTTTCTTCGGGGTAGGTTGTGTTAGATAAAGTTCTTCCAACTTTTTCCAAAGAGCTTTAGTGGTATCGTGGTTACCATTTTTTCGTAAAACGCTATCAGATAAGTGCAAAATAATAGAACTATAAGTAAGTTCATCAAATTCATTTTTCTGTTGCACATAGAAAAATCACATTTTCAATTAAAGACTCTCAATTTAAAATGATATGCAGACATATTTTCAAAAATAAGCAACATAACACAACACAAGGGAAATAAGTAGCTCACAAAGAATTACTCAAAGAATCCTAAATGGTCGTAATATAATCAATTCTAGATTCTCAGAATTTCATGAGACTCAAAGGATCTCAGGTTTATAGAATTTTCGACACGGGTAAAGTTCAGGTAACAATTCTAATATCAATGCAATAAGAAACGGATAATCACCAAGATATTATCAAAAAAGGATATAAACAGCAATATAAAATCTTAGGTGATAGCAAATAATTCCTATAACTAGCAACAGTCAATAGCAAGCCTAATGGTAACCCCACACGATGACCTACTAGTACTGGAATTTAAAAGTGATAATTCAATTTACCAGAGCGGACCAATTTTGCAAGTCCGTAATATTGGAGAGATACGAAATTATTTATTTTATACTTTGCAATTAGCGATTTTTTGAATCTTAAATCAACACCAAGCTTGAGAACCTCCAAATCAGTATCTAACCTATCAAAGATGATAAAACACCAATTAATCAACAATTTCTAGTCACACAAAATCTGAAAATACAGTTGAAGCCAAATAATTTCACCAATTAAAACATAATTAAATTTTTTAGTTTTTTAAAATTTAAAAAAGTAAACAGAAAGAACTTGGTTAGGGTTCTCAATTGATTCCAAATCACGCCTAATGACTCCAACAAAGCTCTAATACCAATATGTAGTGCAAAACCTTGCAAAACACGCAAGTAATCAAGATTAAGCAATATAGAATAACAATATGGTTTGAATCAATAGAATAATGCAACTAAAGAGGAAGAAAATCAAACTCCTTTCTAGGCATAATAACAGGTACTCAAACATTGTTGAAGAGGGGTCAGAAAATTGCCCAATATTCAAAAAGACAACAACAACCAAAGGGGCTAGAGAACACTCCTAGACAAACCTAAAACCACCACTGAAATCACCAAGAAAATACCGAACGGGGGTTGCACTAAAAACATCAAACAGAGGCTCGTTTTCAACCACAAAGGGAACCGGTGCCGAACTGAGGAGCGAAAGAGATGGAAGAGTGGGCTCACAAGAGAGAGATGGGTATGTCGAGTTCTCACAAAGAGAGAGCAGCCGTAAGTCAAAAAGAAAAAGAGGGAGCTCGACTATTGTCTTCACTGAATAGGGATAGATACATGCAGGTTAAGTTAACATCTCAAGCTGGATAGTAAAGTCCCTAACTAGTCTAATTACCTTGGTTGCACTAGTTGTGGATGTTGGACAATGTATAATTCTTCGATCATGGACCATAGCCCGCAAAACTTAACAAGTCCAACACGATGTTTCATCATTGCCCCCGAGATTTATTGGGACCAAATTTCCTAACATAGAGTTATCATCCGGTTTTGTTGAGGTGTTCCCTATTTCTGCTAGAATTTGTTCTCCACGAAGCTAGCAGGGGCATGAAAAATATGAAGATTCAATTCATATTAAATGGTCATGGTGAAGAAATTGCACAGAAGGAATCATGGCCGCAACGACATTCAAAACGAGAAGATGTATAAAAGAATAATTATAGTGTAGCAATATCTATTTCCATTTACTTGATGATTTGATTCCTTCGTAAATCTAATGAATAATGTAAAAGTGAAGGAGTTGATGTCTCTGACAACAGTCGACGAGATTCACGAGAATAATCTAAGATGAGACTTGAAAGAGACAACCAAGTATTTTTCTTGGCTGTTTCATATATAATTGAATGATATGTAATTTCGTCTATGCTTTCCCACGGTCCTTATCATGCTGGTATCATCCATTGGTTAAATATTAGCTCTCTGCATATAATTTTAGGCCTCTTGACACCAGCTAGAGGTATTTTAGATTGATGTCCTACATTGTAACTAATTTTGTTTAAATGTAACCCCATTTCTGAAAAAATGAAAAATAGAATAAAAAATGATAAAAAATTGCAAAACTGCCTCACGGAATTGGAGAGATAATAGTGATATCACCTATAATTAAGTTGTAACTGAAAATTTAAAATATACTCCAATTATTTACAACATCCTATCTTCTTGATTTTTTACATCTCTTTTAGAAAAGGTACCTTGACACGCACCAACTGTCGAGATCAACTTGCTTGGAATCAGCTGTGTAGTTTAATGCTACCCTGCCTACCCATTCTTCTTGATTTTTTACATCTCTTTCCCAAAACGTCCTGGAATTGTTCTTCTTTAAGTTTGAGTTTTAGATAAACATAATTTGAGTTTGAGAGTGGAATTCTGTAACAACTAGATGAGAGTAGAGTAGTAAGAAATTAAATGTCATGATCCTACGGAATATCAAATAGATTATGGGTAATACACTAACGACATGTTTGGAGTATAAGATTTAACAGGGATTAGACTAGCATTTATGAAACTGGCAACAATCTCACTTATTTCAGATGGAGACTGAAATCAAGAATCAACCAAACTAAAAATCAAAAATAGAAGGGTGGGAAAACTGACTCCAAATTTAAAAATTAAATCAATCCAGTTATTGATTAAATGAAAGTTATCTGGCTCTTTCGATGAAGAAGCAGACGAGTGGCATTTCATCGAACACTGGACAATCATATCTTTGCTCTTCACGTCAAATCGTGCACGCACCTCCTCGACTTCTCCACATTGAACCACCATGAATAGACTTGCATATGAAAGGATATCATTTCAGATTTTGAACCTGGTAATTTAGAATTGGTTAGAATTTCGAACCAACTGATGTTTCATGTTCGGTTTCATTGTCCCACTGTTGAGTAAATTTAATCAATAGCCACTCAACTTACTTATGGTTACTACTAACCACCAAACTTTAAAAGGTATCTCAATGGCCATCCAACTTCAGTAAGATTTCTAGTTAACCACTCAACTTCAAAAGATATCTCAATGGCCACCCAACTTACAATATAATTTCTATTTAACCACACAACTTCAAATGGTTAAAGTAATACTCAATAAAGTAATTTATGTTCTTTAATACAATCATTACAATTTATTGACCAATTTATAAATAGCACAATTTCTAAATTATTTTTTAACCACACGCAATCTTTCTCCACTTTTTAACCACACGTTTTACTTAAAAAATATAAATAAACCAATTTATAATTGCTAAAATATTATCCAACAGAGCCTTAATAACCTCTATTATATAAACAAATTCACCGGTTGCGACTCGAGCAAAGGGGATAAATTAATAATTTTCATGAATTGATAAGATAGTATTTTTTAAAACTATTTCGTTAAATTAATACCACATCAATGAATGCTATTTATAAAATAATTAAATACCTACGTTGAACTATGTATTGATTAATATCTTTTAATTCATAAATGTTCATTAATTTAGGGAGTGTTCAATGGTTATTTAAATTGGATAGAGAAGATTTATTTGTATTTTTTTAAGTAAAATGTGTGATTGAAAATTGGAGAGAGAAAATATATGTAGTCAAAAAATGGTTTGAGAAATTGTATAGTATAAATTTAATTTTAAATACCCTATTTAAATCGCCATCGAACGGAGTAGCATTAGGTCGTTCAATGTCTTTTATTTGACCTATGATCATTAATTAATTATTTATTAGAGGTTATTAATTTATCGAATATTACTTTAGAATGTTATATTGTACTATTTGAAGTTGGGTGATCAAGTAGATATTATATTGTAAGTTGGATGGTCATTGAGATACATTTTGAAGTTGGGTGGCTAACTAGAAATCTTGTTGAAATTGGGTGGTCATTGAGATACCTTTTAAAGTTGAGTGGTCATTTGTTAATTCTACCCCCCCCCCCCCCTCCCCAAATTGGGTGGTCATTGAGATACCTTTTAAAGTTGAGTGGTCATTTGTTAATTCTAGCCCCCCCCCCCCCCCCTCCCCATTCCATATATGTGGCTTCTGCATGACTCATAGACCAAAATCATTTCTGATCTTTCATCACAATAGTCTATAAGAGACACGATGTGACAGTGGCAAAGCTTAGACAACATTTCCATTTCTATCTTGAACTCTGCTAGTCCTTGATCGAAGGGTAATTATATTACCACTACAATTTTTACTTATTACACCACATTCTAACCTCACCACAATTGAATTATACTTTCAATAAATACACCATGTTAAATTTACAATTATATCCCCAATTCAATAAAAATGAAATAAAAGTAAAAATATAGTATTGTGGTGTACCCATCTCAATTGCCATTATTAACCATATGTTGATTTTTATTAACCCCAGTCAAACTTCACAACCTCCTTCCTCCACCAATCTTCAACCACCTGATCAACCTCTAAACTCCCCGATCAAAATTGCTGCCAGTCAGTTTGATACTAACGGTGGGGGTATGTCGATCGGTGAGGCGTAATGCATATGATTGAATTGTAACTTTTTATGATTGAATTGTGACTTGTTTGCAATCATAAACTCTTTTGCATAAAAACAAGAAATGTTTGAGTTGGGGACGAGACTCTCTCCAATTTTTTATTAATATCTTTTAGTTTAAATGTTCTAATTTTTAATAACAATTTTATATATCCAAATTTTTCTTTGATAATGCTATAAATCCATATATATTATACTATGATATATAATTCAACTTTTAATGTTTAAGTAGGTACTGGAACTAATTTCAATGACAACTAGCTTGATATCTGCTAGAGTGCTCCATTTCAAGTACTTGTGTGACTTGACCCTCAGTCTTTCATTTATTTCTTCGACATGACCTTCAAAAAAAGTGGAAAAATAGTTGAGAAAAAAGTTCATTTGTTTTGGAAATTTTACAAAGTGTTTGGCGGCCATAGTCTCCAATTTTATTTATTTTTTTGTTTTGGTGTTTTCTAGGTAGATGTGTGGTTGAAAATTGGAGAGAGAAAATATGTGTGGTTAAAAAGTAGTTTGAGAAATTGTGTTGTTTATAAATTGTAATCATTGCGTAAAAGAACGGGGATTCTGTCCCTGACATATCATAAAAATGGAGAAATTAATTGATATATTTATTGGATCCGACAAGACTTACAGGGATCTTTGGTACTAATCCATAACGATCAAAGTTAAATCGTGATCCTATTAGTGAACAATTTATTTTAAGCCCGCATTTTATTGGACTTGTTACTTTTTAACTACATATTTCATCAATTTTTATAAAAATATACTAAAAATTGACTTTCATCTAAACAAAATAGGGACCAATTTGGCATGCCACAATCATCCCCACCGTAGATATAAAATTGTATCAGATACTCTTCAGTAATTTAGGTCTTTTATATTTACATTTAAGAGGTTCAATTACTTAATACTATTTAACTAACAAGGTATTAAAACTGACATCTAGACTGCTAACCATATTATTAATTAAGACAAGGACAAAGATTTCAAATTTGGAGCACCATCTCAAGTAATAATATAGTACATTAACATATATGAGATATTTGGGATAAACTTTTTCTTTTTTTACTTGTTCTACAGTATTAATTGCTTAGAGAAACTGATAAGTGATAACATTAAATTTGCCTAAAATTTGCATGCCACATAATAGTCCGAGAGAGAGAGAGAGAGAGAGAGAGAGAGAGAGAGAGAGAGAGAGAGAGAGAGAGAGAGAGAGAGAGAGAGAGTATTTTTGATAGTATTTTTTTCTCACGAAGATCTACTCGGTACTTGTATAAATATCTTATCTAATGTGTTTTCCGATCAAAGAAGTCATTTTTTAAGAAGAAATTAAGTATTTTTGGGATCATCGTGATTCCTGGCTAGAACGTCTACAAGTTCCAAATGGATTGAACTTGAGTAGATTGTGACGCGATCCCGGTCGGGGAATCTCGTCGAAAACGCGGAATAACGAAATCTAAAACCCTAGGAAAGATCTAAATCATATCTGACTCGAAAATAACAAGAACTCGAATAAATGAACAGAAATTAAAAGATAGATTGACGATAGGACCTTGACCCAAGATTCACGACGCAATTAATTGACGATGCTGAATCGAGATCCAAGGTTTTTCGAAACACCACAAGGACTTGTCAATTTCCTTGATAAGATTCTAATCGGACACGCCACAAATATTCTCGCGAATATTTGATAAGTACAACGCCACAAATAGTTTCACAATATTTGATAAGTCAGATTTGTTCTCGAAGAACACAAAAGGGACTCCTCAACCTTTTAATTGGAGAAAACTCTCTCAACTTTATTAATCTCAAAATCAAACTTGTCTAATGTTTACAATGATGAAAAGAAATATAAATAAGCAAGAAAACCTAGCATCTAATTTACTCAAAATAGAATTCTAATTATGCTAAAATTCTAAAATAGGAAAATAACCTAGAATAATAAAAGGAAATAAATTAATTGAGAAATCCGGAAAATCTGAAAAATCTTGAATTACGACCGTGATCATCTAGCTTACGGCCGTAATGAATATTCTGTCTCAAATTTCAATTAGCTGTTACGGCCGTGATCAACATGTTACGGCCGTAAAATATTTGAAATTCAGTTTTACGGCCGTGAGGAATATCTTACGGCCGTAAATCAGTTTCTGCCTGTTTCTTTGATTTCCTGCCTCGGCTCGATCCTTTCGCCTTCTCGGCTCGACACCAA
This sequence comes from Ligustrum vulgare, assembly GCA_963555705.1. Lineage (NCBI taxonomy): Eukaryota > Viridiplantae > Streptophyta > Magnoliopsida > Lamiales > Oleaceae > Ligustrum > Ligustrum vulgare. The sequence continues at coordinate 3,593,060 of OY743185.1, forward strand.
CACGGAACTTGCTCCGTTTCGCACGTAGATCACTACCATATTGCCGATGGCTCGACTTCGCCCTTCGATGCCTGATCTGGATCACATCAGATTGTGAAAAAGATATACAACCTTGGCAAGAACGACATTCCTTAAAATATAAAATTTTAAGTCTTGTTCGAGTTTCTTGTGAATTTGATGTCAACAACAACAACCAATGATATACAATTTCGCTAGAAGTCGAATTTAAGATTTTGTAATGTTGAATTAGAATAAAACAAATTAATCAGTTATCCTAATATAATTTCATTCGAAAAACTTACAAAACGATATCACATTTGTTAGTAGAAGAGTATACATAAAGTACGTTCAAGATCGAAAAGTGGGCTCCCACAATCCAAGGAAAGATAAGAGTGATTACATCAATGATAGCTCAAAGTAAGACTGTTGTTCTCCTACCCGTGACGTGCATGAATTATCCTTCCCATCACAGGCAAGAGGAGTCCCCTGCTCAAAGTAAAAGGAGGTTAGTAGAATGACCCATCAAATCAAATTGAAACCGTTATTTCCGACGGTTAATAGTGCCACATAAATCTGTCAATAAATTTTGTTTTGAACCTAATCAAACAGTACGTAACCTTGACAACTTTTACTCCGTTATAAAGACTCTAGCAAGAAGTATTTAGATCTCATAAGAAGATTAACAAAAGCCAACGGGTGAATGAATAAAATCTGAAAAAGGATGAAGGATTATATTTATTGCAATTAAGAATAGTTAATTCCATGATTGCAAATTTTGCTTATTGCAGAGTGAGAGCATATTTGAGCTTCAATATATAAATACATCTCTTAAACTTCCATTTTGAAGACCATTTCTCCAATAGTATCTGTAGGTATATAGTTATTTACGCAGTAAGTATCAATATCAATAATCCTCTGCCACTATGGCCGAAATGCAAGAATTCTAGTTCAAGTCAAATGGATCTATCCGGGGATCATGCTCACTTGCCATCATCATCCCCGTGCAGAGGCATGTAGGGCTCATTACCTGAGAAGCATAAAACGAAAAGCAATTAGCAACATTGTGCGAAGAGACCAGATGGAGCTTAAAGCTGCAGCTTCATTGTGATTCAAGAATTTAGTGGCAAGTAACGCAATGGTCTCACTTAGATAATCGAAGAGCTTAAGCTTTTAGATAAAATGACTGGTAGTGCGCAACAGAGGATAATGGAACGAATATGCTTGTCAAATACAAGTGAATCTGCACTGATCAGGTTTATTTTTGAATTTCCTCAAAAGTTACTATGTTTACTCAAAAATATTATAACCGTGTCAAAGCATGCCGAGGAAAAAATTCGAAACTTGTATATTACTGTCCCCTATTATGATTTTTCATAAGTAGCTCCAGAAGTTTATAAACATGCACAAATATTTGCTTAAGCATTTCCTGGTCCCCTGTCTCTTTTTATTGCTTTTTGAAGGAAGTGCACTAGAAGACGGTACCGGTAGGCAGGGGATCCTCTAGTAAAAATTTTATTATCTGAAAAAAAGAAAAAGAAAATGGGTCTATGAGTTGTGCATTCAAATTACATACCTTTCCTGAACCTGAGCAATTCAGACACATTCGAGTAGTTGGTGCACGCAATGGACTACTAGAAGGATTGGTCACAGAAATAGGTTCAATGGACAAGCACATACCACTTGCAGAACAGTTGGCACATGACAAATATCCTGCATGACCATAGGAAAAGATTTAAAGAAATTAGTCCAGAAAAATTCATGTCTAGTGTAAGTATAAGATAGAAATTAAAAGAAAATGTCGTGATGCGGATTAGCACATTACTGTACTATGATTCATGATATAAATTTGATTGGCTTGCTGAGTTCAGAATTGTGAATATAAATAATTTGAGTAACAAGCGAATCTTCAATACTGTAAACTGTAAACTATACTTGCTGGAACATAATTAAATCACAAATGAACAAAATTGGATGAAAACTAAGATACAATAGTTTGGCAAGGTGCTAGAACACCTTGAAAATATAATTGTTATTATATGATAGAAATCTTTGGTATAATCCCCTTGAAACCGTATAAGTATTATTTTATGCAGGATTACTCTGCCATTACATAATCCATAAGCAAGAAAATTGGCAGTTAATTTAGGATAGGCAATCAAGCGTCGTCTGGGGTTTGTAAAAGCTCGTAAAATTTTTACTTAAATAAATACCTGTTCCATGGAAATATTTGCACCTTCTCTTCTCTTATTGCTTAACATTGTTAACTTTTAATAGCATCGGTGCAGAAATAACGCCAACTGCCCCACCAGAAAACGAAGCCACAATAGGGTCCACCTGACTGAATAAAAAATTAAAGAGTTTGCTTCAGAAAATCTCTAATGTCAATTGTTAATACCACACAATAAAGAAATTTTTACAGAGCAGTTAGAAAATTATTTCATAAAGTAAATTGTCAAACATTCTAATGGAAACAATTCTAACATTAAATTTCAATTTTCAAATTTACCTTAGTTGCATTGGCAAGTGCATGTGCGAATAAAATCTTCATATGAGGTACCTCCTAAACCCAATTTCAGCTCAAGCTGTAATGTTAAAAAGTTTCAGAAGTTTTAACCCATCCCTGTGAATATTACGAGCCTATCTATAGGTTGAACTCCGCAGGAAGAAAATTTTCTAAGTTGCTTAAATTGCCAACATTGACGCAATGCAAGATGATGTCTTAAGCTTAAGAGCTTACAATTGGTGCAACGAGGCCACCAAAAACGATAATTCCAGATATAAATGAAAAGCTTGTCGGATATAGCTGCTGCAACGTCTTCGAGTCTATTTCAAAAAGAAAATATAACGTCAGAAAACAAATATTAGGTTTTCTCAAAATGAATACGGAATAAAATTACAATAGTTTCGTGACAGAAACAGGGAAATGCTCATAAATGGAAAGATTCTAAAACCATCCTATATATATCACCCGTTCACATCATCAACAAATATCGGCATTTACAACACATTTCAGAAACAGGGAAAGGAATTTGAAAAATACATTGGTAAGCAGGGTTGCACGGACACCGACACGTGACACGGAGACGACACGACATGGACACGTCGACGCATGATTTTTTTTTTAAAAAGTTAGGACACGACACGTTGGGGACACGCAAATTAATTTTTTCAATTTATTATTATTTTAGTCTTATATACAAACAATACATTGTATATTTATTATTGCATCAAAATGGGAATATCAAATAAAAACAAACTTGTTAATCAGATTTATCATTTTTTTAATTGCAAGTACTTCACCCCTTCCCCCTTTTCATTTTGATGCATATGGTGTAGCTCCGACACGTGTCGGAGAGTTTCCGGATAGTATAGGTGTCAGACATAACATGCTGGCTCCCGGAAGAATGTCGGTGCAGCCTAGTTGGCAAGTAGGTCATGTAGCGATTTCTTAAGCATCCTAAGGTTAATAACTTATTCTCCTACAGATAATTGAAATAATGAACATCCCTAAACAGTCAATGTAATCATACTACTTTATGCATTTACACACTTTTAAGATTGGTGAAGGGTTCTAATTACCACATGAGGAAGAAAAGGAATTGACGATGTGATATTTGGCAACTCATATTCCTCTTCGTGGCTCTCATCAACAGCTTTCACGCTCTTGATCTGTTGTTGTACTCTTAGCCTCCTCACCTGGATTGGAAAAAAAAAACAAAACTAAGTCATTCTAATTTCTAAAAGCTGTTTTATTCTTGCAACCCCATTTTTACCATATGAACAACGTAATATATCCCATAAGACTAACCTCTTCCATCAGGAGAAATTTTTTACTGCGCCTGCTCTTGATGTTATCATGGATTTCCTGCACTGAACAAAATTCTGAACAGTCTCTGGTCCTTCTATAATGCAGAAATTGCTGCAAACACACAATTTACATATAATGCAATAAAATAGCAGAAACTAAAATAGTAGATCGGTCGTCTCAAATATGGCATTCTTTTACTGATTGTTGAACAGACAACTAGCACTATAAATTACTTTGGAGTGTCAACGGGACAAAACTATAATAACTTGGAGACCTTGATGAGTACTGCATAATCTTAGTTTAGGACTAAGGAGAGCAATTTGTCCAGTCTCAAGCCAAGTTACCATTTACCTCAAGTGAGCTACTTCACCCATTGCCAATTGGTTTTGGGTTGGGTTGGAAAACCCCCCCAAACCCACCCAAAAAAAAAAAAAAAAGATGAAAAATATTTAAGTTTTTGAAAATTAAGTGCTGTATGTTAAAATACCGTTCAAATGCAGCATCCAATTAGAGCCCACGAGTTAACTATCATACCCTCCACCAAATGAAAGGTAAAATCAATTTTATTAAGTAACATGTTCAGCCACAAGTATTGGTTATAAATTTCTCTTCTACCAGAAATTATCGAAAAGAATAAACTGTCAGCGAAATTTATCTGCAATTAACCAACAATGGGCCGTATAAAGGTAGTAAATAACTACAAATTTACATACAATTGAAGTTGATGTATTATTACTAAAATAAACTACCGAAAAAGGAAAAGGGAAAAAATGGAAAGCCCGACCTCTGGATGTTGCTGTCTCCAGGATTATTGTCAGTAGCTGCATCCTTTGGAGAAGATAAACAGAGTGTCAGCTTACTTTTGGAATTGGAAGTTTTGTTTGAGAAGCATAATCGTTTTGGATTTGTGTTAGAGTGTAAACAAAATAGAGAATTGGATGAAGATTGGAGCTTTGAAGCGTGAACAGATTGAAGGTGAGAGCAAAGAGAGAACGAACCCATCAATCCTCTATCCTGATCCTGACATCTGATCCAACTTTCCTGTAGTGGAGTGTGGGAATTTATAAGTTAATTTATTTATTATTTTGTGGTAAAATATAGTGGACGAAAATTAAGGAGAGCAAAATGTGTAATTATAAAGTAATTTAAGAAATTATTTGATTTATAAATTAATTTATAAAAAAGAAGAAAAAAAATTACATTTACCAAATAAGGGAAATGGAGTTGGATATGCCGTCCTACCCCGTGGAAGTGTGTGTGTGTGAGAGAGAGAGAGAGAGCATGGAAAGGCATATCCTCCAACAATTTTTTATGACAAGAAAAGTATGAAAGTTTGCATTGAAACTCCTTTAACTTTTGGCTTCATCGAGAGAGGATACAATACATTATCAAGATCTTCTCTTCTATCTATACTAGTGAATGACTCGTACGTTGTACGAGTACCACTTTGAAGTCGATTTTTTTAGTGTGAGTCAATAATGATTTTACACTATTTTTTTGGAATTTAGTTTCATGCTAATGTAATTAAGAACTTGAGGCAATATTGTTCATGCACTATTTACTTCCATGTCACTGGAAGATTACTATGTTATTTGTAATTGTTTGTAATCAGTTTACGCATTATTTTTAATGGATAGAAAATATGATTATTAAAATACAAAAGTAAGAATGGGCAAGATAAAGGGAGATAAGGGTTTAGATAGTGAATCTCAATAATCTCAATAGTTGCAGAATCACAGTAGTTACATATTTGAAGAGTACAAGAGGACGATCTATGTGACTATGTCTCTTAATCTAAACAACATAATAGAATAAACTTGTTTCATTTATTAAGAATGCCGTTCTCACGAACAACACATAAATTTTTTAGGTTTAACATAATTTTTCTATGTTTAACGGCATTCAATCATGACAGTTGACAAATTTCATTGTCTTGTTATGTTTGAAATACTAATTTTGTTATAAAAAAATGCTAACAATAATGTGCACTAAGGAATCAGTAAGCTTACAATAATGTGCACTAAGATATCAGTAATAACAGTCATGCTATAGGGACATAATTTTTGACATAAAGTTTTACACATATACACATGACAACAATCTATTATTTTACCCACTACATCAACTCCAAAATCAACAACCTACAAAAATTCGGTCATCTAATGTGGCAATGAAAGGTGACAAAGTAGCATTTTTCTTGATAATAATGTTCCATTTGATTTTTTAATGATGTGGAGATGTTTTATGTAGCCTTTCCAGCTATAACTATATTCATCGTACTGTTACGCACTTATGTGTCTAATCATTGCATCTACAACTATTCAGAAATTTAGAATATACATGCTGGATTGCGTAATGAGTAACATCCTCGTCATCTTTAGTAACATAAATTTTGTACTAATAAGAATTAATAAATCAAATCTAGTCGAGAGACATTTCTATATCCATCCTTTAAAGAGCCACCGAAATTGTTAGGTAAGTTCAAACAAAGACACACAAACTATTTAAATATGAGTTGAAATTTATGCTCATAATTTAGCACAAAGTTTTACAGTTACAATTCTCGGACAAGAAAGAAAGCTTACCAATTTTTAGGAGTTCCCTCTCAACTTCTTTTCTTTCCTTCAAGATCAACCTAAATAACAATATGAGGAACGTTATAAATCTTTGAATTGGTAAAAACACAAAAAAAATCGAGATCAAATTTATCATATTATTTTATATATTAAGAAACCCTTAGCCTTGCAGTAATCCTATTACTTCCATAATTGAAATCTTCAGTTTGCCCATTGTTATTATACAAGAAAGTCAACAATCAGTCAATAACATTTAAATAAGCAGGATCCACAAAGAGTCCATCTCTTCAACTAAAAGAAAAACATGATTGGTAAATCATTAGAGCAATTGCCAAGTCAACGCATATCAACATGTGAAGATTGAGAGGCATAAAATTATCAAATTGGCTTAAAATTTCCTGAAGTGTAATCTAGCAACAAGTTCTACACTTCTTCAAGCTTTAATTGGTAGCTCGCTCTTTCATATATAAGTCCTCAAAATATCCCTCAGTCAGATTTTGAAACTTTTCTTTTTGATTTTATCATTGAAATCTCTCTTTGTAGAAAATCTATTGAAAGTGTTCTTTTAAGTGTTAATAATAGGGGATGCCAATCATACAGTACATTGTCGGTAGGGCCAAAAGTCTAGGTATCTTAATATATAGAATAGAATGATGCCTAAGGAGTTCTGCTGGGCTATTTATACACGTCAACCCACTCAGCTGCTGGACTATTTTCAGACCTCCTTAGGCATCATTCAGGTATCTTAATTTTATTTTGTCAGTGTTACCTGAATGTTGCCTAAGGAGGGCTGAAAATCTTCTGAGAGATGATAACTATTGAGGAATACTATGGAAAATCACGGAAAGTAACCGCTCACTGCTAATACAAATGGTACGAATATTTCCCTAATGAAGTATGTATGTTCATTGTTCAACAATAGAGACACACCACCTACCTCAGTTGGAGTCCCAAATCTTTGTAGGAAATAATGCATTTGCGTTAATAGTAATATAATGAAATTCAATTTGAATATTAAATAAATTACCATCTGATGTTCCAAAGAGAACAAAAATTTCAAATTGGATATTCCATTTGATAAATCCAAAATTCCATCAAATATCTTGCATGGTATAACATAGCTTGAATTATCTTTCTTGTATTTCATCTTGTCTCTCATAAATAGAAAAAAGAATCATAAAGAAGCAAGAAGAATGAACCTTATAGAAATCTGTGAATAGTTCCACATGATTCAGATCCCACTCATACACAGGAAAATGAATAAGGCATGTTTCAGAATAGAGATTAATTTGGGTTTTAAACTATTTATCTGGCCACCCTAATAGGTAGATTAGAGCAATGCAAATCACAAAATCAAATCAACTCTGGACATGTTTTCGAGAATCTTAAGCAAATCGTCAATTTTCTTAAATTAAACTATCCCCTGTGGCTGTGTAAAATAATTATAATTTTAAATTGAAAGCATGAACATGTACATAATAGAAACAATGTACTAAATAATGAGGGATAATTAGAACTTACGTGCAGCCCTACTTCATTTGTCTTGGGTGGTTGAGATTTATTTGGAATAGACTTCACATTTTTGTAAGAATGATCTCCGAGTTCTAATGATGTGGAGGTGTTTTCTATAGCCTTTCAACCACAATCAGATCCATTGTACTGTTGTGTGTATGACCATTTAGTCTACAACTATCAGATGGTTAAAACATAAGACAAATAGCGGAAAAAGATTTAGCATGCTGAAATCCTTAATGAGTGACATTTCCATAGACTATAGTAACATAAAACTGGACTAATAAGAATTAATTAAATAAATAAATGATATCTACCTAAGAGAGACATCTCTGAACTAAGAAATCTTTTAAAAAGCCACCAAAACTGTTCAGTAATTAAAAAAAAACAAATGATTTCAAATAAGAGACGAGGGGGAGGTTATGATCATAATTTGGCATGGAAGTTTTCTAATTGCAATCTAGGACAAGAAAGAGCTTACCATTGTTGGAGTTTCCTCCCAACTTCTTTTCTTTCCTTTAAGAACAACCTAGATGACAATACGACAACGGTTATAATCTTTGAACTGGTACAAGAAAAACCCGAGAACAAATTTATGTATAAGAAAGTGGATAATTGACACTATAAACTCAATAAGAAATTTAGTTCATTAGATAAGCAGTTCTTACATAATTGAAATTAAACACTTGTACAAAACAAAACAAAACAAAGTAAAGAATTAAATAGTCATTACAATTCAAAACACATTTGAAAATCTAAAAAAACAACATAATAAAAAAAAAAAAAAAAACAACACAAAACCAAATCTGAAAAATGTAAATACTTTACCTTTCAAGCAACCCTGAAGTTCCCGTAAATCCTACAGAATTTTGTGAAGATATATTTTCCTTCACAAGACATGCCCATGTTTATCCTACAAGAAGACAACCTATAAGCATCTCTTCAAGTTGAAAACAAACGCAAAAAAAGAAAAACTAAATATTAAACACCGTCGAAATCACAATGAAGAACAATCAAGTCTTTTGAAATTGTGCATAAAGGGCAAAAAAATCCAAACAAAATGAACAGACATAAAAATTTAAGACAAAACACTAAAAAATAATAATGAAATATATATATAAAAAAACTATAATGGATTGAAACAACATTAAATTGAACAACGAACATTCTAGTATAAAAAGTAAACACATAACATCCAAAACAAAAGCAATATATATATATATATATATATATATATATATATATATATATATATATATATATATTAGATGGAAAAAAATTAAATCAAACAACGCACAGCCTAGTAAAACATGGAGTTCAAAAGCACAGTAATTGAGTAAAAAACAAACCTCTAAGACTGAAACCAATATCTAAAATAAATACAAACAAAAACCTGTGTAATTTTAACGAACAAACTCAAGTTTCTCATGATCTATAAATAATTTCTTAGACTTCAATGGTTAGATCACTTGAAGCATTTTTCTTACTTCGTGAAGCACAAAACTTGTTGTTCCGACTTCAACGTTAAGATCAGTTGAAGCATCAGATATAGGCCTTTAAAACAATGGAATATTAGACTGAAAAAAAAATTAAAATATTAAGTGAAGACAATAAAGATGAAATAAATTGCTAATTTAATTTCATAACCGTGAAAAAAAACCATCCGCTTCTTCTTACACATTTTTCCATGCTGAATTTAATGTAATCAAGAATACATAGTTCATAGCCACACAGATTGAAGCACATTGAAGTCTCCAAACCCGTGGACTATGTTTCTGGGTTATGATCTTCCTAGTCACTGATTATTCCGAAGCAAGAATGAAGAACCCAACCTCAATTAGCAAAGGTCGCACAAAATGAACCAAGAATATCACCAGCAACAAGAGGGCAGAGATCTGGCTTTAGTGGGAGCTTGGGAGATATGGGGTTTCGTAAGGGAGCTTCGGATGCATTTACTGTACTTATTCTGAAAGATAGAAAGAAGATTACTTTTATTTATCTGTAGATAGACTGTAGACAAGTCACAAGATAAGATCGAACTGTATATGTGTGCGTGAAGATAATCACGTAATATGCGTGTATGTGTGAAGATAAAAGCGATATTTTGTAAACCAATTTAGAAACAGTAAAATAATCGGTTCATGTGTGAACACTAAGGGGACATATTTTGAACTTTACTCTCTTTTAAGAGAGGGGGGAGATATTTTTGGAATCATAAAAATGTATTAATTAAGATAAAAACAAGCAAGGCATCCTTATATTATGTAGATTAAACATACTGAACATAGTTAAGCAGTTCAGATTTAGGATAGAACGCAAAACCTTGATCTTCTTTCTTACAAGTGTGGGGAGGAGGTTAAGGTGAAGGGAAGAGATGCTAAGGTAATTTAATTTATCTTATTTCTTACCAGTGTGGAGAGGGGGTTAAGGCGAAGGGAAGAGATGCTAAGATAATTTCATTTATCATACAATGGAGATTTCTTCTGTTTATACAATGAATTGGTGTTTTGCATACAGGCTATCTCTTTGTATCAGTAAAGACTGCAGTTTACACGACATGACATCGAAAAAATATATGATAAAAGTCTCGTCCTCAAATTTTAATGGTCAAGAGTATGATCTGTTCATTAATAAAAGTACAAGGTCCTTGAAGCTTTCCCCACTAAGCAAGGCAATAAGCATTATTTTTCCATTTTTTTTTTTGGGAAGTTCTGATTGCTCCGATGGAAGATTATACAATGTTCAAATCAACACATTACTAACTCTTCCTTCCAAAAAACCTTTGATTGAAACGTTACCATCCATCACTAAACGAGCTATTAGCATCGCTGACAATGATAAACAATTGCTTCTAAATCAAAGAATTGAAAAGGCAAATAAAGTCATGAACAACTAACACGGAAAAGATGCACAACAACAAACTTTCAAATAGATCTCGAGCAACACGATAAGAATAAAAAAAATAAGCTATGAGTAACTTCAAAATTGAACAGAAAATATTTCATCGTAAATAAACAGTAGCGGTAAACGGTGGGTAAGGTGGAGCTTTCAACAGAAAGTATTTCTTACTAACTCTTGCTTTACCAGTGGGTAAGGTGGAGGTTTCACCGTTTCATTCAGTTCCAATTTCCTTCAATTTTGCAGAAATTTCGAGACCAAATAAAAAGAAAAATCGAACCCTATACACAGAACAAAGAAGGAAGAATTAGTTGAAATATATGCAGAATTTTTTAGGTAAGAACCATCAAAATCAACTGGTAAGACGAATGCTTTAAAAAAATATTACCCTAAATCAAACCAAAACCAGTCCAAATTTCCAACATTTGACGTTGCCTAAAATCCTGATTAAGCTAAGAGATATCAAATAAACGAAGAGAAGTGCTAGGTTCGTCGATTAGAGAGGAGTGCAAATGAAACTTACTTCTATGGAGGTCAAAAATTGGGCTCTGTGTTCAACTCTTGCTTCATTCTCTTCTTGTTTTGAGGCTTTGCTTCGTGATGGCCCTGGGAGGTAAGGCACGGCACTGTCACATGTCAGGAACGGCATGGTGAGCCGAGAGGTGGTGAGGTAGAGGAACCGCCTGTGAATGCCGTCGGGAATCACAGTTGAAGGAAGAGAGGGATGAGAGAAGGGAGAGCGAGGCGGTGAAATGAAAGAAACCTAATTTCGTATTTTGGAGAGAAAATGAGCAACTGTGAGGATGAAGATAAAGATCGGACAAGTGAAGAAAAAAAATACGTGTTGATGAAGATGAAAACGCGTTAACTATTAGAAAACCAGATAATGAATAGTGTGAAGCTTCAGTGTGAACATAATGGTTACTATAATGAATAGTATCATTCATCCTCTCTTTTAAGGTAAGAGGGATATATCTATCTATATCTATAACTATATAAAAGAAGGATACTTGAAAAGAAATTCCCGCCCAAATTCCCTCCCAAAAGTCCCCTCAAAAGTATTTTATCAAAAATAAAAAATAAAAATTACTGTATTAAAAAAAAAAAAAATTATTGTGAGGAGACGTTTTCAGATAATTCAAAATTTCCCGAGCCCCGAGACCCTACAATGCAACCTCTAATTAATGCAGACCAATTTCAAAATGAAATATACTTTTACAATTTCCTTCTCTCATACGAAATGGGTCTTCCATTACATTCAAAGATTCAACTCTCTCTCTAAAATTTGAAAATGTTGGAAGGAGGCTTAACGATTATTGATGGAACTCAGCTGAGAGCACTGGAATTCTCACTGCCGCTGTAAAAAGTTGGCGGCGCGATCACCGGTGCGAAAGTACTGGAGCAGCGGAATTGAGAGCCTCACTCGCTCTTCACGGCCTCATGTTACCGGAAAGTCTCAAGTAGGTCGTGTTCGCAGCCTTCTCCAAAGACAGGTCAGTATGTGTGTGTGTGTGTGGGTGTGTTTTTTTTCCCCCTCTTTTAGCTTTCTAGAAATCGATGTTTCTTAAGCATTGTTCAATTTTGATATTGAAAGCTTATCATTATTGGTATCTTGAAATATAAATGTAGGAAGGACACTCATAGGGTATTCTCTGAACCAGTGGATCCCGATGATGTACTTCTCTGGAAAGACTTGCTGATTTCTGGTAGAATGTTATTATTGTTTTAATAATTTATTCAAGTTAATTGTTTCTCCAGCTACCTGATTATCATGAGATAATAGAGCTCCCTTGGATTTTGAGACTGTGAGGAAAAAGCTTGATGGTGGAGTTATTCTTTTGTCCTACAACATCAATATGAACATATCTTATTCTTATTTGTTTGGTTAAATTACGAAAGAATTAATACGATTTTTCTTGGTTGAAGAAGCTGGAGATATGTTCTATTCATTTCTTTAATTAGTTGGGTATAGTGGTTGATTATGATTATTACTATAATCGGATGTGCGTGCACTATCTGATAATGATATCATGTTTGACGAATTTATCTTTTTACCTATGTTTTAAGCTCTTTAGCTAATGCTAGGATAAAAAATTGAAGGAAAAGGCAAAAAGCACATAGTTACTGGAAACCTTCTGTCTCAAGCCAAATTTTCTTTGCTCACCCTATCACCTTTCAGCAATGTTTAGAAATTAGAGCAATATGTACATACCAATAAAATAGAGGCCAATAATATGTCTGTGTTCATAGGATGGATATCCAAAGCATGTGCTTGCATTACTTCATGGTGATGCCCATTTAGTGTACAAGAAGCATGATGTTTAGTTTTGTATCATCTTAATTCAGTTTGTGACTTTACCCGTTAGATTATTTTGGTAGTTGTCTGTATAAGACATGCTTGCATGAATAATCCATTAAATATCTTTTAATTGTATGTAGATTACATGTTGTCATTTTGTTTTCAATTCTATTGGAATTTGAGTTAATAGCAGGAATTCCCTTTAATTTATATTTCCTTCTTTTCAATATATCTGCGGCCAGGATTTGTAAATGGTTGTCTGTAATATTTTTACCTATACTTCATCTCTTTTGCTTTTTATTGAGAGTTCAATTTTTTTCCTCCAGTTGGGATTTACAGAGATGGAGACTTTCCTGTTCACATCTGAATCTGTTAATGAGGGACACCCCGCTAAGCTCTGTGATCAAATCTCCGATGCAGTGCTCTACGAGATCCCTAAGCAAGATGGATTCAGGACCATTTGACAAGTTCTTGAGAATGAAGGTCCTTCAACAACATCACAGGTTTGCAGTATTGCGTCATGGGTGTCACCAACCACTTGCTTACACGAAACTCCTCTACTTCTTGATTGAAAATTAGAGGTAAATACCAAGGGAATTACCCCCTTCTTTTACTTGACAGAAAAGAAAGTTTACTTCTTGATGGTTACTGTTGTTTTGTGATTCTGTGTAGACTATCCACATTTATGAAAATTAGAGGATTTGGACCTGTAGACTTCCCTCATTTCTGCACCAAAGTTGTCTTTTCCTTTCTTTTTTGTTGCATTTTCTTTGGAGCCCTTATCAAATTTAACAGAGTTCATAGCAGAAAAAGATGCATTTTGATCTCTTACTACCAAAAAAGATGATTTCTAGATGTGTGGGTTGAAAACTGGATAGGGAAATATGTAGAACTTCTTGTTTAGGTAGGTGCCTTGGAGTTTGAAGAAGAGAGGAGCTTCATTTTATTATAATATGCTGAAAGGGGATTTATTTGTGCAACCAGATATATTTAGTAGAACAATTTTGCACAATTTGATTGATTTATTCTGAGGATAGAATATTATAGTAACAAAGTTCTTTTTCTGTCTTAGTTAGATTCAAATTTTTGAGTGATGTCTTTGCAACTTCGGACTTGACTAATAATTTTGAGAACTAATATTATCCTAGCATCTTTAACTTTTGATGTTACAAACAAATTCTTAGTTGGAATCTATTTATTTTAAAGAAAAAAAGGTTTATCGGTTAAAAAAAAAATTGTGCAGTTTCACAAGGAGTCGGTTTTCTGGATTATGAATTTGTGTGTGAGTGGTTTCTTGGGTAGTGATACTGTAATTCATATATTTTTGAAACTAAATGTCATTGGTTGAATATTATCATGACTAGTTAATGCTGATAATGGACAGTTAAATCTATGCAGTTATTCACTTCACATCATGGCATGTTTCCTTGAATAATATTTGGCAATTTTAACATTAATTCTTGACGATTTCCTTGGATAACGTAAGGGAATTTTAAAATTAGTGGTATGTTGAATAAGTGGACATTCAGTTGTCAAAACTATTTTAATTTTTTTCCCATTTCATTTTCCCTGTGTTATTTTCCCATTAGAATTCATGGATAGTTAACCGCACCATCTAAATCTATGGTATACCATTTCTATTTCCACTGTCAAGGTTGGAAGCAAATGCTGGGCTTTTGGACATGCCAACAGGTTGCTGGGTTGCTGCTATAATAAATATAATGTGCTCATAACACCATCTTTCAATACATTTGAAGTTAAAGGCGGAGTTTTCAAGTTTTTTAAAAGAAAAAAACTGGTGAATAATTTGATTAGACATCACTATTCGCAATTTAGTTTTGGAAGGTTTTGAAAAAATGCTTGATTGTAGGCAATAACTCAATTATGTTGGTTTGTAGATTGATAAATGCAATAGAAAAATGAGAAATTCAAAGTATATATATATATTGAGGTTAGATGTCTCTGGATTCTGCCTTGAAAATCAAAATCAACATGCAAGAATAAGATTATCGAAATCTTGTGATTCTAGAATAGTAGAATGCTACAATCCTGAAGCAAGTTTTTAAGATGAGCAACATAAAAAGGTGAAATGTTCTTTCCATTCATGGGGAGGTTGCTCTCTAAGAATCAACATATGGCGTCGTAAAATCGACAAAGTACATTGTAATTCATATGAATAGGTTCTTATCAAGATTAGTTCATGAATAAAGTTTGCTAGATTGATACATTCTTAACCTTCTAAAGTAAATTTATTATCTTTACCAGAGCTATACTCATGAACCTCAGGTTGCTATATAAAGAATAGAAGCTGTTCAATCCTGTAAAAGCTTGCTTAAGATCAACCCCTTTCATAATATTTGTAGTATAGGCTAATGAAGCTTTTATTTAGGACTTATTTTTGACATACTAAGCTCAAGTAATGTAATGCTAACCAAAGCATATTTGATTTTTTTTGCCATTGTTGATATTAAACTGCTTTCCTGTACCAGTTTTCCCATTTATCATTTTTAATTGTCATATATGAAGTTGGTGATGTATGGAGATCTATGTTTAAGATCCGGGTAAGAGTTGTTGATGGGACGGGAAGTGCCAACTTTCTTTTGTGGGATTGTGAGTTCCTACAGCTGATCTGGAAATCTGCCGGCAAGCTAAGGGGTCGCTTGGCACGGGTGAGACAAATGGTGTCAAACTATTTTCCTAACTTAATAAATAATTAATACATACATTGATTTTCCATAATTTGATTTTCATGGGATGGGGTGAAGGATTACTACCTGGGCAATGTAGAGACTTTGGTGAATAAGAGGCTACTGTTTAAGATTCAATTTAGAGATCAAAATTTAGTAACCAGACTTTCAGTCAAAGTTGAAAAACAATATTGATGCTGATTGTAAGGTTTATTTTTCCTAGAAATCTCAAAAGCATATCAATTTTGTGACATTTTATCGATCTCATTATGAAATTCATAGACGAAATATTCTTCAACATTCTTATAGGGGTCTATTTTATACAATGAGGTTAGCATGCTGATAAAACATTTGCTTTATTTTTAATAACTAATGAAATAAGCATACGTATAGCAAGTTCCGATTATAGAGATTATCAAACAAAAATTTTGCTATTACATTTATTTTATTTGAAAGGACCCTCAGGTGACAGGCAGCAGATGATGTCAGTAGAAATTAAACTTCTATTTCATCAGCTAACTGAAGATGCTATGATCAATCTTCTGGGCACGTGTCTTCACTTTAACCATTTTGGTAAGGCACACACTGTCGTTTTAGAGTATCTTCAAGAGTTTGTATTTATAAAATGCTTATTATGTATAATAATTTAGAGAGAAATACTTTAAAAATCAACCAATTATGTTATGAATTCCTTCAATTCTTTGCTGCCAAGGATATGAACTTTATTATCTTGGTAACATTATATTATCTTTAGAGTGCTTTATTTGAAACGGGTATATCTATGGTCATTGTAGAGAGAAAAAGTAAATAAATTATTTTGGAGTTGAACTCTGATGATGAAAATGAAGGAAAAGAAAGAGGAAAGTACAAAAAGGATAATCCAAGAAAGCATGGGAGGTCCAGCATAGAGCCTATTGTTGAGGATTCAGATAATGAAGTTTTTTATGAGTTGCGTTTATTTACCTTTAGGGTGTTCGGTAACATTATTTCAAATAAATCATCTTTTTCATCAAAAAAATACGCTTTCTATATTCTAAATAATAATTTGCAGAAAACTCATCTAAAAAATACATTTAGATAGACAAAGTAGATGGACATTTGTTTTGGTTTATGAATTTTGTGATTTTGATATTTTTGTCCTTTTTTAATTTATAATTCATAAATATGTACAAATCTATGAGGAATATTTTATATTTTAGAATTTAGTTTTTTCTTTGCAGGTTTAATTTTTTACATTTTACTTCAAATATTTTCTATATATCTAATACCGTGCATCGCACGGGTGATAGAACTAGTTCTTCTCTATAATCCACTCCACTTGGGATTCCGCCCACCCCTCTTCTTGTTGGCCCTTTCCAAATGAAGCAAGGATATTCTAATACCGCCTCTCGAAAATTTTCGATGGAACAAAGGATAGGAAGACCATGATAAAACAACTTCATTATCATTCCTATGTTCGGTGTACCATTATAGTTAAGTAGAAGTTTTTTTTATAATACTTATTTTAGAAATGCTAGTTTGCAATAATTCTAACGACATTCCAATGCTTGCTAATTGAAGGAATAAAACATGGGTGGTATCATATGTACTATCAAAGATCTCCATAATGGCCCAATAATGAAATTGAGGTTTCATGTCTAACTCAGTCAATTTCCACATACCGACCAAAAATTTGTAACGACGCAATGAAAATCCAATAAATTTGACTAAAAGTATACAAATTGTAAGATGAAGAAACGAAAGATAGATTAACAAAAATATTTCCTAACCTTTTTAATTACTCAACAATGCAAAAGGAATTCAAGCACAAGTCGGTAATGGTCAACATAAACATTGTTGTCTCAACACCTAGTATATAATACAAAACTCGTATGTATAGTGACACTACCAACTATTGATGGTTACATGCAATTTTTGCTTTCCATGTAGCCATAACATCCCATTTTTAAGAAATCAGTAAACATCTCTCAATCGTCAATTTAATATCCCAAAACTTTATGCAACACGATACATTAGATCTTGAAAAGTTTTGGGTCAATTTGCAATTTTAGTTTTATCTGGAACTTTAGTGCAAATATTAAAAATTATACTTGTAATTGGGAAATGGGAAATGGGTTAATATAAGAATGGTCATATGATGCTAAAGAATCAAATTAGATATCTTCTAATAATTCATAAAAAGCTAATGGACTAAATGAAAAATTAGAAGATTTGTTTATTGGGACAAAATATACAGAATCTGAGAATGTGAGATCTGGATCTCATATTGTCATAAACTGTGTAGAGACAATACAAGAAACATACGATCTAGACGAATAATTCAAAGAACGATGAGTTCAAAGTAAACTGAGATTATTTATTTAATGAGGACCAGACTTTCAATTTAAGGTAAGTTAGGTACAACATAATTATTAGGGGCTTGATTCAAAGTCATTGTTCTCTTTGTGTTTCGATTTTCAATTTTGAATTCATTTTGTAGTTTTGTGCTTTGAGTCTCTATTTTTTTAGTTTTTGAAAATGTGTTTACTTGTTCATTTTAAAAAATTATTTCTCAAAAAAAAAAAAAAAAACACAATTGCTTTTAAATTTTGAGATATATCATATTAAGATCTTGCTTGTTACTCTTTAAATTTTTTCTTTTTTCTACAGTATTAAATCTCAACCATCCACCAAAAGTTAAGCCCACAATTTTTGAATTTTCAACCAAATCTCAACCATCTATTATCCTAAAAATCACTATTCATTTCAAAAAGTATTTTTTAAACAATATCAAACATACTCTAAATATAAAGAATTGGGGATTTGAAGGCAAATTATTTAAAATTAGACTTGTTTTTTTCACATTTTCTATGTTTTCGGTTTTTTACATTAAAAACATCGAAAACACTCAATTTTACATCCCAAATAGGGTATATTTGGAGATACCATTGAGTGCGGTTTGAACTATTGAGAATGTTACTTTAGCCTCTGAGAAAGATTTGGTGAATTAGGGCCACGATTTCTAATTTTCGACATGAAGGCAAAACCATAATTTCCACAATTGACGACTTTTGTATGATAAATGGAGTTTGACATAAGATTTTTTTTTAATTACTATTAGTAATTAATTGAGACTTAGGAATTTAATATCTTGTCATGACTTTATTTCATTGAAACTAGATGTACCAAAAATCATGTTTAATTATTGATGATTGGCTTTGGCTCCTAGCATATGACTCGGTAGAAGTCGATATGGCCTAAGAAATTAATTTGTTGAATGACTTATTTTTATTAATGCCAAAGTAGAGAATAGAGTGAGGGGAAATTTTTGCATAGAGATGGAAGGTTTCATCGTGCATTTCTTGATTTTTCTTTCAAAATCTTTGTTGGCTTATTCAATGTTAGATATATCAACAAACATAAACATCAACATCATCAACAATATATAAGAAACTTTTGATTCCCTATTATACCCTCATATATTTAATAATATGTTTAATTTGCGATAATTTAATGTTTATACAATAAATTATATAATATAATAATTTCATCTACATCTATATATCTACATCTACATCTAAATCTACATTTACATATATCATATCCTATAAAAGAGGATTCTATTTGTGCACTATTAATAAGCCATTTAACATGGTTGAAGCCAACAATGTGTCTGAAGCCGGCTATATCTTGTTAAGCCCATATGTCTTAGCTGGCCATTTAAGCCGTTACAACCCGTTTTCCTTTTCGTCTGACCCATTTTGACCCATCGTTAGGAAGCTTGTAGAAACTTATTCATTTGAATCTCCCTCTGTACTCTTTCTCCATTCTTTCCCGCAACCACCATACCTCTTTAATCCTCATCCATTTCTCCCACGCAACCACCATATCTGATTTACTTGGACCCCTTTTTCGACACCTTCCAACGTACTCTCCTCCACCACCCAAACCACCATCGGTGTCTCCGAACCCTAAGGGTTATTAATCGCAACAGGAAGCCCTAGCAATCGAAGACAAATCTTCGAAAGAAATTGCAGATTGGTACTCCATTGTGTCAGCCGTCACTGCCATGATGAAGAACCCGCTTCCTCCTTGGTCCACGCTCAACCGGAAGCTATCTTTGGAGGCCGTTGTGGGATTGGAGAATAGTGATGGTCCTACGAATCCAGCCTATTTTGGTGCTAAGGTGAATATCTTGGTGAAATTTTGATTTTAGTTGATCTTGGTGTTACTTCAACTTGCCTTGGAATATGAGGTTCTTGATTTGAGTTGATCTTTATTTGACAAAAATAAAGAGTATCTAATATGATTTCTTGTATAAAGTCAATGAATAATAAAGTGAAGAACCATTGTCTAGTCTATGATATGTCTTTATGTTTAGAAGTCAAGAAACTAGTTTAATCCTAGTAGAGCTCGGAAAAATTTAAAAAATAAATAAAAGGAAAAGGAAAAAAAGTCAAAATGGACTCAAAAAGCCCTAACTCTCGTGCCCAACCAGACCGCGCCCGAACCGCGACATACATGGAAGGACTCAGACCACAGCTAGATAGCAATTTGCAAATCGCGATTCAGACGCGGTTCTCATTTTCTCTTTTTTGCATTTCGGTCCTTTGTTATTTGTAGACCAAATCCTCCGATTTCCGTTATTTTCAATTTAGTCCTCAATATTTCACTTTATTTTCAACTGGATTCTTTTTAATTGCAATTCAAGTCCTTCAACTTTCGAAAGCTTACAAGTTGGTTCCAAAATTGCTATTTTCATATGGATTCGGTCCCTATTCTTCGTTTTGCCTCCAAACACGTCAAATTCGAGTTTTTCTTAAACAATAAAAAAATAAACAATTAAGAAATATCAAATTCTAAAATACTCACAATTTTCTAAATTTGAGATCAAGATAAGTACAAAAACGTACTTATCATTCATCATCTTGATTCATCCGTCATTGTTCGAAGAACCCCGTTTATCCACTCAGTAATGCATCCACTAGACTATCTTTCTGAATCTGATACCACTTGTTGGGACTATGGAAAACAATTTGTTCAATCCCAAACCCCCAGTCTCAAGTGAGGTTCCAACTCAAAAATCAATTGATAATGGGTGGAGTAGCTCACTTGAGTTATATGGTGGTTTTTTCTTTCTTCCAAAACTGATGTGCGACACTGTTTGCACACCCAACAGGTGTGTCACTCTAGAAAAATCTTCCTATATTTCATCATGTTCCTCGACAAAAAGTTTTATAACAAGAAGTTCGGTGAATCAATTCTTGTTGAGTTCATCACATTAGTTTGACAATGTTAAAGATAATCTAAGTATGAAATGTTGGAAAGTTGCTCTAAAAATGGTGCATAGTTCAGAATAAGCACGCGAAGATGGTTCTTTAATTTGTTGCAAGATCATGACAAAAAGGTGATCGTCACAAGCATTAGTTTGTTCAATCTAATGGAGTTTAATAATATTTCTATTCGATATTTTAGGTTAGAAGGAAAGGTGCCTATACTAATTGGTGGCATCGGTGGCATAGGGGAAAGAGTGGCAAAGCATTGCTGATGTCCAAGATGAATTTTGGCCTGGCAGTGTGTGAAAATACAGGTTCTCCAAATGTCATTTTCTATGTCCATTGTAACATAACTAGCTAGTGACACAAATTTCCAAAATGTTGTAGACGTGGTTGGTTCCAAGTAGTGTAGACTCGAAATAATGTTTGGAAATGCTGGACGGTATCCCCATAAGGACCGATCTAACTATTTTGGCAACCGAGTAGCAAGATTTCAAGAGGGTTTTTGATGTTAATATTTTTGGGGTATTTCTATGAATGAAACTCACTGATTTCACTACAAGAAATGGGAGAAATAGGGGCGACATAACTCAACCCTATAGACTAGTATGTAGCCCCTATAGACCTATAGGCACTACAATGTCGCCCATATATGTCGTCCTACAGGTTCGTGGCTCAAAACCTATAGATTTGTCTCCCCTATAGACTCGACATCATCTGATCTCCTGAACCTATAGATTTTTCGCCCCTACAGGAAAGTAAGGTGTTTTCCTTTATTATTCTTAGGTAACCCTTATTCAATCTAATATCATATGACTCACTGTCCAATATGCCTAAGGATATCAAGTTTCTTTTTAAATCAGGAATATATCTTGTCTGATTTAAGGTTATATCTTGTCTGATTTAAGGTAAGAGTTATGTTATTTTCAAGTTTCAGTAGCACCTTACCCTAGAGGTGTCAAGACGGACGGTCGACCAGAACAGTGAAAACCGACCCGGATCGACCCAGGACCGTGTACCGACCTGTAACCCAACAGGCTGTTCATGAGTCAAGAAGGTTTGAACCATGAACCGTGGCTTTCGCGGGCCGCAGTTAACTCGCTGGCCCGTGAAATTAAAAAAAAAAAAATTGTTTTATTAAATAATGTAACATTGAAAATCTTCCTTCTTCTACAAACTCTAATAAAAATTTTGAACCTAAATCTTATTTTTTTCCCTATTAGCTAAGAAACGCAATGTTCTTTGATAGTAGTAATTAGAAATGCATTTAACATTTAGTTGTTTTTTGTTTATGTTTTATTTAAATTTCCAAATTTAGAAGTAATTTATGTAACATAAAATTTAAATTTAAATTCTTTGTAAATATTTTATGGTATAAATATAAATTTATTATTTTATTCATTTCGTATTTAAAAATTTAGCAAAAAATGCTATAAATATGAAAAATTCTATGCTTTTATTCATACAGACCAAATCAGAATGAACCGCGACCCTCGACTCGGATGGTCCAGCGGGCAAGCCTGAGTTGTAGTTCGAAATTTTTGGGTCGACTCGGAATCCGCAGTGAGCGGACTTTTTTTATGTAGGTCGTTATAAGGCTCATATGTTGGTAGGCTGACTAGGCCTAGACCACCCGGATTGACACCTCTACCTTACCCACTTCTTTTATTTTACAAGTCAGATCATTAACAAGTTTAACAAATCTATATGATTCATCAAAGAAATTAACAAATAATTCTCTTTCAGGGCACATATGAAAAGTACAATCAGAATTAAGAATTCAATCATTTTTTGTCTCAATTTCAGTTGTCACATAGACTACCCACTATTGTTTTGAGC
The DNA here is from genome assembly GCA_963555705.1 of Ligustrum vulgare. NCBI lineage: Eukaryota > Viridiplantae > Streptophyta > Magnoliopsida > Lamiales > Oleaceae > Ligustrum > Ligustrum vulgare. Next base: position 3,615,934 of record OY743185.1, read on the forward strand.
TACAACCTCAGTTTGATTACTGTTTCTATTATCTTTTTGTTTCTTAAAACAACATTTAATCTGATGACAAGGCTTACCACAACAATTACACTTTCTTATTCTATTGAAATTATCTTGAGCCTTGTTGTCTTTAAACATGTTTCCTATGCATTTCTTCTGGTGATTATCCTTTCGAGGTTTATTATTGAAATTATTCCAATTTTTGTTGTTGTTGGAGTTACTCCAACTTTTGTTGAAATTGTTCCAACATTTGTTGTCCTTAATGTTCTTTTTCTTACTAGAAAATCCTATTATGTTTAGGCTTCTTCATGATCTGCTTTCATTTCTAACTCCTTGTTCTTAAGGGCAGTGTGAATAATATCAATTATCAATTTTTGACCACCATATATATTCTAAGGCATTTCTTAAATCTTTATACTTATCCCTCATTGCATTCATTAGACACGCAACCTTTTGATCATCAAATAATTTTTCCTCACAGTTCACTGAGCTTTGAGTAATTTTATTAACCCTGTTCATTTTTCATTAGCATCTTTGGAAAGTTCAAATTAAAACTGAAGTATTGTTTCCAAAGGAAACATTTATTTGGAAGTGTAAGAGTGAGATAGGTTTCTTCAAGTGTAACCCACAATTCTTTAGCAGTTTTACTTTTCCCTACTTGTCTGTTACAGTATCAGATAAGTGAAGAAACAAAGAACTTCAAGACATTTCATCCATTTCAGTTCTTATGTCTTGTGCTAAATTTTCAACCCAAGATTCATCTAAGGCTTTAACACATTTCATATGAAGAAGTAAGGCTCTCATTCTCTGGTGCCAAACACTAAAGTCTCCTTTGCCATTCCAGATTTCAACATCAACTTTAATAGTAGCCATTTAAGAGAATGACCAGAAAGATAAAACGGTTTGAAAGAATTTTTTTTTTTTTTATAAGGCCTTAATCCTCCAAAGAATATCAGATAGATAGAAAAAATATACACAAAGTCGTATATACACAGAGAGTTACAAACTGAGGTATCAAAATATAGTCAAGAAGATGGTATATATCACAAAGATTAACAAATACATGATGATGTGTATGATCCAATCAAGATGACCACATAACACAAAGAGGTAACTGCACCGAGTATTAACACAAAGAATAACAATACTAAAAAGTAAAGTTTCTTTCAGTGTATCTCTCAACCAAATTAGGCCAGCCCTATACTTCCTCTGATTCCCGAATTCTCAAGAAATCCTAGACAAATGTAAGTAAAGGGGTCTAAAGTAGGCTTCAAATGGAGGACTTTTGGAGAGAATAAAGAATTTTTCAGAAATAATAAATTCTAGTCAGGAAGGATATCAGATCACCTTATTGCAAATTTATGGTTACAGAACCCTTGCATTTTTCCATTAATTTTTGCAATATTTCAAATCCAATCAGTTTCCAGTAGCATGCACCAAGATCGATCGCCAAAAAAAATATCATATCTATGTAGAACTCAAGGATATCAAAGTCTACCCTGAGTTTTTTGGATCTCTTTAATTTTTGACAGAAAGAATTAAAGATCCAGAACAAAAAATTAAAAGTATTGATTAAAGTAAGTTTTAGGTTTTTGAAAAGGAGATCTTTACATATCTTTAAATTTTCTTTAACAAACACTATATATTTCAAACAATTTTAACAAGATCGTTACAAATCTGAGAAATCTTTAACTAGAAACACAAAGATTTAAAATGTTTAATAGTTATTCGTACAGATCACAATGATCTGTACACAACCTTCTTTAAAATAGTGAAAGAAACTTTGAAAATCTTAAAAAAAAAAATTAAAATTCCACATCCTTAAAAGAAGGCAAACTTTAACCCAAAAATATTTTGGATTTGAAGGTTTTGTGTCTATTTACAATGTATAATTAAACTCTAAGGCTCTAATACCACTGTTACAATCTTATAAAACCCAGATTCACAAATTCAAACACAAAATCTCAGAGTCAATACAAATAAATATCACCAAAGTTTGTTTGATTCAAAACAGAATAACAAAAGACACAAAGTTTTATACAAAGATCAAAACTAATAAGTAAAATATCAACTCTCTTTGTCGCACAAATACAGGACAAAGAACCCTCAAAGTTTATACAAACATCTTGTTTGTAATAACGAAAATAACTCTATAAGAATTATGTTATTCTAACAAAGAATTTGACAAAGAGTTTGACAAAAGTCTCACATGTGCTGTGTGGGGTAAAGAGCAATGATTATCTGCCCCGTATCCTATGTGAGAGTTTTTTTCAAGCTCTTTGTCAAACTATTTGTTACTATAGCAAGGTTGACTCTCTAAACACACAAAGAAAATCGGAGAGGAAACAATGAAGAAGAAGGGCAACAGACGAGAGAGAAGAGAGAGAGATCCGGAAGAGTTTAGAGAAAATCAAGTGAAGAACCGTCAGATCAAAAGGCGTAAAAAACCCTTATCAAAAATGTTGGACGGTTGTAATCAATCCTTGAAAATCCAACGGTTGATATTAACGGAGATAAAACAAATGGGCTTGACCCGGTTGAGAATTGGACTTGGGTCGGTCACTTTTGTTGGGCTGTCATAAGAAATGGGCCAGCAACTTGGATTGAACTTCAGCTCCAAATTATTCTTCAACTGGGTTGGGCTCAAACAATTGGGCTGGTCTGTTGAGCCAGATTAATCCACACCTCTCAAGATTGAAATGAATGAAAACATTACCTTCATCGCCGGAGTACTGACTGTTGTAGTAGCTAATCGACGTCCGTGGTCGAATATGGACCACCTTTGTGGTTCATTTGAACTCACTTCGGAAACTCGTGGCTTGGTGTAGCTAGGAGTTGTGTCAGATTACAATTTAGGAGGGTGAACTATCTCTTTACAATATTGGTTGGAATCCTTCTATTTATTAAAGACACTAAAAGCTTTTTCAATATCTTTTTGTCATGCATGCTTCGGAGACTTATTCCAATTTACATATTTATCTATTTCACCACAGTTCACGACAAGGATTAAATGGCAACAGTTGCATTAAAATATGATAACAGTCCACACCAAGCATCTGAGGAAGGTTCATTATTATATAATTAAAAGAAGTCCTGGACTCTTGCTGGTCAATAATATTCCTTGATCTACTATAGATATATGGGATCATCTTCCTTTTCAATTTCCATCTGAAAGGACTTATTTTTCCCAGAAATTCCACTGAAGGGCTCTTTGTTGCTAGATAAATGACAAACAGGTAAGTTATCCTGTGCCAGTAATTCATGAAGTTTGTTCAACTTAATTAAGGGAAAGTATATATATATGATCCCTATTTGATTTTGCAGGCTAGAAGGAAAGGTTGCTGTAATAACTGGTGGCGCCAGCGGCATAGGAGAAACCACGGCCAGGCTTTTCGTCCAACAAGGCGCTAAGGTCATTATTGCTGATGTCCAGGATGAAATCGGCCGAGCAGTGTGCAATAACATAGGATCTCCAGAAGTCATTTCCTATGTCCACTGCGATGTATCTAGTGACACCGATGTCCAAAATACAGTAGACATGGCCGTTTCCAAGTACGGTAAGCTAGACATAATGTTTGGCAATGCTGGTACCGGAGGTAAGCACATCCCAACAATTTTAGATACTGAGTATATATGAAGATTTCGAGAGGGTTTTCGATGTTAATGTTTTCGGCATGTTTTCGTGTGCCAAACACGCTGCAAGGGTAATGATTCCGTCCAAGAAAGGGAGCATTATCTTTACTTCAAGTGTTGCTTCTGTGACTCATGGTGGGGATGTTCCTCATGTTTATGTAGCATCCAAGACAGCAGTAGTAGGACTTACAAAGAATCTGTGCACTGAATTGGGGAAGCATGGAATTCGAGTCAATTGCATTTCTCCTTTTGTTGTTGCTACACCAATGCTGATGGCAGCGCTCAAAATCCCCGAAAAGGAGAAGGTGGAGGAATTTGTACATGAAGCTGCAAATCTGAAAGGGGCAACCTCAGAGACAACTGATGTGGCTGAGGCTGCACTGTTCCTGGGAAGTGATGAATCGAAGTATATAAGCGGGCAGAATCTAGTCATCGATGGGGGCTACAGCCTTACTAATATTGCTCTCAGTGAAAGCTTCAAGAAACTGTATTCTTGATTCTGTTTACTGTCTTCATTTTACCATAATTTCCGTTTCTCGAATTGCAGCATTTCTGATATGTACCAGTACAAGGATCGTAGGTTTGGTATACAATAATTGACACCTAAATCGCAGTTCCATCTGCAGATATTACTATCTGGGTTGATCTTATACTTTACAAATTATAAACCTGCATGTTAGATCCGTTACTGGTCGAATCATCAAAGAAAACTGCTACCCTAGCACCAGTTTAGGTGGGAATGACGACCAAGATTGGATAACTAGATATGAATCTCACTGTCACTTAGACTAGTCCGTGCTAAAATAGTCTTCGTTTCTATAATTCAATGGTGTGGAAAAAATGCCATCAATCGTACTGACTTCAAAATATAAGTGAGAATTTTAATTTTCCATGTTCCCATCGAATTGCCAAGCTTGACCTTCTTTCGAACAAGAGCATCTGTCGTTGTATTATGAAATAATAAAGCTTAAACAGGTAATATTCAGTGTTCACACAACAATTCCATGTTAGTTGTTTGACTTGTGTTGAATGAATATAAAATATTTTGTTACAATAAATTTATTTAAAGATTTTGCTCATAAACAGTCGCGTGCTAACATTTTATTGGATATTTTTTTTGAAAATGCAATAATTTCAGCTGCTAAAAAAATACCACCCACAATTTTATTTTATTTTTCAAAAAAAAAAAAAAAAAAGGACCAACAAAATGTAACCACGTGACATCACTATTTATAAACAATATTATGAATAACCGTTTATAAACAATTTGTTAAACCGATGCTAAATGCTTTAGTCATGACAGACATATCATTCCAATAAAATAGTACGGGAATATATGCTCCGTTTGGTTCTTAGCCCTTGTTTGGACCACATTTTTTAAAATTAAATTTATTTAACATTTAATCACAACCATCCATTTAATTTAAGCCTACCATTTTTTACTTATCAAATATTTTTTAACCACATATTCTCTCAAAAATACTATTTAAAACCACACGGGTAATTTAAGCAAATATTAGTAGAGATAGCAATGAATCGAATAGGGATCGAGTTTGGCAAATACATACCTTACACACGAAAAATTTGTAACCTACATACTCGACCTGTAAGACCACTTTTCATTTTATGGGTAATTCTGAAATCCCACGTGAGATTTATGTTAATGTTGTTATAAATTTTAAATTGATAATTTTTAATGTCTATAATTGGAATTATTTTGCGGTGGAAGGACTTGGGCGCCGTCTCGATCAATGTACCAATTCGAAAGTTTATAAATTGTTTATGAACTCTATGTGTAATTAATTATTTCAATTGTTAAGCTTGTTAAATTCTATGTCATTGAGTAGTAAATTGTTTAAATTTCATTAAATTGAGATTGGGAAAAGGTTTAGGGCGAATTGAAATCTTATTGGGAGTCGTGGACTTAAATTTCTAAATCGAGAGAATTGAGGGGCCAAGTTGCAAATTCCAAAAGTTTATACCTAAACCCTCATACCCGATGTTTTCACTCAATTCTCTCACTCTCGGCCTCTCTGTTTCTCACGTCCGCTCTCTGTCCCTCTCTCTCGCGACTCACTCCTCTCACGACCTCACCTCACCCTCGGCTTCTCTCCCTTTCGCGCGGCCGCCGGTCGCCACCACCGGTAGTAAGCCTCCCCCTCTTCCCCCTTTTTCCCTTTTCTCTTCACGGCATTCTTTTTTTGATTGACCTCCTACTTTCTTTAATCCACAGGAAGTCAAATTATGATTGCTGTGCAAGTGAATGAATCTATTTCATTCTAATTCGATCTAGGAAGAAAAAATCACGCTCTGTAGGATTTGAACCTACGACATCGGGTTTTGGAGACCCACGTTCTACCGAACTGAACTAAGAGCGCTTTCTTATCAGAATAAGATAAGACTGAAAAGAAAAGGACACACACCCAAAAACCGCGCACACACGCACAGTTTCACACCATTTCACGCACACACACATACATGATTCGATAAATATACATATATTGTATGTAAATAACGTATGTATGCAATTTATATGTATAAATTCAGATTTTACAGTTAATTTCAGATTTTAAATTTTGTGTAATTTCGAGTTTAACCATGAATTTGGGAATTAATGATGTTATGTGTATGAGTATTGATGTATATGAATGTATATATTATTATGTATGTATAGATGCGTGTAAATATATATAAAGTTTGGATTTCTGTGGGCATAAGTATATACTCAGATTCTGATTATGGTGAAAATAAAATTTCTCAGACTGGGGACTCATGAAATTTTGATTAATCGATGTGCTATAATATTAAATTTGAGGTGTGAGTGTACGTATATACGATCATGAATATGTATATGACTATTTAAACAAACATGTGTAATTTTTGGGATTTTGGGATAATGGTATAGGAGAGTAAACTTTAATATTTTAGAAACAAGTTAGTTTAAATGTAAGCTATGTTCAAAGTTATAAATTTTTAGTTCAAGATCATTTTTTGAATAAGAATGCTTGGCTTTGATTGGTGAAATTGATAAGTAAGATTCCAAAATTTTCCTTGAACTTAATGTACTACTTCGAATATGATATTATATGTGGTGTTAAATGTATTTGTTATATTATGAGTCACATGAAAGTCTCAACCTCCTTTAAGAGTGTTAAATGTGATTGTTTCACTAAAAGCCATATTTTTGTTAATGAATGGGAATTAATTAGGAGAAACGGTACATTGACGTCGCGGGCAACCAAGACTTCCACCTGCATATTAGGGAAAGTAACTACTCAGGATTACAGGTAAGTAAACTTCCCCTATTTTCATGAAAGTAGAAAGTTAATGTGAAATTAATGTGCGTAAGTGATTTCGTGTTAATTACTTAATGTTGATGTATTTGAATTGCCATATGCAAGTATGTGTATTTAAGGAAATGTTCAAACATGCACATTATCATGTCATTGCATCATTAAGCATGCATTGGCATCGAAATGAGAAAGTCAAATGTTTTAATGAAAGGAATGTGTCAAAGTGCAATTTTTGTCAAAAATTATGTATCCCAAGTTTTTGAAAGAATGGGTGTACTTCTATGTCATGAAAGATCCGAGTGGGAAATGGGGCGCGGGGGACCGGCGTACCCGAATGTAATGAGCCGCTTTGCGGTGGAATGAATGTAATGAGCCGCTTTGCGGTGGAATGAATGAATGAACCGCTTTGCGGTGGGAAAGTGAATGTAAAACCGCTTTGCGGTGGAAGTGCGCATGTTAATCTGGTTCCAAATAAGAATGGCCCACTGTTATCTGATTGACTAGAAGTTACATCAAGTGAGCTCACGATGGAAATGAAGTGAAAGTTTTGAAATGTTAAGTGAAAGTTCGAAATGTTGAAAGTTTTGAAAGGTTAAAGTGAATGGGGATACATATTTCAAAGTTAAAGCATTCATGTCATAAGCATGCATTCATGCATAAAGTTTACTTACTGAGCTTTAGCTCACCCCAATCCCTCCCCCATATTTCAGGTGATGAAAGTTAGATGATTAGAGGAGAGCACGTGGCGGCAGGCTCAGACAGTACCGACTTGAATTATTTAAAATTTAATTTAATGATTTAATTTAAGTTTTTATTTGTTATTCTTTTAAATTGATAAATCATTTTGAATTAGTTCGTCGGTTCTTAGTCAAAATAAGTTATGGTATTTTCCTGTGATTAGTTTTTATCGTGTTTCATGAGTTTATAAATTTATAGTTCAAGTTATTTTGGTTGAGGAGTTTGGGGAATTGATGTTGAAGTTGAATTTTGGAATTATGGTTGGATGTTGAATGTTGGATTTGAATGGGTTGAGAATTTCATATGTATTGTAGGTGTGATATCCCTCTACAGGTTGGTTATGTCCAATTTATAGAGGAGACTCTGTCGAAATTTCTATAGAATTTTAGAATAGAAAATGTAACGGTTGAAGTTTTTAAATGATTTGTTTTCCGCATTTTAATGTTTAAACGATTTATTTTCGCATATAATGTGAATGGAAGTTAACACGCCTAGGTTTTAAATTTTTGAACTTGGGGTGTTACACGACCCCTATAACTATTTAAGAAAGATGGGTCGGATGCAGGTCAAAGATGGGTATTATCGGGTATGCCTCTATATTCATTTGAAAACTCATTACCTATTTTACGTTTATCTTTTGAAGCATTACTTTTTTAGATTTTAATCTAATTTTAAAGGGTAACTATATTATCACCACAAAATTTACTTCATATACCACATTATAACTACACTACAATTATAACATATTTTCAATAAATACACCACCCCAATTTTACGATTGTAGTCATCATAACCTAATAATAGAAAAGTGGTGTACGTAATACTCCCATCCCAATATTACAGCACATCTCGTCATCTTTTCCCTCCCACTATTCCTGACCATTGACCAACTTCCCCACCACTAAATAAAGGATTCCTTCCTTGAATTTATGGAAGAAAATGAGGAAACTGATACCATTTCTACCTTAGGAAAACGGGGTACCGTCGATGAAGCAAATGTGTATTATAACAATAGGTCTTTTGTGGTGGAAAACAAAGATAATATTCTGGAGGGGTTGAGGAAAAGATAATCGAAGGGGTAGAGGAAATTTGAATGATTTTGTTGTACTTGGTGATTTTGGGTTTGGTTGGACCTACCCTTTTAGTTGGATTGGATTCGGAACGTTAGAGATTTTTGTAGCATTAATTCATCTTAGTAGCCACTGCTCCAAACACAATGTGTGAGATGTCTAAGGTTGCAGGATTCCGCAAGATAAAATCGGGAAGAAGAATTTGAGTAACTCTGTGCAGGATGATCAGCAGAGAAAATGTCGTATTGACACCAGTGATACGGCTAGAGGGGATGGGGCCAAACTCGAGAAAGAAAATTCTCATTCGAATGTGGAATCTGACTAGAGGCTCCAACTTTGCCTTCATGCAGGGAAGTTACTCTGTTATGAGCAATGAGATGCAAAATGGAAGTTCAATTGATAATTATGGAGAAAACGGAGATGATTCATCGTTGGTGGTTATAGAGGAAATATGGAACTGGTGTGGTGTGGTGTGTCTACAACAAAAAAATAATTTTATGTCAAAAACATGTATTTAAATGTAAGGTTAATTAAGCAATTTTACTTAGGGTCATTCAAGTAAAGAAAAAAATTAATTAAAATTGTGGTGTGAAAAGTAAAATATGTGGTGATAATATATTTATCCAATTTAAAATCAACATTTAATCTTAACCACACTTTTTATGAGCCCTGCAATTTTTCAACCATACATCTCATCAAATATTATCAAAATCTACTAAAAAAAGAGCAAGTCTTAAATCTACTATTCATAAAATAATTTGAGCCATTTTGAGCCGTATAAGTCATTTGAGCCATTTAAACCATATAAAACATTTGAGCAAATCATTTTATTTTTTTGGCACTCTGATTTTAAAATATATATGTATCTGACATATTTCACTTTGATTTGAAATGCAAGTTTCTTATTATATGACATTTGATTCAATTTTTCATCTTTCAAAATATTGAATAAACTTTTATACTACGCTATTAAATACACAATTAAGATGATGCACGTGTGTCTCACTAGTAATAATTATGTAAAGAGGACTATAAATATGCAAATGGAAGTTATGGTGGGGAAATGAAAAGCCCCATTTTAAAGGTTGAGATGAATTTGCTAAACACACTAATGTTTTTTTTTGGATGGTATTAAATCACTTGTATTATTCTTAATGTAACAGTGTTTTAGATAATATGGAAGGACTTGTCAAGAAAGTGTGCATTGAATTGACAAAATATATATGGGATCAAACTCTCACATCTTTAGGGCATGGTCGATCCTGAACATAGGAGGTGATAGCTTAGGGTTCCAAAATCGAAAAATCAAGAGTTGTGTTTTGCAGATAAATATATTTTGAAATTAGAATAATTACATCAAATTGAGCTTAACATAATTGGTAGAATAGATAGACATAATTTATGCTTATACTATAGGTTAATGGTTTGATTCTTCATATTTGAATTTTTGTTTGTTAGTGGGAAAAAATTGTACTTGGCCAAGCCCACCATCCAAAAAAAGCTAAGGGCTAGTCTGCATTAGGGTCTCGGGTCCCTACTCCAATTATGATTGTTGAGTTCTAGATGAAAACAAAGCATATGGTAGACTGTAGAGGTTGGAATGGGCGATTGTTCACCGATATCTCGCGATATTCCCGCAAGTGTACGGGTCGGGAGACGTAATAAAGTGAATCTAGGAGTCCGGATTATCGTCCCACGGAGACTGCTATTAATTATCGAAATATGTTAGTTCTAAACCTTATTTGAACAAAAGAAAGAATTTGAGAATTTTAAATTAAACCTACGAATTAAAACTAAAGAATTAAAATGAAACAAAATTGATTTGTTTTTAAAAATGATTGTAAAATAGTTGGGATTCACGATTTCACCTAACCAATTAAATTAACTCAAATTCCATGTTTTATTTCCTAATTATGTACTCGGTCGAATTCACTAATTTATATTGAAATTCGTCTCTCGAGTTTAAATCAATTCTACCTAAATAAGTCAACCATGTATCTCTACAGCGGGTCTGAATATTTCTTATCTAGATGCAATAAATACAAGAATTCACACACGACCGCAATAATAATAAGAGTATATCTCTATCTCTCGTTCAATTACTAGATTTATTACTACTTTTTACATTATTAATTCACCTCTCGGATTATGGAAATAATTCAATAAATCATGAATTGGTGATCAAGCAATTCAAGCATTAAGAACAATAATAAATCAATACATGCAACGAATTACTAAAACAAAGGAACTTGGAATTAAAATAATTAACTAGGCTACATCGTTCATCCCAACATTAAATTTAGTTACACATCATGATTAAAAAGCATAAACAAAAAAATAAAACGTTTATTGAAAACAATAAGAAGAAAGGAAAGCATGCACCAAATCTCAATTCTTCAATTATCTTCAATTCACGCCCCTTTGTGATGCTTGATTCTCCAAGAATTTGATGTTGAATTCTCTATTGTGGCTCATTCTATGGAGAGGCAAAAGTCCTGATTTCGTACCTCTTATGTTCTATATATAGGTGTTGGAGAGAACTAGGTCAAAGGAGAAGAAAACCAGATAAAAACCTCAGAAAAAGCCCATATCGCGGCCAAGCGGACAGCCTAGCGATCGCGTGGTTTAAAACCTAACGATCGCGTGGCTCACATTAAAACTCTCGAGTTATGAATTCAAGGCATTGCGCGATCTTGCAGTAGGAATCCGGATATCCCGTGATGTGCAATTTCCATCTTTTATTGGCTGTTTAAGTCAGTCCCTGACTTTTAATTGCACATTTAGTCCTCAATTTTTAATTGTTGCGATTTAGTCCTCAAACTTTGGAATCTTCTCAATTTGCTCTTTTCAGCTTTTAATTCCTTCAATTAGGTCCTTCTACTTCTGATTCGTTCACTTTGGTACCAACAAACTTCTCAATTTCTCATTTTAGCTCCAATTAGTATCCAATTATGCATTTTTCTCATTGTTTGCTTCATTCTTCGCCTTTTTGGGATATTTTCTTCAGTATTTATTTGTTTTTATGCTGGATATGGTTTATACTCGTTCACTTTGGCACCAACAAACTTCTCAATTGCTCATTTTAGCTCCAATTAGTATCCAATTATGCATTTTTTCCATTATTTGTTTCATTCTTCTCCTTTTTGGGATATATATTTTCTACAAAGTATCAAATAAATACAAATTAAATAGAATATATATTCCATAACGACAATAAATTATTCTAATTTAGACATATAAATAAGTATATAAAATACACTTATCAACGATCTTGTTTGTCAATAGATAATGGTGTAAATTAGGTCGTGTCACTTTAGCCATACGAGTCAGACACCAAGTTGTGTCAGTCTAAACTAATCTTGCTATATTTCATCATGTTTCTCGATAAAAAGTTTTATAACAAGATGTTCGATGAATCAAATCTTGGTGAGTTTGTAGCTTTAGTTTGACAATATTAATGATAATCCAAGTACAAAATAATGATGGGAAGTTGCACTAAATATGATTTGTACTTCAGAATGAGCACGCGAAGATGGTTCTCTGATTTGTTGCTTGATCAATGACAAACAAGGCGTGTGGTCGCACAGTCAAAAAATTCAGCGACTGAAGTTTACCTGCAGAATCATGCGATCGTGCATTTTTGAACCGTGCGGCCGCACGGTAGTCCCGACTGGGCCGCAGCTGGGCTTTTTGCACGTAATTCAGCAGTTTTCTCCTCACTTAACCTAAATCTCGGGAAAATCTATAAATACCAGACCAAGGGCACGAGATTAGGGGTTCCCAACTTTCTAAATTCATGCCAAAACGCTATCGAAGTGCCGAGGGATCCAAACCACGCCAAGATCAAGATTGAAGATACAATTGCAAGGAGATGAATTGGGTTACATCTTTTCATATCTCTTGTTATTTATTTTCTAGTATGTTTCTAGGCTAGGTTAATTGTGTTGGAATTGTGATGAAGTTTTGATTTCTTGACTCCATATTTTAATCTATTATTTAATTTATGCAATTCATGATTTTGAGCAATTGAATTATGCTTTTTCTATCATGCAATTACTTGATCACTAGTTGTATGATTTTAGGTTGTGATTTCTTAAGTTCGAAAGATTAGGATTTCATTGGACTTGTTTCGATTGCCACAAAGTCCGATAGGGGATAGAAATATACCCTTATGCTTTGTGTTATCTGTTATAATATTCATAGTTCTTTTAATGTTTTCTTGCACATTCGTATTCAACATAGAAATATAGTTGGGTCGTGTGTAGGAATAGACGTTATTGCTTGTCCAAAAGGAAGTTTTAACAACATTAGGAATATGGATTTTCAAAACCCGTGAATTGTATTTAAATAATTGGTTAAGATATGGATGATAGAGTCAAAATGGATTCATAATTCTAACGCATTTATTTTCATTCGTTTAAAATCAAATTTGTCAATTTTTTAGTTTAATCTTTGTTTTAGTTTTCAAAATCAAAATTCTCAAATCAAAGCAAATCTCTAGTTCCGGTTAAGGTAGTAATCTAAAATACAATTTAACACAATCTCTAGTTCTAGAATTTCTCCAAACCAAGCACGCTTATTTGTGGAGTTTCTAACGATGGACTTCCGGAAAAGAAGGTGCACCTTTTTGGTATGAGTAGTACCGATCAATTCTCTTAAGCTTTCTTAGTTGGGGTATTACAATCACTTCTCGATCACTACAACCCTACCACCTTAAAATAATTTCGTCCTCGAAATTTAAATTTTCTTGATCTAAAATACTTGGGTACTTCAAAATTTCTTCTTTCTTAAAATCTTAAAATAATTAATATGACTAGATGAGAGCGCTAGTTTTGAATAATAACCGTTAAGGTTGGAGAGTCGTAGCGACAAGTTTGGTAAAACAAGTCTTTTAAGTTTGAAAATTTCTCGATCGCTACAATAACAATGGAATGCTTTTTGTTTTTATTGGAGATTTATCCTATCTTATAGTATTCCTATGTACAATGTCTACAATACTTTATTTTCATTCAAAATGTAATCTGATTATGTAAAGTGTCATTAATGAACTCAATATTCGAAATGTCTTACATACTGATTTCATTATCTTGTCAATCGACCAATTAAGTTTGCTTTAAGGTAGTTTCCTGACATTAATTTTGCTCTAAGGTAGTTGTCAACATTAATTGATCAAAATCTCTTTTGTTATCTCTATATAAAGGCCAACTTACAAAGCTTTTGCTATAGATTACATCAATTTAAGGTTGGAGAGTCGTAGCGACAAGTTTGGTAAAACAAGTCTTTTAAGTTTGAAAATTTCTCGATCGCTACAATAAAAATGGAATGCTTTTTGTTTTTATTGGAGATTTATCCTATTTTATAGTATTCCTATGTACAATGTCTACAATACTTTATTTTCATTCAAAATGTAATCTGATTATGTAAAGTGTCATTAATGAACTCAATATTCAAAATGTCTTACATACTGATTTCATTATCTTGTCAATCGACCAATTAAGTTTGCTTTAAGGTAGTTTCCTGACATTAATTTTGCTCTAAGGTAGTTGTCAACATTAATTGATCAAAATCTCTTTTGTTATCTCTATATAAAGGCCAACTTACAAAGCTTTTGCTATAGATTACATCAATTTAAGGTTGGAGAGTCGTAGCGACAAGTTTGGTAAAACAAGTCTTTTAAGTTTGAAAATTTCTCGATCGCTACAATAAAAATGGAATGCTTTTTGTTTTTATTGGAGATTTATCCTATTTTATAGTATTCCTATGTACAATGTCTACAATACTTTATTTTCATTCAAAATGTAATCTGATTATGTAAAGTGTCATTAATGAACTCAATATTCAAAATGTCTTACATACTGATTTCATTATCTTGTCAATCGACCAATTAAGTTTGCTTTAAGGTAGTTTCCTGACATTAATTTTGCTCTAAGGTAGTTTTCAACATTAATTGATCAAAATCTCTTTTATTATCTCTATATAAAGGCCAACTTACAAAGCTTTTGCTATAGATTACATCAATTTATGCTCTCGATTAAATAGAAGTCAGTTTTTGTAAAACACAACACTCCTGCTGACACGCCCCGCCCCGAGTAACACTAGTGGACCCGAAACGTGACATGCTCCGATGATGGATATCAACTAAAAGTAGGACCCACCATTAAGGCTACTAAAAACTGTAACTTTAGTTAACTTATATTTAAGAAAATTTTTGACATTATCTCCTCTATAATATGGACTAACCAACCTGTAATTAATACACAACATCCCAACAAACTCATTATAGTATCCATCACAATAGAGATAAGCCAATTTCTCAAACATTCAGTATGAAAACAACATGAACTATACATATGGACGCAAAATACAATGTGAGCCCCATAACTATTTACATGTGATGCACAAGTGTAATCCAAAAATGAACATACGTCCCAAAACAATGACTACATGCTCTATGAAATGAGTCATACTAGCTAACACTGTTGTGTGGCTCTGACTCCAAAATCAAAGGCTCACTCCAAAAGCTGCCCAGAAACTCAACTGCTACCTGATAAGAAAATCGTGGGAAAATATATGAGTTGATAGCTCAGTGAGCGGAGAATTTCGAAAATAATTATACTTTTTCATTTATACATTTTTCTCAAAAATCAAGTTTATATCTCTTGACGATTCACATAATATCATATCTTTTCATCACATCATCAATAGTCTACTTTCAGCACTATCTGTAGTCTCTAGGTATGGCCATACCCTAACAAATCTCACCAAAATGTACCCATTGAATATAATTTGTAATCTGGTCATATGCTAGCAGACTGCCTCTTAGGCTAGTCTCAAAACATCTGATAATCAATTCTAGAACACGGCTAAGACTCCTCAGTGAACTTTATCACTAGTACAGTTTCAATCAATTGCGTCGGTTGTAAAAGACAATATACGTTGGTTATGGAAGTAATGCATTTGGCGCAGACGTACATGGTAAAGTCGGCGATGTCGTCGATTGTAACGTAAATATATGTGTTGTCTGTATTATGAAACACATTTGCGTTTAAAGGCACAGTGAAAAAGTCAATACCAACAAGTTTCCAAATGACCGCATTGTGCAATCTTTTGCAATCATTACCCAGACATTTTAACGTTGCATCGTCAACCACCGGAGATCATCGGATAGATGACATTTCAGAACTTTTGGCCTTTTTTTGTTTATTGACTTTTTTTGCCTTTTTCGTTGACTTTTGGCCTCTTTTGCCTTGAGTAGCTTCCTCCCCTTTTTCAATCTGTTCTAAAAGGAAAAAAAATGTGAGAATTTAATATGAGTACACTTCAGTAAATTTTAATTCACTATATGAAGAAATGAGAGACTATATTTACAATTTTTTTGTACACCTCCCTCGTTTTCTCGTTGGGGATGTAATAGGTTCCATCGTCTTTCTTCTCAAATCTTGCTCTAACCAAATCTAAATTGCGATCTTGACTTAACATAGACGAACTAATTGACCCACAAGAAGATGCGGAAGACTGTGGGTCTATTTGAAGCCACTCTTGCCTCATCCCAACATAACCAACTTGGCCTAAAAAGTGTGGATGCTCGTTCTGTAGTTTCCTTTCCCTACCTTTCTGACTTTTTTCCTTCACAAAAAAATTTCAATCTTTTATTATGTCAAATTAGTAAAAAAAAAAAAAAATGAATAAGAATTGTGATATTATACAGACCCTGAAAATCTCAGTCTCACGTTCCTTTCTGATTTTTTTCCATTGTTCTTCCATCAAGAAATCGTACAGCTGAGTAGGTGATGTATATTTCGGGTGCTCCTTATTGATGAAATCATGCACCAACCTTGTTTTGAAGTCTTTCCAACGCAAACCCCCAACTTTCAAAATAGTTTTTTTCATGTCTTCATCGGGTATGTTAAACTCCCTCCAAAATACAACAATAATATGCAATATTATTTTAAAAAGATTAATTACTATTAACTACACACACACACACACACACACACACACACACACATATATATATATATATATATATATATGATGTGATCCAGACCAGGCAACGAAGGGCGAAGTCGAGCCATCAACAAGATGATAGTGATCTACGTGCAAAACGGAGCAAGTACCGTGTTGGGATCGGGCCGAGAAGAGGGATGGATCGAGCCGAATCGAGTAAAAGAAATTGTTTATGCAGAAAAGGCCTTACGGCCGTAATGGAAATTCTTCACGGCCGTAAAACATGTATTCACGACCGTAAATCTTACAATCACGGCCGTAATCAATTAACGAGGAAAAATGAAGATTTTCTGCAGAACGAGGCTTACGGCCGTAAGCTTGGAAGTTACGGCCGTAACATTCAAAAAGGGGAATTTCACGGCCATAAGAAATTCGTCACGGCCGTAAAAAATAAATCAGATTTTGTTCAGAGAGGCCATTACGGCCGTAAATGTATTCTTCACGGCCGTAAATGAGGAGCGGGCCAGATTTTGCTATTTTTAATTATTTTATTTTCTTTTATTATTTTAGGTTATTTTCCTATTTTAGAATTTTAACATAATTAGAATTCTATTTTGAGTAAATTAGATGCTAGGTTATTTTGCTTATTTATACGCTTTTCAATTCATTGTAAAAACAGTTAAGTTTAGTTTTGAATATTGAATTTGAGTTGAGAGAGTTTTCTCCAATTAAAAGGTTGATGAGTCCCTTTTGTGTTCTTCAAGAACAAATCCGGCTTATCAAATATTGTGAAAATATTTGTGGCGTTGTACTTATCAAATATTCACGAGAATATTTGTGGCGTGTCCGATTAGAATCTTATCAAGGAAATTGACAAGTCCTTGTGGTGTTTCGAAAACCTTGGATCTCGATTCCGCATCGTCAATTAATTGCGTCGTGAATCTTGGGTCAAGGTCCTATCGTCAATCTATCTTTTAATTTCTGTTCATTATTTCGTGTTCTTGTTATTTTCGAGTCAGATCTGATTTAGATCTTTCCTAGGGTTTTAGGTTTTTCGTTATTCCGTGTTTTCGACGAGATTCCCCTCCCGGGATCGCGTCAATATATATATATATGATACCTTTATATCTTCCCAAATCATGTTCTTAAGGCCTCGATCAACTTGGTGCCAGTCACTGATATTTATATCAACTTGAATACGGACCAAAGACCCAAAATAAGACTTGAAGTCCTCCTTATGTCGTCCGATCGGTCTATTGTGCTCATCAAATTCAATTACTTCATTTCCTGCACCTTCTTCTTCATCTTTTTGCAAGTTGTTGGCCCTCTAATCTTTTTCTTTTGGCTAATGGACTGATCATGATTAGATGAACTAGCCATGACTTTGAAAGTTACTATTCAACGTACCTGCATGTATAACAACACAAAAATATATGTAGCATATTAATTAGTGTTACCAAAATAAAATAATAAATATTTTCAACGAATAGAGCATATATATAAACATTATATATATATAATTATATATGTATATATAATTATACATACAATACAATATATACATATATATAAACATATATGTAATAAATTAACACACACACAACACACACACACACACATAAACATATATAAACAAAATACATATACAATACAATATGTGTGTGTGTGTGTGTGTGTGTGTGTGTGTATATATAGATATAAAATTATACATACAATACAATATATATATAAACATATATGTAATAAATTAATATACAATAAACATACATATATACACACACACACACATAAACATATATAAAAAAATACATACAATACAATATGTATGTGTGTGTGTGTGTGTGTGTATCTTACACAAATGTGGGGCCGGGCTGGGACGGCGGCGGGCGAATCTGGGCTGGGGCGACGGCGCTGGGCAGGGGAGGCGAGGCGGAGGAGGGCGTGCTGGGGCAGGTGGTTGTAGTGTGGGTTTTAATGTGGTGGTAGTGTGGGTGTGAATGTGGTGGTGGGGGCGGTGTTAGTGGTGGTGGCCATGGAATATGGAGTGAAAAAGAGATGGGAGTGTTTTTTGTGTGAGGAAGAGAGGAAATGGGCAGCACTGTGCATGCAGGAGCCCTAAAGTTGCATAGGAAAATGCGTCAGTTCCTTCTTAGGAACCGACGCACATAGTTAAATTAAGTATATGCGTCGGTTCCTATGAAGAAACTGACGCATATACCTAACTCTTATGCGTAAGTTTTTAATTCAAAACCGATGCACATTGTAAAATGATGTTATATATGTAGGTTTCAAAGTAGAAACGGATGCATGTGGTTGCATCGTATTTATAAAAATGCCACCGCTATTTTATTAAGCGTCGATTTTTCAAAAAGTGACGTGAAATACTTAATTTTTTGGTCTAATTTGTACTAGTGTATCATACACGGTCAGACCGCCTCAGGGTAATCTCATACCCGGTCAAGACACCTCAGTGCAGTATAGAACACGGTCAAAGCCCCTCAGTGAACTAGAAGAAATATATAATCATGGATACTTTTGATGGATTTCAATATCACATTGCCTTTCATAATTAGTCATTTCACAATCTTGTAATTCCACAATCTAATATTCTCATAATATTTTACAATAATCATGTAATTGGACAATTAAATCACATAATCACGTTAATCTTATATTTTCATAATATTTCAAAATAATCACGTAATTGGACAATTGAAGCACATAATAACGTTTAACGTAATTATATAAGCAATTATCAATATTTGAAAATAATTAAGTTTTTCCACTCACAGTCTATGCACGTGCAAACTAATTCGGCTAATAAAAGCTTAATAGTATAAATCACGTTGTAACGACGCCTCACTCTTCTTCTTCTTTTCTCTTTTTTTTTTTTTTTTTTCCTTTCCCCGATTTTTTTCTCTCTGTCTCGTTTTCTCCCTCATTTCAAAATCTTGTAATTCCACAATCTAATATTCTCATAATATTTTACAATAATCATGTAATTGGACAATTAAATCACATAATCACGTTAATCTTATATTTTCATAATATTTCAAAATAATCACGTAATTGGACAATTGAAGCACATAATAACGTTTAACGTAATTATATAAGCAATTATCAATATTTGAAAATAATTAAGTTTTTCCACTCACAGTCTATGCACGTGCAAACTAATTCGGCTAATAAAAGCTTAATAGTATAAATCACGTTGTAACGATGCCTCACTCTTCTTCTTCTTTTCTCTTTTTTTTTTTTTTCCTTCCCCGATTTTTTTCTCTCTGTCTCGTTTTCTCCCTGGGTATGTATGTAATTGTTTGTGAGTGAGTTCTGTAAATGAAAAGAAAAAAGTGGATATATATCAAATAGAAAGCCACCGCCTTGACTCATTCCAATTTGTCCTATTTTCAAATTTTTTTTTATTTTTTTTAAATAGGCTTGACATATTTGACCAAGAATATTGTGGAATGACCAAGGTATTACACTTGCTACAACAAGTTCCATTTCACGTATGGATGACTCTACTACTAAAATGAAGAATGAAGAGATCAATGTCTCCCCACCGTTTACAGGTTCTTCACCCCTTTTCCCAATCGCTAGACAATACAATAGACGTAGTTATATTACCTTACCACTTTCATTCATCATCTAAGTTCACGAAGTGACCGTCGTACGAGACATTGAATCTCCAATTACCACTCATTCCTGAAAATGTGCTATAGGTACGTCAACAATTCACACATTTGACATGCTAGACTTTCACAATGAAAAATTAGATAACTAAGCATTCAATCATTCATAATAGTGCGTTGTTTACTGGGTTAGCCGACGGTTCAACTATCGGGTTCGATCTTTGAAATATGTCCAATTTGACAGATAACTCATCGACAATGACAGTTAACACTGCGCGAATAGGGTTCAAATGTAGTAGGTTGTTCTCAAATTCTTTGTCAACAATTAATGTCTTTCATCAATGTTCAGCTACCAGAATACTTTATGGCATGAAGAATATTACAATAATGGAGGATCTTCATGCATTTATGAGGAAATGTAGGTTGTCAACCTAAACCAAATCAATGTTTCTCAAATGCTCAAAAAAATTGAATGATTAATCATTTAACAACTTCAAAATAATTAGTGTCACATATCCTATGATATAATAAAATTAAATTGCTTACCTTTCAAAATGGAAGTTGAAGTCTCTAATTCTATCTTCTTCAAGTAGTATAAATGAGTAAGTATTAAAATGAAAAAAAAAAAAAAAAGTATTGCATTTTTAAGTTATTTTTTGGAATGAGTTTTTTTGTCTAAAACTTTTATCATTGTCTTAAACATTTGTCCATTGGTTTCTTGTGTACATCACATCAAGCATTTATTGATTCATCATGAAAATTATAAATTTTCTCAAAAAGTGAATTTAGATGCAATATAGACATTTCATTGTCAAAATTAATCATTTTTTAGCACCTTTTAAGAACTTGTCAAATTTTGTGTGTATTATGTATTCTAGTGTCATCCATGCAAAACTCTCTTAAAAGTATTGGGACTCACGAATGTATCCTAATTCTCCTATTCAATTTCTCTCCTCATATTTTCTTTCTGAAGTAGTATTTAATCGAATTCTCAATTGTATCTAAATTTTCCCACTCGAGTTTAAATTAGTTATATTTAATTAGGTTAACTATATATCTTTATATTAAGTCAGAATAACCTTTAATTAAATGCATTCAATCACAAGAATTTACGAAAATCACAACAATCACAACCATGTATCTCAACCATTTTGTTGAATTGTCCAAGTTTATCTTGTGGTCTAGATGTATAAATTACATCTCAACTTGTTACAATCTACAAATCAATGAATTAGTGAGCAATTAATTCACGCATTAATATTGGAAATAAATTCAATACATCAAATTAAAGCACAAACACATGAGAATTGATATTGAATGATTAAACTAAGATTACATCGTTCGCCTTAATTATAGATTTAGTTACACATAATTAAATAAATAAATAAAAATATGGAAGAATTGAAAACATTACCAATTTCAGAAATTGAGTTAAGAAGGTGAAGAAATTCTTGTACAAAAATCCAATCTTCAACTCAACTTTGATTTCTTCTTTGGCTTCTTGAAAATCCCTTTGATTTCTCGTATAAAGTAAATGAATAACGAAGTGAAGAACCATTGTATAGTCTAGGATATGTCTTTATCTTTAGAAGTCAAGAAACTAGTTTAATCGTCGTTGAGCTCGAAAAAAATTAAAAAATAAGTAAGGCAGTGTTTGATAACCATCATTTTCTAGGGAAAATGATTTTTTCCAAGCCATTTTCAGTCTTTTGGCCGTATGATTGCACTAAAGTTCCTGGAAATTCCTTTTCCTTCTTCTACCTTCACGCGCCCATTTTCCACCAATTCAAGGAATTCCTTTTCCTAACCGGGTAGGAGAATTTATTTTTCAGCTAAAATTTTGTATCATTTTCATCACGTTTGATCTTTTTTGTTATTGTTAATTGATTTATTTTTTTTCCCAAAATTTAAAATTATTATTATCAAGTGTGAATGTGTGAAAAAATTTAAAAAATATATTTTTGATTAAAATAGCTAAAATTTGCTTTATTTTCATGGAAAATAATGTCAATCAAACAATAAAAGTTGAAAAATTTTCCACTTTTTCCACCTTGCAAATTAAACTAATCAAACACATAAAACATCCAATTCTCAGGAATTGAATTATCCGAAATTCAATTCCCTGTAATTCATTTTCTTTCCATCCAAATTCCACCATCGCTATCAAACGCAGCCTAAAGGAAAAAGGAAAAAAGTCAAAATGGACTCAAAAAGCCCTAACTCTCGTGCCCAGTCAGACCGCGCCTGAACCACGGCATACAAGGAAGGACTCAGACCACAGCTAGATCGCAGTTTGCAAACCGATTCAGCCGCAGTTCTCATTTTCTCTTTTTTGCATTTCAGTCCTCTGTAATTTGCAGACCAAATCCTCTAATTACTATTATTTTCAATTTAGTCCTCAATATTTCACTTTATTTTCAACTGGATCCTTTTTAATTGCAACTCAAGTCCTTCAACTTTTGAAAGCTTACAAGTTGGTTCCAAAATTGCTATTTTCATATGGATTCAATCCCTATTCTTCGTTTTACCTCCAAACACGTCCAAATTCGAGTTTTTCTTAAAACAATCAAAATAAATAAATAATTAAGAAATATGAAATTCTAAAATACTCACAATTTTATACATTTGAGATCAAGATAAGTACAAAAACGTACTTTATCATTCATCGTCTTGATTCATCTGCCGTTGTTCGAAGAGCCCCTTTTATCCACTTTGTCATTCATCCACTAGACAATATTTCTGAATTTGATACCATTTGTTGGGACTATGGAGAACAATTTGTTCAGTCCCAAACCCGAACTCCCATGTTCAAGTGAGGTTCTAACTCAAAATCAATTAATAATGGGTAGAGTTGTTCACTTGAGTTATATGGTGATTTTTTCTTTCTTCCAAAACCGATGTAGGCCACTATTTGCACACCCAACAGGTGTGTTGCTCTAGAAAAATCTTCCTATATTTCATCATGTTTCTCGACAAAATGTTTTATAACAAGAAGTTCGGTGATTCAATTCTTGGTGAGTTTATCACATTAGTTTGACAATGTTAAAGATAATCTAAGTATGAGATGTTGGCAAGTTGATCTAAAAATGGTGCATAGTTCAGAATAAGCACGCGAAGATGGTTATTTAATTTGTTGCAAGATCATGACAAAAAGATGATCGTCACAAGCATTAGTTTGTTCAATCTAATGGATTTTAATAAGATTTATGTTTGATATTTTACGTTAGAAGGCAAGGTGGCTATACTAACTGATGGCATAGGTGGCATAGGGAAAAGAGGCAAGCATTGCTAATGTCCAAGATGAATTTTGGCTTGGCAGTGCGTGAAAATACAAGTTCTCCAGAAGTCATTTTCTATGTCCACTGTGACATAACTAGCTAGTAACATAGATGTCCAAAATGTTGTAGACGTGACTCGATCCAAGTAGTGTAGAGTCAACATAATGTTTGGAAATGCTGGACGGTATCCCCCTAAGGGCCGATCTAACTATTTTGGCAACCGAGTAGCAAGATTTCAAGAGGTTTTCGATGTTAATATTTTTGGCGTGTTTCTATGAACGAAACTCACTGATTTCACTACAAGAAACGGGAGAAATAAGGGCGACATAACTCGACCCTATAGACTAGTATGTAGCCCCTATAGACCTGTAGGAACTACAATGTCGCCCCTATACGTAGTCCTCGTGGCTCAAAACTCATAGATTTGTCGCCCCTATAGCCTCGACATCGTCTGATCTCCCGAACCTATAAATTTTTCGCCCCTACAGGAGAGTAAGGTGTTTACCTTTAATATCCTTAGGTAACCTTTATTCAATCTAATATCATATGACTCGCTGTCCAATATGCCTAAGGATATCAAGTTTCTTTTCAAAGGAACATAACATGTCTGATTTAAGGTAAGAGTTCTGTTATTTTCAAGTTTCAGTAGCACTTTACCCTAGAGGTGGCAAGACAGACAGACGGACAGACGGGCAGACCAAATCCGTGAAAACGGGCTCAGATGGAGCCAGGACCATGTGCCAACCTGTGACCCGTGCGAGCGGTTCACGAGTCAAGAAGGTTTGAACAGTGAAAAGTGGGTTTCGCAGGTTAAACTTTCGCGGGCCGCGGTTAACCCGCTGGCTCGTGAAATTAAAAAAAAATTATTTTATTAAATAGTACAACTTCTGAACCTAAATCTTATTTTTTTTTCTTCCCTAATAGCTAAGAAACGCAATGTTCTTTGATAGTAGTAATTAGAAATGCATTTAGCATTTAGTTGTTATTTGTTTATGTTTTATTTAAATTTGAAAATTTAGAAGTAATTCATTTAACATGAAATATAAATTTAAATTCTATATAAATATTTTATGGTATAAATATAAATTTATCATTTTGTTCATTTTGTATTTAGAATTTTAGCAAAAAATGCTATAAATATGAAAAATTCTATGTTTTTATTCATACGGATCAAATCAGAATGAACCGCGACCTTCAACTCAGATGGGCTAGCGGGAAAGCCTGAGTTGTAGTTCGAAATTTGTGGACCGACCCGAAACCCGCAGCGGGCGAACTTTTTTACGCAGGCCGTTATCGAGCTCATATGTTAGTAGGCCAACTTAGCCCAAACCACCCGGATTGACACATTTACCTAACCCACACCTTTTATTTTACAATTCAGATAATTACCAAGTTTAACATATCCATATGATTCATCGCAGAAATTAACAAATAATTCTATTTCAGGGCACATATGAAAAGTACAACCAGAATTAAGAATTCAATCATTTTTTGTCTCAGTTTCAGTTGTCACATAAACTACCAACTATTTTTTTGAGCTACAACCTCAGTTTGATTACTATTCTATTATCTTGTTGTTTCTAAAAACAATATTTGATCTGATGACTAAGCTTACCACAATAATAACATTTCCTCATTTTGTTGAAATTATCTTGAGCCTTGCTGTCTTTAAACATGTTGCCTATGCATTTCTTTTGATGATTAACCTTTCCATGTTTATTATTGAAATTATTCCAATTTTTGTTGTTGTTGAAATTATTCCAACTTTTGTTGTCCTTAAAGTTCTTTTTCTTACTAGAAAATCCTATTATATTATAGGTTTCTTTATGATCTGCTTACATTTCTAACTCCTTGTTCTTAAGGGCAATGTGAATAATATCAGTTGTCAATTTTTTACCACGATATTCTAAGGCATTTCTTAAATCTTTATACTTATCCACCATTGCATTCAATAGACACACAACCTTTTGATCATCAGATAATTTTTCCTCATAGTTCACTAAGCTTTGAGTAATTCTATTAAGCATGTTCATTTTTCATCAGCATCTTTGGAAGGTTCAAACTAAAATTGAAGTATTGTTTCCAAAGGAAATATTTATTTGGAAGTGTAAGAGTGAGATAGGTTTCTTCAAGTTTATCCCACAGTTTTTTAGCAGTTTTGCTTTCCCTTACTTGTCCTATTACAGTATCAGATAAGTGAAGAAAAAAAGAACTCCAAGCCATTTCATCCATTTCAGTTCTTATGTCCTGTGCTAAGGTTTCATCCCAAGATTCATCTAAGGCTTTAACACATTTCGTATGAAGAAGTAAGGCTCTCATTTTCTGGTGTCAAACACTAAAGTCTCATTTGCTATTCTAAATTTCAGCATCAACTTTAATAGTAGCCATTAAAGAGAATGAGTAGGAAGATAAAATAGATTTGAAAAAAAAAATTATAAGGCCTTAATCCTCCAAAGAATATTAGATAGATAGAACAAATATACACAAATTCTTATATAAACAGAGAGTTACAGATTGATGACGCGATCCCAATCGGGAATTTCGACGAAAAATGCGGAATAACACAATTAAAACCTAGGAAAGATCTAAATCAGATTAAACTAAGAAACAATAAATAAATTAGATGATAGGATTCCAACCTAAACCTCACGACGCAAGAAATTGACGATGCGAAGGAAAGAACTGGAATTGTTGAACGCCACAAGGATTTCCTAATTCCTTGATAAGTTCGGGGTGAACACCACAAAGATTTAATCTTTGATAAGTTCAAAACAAGGGAATAACTCAACCTTTCAATTTGGAAAATCCTCTCTCAAATAATATTAATAATCTCAAAACTGTCTTACAAATGAATGAAATATGATAATATAAAGCAAAACTGACCTAACCCTAGCCCTAGCTGCAATTAGGGCTCAAATTATGGAAATAAATGATTAAAAACGGAAAAATAACAAAAAATGCAAAAATCCGAGAAATTAGATTTACGGCCGTGACGAATTCATTTACGGCCGTAAATGACCTTCTGTTTAAGACTTATGGCCGTGACGATATTTCTTACGACCGTAACTATGAAACTCCGTAATTCTTCATTTAAACCCGAGGCGGAGGTACGGCCGTGAGGATTATTATTTACGGCCTTAATGAGGCTTCTGGTCATCAAACTTTGCCCCTTTGATTTGGCTTGATCCATTCGCCTTATCGACTCGACTCCAACATGAAACTTGCTCCCTTTTGCACGTAGATCACTGTCATATTGCCGATGGCTCGACTTCACCCTTCGATGCCTGGTCCGGATCGTATCATACTCCCTCTCTTGAAAAGGATTTGACCTCGAATCCATTTTTTGTTGGCTTTTCAAACTCCTCCTGCTTTTCTGGGCTCGATGATCATGTTTACACCTCGTGCTTTCTTTCAACCTTTTAGGCTGCTTCTTTCTCTCTTCCAACTTTCTCGGCCTTTTGGGTTGCTCTTTTGTGTCAATGGATTTTGTCCTTGTTTTAATATCGTAGTTGGACTTAGGTACCTGCAAAACAGATTTAGTAGAACTGGGGAGGGATTTGTTAGACTGGTTAAGTGCAAGACATGGATCCTTGTACATCAACCTATGTGCAAAAAAACTCATTTTGGAGGTGGACTCTCTTTTCTTTTTCTTTTTGCTCTCAAGCTCTCCTTTTTCTGAGGTCGTGACCTCAACACTCTTATTTCTTTTTTCAAACTCACATGTGGTTTTTAATTGATCCTCTTGAGCCTCTTTCGGAGATAACAGAACAAGGGTAATTTTCTTCTCACCATTCACAAATGAATATTGATTCTTAAACTCATCGTGTACTACCCTCCTATCATGTTGTCATGGCCTCCCAACAAAATATGACCAACATGCATAGGTACCACGTCACAAACCACCTCATCCTTATAACCTCTGATGGCAAAATTGACTCTAGCCTGCTTATTTACCTTAATTTCTCCCGACTCGGTCAGCCATTGCAATTTATAAGGGTTTGGATGTTTTATCAAGCTCAAACCCAATTTCTCAACCAACATTGTACTAACCACATTAGTACAACTTCCCCTATCAATCACCATACCACAAATATTTTTACCCACTAAGCACCTAGTATGAAAGAGATTATCCCTTTGCTCACCAATTTCATCCACCCTGACCCTAGTACTAAGGACACACCGATTAACAAGTGAACCTTTAACAGCATAAGTCAGCCCTTCATCATCACTACTACTAGCCCCAACATCCACTAACTTAGGCATTCCCTTAAATTCATCCTCGGAAATAATTTCACCATTATCACGCAAAATCATTACCCTCCTATTTGGACACTGGGATGCTATATGACCCAAACTCAAACACTTAAAACACTTAATATTTCTATCCCGAGTAGTTTGAGAATCAGAAATATTTTTACCTTTCGTTGTAGGTTCCTCCTTCCCTTTCGGATCATGTTCATAATTGTGTTCCCGCTTCGGTTGTGATGTAGGATAAGAACCCGGTGAGTGTCTTACTGCCCCTTTTCACCTTAGTTGTCTTTCAACCTTCATTTCCATATGCACCATATCCTCTAGCTCCACATAATGTTGCAGCTCAACGACGTTGGCAATATCTCTATTCAGCCCACTCAGAAACCTAGCCATCATTGCTTCCCGGTCCTCCACCACATTAGCTCGAATCATCGCCACCTCCATATCCTTATGATAATCCTCTACACTTCTCTACCCCTGAGTCATACCCTGTAGCCTCTGGTAAATATCTCTTTAATAATGAGTTGGCACAAACCGCTTCCTCATTATGGTCTTTAATTCACCCCAAGTCTCCACTGGCTCCTCAGGGTTCCTCCTCCTACCCATCACTAGTTGATCCCACCAAATATTGGCATAATCTGTGAATTCAATCGCAGATAATTTCACCTTCTTCTTTTCCGAATAATTATTACAATCAAAAATCCGTTCGACCTTTGTCTCCCAATCCAGGTACGCCTCCGGATCACTCGTACCCTGGAACGATGGTATTTTCACTTAAATTTTTCCAAGGTCGTCATCAACAACATCTCTACCCCCACGATGCCTCCTAGCATAACGACGCTCCCTATCATGCATCCTCTCATACCTATCTCTTCTATCCCTCCTTCGCATACTTCCCACCAAAGATATACTTCCACTTTCACAGCCCATGTCCTCATCATCCATACCAACCTCACGCCTATTACCTTTTCTAACCCGAGAACCATCATGAGATTGACCCCGAGGTCTTTGTTCACGTTCTGCACCTCGATTCTCCATCTGAGCCATAAACCTCTCAAATTGTGCCCTCATTACTGCAATATCATCATTTCCCTGTTCATTCTTTCTATTCACATCCCTGAGCTGTTTTCTGTCTCCAACAGAAGATGAAGATGTGGAACCCTCTCTATAAGACATTTTTAATATCAAAAATAAATTTCTCCTCGCGTGTATTTTCACTCGTGTTTCACTCTTCTATCCCTTCAAATTTCACCCAAGAACTAATTAAGAAACAATTCAAGAACTCAATCAAGGGTTGGAAAAGGGTAAGACACGAACAAGAACAAGGAAATTGAGAAAATTCGGAATATTTGAAGAATTTTTGGGAATTTTTTTTAATCTGTCAGAGAATTGGACTACAAGTATGGCAGAAAAAACGGAACTGGATTTGGACGAAAAACGAAGAAGAAAAACACTTTTGAATTTTTGGGACTGACTCTTATGAATCAAAGTGAAGAAAATTATGACTGACACGAAGAACTTGAAGAACACGAAAAAGTCAAGAAAATCAAGAAATAACAAGAAACGCAAGAATCTAAAATAGATCCAAGCTCTGATACTAGATGACGCGATCCCAATCGGGAATCTCGACTGAAAACGCGGAATAACACAATTATAACCTAGGAAAGATCTAAATTAGATTAAAGTAAGAAACAATAAATAAATTAGACGTAGGATTCCAACCCAAACCTCACGACGCAAGAAATTGACGATGCGAAGGAAAGAACTGGAATTGTTGAACGCCACGAGGATTGCCTAATTCCTTGATAAGTTCGGGGTGAACGCCACAAAGATTTAATCTTTGATAAGTTCAAAACAAGGGAATAACTCAACCTTTCAATTTGGAAAATCATCTCTCAAATAATATTAATAATCTCAAAATTGTCTTACAAATGAATGAAATATGATAATATAAAGCAAAATTGACCTAACCCTAGCCCTAGCCGCAATTAGGACTCAAATTATGGAAATAAATGATTAAAAAAGGAAAAATAACAAAATTTGCAAAAATCTGGGAAATTAGATTTACGGCCATGACGAATTCATTTACGGCCGTAAATGACCTTCTGTTTAAGACTTACGGCCGTGACGATATTTCTTACGGCCGTAACTATGAAACTCCGTAATTCTTCATTTAAACCCGAAGTGGAGTTACGGCCGTGAGGATTATTATTTACGACCGTAATGAGGCTTCTGCTCATCAAACTTTGCCCCTTTAATTCGGCTCGATCCATTCGCCTTCTTGGCTCGACTCCAACATGAAACTTGCTACGTTTTGCACGTAGATCACTGTCATATTGCCGATGGATCGACTTCGCCCTTCGATGCCTGGTCCGGATCGTATCAGTATCAAAATATAGTCAAGAAGATGGTATATATCACAATGATTAACAAATAAATGATGGCATGTATGATCCAATCAAGATGATCACATAACACAAAGAGGTAACTTCACCGAGTATTAACATAAAGAATAACAATACTAAAAAGTAAAACTTCTTCCATTGTATCTCTCAACCTAATTAGGTCAGCCTTATACTCCTTTAGATTCTCGAATTCTCAAGAAATCCTAGACAAATGTAAGTAAAGGGATCTAAAGTAGGCTTCAAATGGAGGACTTTTGGAGAGAATAAAGATTTTTTCAGAAATAATAAATTCCAGTCAGGAATGATATCACCTTATTGCAGATTTATGGTTACAGAACCTTTGCGTTTTTCCTGCAATTTTTGCAGTATTTCAAATTCAAACAGTTTCCAGTAGCATGCACCAAGATCGATCACCAGACAAAATATCATATCCCTTTAAAACTCAAGGATATCAAAGTCTACCCCGAGTTTTTTGGATCTCTTTAATTTTTGACACAAAGAATTAAAGATCCAAAACAAAAAATTAAAAGTATCGATTAAAGTAAATTTTAGGGGTTTGAAAAGGAGATCTTTACATATCTTTAAATTTTCTTCAACAGACACCAAGTATTTCAAACAATTTTAACAAAATCTTATAAATCTGAGAAATCTTTTAACCTGAAACACAAAGATTTAAAATATTTAATATTTATTCGTACAGATCACAATGATCTGTACAAAACCTTCTTTAAAATAGAGAAAGAAACTCTGACTATCTTAAAAAAAAAGTTTTTAAAAATTCCAAATAAAAAAAAGGCAAACTTTAACCCCAAATTTTTTTTGATTTGAAGGTTTTGTGTCTATGTACAATGTATAATTGAACTCTAATGCTCTGATAACACTCTAACGATCTTATAAAACCTAGATTCACAAATTCAAACACCAAATCTCAAAGTAAATACAAGAAATATCACCAAAGTTTTATTCAAAATAGAATAACGAAAGACACAAAGTTTTATAAAAAGATCAAAATTAATCAGTAAAATATCAACTCTCTCTCTCTCTATCTCTCTCTCTCACACACACAAATACAGGACAAAGAACCCTCAAAGTTTATACAAACATCTTGTTTGTAATACACAAATATAACTCTCTAAACACACAAAGAAAATTGGAGAGGAAACAATGAAGAAGAAGGGCAGCAGACGAGAGAGAGAGAGAGAGAGAGAGAGAGAGAGAGAGAGAGAGAGAGAGGAGTCTGGAGAAAATAAAGTGAAGAACTGTCAGATCAAAAGGCGTAAAAAACCCTTATAAAAAATGTTGGACGGTTGGAATCAATCCTTGAAGATCCGACAGTTGATATTAACAGAGATAAAACAGATGGGCTTGACCCGGCGGAGAACTGGACTTAGGTCGGTCACTTTTGTTGGGCTGTCATAAGAAATGGACCAGCAACCTAGATTGGACTTCAGCTCCAAATTATTCTTCAATTGGGTTGGGTTCAAACAATTGGGTTGGTCTGTTGGGCCAGATTAATCCACACCTCTCAAGATTGAAATGAATGAAAACATTACCTTCATCGCTGGAGTATTGACTGTTGTAGTAGCTAATCGACATTCGTGGTCGAACATGGACCACATTTGATGTAGGACGGGGCAAATGACGTTTCCAATCCGCAATTAAGGGTATTTTGGTCATTTGTTGCGACGATATCGGAATTGGCTGAAATTTGACAAGTTGATTGGAAACGGTCATAAAAATCGGACTCGGGGCGGGGCCAAGATCTCGGGATTTTAACCAAATTCCTTCGTTTAAACAGTCAAAGTAATATTTTTAGTATTTTCCATCTTAATTTTGCACTATTTTCGGAAACTTTTGATATTTTCCCTTTTATAGATCTTTGTAATGCCTATATTAAGGCTTTTAGCATCTTTTGGATGAAAAAACGAATATTATTGCTTGATTTTCCCTTCAATTGTTTGTTTTTTGCGTCTTTTAGAACGATATCTAGAACCGTTCGTCCATCGAAACGATATTCGATCCACTTTTCCATCTTCCCTGCGTCAACCATTGTGATTCATTTGAACTCACTTCGGAAACTCGTGGCTTGGTGTAGCTAGGAGTTGTGGCAGATTACAATTTAAGAGGGTGAACTATCTCTTTTCAATATTGGAATCCTTTATCCTTTAATTTATTAAAGACACTAAGCCCTTGTTTGAGACCTATTATTTGGAAAAAATCATGGTTTGAAATAGTATTTTTGGGATGATGTGTGGTTAAAAAATGTTTGAAAAGTCAAAAATAGTAAACTTGACTAAAATAGATGATTTAGATTGAGTGTTTAATAAATTTAATTTATAAATAATTGGGGCCAAACAAGGGCTAAAATCTTTTTCAATATCTTTTTATCGTGCATGCTTCGGAGAGTTATTCCAATTTACATATTTATCTATTTCACCACAGTTCACGACAAGGATTAAATGGCAACAGTTGCATTAAAATATGATAAGAGTCCACACCAAGCATCTGAGGAAGGTTCATTATTATATAATTAAAAGAAGTCGTCTTCTAGCGGTAAAAAAAATGGTGGTTTAAAGGCCAGCCTTGCTTGGTCAGGAGTTCGAATCCGGCCCTTATTAAGTTAAAAGGTAAGCCCTCACCCTACAATCTGGAAGACATAACTTGCGATTTACATCATTCACCAAGGTTCAGGACAAGATAAGTGGGGCCCTTAAGGTTGGGGTTCAACCTTTTTTTTAAAAGAAGTCCTGGACTCTTGCTGGTCAATAATATTCCTTGATCTGATCTATAGATATATGGGATCATCTTCCTTTTCCGTTTCCATCTGAAAGGTTCCCAGAAATTCCACTGAAGGGTTCTTTGTTGCTAGATAAATGACAAACAGGTTAGTTATCCTGTGCCAGTAATTCATGAAGTTTGTTCAACTTAATTTAGGGAAAGTATATGATCCCTATTTGATTTTGCAGGCTAGAAGGAAAGGTTGCTGTAATAACTGGTGGCGCCAGCGGCATAGGAGAAACCACGGCCAGGCTTTTCGTCCAACAACGCGCTAAGGTCATTATTGCTGATGTCCAGGATGAAATCGGCCAAGCAGTGTGCAATAACATAGGATCTCCAGAAGTCATTTCCTATGTCCACTGCGATGTATCTAGTGACACTGATGTCCAAAATACAGTAGACATGGCGGTTTCCAAGTACGGTAAGCTAGACATAATGTTTGGCAATGCTGGTACCGGAGGTAAGTTCAGCCCAACAATTTTGGATACTGAGTATGAAGATTTCAAGAGGATTTTCGATGTTAATGTTTTCGGCATGTTTTCATGCGCCAAACACGCTGCAAGGGTGATGATTCCGTCCAAGAAAGGGAGCATTATCTTTACTTCAAGTATTGCTTCTGTGACTTATGGTGGGGATGTTCCCCATGCTTATGTAGCATCCAAGACTGCAGTAGTAGGACTTACAAAGAATCTGTGCATTGAATTGGGGAAGCATGGAATTCGAGTCAATTGCATTTCTCCTTTCGGTGTTGCTACACCAATGCTGATGACTGCGCTAAAAATCCCAGAAAAGGAGAAGGTGGAGGAATTTGTACATGAAATAGCAAATCTGAAAGGGGCAACCTCAGAGACAACTGATGTGGCTGAGGCTGCACTGTTCCTGGGAAGTGACGAATCGAAGTATATAAGCGGGCAGAATCTAGTCATTGATGGGGGCTACAGCCTTACTAATATTGCTCTCAGTGAAGGCGTCAAGAAACTGTATTCTTGATTCTGTTTATTGTCATCATTTTACCGTAATTTCCGTTTCCTGAATTGCACCATTTCTGATATGTACCAGTACAACAAGGAGCGTATGTTTGATATTTGCTGCTATTACAATAATATGGGTTGATCTTATATTTTACTTATAACAAATTATAAACCTGCAAGATAGATCCTGTTAATGGTCGAATCATGAAAGAAACTGCTACCTTGGCCTACCACCAGTTTAGCAGGCAACGACGACCCAGATTGAATAACTAGCGATGAATACTATCACTTTGACTGGTCTGTGCTAAGTAGTCTTCTTTACTATAATTCAACGGTGTGGAAACAGCCCTACCAATCATACTGACTTCCGAATATTAGTTAATTTTAATTTTCCATGTCCCATGAGTCCATGACCCCCATCGAGTTGCCAGGCTTGACCTTCTGTCGAATAAAGCATAAACAGGTAATGTTCACATAAAAGATTTCATGTTAATTGTTTGATTTATGTTGAATGAATATTAAATACTGATTGATATATATATATATATATATATATATATATATTAGTTATGATCCCATAAGTACCGTGGTTAAGATGAAATTAAATTGCATACACATAGTTATTGTCACCTAAGCATGGTGCTTATATATATGCGGGTTTTTTTTTTGTTTGGAGACTAATTTTTAAAAGGAATATGTATACAAGAAAGAAAAACGGAGGGGGGGGGGGGGTCTTGGAAATTACACAGTATATACCCTCTAAAATAAAATAAGGATCATGCTATTCGTACAAATAGTTGTACAGATAGGTGTACAGATAGCCTAGTAAGGCTAAAATTGTAAATAGTTGTTGACATTTTTATCCTTTTATCAAGCATTATGGGATTAGTCCTTCTATTTTTGATTTTTTCTTGTTCGATATGTTTCTTTTCTATCCTGACCACTTCTTTTTCTATAAACTTTTTATCTATTTTCTTATCTTTACTTTTATTATTTTTTTTTTAGTTCTCTGATTTCAGGTTTTAATATATTTATATCAGCTCTTGCTTCTATTAGTTCGTTTTTAACTTCTTTAATATCACTGATTAATGATTTTATTTATGTTTTTAAGTCTTCAAAATGTCCATCCATATTAAAATCTTCCTTTAATATACTTTCTATTTCAAGTATAAGTTCTGATTGGTATTTATCATTTTTGCATGTTGTTATCATATATTATCAAAATTTTCTATCCGATTCTAACATTTCTTTTCGTCTTTGAATTCTCCAATATTTTCTTAGTGTATTTTGATTTTTGGTTTTATCATATAATTCTGAATAAATTTTTTCTTTGTTATTTAAAATTTCTTGTATTTTAACACTCTTAAGATTTCTATTTTATAATTAGGAGGTAATATCAATCTTCTTGTAATTATAAATTCTGGTGTATGAATTATATATTTGTTTTCATTTTTTGTCATGTAATATTTGTCCTTAAGATCTGCCATATGGCTCTAATACCATTTAGTTTAGTGGGATGCTACTAAGAGCGAAAATAGAAGTTACACAGTATATACCCTCTAAAATAAAATAAGGATCATGCTATTTGTACAGATAGTTGTACAGATAGGTGTACAGATAGCCTAGTAAGGCTAAAATTGTAAATAGTTGTTGACATTTTTATCCTTTTATCAAGCATTATGGGATTAGTCCTTCTATTTTTGATTTTTTCTTGTTCGATATGTTTCTTTCCTATCCTGACCACTTCTTTTTCTATAAACTTTTTATCTATTTTCTTATCTTTACTTTTATTTTATTTTTTTAGTTCTCTGATTTCAAGTTTTAATATATTTATATCAGCTCTTGCTTCTATTAGTTCGTTTTTAACTTCTTTAATATCACTGATTAATGATTTTATTTATGTTTTTAAGTCTTCAAAATGTCCATCCATATTAAAATCTTCCTTTAATACTTTCTATTTCAGGTATAAGTTCTGATTGATATTTATCATTTTTGCATGTTGCTATCATATATTCGCAAAATTTTCTACCCGATTCTAAAATTTCTTTTCGTCTTTGAATTCTCCAATATTTTCTTAGTGTATTTTAATTTTTGGTTTTATCATATAATTCTGAATAAATTTTTTCTTTGTTATTTAAAATTTCTTGTATTTTAACACTCTTAAGATTTCTATTTTATAATTAGGAGGTAATATCAATCTTTTTGTAATTATAAATTAGGCATGTCAAAACGGCTCGTCGGCTCGGGTAGCTCGGGATCGGCTCGTTAAAAGCTCGGGCTAAGTTCGGCTCGAGGCTCGTAGGATCGAGCCGAAGCTCGAGCCGAGCCCAAAAATACTCACAGGGCTCGAGCCGGGGCCGGCCCGTGTGGGGGGCAAATTTGGCACGTTCAGAATGGCCCGTGTCTTCTACTGCTGCCTGCAAATTTGCAGGCAGCCTGATTTTTGATCTGATTTGAAATATGCAAATTTTTTTTTTTTTTTTTTTGAAAATTTGAAATTTGAATTTTTTTTTTTTGTTTTCCCACGTTTTTTTTTCTATAAATAGGTCGCATTTTGTTTGTTAATTCACAATTCACTTACAAGTTTTTTCATTTCGTCATAATAGTCATTTGTTTGCTATAATTTCTATTCAATTCTCTATTTCTCTATATTCTTCAATTATTGTGATAATATTTCTCTCGGTTTCAAGTTTCAACTTTCAAATTTGAAACTAACTACATTCTACACATCAGTATTGTATTTGTAAAGTATGGAGTTTAACAGCGATGAAGTTAACCAATTCAGGGGTAGTTCTAGTACTCCCTCTCATATCGATGTCTCCGAAAATGCTCCCATTGACTTGGATGATATCCAAGAGGAGGAAATTGTTGAAATCAAACGAGCTAAAAAAGAGTCATCGGATTGTTGGCAACATATGACAAGGAAAAAAGTTGGTGTTGAAAATGGAGTTGATATATGGAAAGCGTGCTGCAATTACTGTAGTAAGATGAGCTGGAAGCCCGGATCAAGCACGTCACATTTGAATCAGCACATAGCAAGGGCGTGCAAAGCGAAACCGGTTGGTGACCCAACACAGTCCCAGCTTGTTTTTGGTTTTTCCGAACCTTCTGGTACTACTACTCTTTCAACATTTGTGTATTCGCAAGAAAGATTTCGCGAAGGTATGGCTGCATATGTGGCGGCCGCTAAAATGCCCCTTTCCTTAATTGACTATGTTCACTTCACCCGACTTGTGCAGAATTATCTTCAACCCAGGTATACTCCTTACTGTAGAAATACACTTCGTGCAGACACCGTAAAATTATATAACAAAAGGAAAGAAATTACCATTAAAGCCTTAAAAACATATGAGACTGTTATTTCATTTACATCTGATTTATGGACTGGTGGTAATAAAAAAGGTTATATTGCTGCCACAGCTCATTACATTGATAATCTTTGAATTTTACACAAAGAAATTATTGCATTTAGATTAGTAGAATATCCTCATAATGCCGCTAACATACATTTAGTTTTAAAAGGGATTATACAAGAATTCAGTATGCAAGATATGATTCGTAGTTTTACTTTTGATAATGCTAGCGTTAATAAGGTTGTTATTGATAAATTTATTTCTGATTTTAACCCTGCATTTGATAGTTTATTTTTTCACCAACGTTGTGTTTGTCACATTATCAACTTAATTGTTAAAAGTGGTTTAAAACATATTGAAAAATCCTTAGGTAAAATTAGACAAGCAATAAATTTCATAAATGTATCACCATCAAGAAAACAAGCATTTAATAGTTTGTGTGTGGAGTATAGTTTAGAAGAACATTCATTTGCTACGGATGTATCACATAGATGGAACTCTACATACCTTATGTTACACTCATGTGAGAATTATGATAAAATTATTTCAATGTATTATAATGGTAGACATACGTATGGATCTGACAATAATTTAGAAGAGTGGGAATGGGAAATTGCATTCTGTATAAAAAGATTTTTAAAAGTCTTTTATGATGCCACAAATGCATGCAGTGGTGTTTCCTACCAACATCTTCACTTGTTTTACAACACTTTTCTCATATTGCACAAACATTCAATCAATATAGAAATTTGTCAATTTTTAATGTTGTAGTCAGTTCCATGGAGTTAAAATTTTGCAAATATTGGGAAGAACTACATTCTGTATTTGTTTTAGCATCGGTGATGGATCCTCGATTAAATTTAATGGGCACTAAGACTATTATAAAGGGAATTTCACAAAATTTAAATATAGAATTATCACATGTTAATGTGGAATCTTTATTATGTGAAATGTACAATTATTATACTGCAAAAAAAGATCAATGTAGTTCTAGTTCTCAAACTAATGTTTCCCAAAGTACTCCAATGCATTCTAATTCTTTATGGGACTTTATTAACACAAATGCAAGTGTTCCCTCAATTAGTTCCAGTGGAAACACATCTAGATCGATAGGTGGTACAAACGTTGAAATTCCATCTGAATTAGCTAGGTACATGTGTGTGGACGTTCGCAGTGTTTTAACACCACATGAATTAGAGAATTTTGATGTTTTAACTTGGTGGAGGTGTAATGAAAGGCAATATCCAGTTGTAGCAAAAATTGCACGTGATTTACTAACACCTCCGGTGTCCACCGTGGCATCGGAGGCTGCATTTAGTTTAAGTGGTAGGATTTTGTCAGACGAACGATCATGACTGAAGGAAGACATATTAGAAGCTCTTGTATGCTTGAACGATTGGGAATGTGCAGATTTACGACTTCAAGATAAAGTTGATAACATCATGGCCGAGGACTTGGAGCAATATTTAAGCTAGAAAAAATTGTAAGTTTTTAAAAATCATTTTATGTAATTTAAATTATTATATTTTTAAAAAAATTGTACACGAAATTTTTTATTCGTGTACAATTTTTAACTCCGCATATGTTGATCATAGCCGGTCCCAAGCCCGAAAAAAGGAGGAGGAGGGTTGTAACTTGTAACCTTTATTGAATATATATAAAACAATTAGTAATTTAATTTTAGTATCGATAGACTTTGCGAAATCTACGTTTACATTTTTATTAAATCTTATCTTATGTTTGATATTTTAACTACATTTATTGTGTATAATTCATTTAAGTAATTACAAATACAATACATATTCATTCGCCATATAAAAAAAAAGGGCCGGCCCGACTCGGCTCGATGAAGCTCGAGCCGAGCCTCAATTTTTTGGCTCGAGGCTCGGCTCGGCTCGTTGACATGCCTATTATAAATTCTGGTGTATGAATTATATATTTGTTTTCATTTTTTGTCATGTAATATTTGTCCTTAAGATCTGACATATAGTTCTGATACCATTTAGTTTAGTGAGATGCTACTAAGAGCGAACAAAAATCAAATATCATTATTAAAATATAAGGGTTGTATATAAAATTTTATTCAAAGGGTAATTTGGTAAATTTTTTCATCTGTATGCTAATCTGTAGAATTCTTCTCTACAAGAAGCTTTTCTCATTAAATAATTCCATTAATACACTTTCAAACTAATTAAACAACTTTGACCGTATATACGTCTTAAGATCCTAAACCCAATTGCAAATTCTTTTACAAATCTTCCAGCTCCAACTATTCAAACATATCACTGTTTTGCACCATCGTTCGCCGCGGTCTATGAATTTCAAGAAATAGCCTCAAGTGACACTTTTACTACTTCAACTTCAACGTCGTCTAAATCTAATCCTTGGAAAGAGTACATTCTCGTTTCTATTTTACTTGCAGGTGTTATGGATTTTTATTTTTACTGAAAATCTGATTTTCGGTCTTGTTTTTCCTTTCTTTTTTTTTTTTTTTTTTTTATACAAGAAAATCATATTGGATCCCTGTTTCTTTTTGGTTTAAAATAAAGGGTTATGGGTGTCGGAGTTGGATTAGAGACTAGTTTCCAATTATATCCATACATATCAAGAAGTTCGAGTTACATGTGAACTGGCTCTTGCCCGAATTAGGGAGCTAAAAATGTTACCTTGATAAATTAGTATATTTCATGGCTCTTGCCCGAATTAGGGAGCTAAAAATGCTATCCTGATAAATTAGTATATTTCAGTGGGTTGGAACCAACTCCACCTGTCTTTTGCTCTATTTTGAAATTAAGTTTTGTAATTCTTGATTTAGAATGATAATCATAATCTATATGAGCGCGCTCTTCGACTTCTCTATTTTTCTTCAACCGGTTATATTGAGGAAGCATTCTCAGCTATTATTTAGAGTATCAGTAAGTTTAATCTAACCAGAGTATGTTCAAAGATAGTATCAAGAACCTTGGATATAGCATCGAAAGCTTTTTTCTTCCCCAATATAGGCAATCTGGGAAACACGTCAGTCCAACATTGTTATCATTGGTTTTGTTCACTTAATTTTTGGGTGGGTGGGTGGGTGGGTGAGAGGGAGGGGGTTGCCTAGTATTTTCGGGTCATGCTATTTGCACATCATCATTGTCCTCATGTTTACATAGGGATTTCAACGAGCCGAACCGAGCTGGCTCGCGAGCCGAAGATCAAGGCTCGAGCTTTTTGGGGTCGAGCTTTTTTTGACCCGATCCGAGCCTCATCCCCAAAAATAAGGCTCGACTCGAGCTTTTTTCTAGCCGAGCCTAGCCAATCCCAAGCTTTTACTTTTTTTTTTATTTTTATAGCAAAAATTCATAAAATTTTTATTGAAAATGTGTATATATAGCAAGTTGAGCCGAGCTCGTGATCGAAATTCATTGCTCAAGCTCCCATTGAGCTTTTTTAGCGGGCTTTTTTTTGGCTCGAGCCGAGCCGAGCCAAAACCCGTCTCTTAAAAAAAAGCTCGACTCGAGCTTTGGTTCGAAATCTCGAGCCAAGCTTAGCCCGAGCTTTTTCCGAGCCGACGAGCCGTTTTAACATACCTATGTTTACACCTCATATGAGTGGTGTGTCAAACATGGGGAAAGAATATGTTGCAAATAGACTTATTCTTTATTTTATGTTTAAACCTCCCAGGTAAAAGCGAGAATGTAGAATGTGTAATATATTTTTTAGTATTTTTGAATTTGTGTAATTTGCTAAGTTACATGAAGCAAATAATTAAAGATGGATGGTGAGAAAATTGAAAAAGTTATATTTGTACCAAAAAGTGAAAAAAAGGGTTAAAACGTCACATTGCGACACATTTTGAGTCGTGTCACTTTTAAATTAAAAGAGAATGTGAGATAAAAGAAAAAATGATAAGAAATGACATTTTGTCACTTTTTTAAAAAAGTGGCATTGTATGATGTATCTGTTAGTATTTGTGGAATTGCGTAATTTATTAGTCAATGATGAATATTGTAAAAACTAAAAAGTTACATTCAAGTAACAAAAGTGACAAAGTGTCATTTTTTTTCACTAAAAAGTTACATGGTTCACTTTTTAGTTTTAAAAAAAAAATGAGTAAAAAATTAACATTGTGTTTGTGTATGGAGAATGAAAAATGTGTAATTTGTCTACTAGTATTTGTGGACATGTGTAATTTGTTTGTCAATAATGGATATTGCAAAAATTGAAATTTGACATTCAAGTAGAAAAAGTGATAGAAAGTAACATTACGTAACTTTTTTTTTTTTTTTTGCATTGTGTCACTTTTTTAAAAAAGTTGCACAATTATTTAAATATTTTAAATAAAATTAACAAATCATTAATTTATTCTAAAATTTTAATTTATATTTGATTAAAGAAAGTAACATACATGTCACTTTTTTAAAAATAAGTGACATTGTGTCACTTTTTTAAAAAAAGTGACAAAATCATTAAAAAGGTGACAAAAACGTTAGAAAGGTGGCACTCAAAATTTTTAAAGTATTTTTACTTCCTAAATATTTTTATATAAGTCACGAAAATTCTCGATCGCTACAGTTCAGTAGGCCTTCCTTCACCTTCGCTGGGTTGAGTGCGAATAAATTCTGGTGGACACAACTTTGTACCCAGAGTGTGACCTTCAAGATTGTGCCCACGAATTATGGGTAGCAGCATATTTTGCCACAGTAGATAATCGTTTATATCTAGCCTAACTGAAGGTGAGCTGGGGTTTCCTCCCTACAAATACAATGGAGGTACTCCTGAGCTAGAAGTAGAGATTGGTGAGCCACGATTTAGAGGTGTTTCGCTAGCATAAGCCATTTTTGAAGCTTTGATACCAAGTTAAAAATGCTAAATAACTTGAATGGTGAGTATTCTATTTAGTGGTATTGATAACTTACATTGTAGAGCCAGTGAGCAACCGACATATACAAGCAAGAGCATCTAATCTATTTTAGAATCTATACAGTTGGAATAAGTTAGTTAGGAAGTAGATGTAGATCTACAATAAGGGATGAAGAAACATGTCTACAACACAATGCAATTCCTAACAATTAAAGAGAAGGGGTGTTAAGGTTTTGCTCTTAGCTAAATACATTAGAATGTCAGATGAATTGCTAACTATTTTTAACTAGCTTACATGGATCACATATCGCTCTATATCATCTGATAGTATACCAAATTCTCGATAGTTATAAAGTTAACGGTCACTCTACCAAAACTATTAGATCACGAATCCGAAGCAACATTTCTCATTAAAAGTGGAAAGAATGCAATATTACTGACTTTAACAATGTAATTGCTAATGTCGACCACTATGTGAGTTAATGAAGTGAACTATTCGGAGAGTAAGAGAAAACAAATATGATACGAATAAACATACATGATACAATCTAACAAATTTATTTTGTTCTTGGACGTTCCTGGCTTGGTGAATTTCAGATATCCTTTTGATGATCATTTGCTTTTCATGGGCATGAGACCTACTGCTTGATTAAAAAATTACGACAACTTTTTCGTACACTTTCTCTTGCATCACAAATGTTTCAACATTCATCCAAATTTGGGTATCGTCATGTTTTACTTATCGAATTTCGAATTGCTTCTCATTAATCACTCACCTTTAGAGTGATGCACTCCATCACCAATCCAACTTACTCAACTTTAGAGTGGGCACTCCATCACCCACTCAATTTTGGGCATCTCACTGTTGATTAAAATGATTATTTTATTTAATAGCTTAAATATAATTTTATTACTTGGGAAAAATGAAGATATATAACTCATCACGTTGTTTTGCTACGCAATTCACTTTATTATTACTAGTTGTCTACTCGTGCTATGCACGGAATATATAATTTTTAAATCATAATTTTGAAAATATCTTGATTCAATTATATCAAATAAAAAACATAATTTAAATAAAATTTCAATACAAAATGTTATTACATTTAAAACTTTAAAAAAGACAAAACTATTCAAAATAAAAATGCTATATGTACAATAAGTATATCGCGTCACTCAAAATTTGGTACTCATTTAAATTTTTATATAATTTTTTTTTTTTTTTTTTTACTTTTTTTTTACGTTTTTCTCTGGAAATTTGTCCACCTCATCACATATTCCTCTTTTCATATATTACTCCCCCCATCACGTGAATATAGACTTGTTCCTATTTTCATATAAATTAAGAAAATGTCAATTAATGTAGTTAGAATTATAAACTTTTCTTACATTTTACTAATATATCCCTACATCAAATAACGTAATAAATATAATTATTTTATATTTGTTAATAACAATAGATATTAAATAAAGTCATATTAAAAAACTTAAAAATATGTTGACTTTCAATAAGGAAAGTGACCTATAATTTGAGATGGATAAATAAGGAATACAAACATATCTTCACGGGACGGAAGGAGTATAATTTTTTATTAACTATATTTTTTATTATGTTGCTTACATATATTTTATTTTTCCTTATTTTTTAAACATACCAATTTTTGTCAAAATGATGAAATGATTAAGCCTCTGTTTGGTAATAATGTTTGGTTTATAAACTTGTTTATTTATGATTTTGAGGTAAAAAGTAGTGGCTGAAAATTTGAGGGAGAAAATATGTGTGGTTAAAAAATTGATAGAAAATAATTAATTATTTTTGTAACACGCATATTGAAGAGTCTACTCATTTAATAAAGTTTCATTAATTTTATTTATTTATTTTCAAAATATATTAATTCAATTTTTTCATTTCTAACTTAACAAATTTCAGTAGCATATATTTATTTATTTAAAAATATATTAATCCAAATTTTTCATTTTCAATGTAACATATTTACATAGTATGATATGACATTTATTTATGTTCAAATATATTAATCCGGTTTTGTCATTTCCTATATAACACATGTTATTGAATTTGAAACTTTAAAAAAAACTAAATAAATAATCAAAACTCAATGTACTGCGCCACTCAAAATTCTGCATGTACACTCAATGTACTACGCCACTCAAAGTTTGGCACTTAATTAATTTTTTTGTATAAAATTTATTTTGACTTATATTTACGTTTCTCTAAAAATTTACACAC
Organism: Ligustrum vulgare; assembly: GCA_963555705.1. NCBI lineage: Eukaryota > Viridiplantae > Streptophyta > Magnoliopsida > Lamiales > Oleaceae > Ligustrum > Ligustrum vulgare. The sequence continues at coordinate 3,660,376 of OY743185.1, forward strand.
CTTATCACATATTTTCTTTTTAATATGTTTTAATTTTTACTTAACTTTATTTTTAATATGTTGATTACGTATATTTTATTCGAAATCCAACATATTAATTAATATATTTTATTTTTCCTTATTTTTTAAACATACCAATATTTATCAAAATGATGAAATGATTAAATTTTATAACAATTTATCATTTGTGGTAAAAGATTGATACCAAATAATTAATTATTTTTGTAATATGCTTATTGAAGAATCTACTCATTTATTGGCATATTAGAAAGTAAAACTTCAGTGATTTTTTTTATTTCTTTTCAAAATATATTGATTTAAATTTTTCATTTCTAACTTAACAAATTTATATAGCACGTATTTATTTATTTTCAAATATATTAATCCAAGATTTTCATTTTCAATATAACACATTTACATAAATATGACATTTATGTTCAAACATATTAATACAATTTTTTCATTTCCTACGTAACACATTTACATAGATATCACATTTATTTATATTCAAATATATTAATCCAATTTTTTCGTTTCCTGCATAACACATTTACATTGATATTACATTATTTATATTCAAATATATTAATCTAATTTTTTTCATTTTCAATGTAACACATTACACACAGTACATTTATTACAACTCTTATTAAATATGTAATAAATAATAATTTTTCCTACAAAAATCTTTACATTCTCTTTATTTATTTTTATATGTAAAAAAGTAGATAAAAGTAGAAGTGATGAGAGAGAGTCATTAAATGCAATTTTTCCTTCAAAATGACTCTCTCTCCTGACTTTTACTTTTATATATATAAAGATGAAGATTTGTTCTAAATCATCTAACTTTTATCCCGATTACGAGTGATCTTAAAATATTTTTTGTTATTTACCAAGTTTAAAACTTTAATTTAAAAATTGGTCTTCTATGCTGTTTTTGGCCTTTTTAGCAATAACGGAGGGTAGATCAAAAGAACATTGACACGTGTGAGAGATAAAACAATAAATCATTGTCTCGTATCAACGAGTTTAAGAAATCTTCATGAGTAAATATCACGGAACGTCCATAACATTTGCACGTCTTGTGAAAATCATCCATAACCTTCCAATCTTGACATTAACACCCACAAAATCACATTTCTTTGCAGAAATCATCCTTCCATCAAATTTTGTTAAATTTCATCGTTAAAAAATTGGTAATTGACACATTACATCCATAAAATTTACATGCTTTGTAGAATACATCTCTATCCTTTTATTTTAAAGCAAAATATCCTTAAATCATTCAAACCTTACTAAAGACATCATTTTCATCATTTTTCTTATAAAATTACCCGCTTCTTTAAATTAAAAAAAAAAAAGAAAAAGAAAAAAGAAAGGAAAAGAAGAAAATGTAAAATTAATTGCACTAGGGGTGCACAAAAAAATTATGAAACCGCAAATCAAACTGAACTCATTGTTTTGAGACCGCATGAACCCGTGATTTTGTTTTTCTCAAACCGGGTCAAACCTTTTGAAATTGATTTGGTTTATGTTTTTGATTTTCATAAACCGCAAAAAATCGAAACCGCTTTTAAATTTTTAAGTTGAAAACTAATTTTATTGAATTATAAAGGAAAGTAAAGAAAAGAATTAAAAATCAATTTTATTAAATCAAGTGCTACACATCTGAAGTTGGGAAATGTTGGATTATGATGAGTTTTTGAAGGAAAAAAACATGTTACAATTTTTTTAGTTGCACTTTAGTATTCTTTTAGTCATGTTATTACTTATTTCGGTAGTAGATTGTTTTGGATGATGCGAATGCCATCAATCTTTCATTTAGCTTTCTGTTATCCACGTGTATTTACTTCCATTTATCATAGTACTTTGCTTAGAACTTATATTTGAAGGATGAACGTTCTTACTTGACAATCTTCTTATTTGTACTTATTTCTCACTTAAACTTAAGTTAACTTATTTTAAAAATATTATTATAATATCAATAGATAAATTGAGGATTAAAATCAAGTCAAACTACAAATAATGGTTTGTTTTGGTTTAGTTTGAAAATAAATTTTTTTTTTTTTTGTTTGAAAAAACTATAAACCACATGAAATGGTTTGAGTTGAAAATATGACGCAAGCTGCTCAAACCGAACTGTGTGCACCCTAAATTGCACCATAATATCGAAATTTTCAAAAAGTACACATGAGTCATAATTGAACAATTTCAAAAACGAAAAATAATAAATAAATAAAATTAGTAATAAGGTAAGATGAAATAAATATTTTGAAAATATCACTAATTTAATAAAACCATTTACTTCATAGTCATATAAATTTAAAATCCAAAAGACTTTCTAACGGGCATTTCTTATTATAGAACTTAATATTGTGACATATTTCACATATAATTTGAATTTATCATTGAGCCCTACCAATTTTGAATTTAATGATCATTGATTCAAAATTGAGAAGATTTATTCGATCAATAATAATCTAAGGGAAAAGTACAAAACTATACAACTAAAACTTTCACTTTTTAAACATAACAAACTTAAGAATTTTTTTTAAAAATCAGGTGTTAATTATATATAACATTATAATAATTATCATTTATATATTAAATTAAAACTCATATAATATTACATAGTAAAATCAAAACAATATCTAATCCACAACCACTACATCCCAACTCAGCACTCACCCCACCCCACCCCACCTCCACCTCAACTCAAAAAATGATTTTTTTCCTTCTATTTTTCCACACTCACCCCCACCACGACACCACCTTACCCACCCCACCCCCCACCCCTCATCAACCCCGACCCACCCACCTCACTCCACCTCACTCCACCCCACCCCACCACACCACAAGAATGATTTTACTTCTATTTTTTCTCATCTCACCCACCCAACCACCCACCCCCGTCCCATCCCACCCCCACCCCACCCCCACCCCACCCCACCCCAACACAATCCCACGCCACCCTACCCTACCCTACCTTACCCCACCCAAAATGATTTTTTTCTACTACTTTTCCACAACTCGCCCAGACCCTACCCTATCCTACCTCACCACCTATCCCCCAACCCCACCCACCCCACCCAAAATTAATTTTTTTCTTCTAATTTTTTACTCCCCCACCAGCATCGCCCCAGACCCTACCCCAACTCACCTCATCCAAAATGATTTTTTTTACTACTTTTTCACGACTCGCCCAGACCCTACCCCGCCACCCATCCCCATCCCACCCCACCCAAAATTAATTTTTTCTCCTAATTTCCCACACCCCTACCCACCCCGTCCCGACCCTACCTCGCCACCCATCCACCCACCCCATCCAAATATAATTTTTCTTCTATATTTTCACACCCCCACCCTAACAACCCCACCAGACCCCCATCATAGCAACCCCACCACAACCCACCCCACCCAAAAATGATTTTTCTTCTATTTTTTCACACTTCACCTCAACCGTCCCATCCTATCCCACCCTACCCCCATCCAAAAATGATTTTTCTTCTTTTTTTACACCCCACCCAACCACCCCCACTCCACCCAAAAATGATTTTTCTTCTATTTTTCACACTTCCCCCCAACCGCCCCACACCATCCCACCGCACCCCGCCACCCACCATACCCCATCAAAAATTTATTTTTTTTCTATTTTTTCACACTTCACCCCAACCTCATCTCACCCCACCCCACCCACACACCCACCCAAAAAATAATTTTTTTCTTCTACGTTTTTCAATCCCCAACCCGACCTAGACCCCACCCTACCCACCTCACTCCAAAAAATGATTTTTTTCTTCTACTTTTCCAACCTCGACCTCAACCCCGACCCCACCCACCCCGACCCTACCTCACCACAAAAAATGATTTCTTCTACTTTTTCTAGCCCCACTCGACTTCTACCCCACCATCCCCACCCCCAAAATCACAGTCAGTCACGTAAGTTGACACGAGATCGCAGTTAAGTCACACAGAGTCACAATTACAAATTTCAATGTAAAATTCTTTTACAGTTGGTCACACAAGGTCAAAGTTGGGTCATACAAAGTTGCAGTTTGGTCAAACTAGGTCACAGGAGGTCACAATTAGGTCAAACGAGGTCACGGTTAGATCATACGAGGTTACATGTTGATCACATAAAGTCACACTTTGTTTTTACAAAGTCACAGTTCGGTCACACATAGTCATATTTTGGTCACATTTCAGTCACAATTACAAATTTAGACACAAATTTCACCCCATATCACCCACCCCACCACCCCCATTAGTAAAGTCACAATTGGTTACACAAAGTCACAATTCAGTTACAATAACAAATTTAGTTACAAATTTCACACTACCCCACGACACTCCACCCGCACCCCACCCACAAAAGTCACACAAGGTCACAATTTGATCATACGAGGTCACAGTTCGGTCGCACAAAGTCACGGTTGGGTCGCACGAGGTCACGGTTCGGTCGCACGAGGTTACAATTCTTCGGTCACACGAGGTCAAGTTCGATTACACAAGGTCACATTTCGTTCTTACAAAGTCATAGCTCGGCCACACATAGTCATACTTGACACAATTGTAGGTCACATCACGTCATCGTCCATTGGTTACACAAAGTCATTGTTGGTCACAATCTCTAATATAATTGGTCACAATCATCCATAATTGATCACATATTATTTGATTATTTGTCACAACTAAGACGTTTTTTTTTTATCACAATTAGTCAATATTTCTTGTCACAAGTTGCACAAAATCACAATTAATCAATATTTTGATCACAATTACCTAATAATTGGTCACAATCCGCACTATCACAAGTCACATAAAGTCACAATTAGTTAATATTTTAGTCGCATTTACTTAATAATTGATCACATTCCATACTCGTCACAAGTCCCACAAGTCACAATCAGTCATATTTTGGTCATATTTACCTAATAATTAGTCACAATCACAACAAATCATCACAATATATCACCCCACCCCAAACCCCCAAGAGACTTTACCCTACTCACACCCTAACTCTAACCCCCTCTCTTCTACCTCCCACCCACCCCAAAAATCCCTCAGTCGGTACTGCCAGAAATGGAGAAAAATATGATCCAGTTATCTACCACTCAACCCCGCCATTGCCGACGGCGAAATTACAAAGCATCAAATCCCCAACCACCGCCATCGCCGCCTCCTCCACTACCACCATTACCATCAACAAAGAGCAAACTCCACCGAAGCTTCAATTTATCACCATCACACCACCACCTCAATCCACCACCACCAACAACACACCACAACCACTTCAAGGAAGGACACATTTCAAGGAAGGACACATTTACCTCGTTCACCCTTTTCACAGGGGTGTCTTGTCTAAATCCAAACTGCTGTGTGTTAGCAGCTATGATGGAGATCAACTCCCTAACGGCAGTTGGGGTTTTATTCACTATTGCTCCTCCGCTAGCTGCGTCCATCATTTTCCTCTCCATTGGCAACAATCCCTCATAGAAGTACTGAATTAGTAATTGTTCCGAAATCCCATGTTGAGGACAGCTTGCACACAATTGTTTGAACATTTCCCAATATTCATGCAAGGTTTCAGTATCTCTCTGTTTGATCCCACACACCTCTCTTCTGATATTTGCAGCTCTTGAAGCTGGGAAAAATTTATCAAGAAATAGTCTGACCATCCCTGTCCACGTAGTCACAGAACCTGATGGTAGATAAAATAGCCAATCTTTTGCCCTGTCAGCTAATGAGAATGGAAAAGCCCGCAGCTTTATTTGTTCTTCAGTCACTCCTTGTGGTTTCATACTTGAGCATACCATGTGGAATTCCTTCAGATGTTTGTGTGGATCTTCATTCTCGAGCCCATAGAATTTGGGTAGCAAATGGATCAGTCCAGATTTCAATTCAAATCCCACATCTAGGACTGGATACTGAATGCAAAGTGGCTGTTGATTTTCATTTGGTGCAGCCAGTTCCCTTAAAGTTCTTTCATCATTGGCCATTGCTTGCTTTTGCTCTATTTCAGAATCACTAGAAGAATCAGTTGTTGAATCTGTCAGCTCAACTGCTTGATTCAATCTGGTTTGTTTTAGCAACTTGGTTTCTTTCCTCAATTTCCGAGCAGTTTTCTCGATTTCAGGATCGTATTGCAATTCACCTGTACGAGAACAACGGGGCATAAAAGAAATAAAGAAATTAGTAAAAGATATAAAAATAAATAAACAAATAAATAGATAACAATAAATGAAAAATTAAATCTGATTAACACCAGTCCCCGGCAACGGCGCCAAAAATTTGATGGGTGTCGAATCCAACAAATAATAATTTCTTGCTCTCGTTAAAATAAATTGCAATAGTGGTGAGCAAGGTCGAATCCACAGAGACTGGTTAGATTTAATTCTTCGGGAAAATTAAAAACAATGAATTAAAAACAAGGGGGGATTTTGAATTTTGAGTTAAAATCAATTTGTAAATAAACGAGTGCGAAATTAAAATGTTTGGAAATATCAAATTGGACAAATATCCAGCCCAATGTATAATCTCAGTATTGATTCACAGAATTGATCATCGATGCAAGAATAAAATCCTTAAATCATTATCTAAATTGGTTATGGTCATTGATACGATCTAACAACCTATCTCTCCTTAGGTATCGATAATCAAGAGACGCTCGTTAATTATTTCCCTAATCAATAAACAACCCTAGATGCAATCGTAGGATTTAATTTACCAATAGCTTTAATTTCTAGAGAGACGACCAATTCTAACCAACAAATTCACACGCGTGATTTATTTAAGTTAGGTTATATGCCTTCATAACATGAGTCAAAAATCAGTCTATAATCAACTATGTTATTTGCCACCTGTATTAGAAAACCTAAACAATTACGGATTTAGATTCCTAATTGGCCAAGTATTATTTTGACAATTAAAACAACGTGCACTTTGAATTAATCAATCAAAACAACAACCTCATTCATAAGCAAAAAACATATAAATAGAAAACAATTAAAGAACAAATTAAATTTAATTAGATCTCACAATTCTTGGCGAATCAAACTTTGAATAACCTTGAACTGGAAAAATAAATTTAGCTATCCATAAGCATTATAAATCAAAAACTAAAAGAAATAAAATTAAATAAAAATCAAACTCTCTCAAAAGAATTCCCCACGTCTGGCAGCCGAGTCCTCTCCTTTTCAAAAGATGTCTTATTTCTTTTAATCACCAAGAAGAAAAACCTGGCCCTCCTTTTTTTTTTTTTTGCTGGGATAAGTTTAAGAATCCTCTTTTTCCAAAAAGTCTTCCTCTTTCCAATGACCCAAAACGTGCTCTAGTCAATTGTTGGCAAAAAATCTAAGAGTCCAAATTTCCAAGAATTCTTATTTCCCCCAGATTTTAGTGCGGTTCTTTTTTTTTCGTTTGCAAATTTTCGTGCCTTTCTTTTTTTTTTTATTAGTGCGGCCCTGAGTTATTTTTCTTCAGCAGCTGGGCTTCTTCAATAAAAGACCCAAGTAATGGTTGGTTTTTGGGCCTTTTACAGCAAAGGGTCCATTTAGTTGAGAAAGCTGATTTTCTGGACAATAAGGCGTGGCCACGCCTTATGCAAAATCCTTCACTGATGGTTCACTTTTGAGTTGCAAACTTCTTCCACCATTTGTGATATTAAACCCACTTTAATCCAACTCTTTCTCCTAATACATAAAAACATGAAATGTAATTAATACCCACAATTTAAACATTTAAAACCAATAGATAGAGATAAAATATCACGGGTTAAACATCAATTATGCGCTCTATCAAATCCCCCCACACTTAGACAATGCTTGTCCTCAAGCATAAATCAGACCAAGTTTATGAGTTGGCTCTCAACATCATTCATTCTTTTACCTTCACCTATACATCCACAACCCAATCCATCATGCCGTAAAGATTTAAATCGTGACACAAGCAAAGAACAAGCAAAAATAGAATAAATCCCAATCTACCAACAAAAGACCAATCACCTCAACAATTTTTTCGAAATTCACATGCAATGGAATTCAATGCCTCACATTAGATTCACACAATTCGCTCAAAGTGTTTAGGGTATAAAATATATATGTGAACACTCAAGCCAATGCATAGAAAATTCTTACCATAGGCTTGCTAATATATCACGTCGGAGCCACCAGTGGTCTTGAATGCAAGTAAGGGTCTTAACACTGGTTGTAATGGGGCTTGGGTAAGGTGGGATAAGGAGGATATATTTTTGGCTATTTCATCGAAGGAACTACACAAACATATTCACAAGAGCTCAGTCAAACTTCATGTATTGCTTTCAATCAAATCATTCTTGAACAATTTCACTTGCACTTCTTTGCATCACAATCATGTTTTCCCTTCTTTTTTTTTCTTTTTTTTTTTTTTTTGGATCATGGATAATAGAACATCGTAGATTGTAACTCGAATACTTTATCCCCAACTTTTCTTTCACATTACCACTTCTCAAAAGAATAATGAGACTTGCATAATCTTGGATCTTTATTCCCAAAATCTCTCCTTCTCAACCCAACACATATCGAAGCTCATATGAATAAGCCTATATATCCCTTCAATGCAAGGTTCAAAATAATGGAGGATTAGCAAAGAATAGGATTTCTCATGACTTGTATTGTGGTTAATTTTCAACAAAAAGGCTATGGCTCAAAAGTGGTTTTCTAGGGGGGTATATTTCAAGGTAGGCATTTCAAGAAAGCTAAATTTGGCTTAACCTAAGTGCCCTTACTTAATTAGTGCATCCAATTACCAAGAGGCATCTCAACATGCATAACAAAGCAAGTTCTAGAAGAGATCAACTATACATGACAATCACACAATCAAAGGAGCGGAGCATAGCGTCGTGTATATATATATAAATGTAAATGCTCAAGACGCTCAAAAGCTCACAAAAACAGGGTCAATTTGCATCAAATCCCACACACCCTTCATTCAATCCACCATCAAGAGCAATCAATCCCGTGCAGTAAACAAGAATTCAACTACTCATGTCATTCCCTACTGTGCCTCAATTCATCTCAATAATTCACAACAATCAGATCATAAAGGGATAAGCATCGGTAAAATCCAGAATGAAGAAGAGAGTTTTCAAATTTCTTGTCAAACAGAACGAACATGAAAGACAAAGGAAAACAAAATGAAATCACAACTAAAACAGCAAACTGAGGCTCAACTAAAATGAAAATGAATCAACATTCAGAAATTTTAGCAAAAACACATAAAAACCCTCCCCCCACACTTAGTTCGAACATTGTCCTCAATGTTACAGAAATGTAAATGCAAAAATAAGAAAATAGAGGACTTCCCTGAAGGTAATCAGCTAAGAGCTGGATGGTGGTGAAGGAGGAGTGAATCCCATGTGAGCAAAGAAGGCATTCTGATTTCTTTCCATCCTCGCGAGCCGACGCTCAATCCTATCAAACCGATCCTCATCACGTCCCGTGGCTGACCCCGTAGATGTGGATGCAGAAGCACGAAAGGGGATGATGGCCCTCTCAGGGTTTCTGGCGGTAGGAATCGTGCGGGTAACCCGAGGTGCAATGGGCCCTGGTTCATTGAATTTGAATGTACCTGCATCCTTCCAAACTAAACCCATGATCTCCAAACAGTGTAAGTCCAATGGTTGCATTTCACAAGCAATATGAAGATCATTATTATCGGGGTCAATCAAATTTTCATGAACAGCCAAATGCGTGATCAAAGACCCCAATATTAAAGGACGTTTGTTTGTCAAAACAGTAGCAAATTGGGAAGCTAACCAATAACCAAGATTCACCTTGATTCTGTTTAGCATGCACCACAAGAAATAAAATTCAGATTTTGACAAAACAGCAGCCGAATCTTTTCGACCCGAGAAGGTAAATGCAAGGAATCTATGGACATATTTTAAAGCCGGATCACGAAGGAATGAATCTTTAGACTTGCTCGGGTGATAAAAATTAGAAGTGGACAATGTTTTGTATAAAGAAATCGGTTCAAAATTCTCACTATAATCACATGAACTATTTAAATATTCCTCGGTTTCAGAATATTCCTTATCAATAAAACCAAAGGTCAGGTTAAATTCAGTGATTGAAAGTTTGAAATCTTTCCCCATAAGTCTAAATTGCACCACCCTAGGACTACTCAACGTGAAATCACCCGGTTTCTTAAATTTAAATGTAGTGTAAAATTCCCTAACAAGTTCAATATAGGCAGGATGCTTAATTGAAAAATAAGTACGCCATCCTATATTATCAATTAATGTACGCACATTCATATCAATATGCAAAGTTTCCATAGTCTGTTGATCAATGTATTTACAGGGAACGATAGCCTTACCACACATTTGCTTATACCTGTCTTTCTCCTTTTTCTTTTTGAATTGCAGGCATCCATTCAAGTCAGATTCAGAAGGGGAGAGAATGTGCATTCCCTTACCAATTCGAGCCCTTTTGCGTGCAGGTGGATCGACATTCTCCGGGGTTGGACTGGATTCGGCAATTGGAGTCGAACTCGCAGATTTCGTTGAACTTGCACGACTGGATTGACCCTCCTTTTTTCTGCCCATAACTCGCAAATTGATGTTTTTATTGTTGATGAATAATAAAAGAAAGGGTTGGGGATAGAGGCGAGGGCACGGATTGAGTGAGGAGACATGGAGGTTGGGGTGTGATAGTGAGAGAAAGATAGAAAGCAGGTGGCGGTGGTTTGGTAGCGGACTGTAGGGAAGGCTGCTGTGTGTGGAGGAGAGAATTAGGCGACTGGGCGCGCGGTGGAGAGAAGGGGGTGCTAGGCGACGGATTTGGGGGAACTAGACCGCGCAGTGGGTCGAGAGAAGGGGGGCGTGCAGCGGCGTCGCGCAGAAGAAGGGTGAAGGAAGTGGGAATAGGTGATGATATGAAAGGTGGAGGGAGGAATGGGTTGCTGAACGGTGGCCGGCGGTGAATGGGTACGGCGCGACGGTGAAAGAAAAGGAGATAGAGAGAGCGTCGTGGCGATTGAAAAGAAGAAGAGGAAGTGGTTGTGTAAAGGAGATGGCCGGTCGGTCGGATGAAGGTGAGAACCGTAAGGAGAGGCCGGAGAGCGGTGGTGATTGAGAAGAAGAAGAGAGGCGGAAGAGGGTTAGATAGAGAGAGAGAGACGGGGGAGATGATGGGTAGTCAGAAAAGGGTTTTAAAATTATTTTTTTTTATTTATTTATTTTTTTTATCCGAGCTGGACATAGATTAAGGCGTGGGCACGCCTTATTTCAAAACCTTTCAATCCTTCACTTCCTTCATAGAGCGTGCCCACGCTCTAATGAAGATGCACATCTGCCCAAAAAAATGTCAATTTTGCCTAAAAAATTATAAGGATTATAAAAAATAAAGAATGTGGAATAAAAAAAAATTAAAAAAAAAATAAAAAAAATGAAAAATAAATAAATAAATAAAAATTGGTTGTTAAAACTAAAGGAACATTCGGGTTGCCTCCCGGAAGCGCTTTTCTTTTACGTCTTTGGCTAGACTTACCCACCACTCAATTGGTGTAAGTTGGGCATTCCAAATTGAATTGATCAACACTACATACCGGAAAACCTTCATAAAAAGGTTTCAAGCGATGTCCATTGACTTTAAAAATCTTACCCGTATCCAAGCCTTGAATTTCAACTGCACCGTGAGGGAACACATTAGTAACAAGAAAAGGCCCTATCCATCTAGAACGCAACTTACCAGGAAACAATTTCAATTTAGAATGGTAAAGTAAAACTTTCTGACCAATAGAAAATGTTTTCCTGGAAATCATTTGATCATGGAAGGCTTTCGTCTTTTCTTTGTAGATCCTTGAGTTCTCATAAGCATCATTGCGAACCTCTTCCAACTCTTGCAATTGTAATTTCCTTTGCTCACCTGACTCATCCATTCTCATATTGCAATGCTTGACAGCCCAATATGCCCTGTGTTCTAGCTCTACTGGAAGATGACATGGTTTGCCAAATACCAAACGGTAAGGAGACATACCTATAGGAGTTTTGTAGGCTGTTCGATAAGCCCAAAGCGCATCATCAAGCCTTAGACTCCAGTCCTTCCTGTTCGGGTTGACTGTCTTTTCAAGTATGGATTTGATTTCTCTATTGGACACTTCAGCCTGTCCATTTGTTTGCGGGTGATACGCAGTAGAGATGCGGTGGGTAACATTTTATTTCTTTAGTAAGGCTTCCACCACTTTATTGCAAAAGTGAGTCCCGCGATCACTAATGATAGCCTTTGGTGTCCCGAACCTAACAAAAATATGAGATTTGACAAAATCTGCAACCACTTTAGCATCATTAGTCCGGGTGGCTTTAGCTTCCACCCATTTTGAAACATAATCCACAGCAAGAATTATGTAAACATTATTATAAGAAGAAGGAAAAGGACCCATGAAATCTATACCCCACACATCAAATATTTCACAAACAAGAATAGGGGTAAGGGGCATTTGATCTCTACGTCCTATAGTTCCAGTTTTTTGACATTGTTCACAAGATTTGCAAAACATGTACGAATCGTGAAACAAAGTAGGCCAAAACAATCCACACTCTAGTACTTTACGGGCTGTTCGCTTAGGACCAAAATGTCCCCCACAAGCATATGAATGACAAAATTTTAAAATCGAAGGGATTTCTTGCTGAGGGACACACCTACGAATAATTTGGTCAGAACAATGTTTCCACAAGTAAGGGTCATCCCATACATAATATTTAGCATCACTCTTTATCCTATCTTTTTGAGCTCTAGACAAATCATGTGGCAGTGTTTTAGTAACTAGATAATTAACTATATCAGCATACCAGGGGACTGCTTTTTTAATAGAAAATAGGTACTCATCTGGAAAACTGTCCTTCAATGGTGATGGTTCTTCACTTGTGGTCAATCTACTCAGATGATCAGCAACCAAATTCTCTGTGCCCTTTTTATCACGTATCTCCAAGTTGAACTCTTGTAACAAGAGAATCCACCGAATCAACCTAGGTTTTGCCTCCTTCTTTGAAAACAAATACTTGAGAGCTGCATGATCAGAATAAATAATTACCTTAGTACCAAGCAAATATTGACGAAATTTTTCCAAAGCAAAAACAATAGCTAAAAGTTCTTTTTCTGTTGTTGAATAGTTGCTTTGTGCATTATCAAGTGTTCTGGAGGCATAATAAATGGCATGATGGGCTCTTCCAACTTTTTGTCCAAGCACAGCACCAACTACATAATTACTTGCATCACACATGATTTCAAATGGGAGGTTCCAATCCGGTGGTTGGATAATAGGTGCTGAGGTGAGCATATCTTTCAACTTATCAAATGCTCCTTTGCATCCCTCATCGAATTCAAACACCATGTCTTTTTGCAATAACTTGCACATGGGCTGAGTGATCTTGGAAAAATCCTTGATAAAGCGCCTATAAAAACCTGCATGACCAAGAAAAGAGCGAACTTCCCGCACAGTCGTGGGGTAAGGCAAGGATTTAATAACATCTATCTTAGCCTTATCAACCTCAATACCCTTGGAAGACACAACATGACCTAGAATAATTCCTTGATCAACCATAAAGTGACATTTTTCATAGTTCAAAACTAGATTTTTTTCTATGCATCTTCCTAGAACTTTTGTAAGGTTAGTTAAACATGCATCAAAAGAATTGCCATAAACCGTAAAATCGTCTATGAACACCTCTATGATGTTTTCCACATAATCAGAAAATATACTAACCATACACCTTTGGAATGTAGCAGGAGCATTGCATAGTCCAAACGGCATTCGTCTATATGCAAAGGTGCCAAACGGGCACGTGAACGTGGTTTTCTCTTGATCTTCCGGTGCAACCGGAATCTGGTGAAAACCTGAATAACCATCAAGACAACAATAATGAGTACGACCTGCTACACGCTCAAGCATTTGATCAATAAATGGGAGGGGGAAGTGATCTTTTCTAGTTGCAGCATTTAACTTCCTATAATCAATACATACCCGCCACCTATTTTCAACACGAGTTGGGATCATCTCACCTTCTGAATTTTTAATAACCGTTATACCTGTTTTCTTTGGGACTACCTGAACTGGGCTTACCCATTTACTGTCAGAAATTGGATAGATCATACCTGCATCCAGAAGTTTCAAAATTTCTTTCTTTACCACTTCCATCATTGGTGGATTTAATCTCCGTTGAGCTTCTCTAGATGGTTTACAATCTTCTTCCAATAATATCCTATGCATACATGTAGAAGGGCTCAATCCCTTGATGTCAGCTATAGTCCACCCAATTGCTTGTTTATACTCCCAAGCACTCGAGTTAATTTCTCTTCTTCCAAGGGAGAGAGTTTGTTGGAGATAATCACCGGGAGCATTTCTCCTTCTCCTAAGAACACATACTTCAAATGGTCTGGTAGTGGTTTCAGTTCCAATTTTGGTGCCTGCTCAACAGAAGAAAGAAGTTTTGTGTGAGAGATAGGCAATTCAATTTGAGATACATTATACCTTATAGGTTTGAGTGACTCTAATTCCTGAATTGCATCTTGCAAGTCGAAATCGAACACAAAATTCTTCATAGCCTTCTCCAGTCCATCAAGAGTGAGGTTCCTGCTTAGTGCAACATTCAACTTATCATCACTGTTAAGATCAAAAAGATTTTGTGCTAAAGGATTAATAACATCCATAACATAAACAGGTGACACATCACTAGGATATCTCATGGCTTCATAAATATTAAATTTAATAATTTCACCATCAAACTCCATCGTGAGTGTTCCAGCATGCACATCAATTTTTGTCCTAGACGTTTTAAGAAATGGTCTTCCTAATAAAATAGGCGTAGGATTAGAAGAATCATCTTCCTCCATATTAAGAACATAAAAATCAGCAGGAAAAACCAATTCATTAACCTGAACCAATACATCTTCTAAGACTCCCTCTGGGTATACGTTAGACCTATCTGCTAATTGAATAATCACACCTGTTTCCTTCAATGGTCCAGTATTTAAAGATGAATAAACAGAAAGAGGCATGACATTTATTGAGGCTCCTAGATCTAACATGGCCTTTTCGACTCTAACTTTACCTACTTTACAAGGGATAGTAAACATACCTGGGTCCTTGCATTTAGGAGGTAATTTTTTCTGGAGAACAGCTGAAACATTTTCTCCAACACTTATCTTTTCATTCCCTTTCAACTTCCTCTTATTAGTGCACAATTCCTTCAAAAATTTAGCATATCTAGGCACTTGTTTAATCGCATCAAGTAAGGGAATATTTACCTCAATTTTTCGAAATGTCTCCATGATTTCCTTCTCTTCTTCTTCCTTTTTGGATTTGCTCAATCTTGTAGGGAATGGAGGAGGTGTCACGAAAACTTTTGGTTGTTCTCTGTTAAGGACTTCAGGCTGATCAACTTGATGTTGTGGGATGACTTCCTTTTCAGATTCTTCCCCCGAATTACCTTGCTTTTCTTTACCAGGCTCTTTCAATTCCTTCCCGCTTCTCAAAGTGATTGCACTGGCATTTTGTTTTGGGTTGACGATGGTTTGGGACGGTAATTTGCCTTGAGATTCTAATCGGCTCACAGTTGATGCCAATTGACTTACTTGAGTCTCCAAATTTTTTATCCCCGTCCTCGTCTCCTGTTGAAACTATTGTGTATTAGTTGCAAGTGATTTAACAATTTCTTCTAGAGACATACCTGAGTTTGAAGAAGAAGATTGTTGCGGTTGAGGAGCAGGCTGTCTAGGCTGGAATTGTTGGAACTGTTGAAATTGCGGCCTTGTCTGATAACTAAAATTGGGATGATCCTTCCATCCAGGATTGTAAGTGTTAGAATAGGGATCATACTTTGTTTGAGGTGGACCCGGAAATCTTCCAATAGCATTTGCCTGCTCAAATGAATCTTCTTGGAGAGTAGGGCAAGTGTCAGTTGGATGACTGGTTGCAGCGCAAATTCCACAGGCTTTTACCTGTTGCACATTTCCTACGGCCATTTGTTGAACAAGAGAGGTTAGGTTTGCTATTTGATTTTCAAGGAAGGACACATTTACCTCGTTCACCCTTTTCACAGGGGTATCTTGTCTAAATCCAAACTGCTGTGTGTTAGCAGCCATGATGGAGATCAACTCCCTAGCGGCAGTTGGGGTTTTATTCACTATTGCTCCTCCGCTAGCTGCGTCCATCATTTTCCTCTCCATCGGCAACAATCCCTCATAGAAGTACTGAATTAGTAATTGTTCCGAAATCCCATGTTGAGGACAGCTTGCACACAATTGTTTGAACCTTTCCCAATATTCATGCAAGGTTTCAGTATCTCTCTGTTTGATCCCACACACCTCTCTTCTGATATTTGCAGCTCTTGAAGCTGGGAAAAATTTATCAAGAAATACTCTGACCATCCCTGTCCACGTAGTCACAGAACCTGATAGTAGATAAAATAGCCAATCTTTTGCCCTGTCAGCTAATGAGAATGGAAAAGCCCGCAGCTTTATTTGTTCTTCAGTCACTCCTTGTGGTTTCATACTTGAGCATACCATGTGGAATTCCTTCAGATGTTTGTGTGGATCTTCATTCTCGAGCCCATAGAATTTGGGTAGCAAATGGATCAGTCCAGATTTCAATTCAAATCCCACATCTAGGACTGGATACTGAATGCAAAGTGGCTGTTGATTTTCATTTGGTGCAGCCAGTTCCCTTAAAGTTCTTTCATCATTGGCCATTGCTTGCTTTTGCTCTATTTCAGAATCACTAGAAGAATCAGTTGTTGAATCTGTCAGCTCAACTGCTTGATTCAATCTGGTTTGTTTTAGCAACTTGGTTTCTTTCCTCAATTTCCGAGCAGTTTTCTCGATTTCAGGATCGTATTGCAATTCACCTGTACGAGAACAACGGGGCATAAAAGAAATAAAGAAATTAGTAAAAGATATAAAAATAAATAAACAAATAAATAGATAACAATAAATGAAAAATTAAATCTGATTAACACCAGTCCCCGGCAACGGCGCCAAAAATTTGATGGGTGTCGAATCCAACAAATAATAATTTCTTGCTCTCGTTAAAATAAATTGCAACAGTGGTGAGCAAGGTCGAATCCACAGAGACTGGTTAGATTTAATTCTTCGGGAAAATTAAAAACAATGAATTAAAAACAAGGGGGGATTTTGAATTTTGAGTTAAAATCAATTTGTAAATAAACGAGTGCGAAATTAAAATGTTTAGAAATATCAAATTGGACAAATATCCAGCCCAAGGTATAATCTCAGTATTGATTCACAGAATTGATCATCGATGCAAGAATAAAATCCTTAAATCATTATCTAAATTGGTTATGGTCATTGATACGATCTAACAACCTATCTCTCCTTAGGTATCGATAATCAAGAGACGCTCGTTAATTATTTCCCTAATCAATAAACAACCCTAGATGCAATCGTAGGATTTAATTTACCAATAGCTTTAATTTCTAGAGAGACGACCAATTCTAACCAACAAATTCACACGCGTGATTTATTTAAGTTAGGTTATATGCCTTCATAACATGAGTCAAAAATCAGTCTATAATTAACTATGTTATTTGCCACCTGTATTAGAAAACCTAAACAATTACGGATTTAGATTCCTAATTTGCCAAGTATTATTTTGACAATTAAAACAACGTGCACTTTGAATTAATCAATCAAAACAACAACCTCATTCATAAGCAAAAAACATATAAATAGAAAACAATTAAAGAACAAATTAAATTTAATTAGATCTCACAATTCTTGGCGAATCAAACTTTGAATAACCTTGAACTGGAAAAATAAATTTAGCTATCCATAAGCATTATAAATCAAAAACTAAAAGAAATAAAATTAAATAAAAATCAAACTCTCTCAAAAGAATTCCCCACGCCTGGCAGCCGAGTCCTCTCCTTTTCAAAAGATGTTTTATTTCTTTTAATCACCAAGAAGAAAAACCTGGCCCTCCTTTTTTTTTTGCTGGGATAAATTTAAGAATCCTCTTTTTCCAAAAAGTCTTCCTCTTTCCAATGACCCAAAACGTGCTCTAGTCAATTGTTGGCAAAAAATCTAAGAGTCCAATTTTCCAAGAATTCTTATTTCCCCCAGATTTTAGTGCGACTCTTTTTTTTTCGTTTGCAGGTTTTCGTGCCTTTCTTTTTTTTTTTTATTAGTGCGGCCCTGAGTTCTTTTTCTTCAGCAGCTGGGCTTCTTCAATAAAAGACCCAAGTAATGGTTGGTTTTTGGGCCTTTTACAGCAAAGGGTCCATTTAGTTGAGAAAGCTGATTTTCTGGACAATAAGGCGTGGCCACGCCTTATGCAAAATCCTTCACTGATGGTTCACTTTTGAGTTGCAAACTTCTTCCACCATTTGTGATATTAAACCCACTTTAATCCAACTCTTTCTCCTAATCCATAAAAACATGAAATGTAATTAATACCCACAATTTAAACATTTAAAACCAATAGATAGAGATAAAATATCACGGGTTAAACATCAATTATACGCTCTATCAACAAATTTCACATTTCTTACAATCCAAAATCCACATTTCTTACACCTTTCCAAAAGCAATTCAAATTTTCAAAATGAAGTCCACATTTCCTACATGTCTTCACAATACATAGCAAACTTTGTTATACAGGCCATTTGTGAATATGATTTGAATTTTGCTTGAAATTCCTTCTCAACTTTAGACCTTAAAGCATGCTCATATTGTTTAACAAATTGCTTTAGGAAGGTTTTTGACTGGACATACCCTGTCGAAAAAAGCGTTCGTACTCTCACTGCGCTGTATTGTAGACATATCTGTCCAAAAACTTGTTTTCAAAAAATATGGAACCCAACGGCATTTTTCTCTATATAGACCAGACAACCAATCATTTTCATATAGCCTATACATCTCAATCATTTGAGCCCAGCCATGTTTGATAAGATTCGAAGCGCGGAAGAAACCCCGAAAAGTTCTGAACTCAGGTTGTGGTTGGACGGATGAATCATGACCTGATATTCACAACGCGATGGCTCGACGATGCGGAATAAAGAACCACGACTTTCAAAACGCCACAAGGAATTGCCCAATCTCCTTGATAAGTCTCTGATTTGAATCCCACAAATATTCTCAAGAAATATTTGATAAGTTCGGTAAATGAACGCCACAAGAAATATTCTTTATAAGTTCGAAAATATAGGAATCCACCTATATCTTTTATTGAATCCTCAATAAAAACTGTTTATGACAAAATTAAAATCTCCAATACAATGAATGGAAAAAACATATAAATAAGCAAACAAAAACCTATCAACCCTAACTGGCTCAAAATAGAATTCTAATTAAAGTAAAATACTAAAATAACTAAATAAAAGAAAATGAATTAAAAATCTGCAAAATATGGAAAATCCCGAAAATTAATATCGCATTTTACGGCCGTGATTGAGATTATTACGGCCGTAAGATTTCCTTCCTGTGAATGTTACGGCCGTGACAGTTTGTTTACGGCCATAAGTGTAAAATTGAAATTTCGCATCTTAACCAGTAGCTTGATTACGCTCGTGACCTTCTGGGCGTTATGGCCGTAAGGATCAAACTGGTCCTTTTTTGCTCCAATTTGCAATTAACTCCGTTTTGGCTTGAATTACTTGAATTTTTCCGTCAAGCCTGCTATGACTCCGATTATCGAGGGTCCGGAACACATCAATGTTCGAACACTTCAGAACTTTGTGATTCGTATATGACAACTTTGTGATTCGTATATGACATCATGTAGAGATGATAGTATTGATCCTTTGTGCTCGTGGTAGCCAAATTTTTCAAGAAACTTCTTTAGGATGTGCCACAAACACCATCTATGTTTCGTTTTCAGGAAAACAATTTCACTCGCATTTTGCATTGCTCTGTCCTGATTAGTAATTATCCTAGTAGGAGCTTCACCTTCCATACACACAAGCCAAGTTCTAAATAGCCACACAAAAGCCTCAGTATTCTCATTGGACAATAAACCACGTCCAAATAAGGTTGATTTCCCGTGGTGGTTCACACTAACAAAAGGTGTGAAAGGCATGTCATACCTGTTCGTCAGGTATGTTGTATCAAATGTTACAAGATTACCAAATTCCTTGTAAGCAAGCCTGCACCTATTATCAGCCCAGAATACATTTTGCAAACGAGACTCGTCATCCAAATCCAGACTAAAGAAGAACCCTGGACACTGTGCTTGCATTTTTGAAAAGTACGCTTGTTTTACAGCTGCATCTCAATCCTCTAGCCTCAGTCGTCTAACCTTATCTATGTAGTTTTTACAGTCCTTCTCAACAAATGTAAGCTGCTCATATCCACCCGCTTCAACAAATGTTGAGTTGAAACTTTTATGTAATTTTATTCCTGCTATGTCGTTTACTTCAAGCTTCCTTTTCGCTTGTTCACTCAACTGTCGATTACATCTAAACAACCTTGATTTTGATGGACTTGTCTTGTGATTATGATCTAGACAAACATTGGTAACACGCCATAATCCTAAAGCATCTAAATTCACTATCAATTTAGCCTCACACCCTGTTTGCATAGTCGGATGAAGCTTCAAACAATTACATGTAGCACTACTTCTCTTTCCTTCTCAGTCGCATACAAACACTCCATATCTTATTAGCCCATCATAATTCTCTTTAGAAGTTTTCTTTCTGACGGGAAAACTCATACTATAATCGTAACATTTATAAAAATCAAAAGTCTCCTCAAAGCTCGTGAACTTCATCCCATTAGTAGGCGTAAATCCATTGACCTCTGTTGTAAGTACTTCATCATCCCCAATCCTCCATCAACTTCATCGAGATTAGGTGATTCATAGTCTGGATGAAATCATGAAATAAACATGTTTGCATTAAAAAAATTGTTTCCATTAAAAAAACAGACATAAAAAATGATACTCACATCATTTCTACGAATTTTGTTCCGGCAGAAATGAAGTGATTATTAATATTTTCAGTTTCGTCCTACATGAAAACCATTATTTTGACAGAAATTCAGTTCATCCAAGTCTTAAACAAGAAGTAAATTAATAAACATGAACCCATAAATACATTGTAGTTTGAGCTTTAAATTGGAGGAAATAAAACTAACTCCTTTTCGACATTGAATTCCACAACGCATGAAATAGTATTAGCAGCTGGAGGGGGAAATAGAAGTGGCGGGTCTTCACCCTTTGGCATGAAATATATTACTTTCTAAGCTTTCTTCCAATGACAACCCC
Source organism: Ligustrum vulgare (assembly GCA_963555705.1). NCBI lineage: Eukaryota > Viridiplantae > Streptophyta > Magnoliopsida > Lamiales > Oleaceae > Ligustrum > Ligustrum vulgare. Next base: position 3,681,631 of record OY743185.1, read on the forward strand.
TAGGAGGGAGGTCTCCGACATGAGTTGGAGAAAAAAGTGCTGAGAAGTGTAAGGCGGGAATAGAAATGGAAGTACGAGAAAGTAACAACTGCTCTGACTTTTTTTTTTTTTTTTTGGCCTTTTTGAGATTTAAAAATGAAAGAGTGTTCAGACTTTTTTTTCGCTTTTAGATGAACATATGGTGTTATATAAGGGTTGTAGGATAAGTTGTATGATATGAGTTGTCAAAGTAACATTATTCTTTGAGATTTTATATTTAATATTATATTAGTTTTAATTTAATATTAAGTGATAATTATTTTTATATTATATATATTTTTATATTTATTTATTATTACTATTAAACACCTGAATTAAAAAAAAAAAAAAATTAATTTTGTTAGTTTTAAAAAGTAAATCTTATATCTAGAAATTGTATACTTTTCCCTATAAATAATTTAGGGTGTTCATGGTTTTTAATGGGGCATTAAAAGCTCTCACAGGAAAATGCAACAGAATTTAATGAATTTTTATTCAAAAAAAATAAAAAATAAAAATGATTAATACAGTAATTGAATGTCGATTCAATTTAATTTTCTCAGATTCTCCATCCATATTTTGAGGCTAATCTACTAATCTGTATGTATCCCCTTCAATGCTGAGAGGTTGATACTTGAATACTACTTACATTAATACAGCATGCAAATTTATGACATCCTTTTTTTAATTATTAAAACTAGTGTTACACCCGTGCGATGCACGATCATTTGCTACTCACATATATCGAATTTATATATTAATATATGAAATAAATATTTAAAGAAAAATGAGAAACAAAGGAAGACAATTTGCATAACTATTTAATTTTAATGATTATTGACATAATTAATCTTTTCAAACTATAATTTCTAGATAATCACAAATTAATTTCATTTCATATTTATTTTAACATTACAAATTAAATATATGTTATCCTTTATTTAAATGAATGTAACAAATTACGTAATATGAAATGTTAATTTTAATTATATTTTTCCCAAAGTATATTGTAAATATATTTAGTTTTATGTACCAAAAAATCATATATGCATCACAATTTATAAAAGTGGCACGGATGTTTAACACAGAAGACATAATACTCTACTACTTACCCATTTGGAATTGGTTTTTCAAGAATCAATTTTTCTAAATGTTCATTCTCAATCACAAGTCACACATTCTTTAAAAAATTATTTTTACATTTTTACAATTTTTCATACTAATTTTTAACAACACATTCTAAAAAAAAAAAAAAATCACTTTTCACAAAATCAATTCTCAAAAAATCAAAATCAAAATATCAATTTTTATAAATAGGACAAGATCAGATGAGATGTTAGACATATACATAGATAAGCGCAAAAAAAAGATGAACTAAAATAAAAAAAATAATCTGCATATCATTAATAATATAATTTAAATACGGGAAAATATTACACAAATAGAGGTTCAATTAAGCTAGTATCATCGAACAACATCGGATAATGCTTTCATTGTCCTCAAATGACTTCATAGCTTAATATGTAATCAATTGTACTAACATTGAAAATACAAATAGGAAACCCATGCATCACAATGATTTACATATTGGGTATTTTGGACAAAATAGTTCGAAGGTGCAAAAAGTTCATAGTCGATGACAATATACCGTATGACATACCATTGAAAACATATCTTAATTCAATAAATCAAATATTACAAACTCATTTTTGAAAGTACCGTAATGTTAAAAATACAAAAAAGAATTGTTAAAAAATACAAGTTCGTCCACGCACATTCTAACATTAGATTGTGATTGTTTTTTATATTGTTTAGGTGAAAATCATTTTTATTCAATATTTTATCGTTTTGTAGTCATTATTTTCTAATCAATTTTAAATTACGTTAAAAATTAAAGAGAAGGAAATTTTAATTTTACCATTCGTAATATATAAATCATATCTTCAACATATTTATAACCCTTTTTTACGGTCACTTGATTTAAATAAAACGGATAATTTATTTGGACCTGAAACATACAATATTATAAATTTTAAATTTCAAAATTATGAGTATTAAAGATGTATTTGATGTTTAAAAAAATTACTTGTGATTTTGAGTGATGATTTTTATGAGAATATGTCGTAAAAAAACTAAGAATCTTTTTTACATTTTTGTGTAATATTATATTATTGTTAAATGTGTGGTAGGAAAAAAAAAGATAAAACCATGTGTGAGGAATAATAAACATCAAACTGATATTAAAATTGGTTTCTATGGAATAACATGGACTTTTGACAACTCTAACATAAAAATAAATAAACACAAAATCCATTTACAAATCTTTCACGTTACACAAAACCAAAACAAGAAACTTTTGGACCATTTCTTCAACCGAGATCAAAACTCTAGTATACCTCATTCCGTTCATTACACGCTAAATCACATTTGGTTAATATGATTTCAAATTGTTTGATCTGATGGAAGACTCAAACAACGCCATTGATTAACAAGGTTATGGTCAGATCTTCACATTCAACCATGGAGAAAAACAAAAAGGAGCCGGACGTGACGTCGAAGGTATCATTCGTTTCTTTCACAGGAAAATGGGAAAATCTAAATCTCTTGTATATTTTAAACATCAAAAAAAAAAAAAAAAAAAAAAAAGATAATGTATACATGCATTGACAGTTTTTTTTTTTTAATCCAATTCAGCTAGTAAGTTTTTATTTCCATGGGATTTGTTTAAATAATGTAGTTTAAAATGCTTGAAAGCTTAAAATTGGGGATATGAAGTAAGAACTTTAAAAAAAGGAAAAACTAAATCAGTGAATAATCATATTGCGGATTTTTTAAAAATTACTTATTGTATATGATATAAATAAATGTATCTGTTATGTTATCTGTTTAATTATTTTTTGCTTTTATGAATCTAAATAAATTGTAATTGGTTTTCATTATTGAAAAATAATTTTTGATATTTAAATGCATGATTTCTTAAGTTTAATCAACACTATGTACTTGCTTTTCCTAATTTATTGAATCAGTAAAACTTGTGGTTATCTCATTAAATAAATTCATTCTCTTTGATTAAATAGCGCCAAAAGTGTAGATGCTAGGTGGAAATACAGATATTAAAATGGTGCACAAATAACCAAGGGTCAATAACTACAATCAATGTGGAAGAAGGTCATAATTGTATTGTGGAAGGCGTACCTCATGCATGTTTTCACATTAAAAAAGGCATTTTCCTTATAAAAATGTATGTACCAAACAAATTAATGAATTTGTATTAAATTACATTCTTTTAACAATTAATGGTTGATTTTTTTAAATCAATTTTAATTATATATATATATATATATATATATAAGGTAATAAATGCGTTCATATTTATTTAGATTTTGCATTCACACTATTTAAATTTATGAAAACTTACTATTTATAGAAATAGAAAATGGGCGGGAAAATATTTTTAAAAACTACCCTACATTTATATATTATTATTATTATATAAAGATAAAGATTAAGAACAACAAATAAATAAAAAAAAATAATCTTTAAATAATAATTTTAATACCATAATATATATAAGGCAATAAATGTGTTCATACTAATTCAGATTTTGCATTCACACTAAACCATTTTGTGTTCACATTCACCAGACTTTCCTCCTTTTTGTGTAGATTTTATAATAATAATATTTTGAAATTTTAATTTTAATTTTTTTTTTTCCATCTCATCATTAAATATGTTTTTGATTATTTTAGATAAGTTTTAGAAGTATTTTTTTATTTTTTACTTTTGGATTTTCTGGTATGTTTCGCAATGATATACCATTTTTTTAAAAAAAAAAATTACAAGGTAAATATATTTGCACTACAATTTCTTATAAATATATCACATTTGAATTGTATTATTGGCTCATAAAAATTTGATTTTTTTATTTATTAAATATACAAGTTTTAAATAAATCTTTTTATTCCTCCTTAATAAATTATTTGACAGAAATCAATATGAGAGATAAGATATATAAATTAATGAAAGAATCAAAATATTAATACAATGAAAAAGAGTTGGGGACATATTTGTGAAAATGATTAAAGTTATGAAAATTTCTTGTAATTAAAATATGGTGCACATATAAGAAGATATGGTGACAATATAATTAGCATTTTTTTATAAAGATTAATAGTAGATACATTTGGGAGAACACGAATGCATATCTATACTTCTATATACTATATATAAATACTATATATAAAGGGCGAAATGAGAATATTGAATTAGTGTGAATGTAAACTAGATTAATGTGAATGCAAAATATGGATAAATATAAATGCATTTATTGCTCTATATGTATGTGTATATATATATATATATATATATATATATATGTATGTAAAGGGATGTAAAGAAAAACTTGTGGTAAACATCCATATAGAAACTTTTATGTGACTTTTTATGTAAAGAAATACTTGTGGTCGCTATAAAATAAGTATGTCTGATTTTGTTTAAAAATAGTTTTTTTTTTTTTAAATGAATATTGATTTTTGGGAGAATTGATGGTTGAGATTTGATTGAAAAGTTAAAAATTATGGACTTAACTTTTAATAAATGATTTAAATTGAGTACTGCAGAAAAAAGAGAAAAAAATAAAGAATATCAAACAAAGGCTAAAACACCCTTATAGAAACTTTTATGTGACTTTTTCTTTTCTTTCCTTGTCAAAATTGCTATGATAACTTGACTAGCTGGTACAAAGTACAAACTTTCACCAAGTACGAATTTATACTTGTAACGATTTTTTATTTTCTTTATTTTTTTGTGGCAAAATGACCCCCTTCAATTTCCCCCTTCTCCCTGTTTGTTAAAAGTTTTTGTTTAAAAATATATTTTTTTTTATGTTTTTTAGGTAAAATGTGTGGTTAAAAAATGGAGAAGGAAAATGTGTGTAGTTAAAAAGTAATTTAGAAAATTGTGTAGAAAAAAATATGTTTAAAAACATGTTTACCAAACAGAGGCTAAAATAGCTCCCAATAGATAGGTGCTTCGAATTCCCTCGAAAATAAAAATAAATAAAAAAGCTTATTTTCCATAATTCTTTTACCTTTCATGGGGTGGTCGAATTGGTGAGCACGGAGACCTTGAATCACGAGTCCAATTCCTCCTACAAACACTTTCTCTATCGAGTCTGTCGCACTTGACTTTCCTAATGCGGTCACCGGACGGCGTGATTTGCAAGCTATTGCATCAGCTCAAAGAGTTACCCAGTGCACATTCAATGGATAGCGGACTAGCGGTTGCGGGTTCGGGGTTCCTTCGTTAAAAAATAAATAAATAAATAAAGTAGCTCCTTTTTATTCTTTGAAATGTCTTGTGTGTGAGATTCGTGACATTTTTTTCACAGATGAAATCCATCGATGAAGATTGAAGACCAAAACGCTATATATATAATTGAAAATTGAGGTGTCAAAATGTACCAAAAACATTAAAAGAATTGATCGAAGCCAATTTTTAAGCAATAATTAAGAATAAATCAATGGAATTGCAAATTGAAACCTTGAAAATCTAGGTTTATGGGATTGCACATAGGGTGTAGACAAAGAATTTATTGGCCATAAACACTAACGTTAATGATCTGATGCGATTGAATGACATTACACATTGAATTTACTGTACTATTTTCATGGAGAAAGGAAGGTTAGTGTGCAGAAGCCGTATAAAAAATAGCCCATAAAAAGATAGTCATAATTAATGAGATTAATGGAGCTTCTGATCAAAATTTATAAGCCCTCATCATGTCACCAAGTTTGGGTAGAATTCTTGGGATTCAATGGGCTTATAAGGTCACAATATAGCGTTTTGACGAACAGTATGGGACTCTAAAGTAGTTGTTAGAATTTACTTCTTGTAAATCGATTCATAAATGGAATGAAACTCGTGATTTGATGATAAAAGATCAACCTAGTCAACATGGCTTATGAAACCGGTTTCATATCTTACAAATAGAAAGTGATTATGTAACTTAAGTAAGAAAGACGAGAAAATGCTTTCTTTTCTTATGATTTTGACGTGGGTGTCTAAACCAACCGTTCTATCTACTGTCCCATCATTTTTCCAACATTTTGAACCTCCGAGTAGTGATCTCCGGTCCCATTCATAGGATTAGTACTTTCACGACTGCCCATATTTCTCAATTGGTAGTTATGGAAACATTCAAAATAACCTTTGAAGTGTTGGTTCTTTCTCAATGAAGTTCCCCTAAAAAGGATTATAATTTGACAACAATGTAAAGAAGTTGGTAGAATCACCTCCAAAAGTAGTGAGAGTTTGCTTAATATTTTTTCTTATAATAAGATCCAAAGGTTGGTGTTTCTCCTATAATTATTACCTTTATTATGTGATGATTAATTATGATTCGTTTCAGATATAATAATGAATTTTCAAGTGCATTCAGCTAGCATAGAACGTTATACTATTTTGCCAAAAACTATTTAATTCGTTTTAACCCCAAAAAAAAAAAAAAAAAATGGTTAGCTAATCAATTAAATCATTTTTGTTCTTGGACTATTAGTCAGGTCAGGCCGGACCGAAGTCTACTAAGCCCAATTTATAGTTGGACCGATCTTGTTGAATGTATTCGGATAAGCCCTTTGAAATTATGAACAATTCTATAATTTCTATTATATATATATATATATATATATATATACCTAGTTTTTAAATAGGATTTTGGAATATACAATTTAAAATATTTCGTTTTTCTCAAGCCTTCAAAATTATAACTAGTGTGTGGTATAAAAACTTTCGAACGAGTCCCTTAGTTGTCCTAGAACTCAAAAACTCACATGCATTGATGAGTTAGCAAATTATTTTCTAAAATTTGAAAATTGTATATCAAACTACCAAGGAGTCAGTTCGACAACAACAACATTGTTTATAAGAACTCATTAATTTCTAAATGATCCAATATTGACAAGCAAGGTTAACTTGACAAGATTGATTTCAAAATATGTATTAACTTGATTGACGCGACGTGAAAAATTAAAAAGGAGTATGTAAATGGAATTCGTCCATGATCATGTCTATTCTCATCAAATTAGACCATTGTTTGGCCCCCATTTTTTTAAAAATAAAATTTATTCAACATTCAATCTTAATCACTAATATTAGTCAAGCCTAACTTTTGGACTATTCAAATATTTTTTAACCACGCATTAAAAAAAAAAAAAATTATTCAAAACCACATTATTTAAGAAATAAAGGGGGCTTAATACATGTTAGGAGTGTGAAAGATAGTTCTATTATTGAAAGGTAAATTTTAAAATTATATTTAAATAAATAGCTTAAAAATAAAATTAAATTACGTTAAGGGCACAACCAATAAATGTAGGAGGGCATGGTCAACAACTATAAATTTTTTTAAATTTATAGCAACTATAATATTGAATGTTCTTTTCTATCCATAAGTTTAATATTCAACGTTTTATGAATCCTTAAGTATAGTCTCCCACCTAAGTTTTTACGTATTTTAATGACAAACATAGGATATTTACGTTGGCCCACTTAATTATTATATGGTCACGCACATTAATTAATACATAAATACACTTACAGATATGTATTTATTTGCATGACCCAAATCATACGCAATACTTTGTGCAACTTAATGCAGGACAAATGGACCTTGATATAAAATGATCTCCAACAAATTTTTTTATATTTAAAGAGCATATTCTATATCACAGAGGGCATAACTAAATTTAAAGAATAAATTTTTTTATAAGCTCCAACTATAATTCTTCATTTTTATATCTTTATTTTATTTTTTCATAAAAATACTTATTGTCTTTCTTTATTTTTAGTTAATATTTATTGTTTTTATTAACTTTATTTTACAATAAATTTATTTTTTATTGTCTTTCTTTATTTTTAGTTAATATTTATTTATTTTTAAATGTGAATGACCAATTATATTAAATATGTAATAAATAAATTTAATGTAGGAACATTGAAATTGAAACTTTTTGAATTAATTTAACAAATAGAGAGTGAATTTGGCTTTCCAAATTCGTAAAGCCAAACTCACTCTCTAAATTAAAATGTTAAATTAGAGAATCTAATGGAATAACATTTTAAGTATTAACTCTCTAAAATAAATAAAGAGTATCATAAGTTTGAAGAGCCTATTGAATATGCTCTAACGTAATTAAATATGGGCCAAAAATAAATAAAATGAGATAAATACTAAGCCTTTTTTTTGTTCTCTTTAAAATTTTATCTTTTTTCTATAGTACTTAATCTCAACTATCAATTAGAAATCAATACCACAATATTTGACTTTTCAATTAAATCACAACCATTCATTCTCCTAAAAATCACTATTTATTAAAAAAAAATTATTTTTAAATAATACCAAACACACACTAATAACGACACTTAAAAATAGCAATTTCCTTAGGACTTAGGAGTGCACAAAAAGAACCGGAACAATTAGAATTTAGATAGTGTTTTATTGCAAGAGATTTTTCAAGAAAAATCAAAAAAATTTCCTACTTTCCAAGTTTAGGTTATTTAATTGCCAAATTTTTCCAAGCAAAAAATTTTCCTCTCTACTGTCTCACGCGCCTATTTTCCTCATTTTGTTGAAAACATTTTCTTTATGTTTAGGGAAGAAATTGTTTTTCATGTTAGATGGAAAATGATTTTGTGTTACGTTTGATCAGTTTTGTTATTATTAGTTGATATATTTTTTTTCCCAAAAAGACATTATTATTATCAAGTAAAAATATGTTTAGAAAATTGATTAAAATAAAAAAAATTTAAAGATGGCAAATGGGCCGAGCCACTCGTCGCTCGGCTCATCAAAATACGAGCCACGAGTTTGAACACAAGCCATACAAGGAAATTAAAAAATGAGCCAAGCATGTCGTGAGCTCATTTTTTTTAAAACAAAATGTCATTATTTTTGAAGAAAAATGAAAAAAAAAAAAAAAAATTATATACATTGCTCGTGTGCTGAGCTCGGCTCAGTCCACAAGCCGCGAGCTTGGCCTTTGAGGGACGAGGCTTGACTCATCTAGTCTAACACGAGCCATGAGCTCGGCACGAGTCGAGCAGTGAGCTTAAAAGGACAAAGCCGACTCGACTTGGCCCATTGCCAACACTAGAAAATTTTACTTTATATGACATGAAAAATAATGTCAATCAAATATTAAAACTTGAAAAAAAATTCACTTTTTCCACCTAAAAAATTAAACCAATTAAACACTTTTAATTGATATTTTCCAAGAACATAATTTCTTTGCAAATCAATTACTCGAAAAAATATTTTCTTTCCACCCATTTTCCACACTCGCAATCAAACACAACCTTAGATCCAAATTAGAATCAAACAATAGCGATGGTTGACTCGATTTTGAGTATGTTTTCCAGAAGTTTTTCCTCTATTTGGAGGTTATATTTGGTTTAAAAATCAGTTTTTTTTGCATTTTTTAAGGTAGACGTGTGGTTAAAAAGTGGAAAGAGAAAAAGTGTATGATTAAAAATTGATTTGTGAAATTGTGTAGTTTAAGATTTTGGTTTATAAACCAAAAAAACTAATTGATCCCACCAGAGGCTTTGATTCTTGGAGCATAAAACATGTTAGGGTCGTTTGATGGCGAATGTAGAATTTGGGTGGAAATAAAATGAATTTCCAAAAATTGAGTTCCTTGAAATTTATTTTCCTGAGAATTGGAAGTTTAATATGTTTGATTGGTTTAATTTTGTAGGTGAAAAAGTGAGAGATTTTTACTTGTTAATAATAATGTTATTTTTTTAGGAAAAAATAAACCAATTAACAACAACAAAAATGATCAAACGTAACAAAAAAATGTTTACCAACTGACATGGAAATCATTTATCTACTAAAAAAGGGCAGATGAATTCCATCTTTCCATGGTAAAGAAGGTCACGTGCTCTTAGGGTAGAAATCATTTGTCATGTCAAACTTAACCAATCAAACACTTCAAATTGTCAAAAAAAGCCAAATGTTTTCTAACTTGCCATCCAAATCAAGGCCATCAAAGAGATGCTTAGTTCTTATTCAGATTTCGGTTCTTGACAGAACAGAGAATTGAAATTGTAAGACAATAATTATGCAGAAACACTTTTTATTTCGAAGGTCAATTCGAACCAAGATTTGTACCCCCATGCGTGCACGGGGAGAGAGTCTTTATACTACATATATCTTACAACCTCTCAAAGAGTAAGCATATATAAAGTAGTTCCAAGTTTGGTTTTTATCCTATGTGAGACAAATGTTAACACATTTCCCACCAAAACCATCTTCCACATGGTTCTCTTTGAACTCCAATGTCTCATTTATCCAAGCATCAATTTTGACAAGTGAACATATCATTTCGATGTTGTCACGAGGGAAAACATAGTCCAACTTTGATCCTACGCAAAGGTCAAGCGGGTCCCACCCTATAATTGAGTCCAAAGGTAGCCATTTTGCTGCCATTTTCCAACAAAAACAAATATAATCACTTCTCATTTATTTTTTTTCAAATTTTCACTAAACTTAACTCCTTTCTTTTTCAAAAGTTTGGTTCTAGAATCAAATCAAATTTGATCGAACAATTTTGATTTCGGTTCGATTCTAAGAGTACAAATGGATTCCATTGGTTTTCGATTCTTGTTTTCGGGAAAGGAACCCAATTATGATTATAAATTTTATACTTGTTCTAAAACTATCAAAATCTAAACACAAGAAATAGATATAAAGATGGAGATGGAGAGAATATAGAGCATAGAATTCTCATTAAGAGGTGCAAGTTTTTACAAATGAATATAGGCCCCTATTTATAGGGGTGGATAATGGCACAATCGTAATACGTAAATTTTACAGGGGCATAAGAGTAATTTTCATTCAAACCTAATTTTACCTAATTTCTAATAATATTTTATAACACTCCCCCTTGAATGACATATTACTCGCTTGCTCAATTGTCTCTCTCGTTAAAACATTGGTAAGAAAACCCGATGGGATAAAACTTGAGCGAAGGAAAAAGAGTACACCTACTCCCCCTGATGTTTGCCATCATTAATCATTGAGTCTAATATCTAAAATGACATCAATGATAAGTAGTTCAAATCATGTACTGAAATTTGAATTTCTGAAGTGCTTCAGTGCTTTAGTGCTGCCTCGTTAAAACCTTGTCAGTAAAACCTAATGGGACAAAATATGAACGAAGGAAAAAGAGTACAGCCGCTACCTCGTTAAAACCTTGTCAGGAAAACCTAGTAGGACAAAACCTGGACGAAGGAAAAAGAGTACAGCATGATTCTCCCCCTAAAGTGTGCAATCAAGTATTCATGAACCTTTTGAATAATGATATCTTCTTTCGTCTGGAATATGTATATATGAAAATCTTCTTGTGTGTAGCCGATATCATAACATTCTTCATAAGATGTGTATGATTTTCTTCATTTGTTGATACCATTCCAGATGTCTATGATTTTCTTCATTTGTTGATATCATTCAAGCTCAATTTAAAGAGAGAGCTTGTTGTTGAATTATTATTTGCAGATAGCTGTGACAATGTCTCAAAAACCTTTGCTAGGAAAACCCTGTGGGACAAAACCTTAGCGAAGGGAAAAAGAGTACATTAGTCTCATCGATACGCCATAATTGCTGCCTCATTGAAAACCTTACTAGGAAAACCCTGTGGGACAAAACCTCAGTTAAGGAAAAAAGAGTGCAGCACATATTTATTCCCTTCATAGGAATATCACAAGTATATTAATGCAATTTCAAATCATTTCATCAAACATATAGTTTGTGATGAGCTTTTATAAATAGTTTATAACTCATTTATGATGTCATAGCTCATTTATGATGTACTGAACATGCTATACCAAGCAATGTTTAGTTAGTTGACTGATTGCATTACTCAAATCTAGAATTGATTCACTTCTATCAAAATCTAGAATTCACTTCTGATGAATAATTAAATATTCATTTTCAAATTCACTTCTGGTGAATATTCATTTTCCGGTGGATAATATAATTTTGCATATTGAAAATCAATTGCATGCCCAAATATTCAAATATAATAATAGTACACTCCAATTTTATTTTCAACATATATTATGGGGTCATATGTATCATTCTTCATGTTATTTTATTTTAAGAATCACATTTCATTCTATAATGATACTATTCTGGGCAAATTGAATCTTTCAATGATTTATTCATATATGTTCTTGCACTTTATAAACTGCAATTTCTAATTTACAGGAGTATAATCAATCATTGAAATAGATATCAATCTCGACATATAATCTATAATCATTTCACTTGAAATCCCAACGTACCGCGATCAACTGGTACATCAAAGAAAATTCCCAAAGTATCGAGATGAGAATCACACTTTTTGATCTCACTCATTGGTATATCAAAGAGCTCAAGCTAGTGATTTAGACTATAGTCTATCCACCATATTTCATGCCAGTTTTATGAAAAATTTCGCGCGCAACGAGTTGTCTTTTACAACTGTGTAATATTTTTCATTTGTACAAATAACTACTGGCATTACACATTTAAGTGTTTTGGACTTCAGGTCCTATAATAATAATCCCTACATTGGGGTTTTATACTTGGCCAAAGTATTATAATTTCATCAACCTCATTTTCATAAGAGGGTTGTATGTAGTCGACTTATTTATCGATTACATTTCATCTCAACATAACATAGAGAGATCTCTGTATTTGTTCTATCATCGGGTACCTGAGTCTTTTTTAACTATGTCCCTTATACTCACTATGAGTATTTAGCCTCAAAGGGATCAACTCAATCATTCAAGAGATATTTATTTTTGGAATCGATTCTCATTATGCTTCTGGCATAATTACGCTTTAAGCGTGTTTTCCCCATTATATTCACAAATCTTATATTATATCAATCGGCTAAAATGTCGCAACACATGTCATACGTAATTATGAATATAATCACAATCATATATCAAGTGCGTATTGTTGGAGTGTATATAGATATCGCACTTCTTAGAAATCATAAAGCTTCACAAGCAAATCTTTATTTCATCGTATTGACATGTTTGTAGGTAGAATTTTGCTGCCGGAGAAATGTTTATATTCAAATTGTTCTCATAGCAAATAACTTGAGGCTTTTAATCTGCTAAACCATTAGCAATATAATATTCTATTATCTCAACTAATTCGTAAAATCATTAATGACTTTTTAGATATATTCATGCTAGCATTTATCACTTTGCTCGTAATATCATTACTTGAGCAAATAATCAGTCATTCTTTTTCTTAGTGAGATAATTAATTTGCTTTTGAGAACAAGCAGCAATGATAACTTGTTAACTTGAACAATCTTCTGGTTCTTTAATGAATGTCATTTTGCATTCTCAATAAATCTCATTATTGAATTGGAATCTAACCAATCATTATAGAACTTCTGGTTCAGTAAGATATTTCACTTGTAAATATGTATGAACTTCTGGTTCAATACATTATTCATTTCATCAGTACGTATTTCTGTATAATTCAAATCAGTATACCTTTATTACTTTTAGTATACCGAAAAAATCGGTACAATATCCAAGAAAATATCTCAATCTTGTCGCCAAATCTTCCTTTATATCGAAAAAGGTAATGACGCATTATCTCATTGTTCCCACCTTTTCAATAATTTATTCCATTATTTCTTGATGGAATCGATATCACTGACACGTGGAGCCATCGCTCTTTTACGCGTTGAATAATGCATTTAAATAGATCATTTGGGAACAAGGCTAGATCCATCAAAAATGGATATCATACTTTCAAATATTCGCAAATATTATTCCAATCATCCAGTAAATGATTTGAGAAAAAATTATCGAATTAGACTCGAAAGATTGTGGTTGCTGATGGATCATGGCATCTCAGAAGATGTTCGCTGGTTGATCGAAGCAAAAGTTCGATTAGCTGGTGAATTACCAGATTCATTTTCTAAGCACAAGCCTGGCTTAGGTAAGAGTAATTTTGCAAAGAAGCGAAGAGCAAAAAGATTAAATAGTTGCTACAAATGTGCTCGATGGACATGTGATACCAGTTGTAAGTCAATAGGATATTCATCCATAAATCGAGATGATAAGATAGACTTCATTAAGGGTGGATTGAATAAGGAGTCATTGGATGATATCCGATTGACTCTTGAGACGCACCCTAGTGGGTATGTGCAGCGTGAGCTACTATCTTTATGGGCTAAATTCACCAGTGATAAAGAGCGTTATAGTCTCAAAAATATAATAGCAAAAGATCATGTTTGCCAGACTGTTATAAACAATGATGTTTTAGCTATTCAGCATTGATACAAGGTAAATCAGTATATTGTGTGTATATATATTTGCACATATATTTATAAAATATTTTCATATTTCATTTCTCGAGCATTGATAAAGTGTATTGAAAAAAATCACTGAAAGGTAAGCTTTATCAAAAGTAGTGTAATTTAGTCAGAAGTAGGTTTTCACTTTTTCAAAAGACGAGCAGTAAATAGTGAAGTTTTTCAAGTTTAAAAAGTCAATGATTTTTACAGTTTCATGCATCCTAAAATATCATTTTCTCATAAGTTTTTCCTTATTCTCTCAAAGATGGAAGGACCAAAACTTCGACAGATCAAAACTATCTGTGTATTTTGTGGATCAAAAGTAGGGAAATGTTTTGGGTATCTAGAAGCAGCAGTGGATCTTGGAAATAAATTGGTAGAGAAAGGTATCACTCTCGTGCAAGAGTGATATGTGTTATACCCGTTCCTTTAGTTGATATCGCAGGCAAAACCCGAAGGCATGAAGTACAAACCTTATCTATTCATGAACGCATAACTTGCATGTTATATGGTTCTGATGCCTTCATAGCCCTGCTTAGAGGTTTTGGTACTTTAGAGGAAATCTTTAATATTACCTCATGGACTCAATTAGATCTCCATACCAAGCCTATTGGGCTTTTAAATGTTAACAATTTCTTTGATGGTTTGCTAACATTTCTTGATTATGCTGTGGAATAGGGATTCATCTCTCATTTTTCTAGGAGAATCCTCATTTCTGCTCCTACTATTGAGGAACTGCTGGATAAGTTGCAATCATATATTCCAATACAAGATCCAGCAGGAGTTAAGATAGATTGGTTACAAGGAAGGGGAATCAAGCGAAAAATGGAGTCCGATTAATGTAAATTTATCTTTGTGAACCCTAGAATAGGTGGTGGTAGAGTACGGAGTATTCTCACTCTTGAGACACACCATAAATTTCTAAGATTTTATCAATGTTTAATCTTGTGTACCTCAAAGATTTAAGGTGGTAGAGTACGGAGTATTATTACTCTTGAAACACACATTTTTCTTTATTTCCTCAAAAGATCAGAGGTGGTAGGATACGGCTACTCCCGAAACACATCTCTAATTTTGAGGATCATAAATGTTTCCCCCTTTTGTATTTTGCATGTATGACTCGTTTATACTTCTTCAGGAGCAATAATAATAATATCATTTCAGTATGTTTAGATGATAATTTTTACTTCTTCTGGAGTAAATATGTACTTCTTCTGGAATACATAAGTGCTCGTGCAAGAACTTTTCCAGACACTTATCATCTAATATTCATCTCATAATACTGATGAGATTATTTTCACATTAGCTACGTCCGTGCTATCATGTGATATTATCTTATCATACATCAACATTCTCTTGTTGAATAATTTTCATCCACCCTTTCAAATACAGATATTGGTAACTTCGAGTACCATTGGATAAAATATTTTTATCAACATTTACCAACTTTTTGGTAATGATAACTTCTGGTATCATTTAATGAAGTATCAAATAACAATAATATTGTATATATATTAACAATAATAATACTGGGGTTATACCACCACGTATATATGTTGACAACATCCTCTAATACGTTAGAATTAACCAACAACTGAGGTATTTCTGAAATAATATACAATATGAACATATGTAAAGTATTCCATATATTCAATCGATAAACCGACCATATAGGCGATGTCAACATAATGAAATAATTATCTTTCATGAGTGAGCGAGTCATATCTTCCAGTCAAGATATTCATAATAGTGAGCGAGTCATATCTTCAAATCCAGTCAAGGTATTCATAATAGACCAATCCGTTACGATAATGAGTCATATCCAGTTAAGGTATAAATTCAGTCCATAATAACTTAATCAATCACGGTATGACAATGATTATTAATTATACCTTGTTTAAAAATTTTAATTTATCTTTGTTGATCACATATTAATCGTTAATTTACGATTAATATACTTATATGTATTACCAAGGGCAAAATGGTTCATATTTTAATATATTGCTCATATGGATAAATCGAAACTGTCAATAGGTTTGAAATTTAATTTAGAACAAACTTACTTTTGGTCCGAAGTTCAAAATCTCGTCGGAAGTGCTTCAAAAATAGTTTTTAAGAAAATCGCCACGTTCGACCGCCGGAAAATTTCAAAACTGTACAAAACAGAAAAGTAAGATCATAGAAAAATCCAAAACATCAAGACGAACAAACTTACTGTTGACGTCGTCGCCGGATTAGCCGTCACACGCCACTTCGACGTCTGCGCGTGAGATTCACGCGCCTCACGTGCCGCCGTGCCGGTGTCGGAGGATCGTCCCGTCGCCGTCGTCATGGATCTGGTGTCCCATCATCGTTTGGATTTTTGATTTGGCGTGAATTTGCTTTGAAAGTTTCGGGTTACACAATTTCTCCAATTTTTCTATATATTTGGAATTGATTTTCTAATTTATGATGTATAAATGATGATTAATAATAATCTGGTTTCTGATACAGATGTTCATCATTTAGACGCAACTGTAGAGCATACTCTCGTCATATTACTCAATAGGTTAGAGACTCGTGCTGATAACGTGTTGTAAAACTATCAAAATCTAAACACAATAAATAGATATAAAGATGGAGATGGAGAGAATAGAGAGCAGAGAATTCTCATTAAGAGGTGCAAGTTTTTACAAATGAATACAGACCCCTATTTATAGGGATGGATAATGGCACAATCGTAATATATAAATTTTACAGAGGCATAAGAGTAATTTTCATTCAAACCTAATTTTACCTAATTTCTAATAATATTTTATAACAATACTTAAAATAAATCTATTAATCCTTTTTGAAACTAAACTTTTGAAATAAATCACAATTAAATTGGAAACATTTAACTGCATTGGGCAATTGAAAACTAATTTTATGACGCTAACATCATAAATTATAGAACAATCTATAAATGAAGTGTTTTAAATAACAATAAACTATCTTTGCTATAAATTTTCAAATGAAATAAAGTTACATTTAGGAAAATTTCACTATTAGTCCCCAAACTATAGCCCAAGTTTCAAGTTGCTCCCAACTTCAAAATATTAGTTTCACAACATTGACTTTCTAAAACTTTGTTAAAATCTCATGTAACCATCTTCATGAAGGTAACCGCCAGGGTTTCATCTTGACAAATTTATCCTACGGTTAGTTACAGTATAGGTGGAGTCAGGATAGTCGTGCAAATTTTCCACCCTATCGAGACTTTTAGAACGTAGGGTCATGTCTAATTGTACTACTATATCAAAAGATTGAAGATCGACTTGCAAACTGAACAATACGTTGGTTCCAACGATACATTGTTCTCTAACATCTCTAATCAAGAAACCATATTGGAATTTATAAAGGGTGTGGTTGGAATTGTTTGAAACTTTAGTTTTGCTTTGAAAGCTGGTGGACTTTTCTTGTGCTGCTGTTGTACACTATTAATCTATTTACACATACTCACACAGTCACTTAAACCAATAACTCTCTTAGCAATGAATGAGGCCTTGCTGCAATTTGTAATTGCAATATTTACTACAATTTTCCCTTTTCTGCCACCCATTCCTTCTTCAATACAATTCAATTGATTTCAATTTTCTCTACCTCTCACCATAAATTAATTAAGCTTTAAAGCAATCCCCCCTCTCTCCTCTTATATATAATGAATGACCTTAGAAGTCCAAACCCAACAATCTCAGCCTCTTCAACTTGTTCATGTTAGTGGTATTGCTGCAGCTAAAACCGGTGGTCATCCCCGCCACATAGCCACCAGTCTCCACCACCCTCTTCCACCTGAAGAATTACAAGAGCCGTCTCATCTCAAGGTGCATGTGTGTGATCAGGCAGGCTTATTTAATCCTTCTTTATGGCTTTTGCTTTAATCTTATCTTATATATTGTACTAATTTAGACAGGTGAAGAAAAGAAATTCTTGGAAACAAAAGCACGCCATGAGTCGAAGAAACGGACCGAAACTTGATCTCAGGTTGAATTTGTCACCACCAAGGGTGAACCGGGCACGAGTCGAATCTCCAGGCCGATCATCGACATCACCACCGAGTTCCTGCGTCTCGTCTGAGCTGATCAATCCGGACGAGTCCCTGGTTCACTCGAACAGCCCAGAAGCTACATCCATGGTGCTGGTGGGGTGCCCTCGTTGTCTCATGTATGTCATGCTAGCAGAAGAGGATCCCAAATGCCCCAAATGCAAAAGCACTGTTTTGCTTGATGTTATCCATCAGAAGAACACCACCTCCTCCAAGAAAACAAAGAAGAGTTAGCCATAGCCATAGCCAGCCTCCTTTCTTCCTGTATTGCAAGTAGCACTATTGGGGCTCCATTTCCAGTATAATTGATGAGACTGAAAGAGTGGAGCTTGAATAGTGCTATCTTCCTTTTATTTTATGTTGTCTCTCTCCGTTTCTGAACATAAGTGTCATCTCTCTTTAGCAGAAAATTAAGTACATGGAGGGACTACAATTGCCCAAATTTTCTAATCCGTGAAATTTTCAGCGTCTTTTTGTATTAAACTGGTGTTTGCCACCAATCACAGTATGCCACAACAGCAAATCAACAACCACTTAGCTAAACTCTACATGATGTTAGAAGTAAGAAATGGTAGGTTTTTTCTGCTTTTTGGTCCCACCAAGTGGGAATGACCTCAAGCAAACTAGATATAGCCAATACAATGTTTTTCTAATTTGTAAATTGCTTTGTCACAGAATAAGAAACGATGAAGAGACTAAAATATGCCTTGATATCATCGATAACAAAATAGCTTCTTGTAGAGAAATTTAGGGCCAGTTTGGGAGGACATTACTTATGTTTTTGCTTCTGCTCATTGTAAAAAAATTCATGAGAGAAAGCCACCTTAGATCAACTTCATCTAAAAAACACTCTTCTAGTTAGATAAAATATTTTTAGAAAATTATTCAAATATGTTTAAAAGCAATTTCTAGGACCGGCCCAAAACATAGACGAGCAAAATCGTCACTTATGGCCCCCAAAATCGAAAAATTATATATATATATATATATATGTATGTGTGTGTGTGTGTGTGTGTGTGTGTGTGTGTGTGTGTTATGAATGTAGAATAATAGACAATAATTTGGATTTTGCACAGTTGGTAAAATAGATGGACTAATTTTTGCTTATGCTATCATTGGTTCATTTCATTAGGTTTACAGATTTAGTTCATTTCTTGTATTTTTGTGTTTTTAACCAATAAATATCAATTCACATCGAATATTTGTGAAAAAAATATTTGTGGAAATATATATAAAAATATTGGATGTCAAAAGGTTTAGAAAATTTAGAGCATGTTTGGTAATGTGAATTTTTTTTTTTTTTTTTTTTTTTTTTTTTTTTTTTTTTACGGATGTGTGGTTTAAAAATGTTTGAAAAGTAAAAAATGGTGAGCTTGACTAAAAATGGATGGTTGAAATTGAGTTTGAAAAATTGTGGTAAAAGTTTTACCTTTACCAAACAAGCTCTTAGTAGGTCTTTTAATGATTTAGTTATTAGTTATAGTTATTAATTATTGAGCTTTTAAAATTAGAGCAATGCTGCTCGTACACGGCTATGTATTACAGCCCCTCTCACTGTAGCACAACTACAGTGAGGGGGCTTGTGATATAGGCACCTGTACAAACAACAATTTCCTTAAAATCATTAGACTGCGTTTGATAGCGAGAGTGAAATTTGGGTGGAAAGAAAATAAATTCTAGGGAATTGAATTTCTAGGAATTGGAAGTTTAATGTGTTTGATTGGTTTAATTTCTTAGGTGGAAAAAGTATGAAATTTTCTAATTTTTGTTGTTTGATTGACATTATTTTCCATGAAAAATAATGTAAAATTTATCTATTTTAATAAAAAAAAAATTATTTTTTCTCACATTTGTACTTGATAATAATAATGTTAATTTTTAGAAAAAAAATAAAATCAATTAACAACAATAAAAATGATCAAACGTAACGAAAATGGTATAAGATTTTCATGAAAAATAAAACATCCTCCCCTCCTAGAAAAATGAATTCATTCAAAACAAGGAAAATACCAAATTTCGAGGCAAGTGGAAAAATGAATTCCATGAAAAACTTAAGCAACCAAACAGCGCAAAATTGAAAAATCACATGAAAAATCATATTTTCCATAGAAAAGAACGCGTATCAAACGCACCCTTAGTGAAATGTTTTGTACTTGGTTCAGGACCCTAAAATTTTTTGGGACAGTAGGCTCGCTAAGGCCGGCCCTGGCAACTTCTTAATTCAAAAACATCTTTTGAATTTTCCAAAACTTACCGAACGGACCCTATATACTATAACCAAAAATATCAATAAATGTTGCCACAAGGTGTACATGCATGCTAAGTTATTAACTGATTATTAGGTACAAGATGTTAGTTATGAATCAAGAAAGGGTAATTAGGTAAATGTGCAAGAGTTGGGGTAGTTCGAAGCATTGATAGAAAGAAGAGAGGACTATATTAAATTGAAAGACCATTAAAACCAAATAAATGCAATAGTAATTGAGACAGTTGAGAATAATGAGGGTATTACTTCATATGATAAATAAAAATTTAATACGCATTTCATTTTCTTATAATTTTTCAATGTTCTATCGTAGTGGTCATGGCACTTCATAATCAGTTGAAACTTACGCTCTTGTGTGAATTCCGCAATTGAGAATTGTATTTCTTAATTAAGTTTCGTCCTCACACTCCTGCCTCCTGTTATCAGATGGCACTGATATGAACTTGGAATGTGCATGGGCTCAAACAAAGAACTTGAAGATCTTGATCCATTATTTATTAGGGAAAATTACGTAGATCCCTATTTTTAAAGATGTGGTAATTAAACGTGATCAAGTTTTAAAAATCAACAATTTGAAATATAGGTTTGTAAGTTTTCTATACACTAATCAGGTCTTAATTCCCATTTAAAATATTAATTAATAATATAATCTAATTTCCAACCCACCTAATCAGTCCATGTCCCCAACCCGGCAATCAGAGTCTTAGACTAACACGTTCCAAATGCTTCACAGTTGCAATCGACGACCACATAATGCGGCGACCGACAAACAACACCCATGGTGGCTCCCACTA
Organism: Ligustrum vulgare; assembly: GCA_963555705.1. Taxonomy (NCBI): domain Eukaryota; kingdom Viridiplantae; phylum Streptophyta; class Magnoliopsida; order Lamiales; family Oleaceae; genus Ligustrum; species Ligustrum vulgare. The sequence continues at coordinate 3,703,141 of OY743185.1, forward strand.
AAAGGTGGTGGTGACGACTCCAAGGGACAGTGACAGACTTGGTGACAACTAGTGATAGCAACGGGACGAGTTCGGGTCGGGTCTCCCTGACCCGTGCCATGCCCCGCCCCGCAACCCGCGAATTTCGAGTTGGGACTGGTCAACCCCGTTGCCCCGCTTCATTTTTTTTATTTTTTTAGTTTTTTTTTTTCTTATTTTTTTTTATTAATTTATTTATTCGGGTCGGGACGGCCAAACTTGCACCCGCCCCGAGACCTGCCCGGTCGGGGAAATTGCCCCATCCCCGCTCCGCCGACTTGCGGGGCGGGTTTTTTTTGCCCCATTCGGGTTGGGTCTGGTTCGGGTCGGGTCTTGTTTTTTGCCATCTCCAGTGACGACTTCAACTAGGCAATCACACCTAAATACCTAATATGTTTCAAATGATTTCTTCAAAGCTGCAATTGGCTACCCTAGACTAAATTCAGTAGCAAACAACATCCACAACGACTCCAGGCGATGGTGATGATCTAGCATTGGGAGTTGAGCTGTGTTGGGAGCGGTGTTGTAGGGACAACTCCAGGCGGCTCCCACTAATAGAGGCGGTGCTGATGACTCCAAGCGGTGGTCCACAGTCGGCGATTTGTTTATTAGCGACATTGTGAGCTCTGATGTTCTCAGTTGCCTCTTTTATTGACTGAATTTTGGAAGTTTTTTTATGGTGGAGGTGATTGAGAATGACATGTTGGTTTTGGTGGTGGTGGTTGGAGATTGCATTGACTGTAGTTGTAGATAGAAGCTAGCAAATTTAAGGGTGGTGGTTGTCACAGGTCACATCGACTGTCGGTGGTGGTGGGAAGTTGAATCAACAAGTTTTTGAAGAAATATGTTGTAATGGGGGTAGACTAGTAGTGGATCGGTGGTGGTGGTAGTGGGGATTTTGTGGTGGCAATTGCAATGGTCACATTTAGTACTTTAAGCTCATATGTCATAGTTCATTGTTGAAAAGCACATGTAACATTGCACTTAATTCACAAGTCGTAAAACCACTTGATCACATGTCTTGTGGATCACGTCTTGTAACCCCTTTGCCACGTGTTAATTTTAAAAGGATACATATCGAATAGAACTAGTCACACTTAACATGTCTCATGTTCAAATCACGAGTCACATGTCACATATACGAGTCAGGGTCACAATTTCAAGTCACATATTCAAGTCACATGTCATAATTTATACATTAGGTCACATGTTGCAATTTGATGTCACATATTACAGTTCATATGTTTCAGGTCACGGTAACACGAGTCAAAAGTCATATGACATAGGCCACATATCAATTTCTACAAGTCACAGATCCAAGAAAACTGATCACAAGCAATATGTTGTAACGCCCCAAGTTCTAAATACTCGGAACATTACTTTATCGTCTCAAACTAGTTTCCAAAATGATAAATTGAGCAGAAATTAACTGAAATTTTAAAAACTCAAATAAAATATTATTCAAATCCATCAACAATACTGAACTTGAAATTCTCCAACGATTGGTAAAACATAAATTTGAATTATCGTGAAACTGTAAGGGTAAACTTTGAAATAAAACATTATTTATTTTTTTGCCACTCATGTCCATCAATCGCTACCGCTTCCGAAATCTGCAAAAATTGTTAATAACGGAGTGAGTATTTCAAAGAAATACTCAGTAAACTCTTTGCAAAGTAATTAACTGTAAGCTATGATATTGCACATAAACATGCAAATCATGCTAAACATTTTCTTGGCATCATATCATATAGCACATAAGAGCGTAAAAGTAACATCGTCTCGTCTCAACATGCAATGATGCATGTAAGTTATAGCGGATATAACATTCTCAATTCATATAACATATAAGTGCGAAAAAGTAGCCTCGTCTCAAACATTCTCAATTCATATAACACATAAGTGCAAAAAAAAAAAAAAAAAAGCCTCGTCTCAACATGCAATAATGCATGTAAGTTATAGAGCATGTAACATATTAACTTGGTCTCGTCTCAATTTATATCAACATATGAATAATTCACATAATCGCATTTCACATGCACATCAAAGGTAAAATCAATTATTAAGAATGAGTCTACTTCAACACTTAACGAGTTTGAATCGAGCAAGAAAAACTTCAAATCTCTAACTTTCCGTTCGCGTTGTCTAGCCAAAGAAAATAAATCTTAAATTAGAAATTTTGGAACTTGAGAGTTTAAAGAAAATAAAAATTTGGGGACTAAATTGGATATATATATTTTTAATTTAGGATTGAAATAGCCAATTTCTAAATCAGGGGCTGTAATAAACTGTTTTAGAAAAAGAATAGATTAATATAAGAATCTGAAAACTTGTGGCCGACATTTAAAGCATCTTTAGAATTTGAGGGACTCTAACATAATTTTATAAAAATTAAACTTAATAATACTATAATATATATATATATATATATATATATATATATATATATATATATATATATATAGACACACACACACACACACACACACATATATATATATATATATATATCTCTCTCTCTCTCAGAGAGAGAGAGAGAGAGAGAGAGAGAGAGAAGGTTAGGTGCGATCGGGGCTCCGTCCCTTCTCCAACTCAAGGCTGCCGACGCCTTCCACGTACGGCGCTTGGACGATGGTATCACCGCCTTCACGTGGTGATGATGGGGTAGGCAGAGAGGATGATATTTGGGCAGTGAATTTGATGTTGGTGGATTGGGCGAAATGCTCGGTTATGACGGAGCTCGAGTGGTTGTATCAGTGTGTGTAGAAGGTAGATTGGCAAGGGAACTTACCCAAAATTTGCGACGTGAGGTAAAAGAGCGGAGGAAAAGAGATGAGTTTATATGTTGATTTTTTTTTTTTTTTATTATTTTTTTTTTTACCATTAAAGATGGTAACGTAAAATGAATGAGGAAATAAAAGAGGTACGTTTTGAATTTTTGGAGTTTTTTAAGAACCTGAATTGGCAATTGGATGGGGGTTACACTTAGAATTTAACATCCACAATAATTTTTAAAAATAAATATTTGATTATTGGATATAAGAAAAATAAAAATTTGGATTCCAAATAAAAATAATAATTTTTGGACAAATTTAAAATCGCAAATTGGACTAAAAGATTTAAACGAATTTAAATTTCTTTCTTAAAATTTTTAAAGTAATTGACTTAGCTAGACGAACACGTTTTCCTTATAAAATGGGTGAAATCGTAGCGACACATATTAATAAATTTAACTTTTATTATAACAAAATTTCTCGATCGCTACAATATATACAATATGTAAGTTACAGATTTTATTTTCATTGATCTTCACAATTTCTAATTTTTTTTTATCTATACACATATCCCAATTCTCTGTGTACGTCATCATAAAGTGCTTGTTATTATTATTTGTGGCGGTAAATCGGATGTGATGATGGTGGCAACGACGACGGTGACAGTGGTACAATGGAGATGGTGGTGGTGGTGGTGGTTACGACAATGATGTGTCGAAGGTGATGATGATGCAATGGTGAAAATACATTGGATGTGGAGGAGGAGGAGGAGGAGGAGGAGGAGGTGGTGGTGGTGGTGGTGGTGGTTGATGGTTGTGGTGGTTGATGGAAATTGTGGCAACAAGGGGGAGGAGGCACATAGTTTAGTGGGATATTTGATTTGAAATGAATTGAATGGGATCAGATGGAGTGAATTTTAATACTATAATAATTATATAAATTATCACATGATGTATGTAATTTTAAACATATTTCTTTAGATTTGAAAGTGTATATAAACACCTTTTTATGTATTTTTCTCTTTAAAAATCCATTGTAATAATAAGATGATGACATTTACATTTGTAAAAATCAAGTGCTGATCAGCAATTAATATTTATTAATTAAATATTTTAAGATTAAAAATTAAATTATAGTGGCAACGACAGCGACAGCAGTGGAGAGGTACTGCTAGCAACTATATATACCTTTTGTATCTTTGTGAGTATTGCAATGCAAGCAAACACAACTAATTAAGCATCAGTTCTATATCCATAAAAAAATATGCGCTGAAATGGTTAGCCCTAAACTTTGGGCTCAATGGTGACCCCCACAACAATCAATTGCAGCTCTTAGTTTCTCCCGAAAAGTCGATACACAAAGATCCAAATTGTAAGGTCTCAGCGTTCAACTATTTTCTCATAAAACAACATACTTGTATTTGCATTCAAAAAAGTCTTTCTCTAATACAATTCCCCCTCGGGGCTGACCTTGGGAATTGGAGTTCTTTATATGAACTTTTAAATGGGGCCATAAAAAAAAAAAAAGGATAGTTGCACCCTGCATCATTTTTTTCTCCTTCAACTGAAATATTCCACATTGTAAAAATTTATCGAAATTTATGTAATTTTCTTTTTAGAACTCAAATTTACACTCTAAGTATCATAAGTCTCAAAATTTGATAAAAGTAAAATTTAGGCTCTAACTATCATAAAAATTTGGAAAGTAGCATAATGTGATACTTTAAAAATGATGCAAATTTTAGTAAATCAGAAGCATCATAAAATTTTTGTAAATGTCAAAGCGTGATACTTGAAAAACACTAACCATGTGCTTGAAAAACCTTGTGTGTCTCAAACAATATTATATTAATTGGACTTCAAATATTATTATATTAAGGAATAATTAGATTGTACACTAGTCTTTCCTACCCATGTTAGATAAATACGTGAATTACAAACTATTTAGATTAGTACGTCATTCATTCATTCATTCTCTCTCTCTCTCTCTCTCTCTCTCTCTCTCTCTCTCACACACACACACACAATACAATCCCTTGAATCTCGTCCCTGTATCTATATTCCATCTATATCTCAAATGATACTCGAAATCAGACTCTCTTACGTAATTGATACAGATCTTTATTTCATTTATGGACTCGAAAAACCTCCTTCAAAATTCAAAAATCACTCACACGAATTGTGAATTTTTTAGCAAAGATCTTGTTTTTTTTGAAGCCTCAATTTTTTTGAATCAGAATTTGTTAGTGGGACTGGTAGTGGCGCTACCGCCTTCCCGTCGTTGCGAGCAAGCATCATGAAACAGAGGGCTAAATTTTCTTCATCGGTTGGTAGGTTTTCACTACGAGCACACTTTGTGTGCTTTTTTTTTTTTTAAATCCAGAAATCAAGGTTCCGATCAACATATTTGTATCAAAGTCTTGGTGCCAGCGAATTCAGAGCTTCAAGCCTTCAAGTGCCATGATCAGTATCTATTCCTCCACTAAAAAATCAAGAAATTGTGTATTTTTGTGTGTGTGAGAAAATGAATGAGATGAAGAAAATGTTGGAAGATAAAGAAAATTGATTTGAGGAGGAAGAAGAAAATGAATAGGATGAAGAAAATGTTGGAAGATAAAGAAAATTGATTTACTGTAACATTGGAATTACTGTAATGTTACAGTAACTACAATTACATAACGTTACATAACATTACAACGAGTGAAATAAGTTACTTTCATGATGTTTATGTCTTTTTGGGATTGTAATTTTCTTCATCCATTTGTCTACATATTGTTGTATTTTCAAGGATTATACGTACCCGGGTTGCTCGATTTGTGATCCGCACTAGTTCTAAAGAAGTTGAACAATACATAACATTACAACAGGTGTAACATGTATGGATTTTAACATTACAGATGATTACAAATTCAAAAATCCCGTGCTGTGAAAATAGTACCGTATTTAGCCCCAATTGATGTAGATTAATGAAAGTTGATGAGATTTATAGTGATAAATCGTGAGTTCCGTAAAACGTGTTTGATTTTAATCCAAGGAATCACCACTGCCAAGACTGAATTGTGAATTTGGGGGTGGGGTGCAATTGGTGAATTTTACGACTAAATTTGTAATTATGATCGAATTGTGACTTTGAAGGTAGGGTGAGTGAATTTTACTAATAAATTTATAATTGTGATCAAATTGTGACTTAAGTGAAATGTATGTTGCAAAAGGGTCCCACGCTATCTGACGAGTGGGGTGGCAACAGGGCGAAAACTATAAAACCCAAACATGTCCCCACGCCCTGCGAATTTGGAGTGAGTCGGGTGAGGCAACACTACCTCCCCATTTATTTATTTTTTGCTTCATATTTTCTATAATTTTTTTCCAAATAATCTCATCTCTCCCTGCGACATGTTCAGGTCCCCCATCTCACCCCAAACCCACCATATGGTTCGATGGGCAAGTTTTTTTCCCCATTAGGGTCGGGGGTCCGTTGTTTTTGTTGGATTTTTGACCCAAAATATTATGGAATAAAGAATTTTGTTTGACAAGAAAATAAAAAGTGATCAAATTAGATTGAGATTATTTTCTTTATATATATAATACCAATTGAAAAATGAATAAAATATTTTTGGTATTATTATATAAGGAAAATAAGAGAATCCAATTGTAATTAGGTCAGGTTTTTGGCATAATTTATTCTTATATATGTGCCCAGCTATGTGAGAGGAAGAGTAACTAAAAGTTTGACGCGAGAGAGAGAAGACGAGCCAGAGAAAAAAAAAGGAGAGGGAAAAATAAGGCGCGTACCTTTAGGCACGCACGTTGATGAGTGATGTTGCGTTTCATTGCGTTGCATTGGGTATCGTGGTGCAGTATACATTGGTAGAGAACGAGATTCGTCATCTACCATGGTTTTGATGACAATGTTGTGGTGGTGTATATACATGTGTAGAGAATGATAATCGTCTACCATGGTGTTAATGGTACACGATAGAGAGACCAAAGAGACTATCGAGATGGATGTTGCGTGTTTTGTGTTCTCGAGATGGATTGCACACAGACAGTAATTGGGAATTAACTGTCGTGTTGAATTCATTATCGAATGGATAAATTTTTTATGAGGTGAATTAGAAAAAAGGGTACGAGTGGAAGTACTACATGCGTTGTTCTTCTAATTTTGTTTTGGGTAGGGAGAAGTTGTGAGAATGAGAGAAAAATTGTATGAACAAGCTTCTTTCATTATGAATAAAAAATGTTCTTCTCCAATGGTTGTCATCGGTCTGCTGAGTCATGTTAAATTCTTATTTTCTCTATTTTCTTGTTATTATGTGTTTGTGTTTTTGTTGTGTGGTATGATTGGGAAATTGATTAATTGTCCTAAAATTGGTATCAGAGAGATGTGGGTGGGAAAGTGGATTTTTCCCAACAGGTTTCGAGACCGCTCAAATTTTTTTGCCATTTCTACTTACGGAATATAGTCAATTAAATTGAACCAATCAAATCAACCAACATCTTCTTGTGGTATATCCTTTAAAACCATAGTCAAATCCGCCTCATCTATCTTGCAATAGTTCGACAGTTTATTTTAAAAAAAGTGTAACTCACACCTTGAGGGCCCCACCGACCCTACCCTGAGCCATTGGTTGAGAAGATTAATCGCAGGTTATGCCTTCCAGAACCAGGGTAGAGGACTTGATGGTAAGCCCAAAGTTTGGGTAACAGTTCGACAGTTTATTTGATCGTGTGAAATGCGAATGCAATTCATCTTCGAATTTCTTCTGAACTAGTGACATTTGCTCCCTAACGTTGTGCTTCAGCGTACGTGTGATGCCTTTGATTGATGAATACAAGTGTTTGTAATCTGTTGACTACTTGATCGAACACATTTTGATGCAACACTGTTATCACTGTGGATAGGATACTCATATAATGAAAAGCGCTTTTGCTTTTCTTCAACAACGTCTATTTAGGCTTCATTTGACGATTGAAATAAATAAAATTTGAATTATAATGTGTAATATTTGAGTTTTCTAGGTAAGATGTATGGTTAAAAATTAGAAAGAGAAAAAATATATGATTAAAAAATAGTATGAAAAATTATACCAATTATAATTTGAATTATAAATTGTAGCCTTAACACAGCCTTAGACTCTCGTAGACCATCCTATTTTGCTCATCAAAAAAGACTACGCGAATCGATCGTCCTCCTGCATAGTATTTGGTGTGTATTTTTGTCTCCCTTTTCTTTTTACCAAAATAAAATATACATATTTCTTTATACTTGGCGAGTGGCGAGTGAGTTGTGACAAACAACAAACTCGTGCGAAATAATTGGCCTAGCTTGCACGAGCCAACGAGCGACTTGCGTGGTCAAATCAATGCTCAACTCACTAGTAGACGAGTTGAAGATTGTCTCGCCTATTATTACATCTAGTATGAACATATTTTAATTTTACTAGTACTAGAATTAAACTTCTAATTCACTTGGTGATGATACCAATGAAGAAAATAAGTCATAGTTTAAGAGATTGAGCGTTTATTTTATTTTATTCTATATTTCATGTTTGTGTAATACTGATGTTTACTTGGGCTACATTTTGTGGTTTGATCGATGATATTTGGAAATTTGTTATGGTCTTGGTCAATGAAGATTACTCATTAATTGCATTATGTGATGCTTGATTTTCAAATTATTTGATCCGTTTTGACAATCCCTCTCTAAACAAACAAATTTTATTCTTTTATCTGATACTCACCTGCGAATGACATCTATTCGGGGGTAAAATTAAGACCCTGTTCTCTTTACTGTTTTCAGTCCGTTTTGAGTTTTCGATTTTTGGAAATATCTAAAACTCCTTCATTTTGTCCATTTTCAGAAATGCGTTTTCCAAAACACCAAAAAAAATACAAAGAAAACTCAAAACGAGTTTGTTGCGTTTTGGATATTTTGTGTTAAAACGTCCAAAACGCGCATTTTGAATTTTTATTTATATATATATTTTTTTGGTAAATGTAAAACACTTGCTTCACTTGAAATTCTTATATTATTTTGCCATTATATATAGATCTTTGTTAAGATTTTTTTTTTCGTAATTTATTTATTTATTATTATTTTTTTTTTAAATGTGAGACACTTTCTTCACTTGAAATTCTTATATTATTTTGTTATTATATATAGATCCATGTTAAGATTTTTTTTAATTATTATTATTATTATTATTTTTTAAAAGTGAGACACTTTCTTCACTTGAAATTCTTATATTATTTTGTCATTATATATAGATACATGTTAAAATTTTTTAATTTTTAATTTTTGTAAAAGTGAGACAATTCATTCACTTGAAATTCTTATGTTATTTTGCCATTATATATAAATCCATTTTAAGATTATTATTATTTTTATTTATTTATTATTATTATTATTATTTTGTAAAAGTGAGACACTTCATTCACTTGAAGTTCTTATGTTATTTTGCCATTATATAAATTCATGTTAAGATTATTTTTTTTGTAATTATTTATTTATTTATTTTGATAACTGTGAGACACTTCCTTCACTTGAAATTCTTATATTATTTTGCCATTATATATAAATCCATATTAATATTTTGTTGGTATGTGGTTAAATTTTTGTTTAGTTAAAATAATATTAATGATGAATTTATTGATATAAAGAACTAACTGATTTATTAACATTAAAATTAATGTAATTCAATAAATCAACCATTTTTTACATATAAAATATCACAAAATAAATATATGAAAAAAATTACAAAGTAAACGTATTTTTTAGTTTTCTATATTTGAAAACAGTTTTCCAAAATTACAAAGAGAACATATTTTCAGCAATCCCAAAACAAATAATCAAAAATCAAAATTCAAAACAAAATCCAAAACTCAAAATCCAAAATCGAAAAATAAAGAGAACGACCCCTAAGGATTTGAAAGGTTCTTACAAACAAAGAGCTAATGAAAAATTTACTCAATCTTTAAATTCAATCTCAACTATCTATTCTTAATCAAGTTCATAATTTTTAATTTTTCAAACTTTTTTAAACCACATATCCATAAAAAAAAAAATCACAAAAATCAAAAACCTTTCACATTACTAAACAGGCTCAAATTGCATGCATTTTTTCATTTTCAAGAAATTCCTCAAATCGTAAATTTAAACTGTACTTTTCTTTTATTTTCTTCAAATTATTATTATTATTATTATTATTATTATTATTATTATTATTATCAGCATCTTGTTGCTTTTCTCCCACTGTTTAAAACTACGAACTAAAAGTCGCAACTAGCAACCTCGAGTTAATTTTCTTCAGATTCTCGACGCCGTCTTCTCCAAATCAATCTCCCCGATCGAAGCCATCCCCACTTCAAAAAGCCAAGTTAATATATCTTAATCATGACACTAGGCTCAGGAGGATCCAGTGTTGTTGGTCCGTGGTCTTCTTTGTCTCTGTAAAGAAAGTATTTTATTTTATTTATCCTGTGTGTTGTTTCTTGATTTTCTGTTCATCTTCGCTATCTGGTGAGCCTGATTATGGGTCTTAGTAAAAAATTATTTTTGTTTATTTATATCTTGTTCTTGTTTATCATCGATGTCGAGTGAATTTGATTTGGGTCGTTCGAGTTCTTGTTTTGTTTGAAAGATTTTTTTTTTTTTTTTTTTTTTTTCCAGCTATTTATTGTTGGATAATTGTAATGATCTGTTCTGGTTAGGTTGATTATCTTTCAGTGTAATTCCGGTCTTAGTTTTCACTCAAAAAATATGTATGCTATTTTGTACTGTATTTTGGTCATTTCTTGATTAAAATTGAAATCTAATTCTGAGCAGTGACTGTGTTTTGTTTTGTGCATTATTAACTACTATGAAGACACTTCTCGAAAATACAATTATTGTAGATCAATATAACTTGTATTGGTTGAATGGTGAAGAGATTTTTGGTTGTTTCCATGTTCCCAAGGCTGTAATAATTCAACTGGTTACTATTCATTTAGGTGCTATTTGTTCAATTGATGTAGACTTAAGTGAGTTGAATTGAGTGCAATAGTTATTAACTGTCTTATTAGACTAAGGAGTGGACCTTGTCTTGAGGGGAGTAAGCTGTGTGGTTGCTGCATTTTTTGTTTTCAAAAGTAATCAAAAGTTCAGCAGGGGTAAGCGTCATCGGCTTTTTCAATCTACTGTAGTATTGAGAAATAATATTTTCCAAAAGTCTTTTTCTGCATCAATACAAAGCTACATAAAGATTGATAAGATTAAAAAGGGGACGATTTGAGCATTTGGCCAGTCGGCTGAAACCCGAGCTTCTTTTCTTCGCAGTTTTCTTGTTCTTCATGGCTCATGAAGAGTAAATTTAAAATTGACCTTTTGGAGTAATAAACAGGATTGACTAGTACGGTCTTTTATTCTGTTTTATTTGTTAAGGTGCTTTATCTATTGACACTTCATAAGCAAGCTCTTTTGGCCAAGGAATTTGTTGGCTAGAACTTAGTTGATTTTATTTTTGGTCAATACACATCTCTATATATATCCTTAGCTGGAGATTTGATTGAAGTTGTCTATCAAAATTGATATTATACTATTGTTTTAAAACTTGTATAAACGGGCAACTTTAACATTCAATTTACCAACATCCAATAAAAGGTTTAATATCCCACATTACGTTTATGTTTTGCAACCGGATTCAAAATTCTGAGACCGGAAAAAGTTCATACTTTTTACTATCTTCTTAAACCCATGCCCATGCAAACCAAGACATTTGGTATGAGTCAGAAAGCATTTTTGCAAGGTGTGATAATATTTTCTGAGGTTGATTTCAGATCCTCTTTCTCCCTTTGATTCTTCTCTGTCTTACTCATATATTGAGTTATTATCAATGTGCATCATATAGATTGTAATGTAGAGTTTGATATTCTATCTATAACCGGGTCACTTTTATGATTATCGGAATTATTGGTTTTATTCGTAATGTATCTGAATGGCTTCATTTATTGCCTTGGAGTAGAGAAGCTGTTGGGCTATGCATGGAAAAAAACAGACAGAGAATGAACTTCTGTTTATTTATCCTCTGGCTTTACTTTTTATGTGAGCTATTTCCAACTAGGGAAATAGAGTAAGGGCTATACGTATTTCCCCTGAGGGGACTGGGGGCAAATGTGTTGGTCCCCGTATATAAGTTGAGATGGACTAATGCTTATCCATATGAAATAAAAATATTTAGAATCTCAAGTTTATTAGTTTGCATGCAGTTCCTCGAAATTTCAGGTTGCTGGAGGAACTTGAGCGTGGAGAAAAGGGAATTGGAGACGGTACAGTAAGCTATGGAATGGATGATGCAGACGATATTTACATGCGATCCTGGACAGGGACTATCATAGGTCCTCACAACGTCAGTATCTTCCCCTCTCTTTTTAACTCGCTCCATTTGACTCCAGTAGTTTGAAGAATCAATTCTGTGGATATGCCTGTAGAAATTTACTCCAAGTTATTGGAGAGAAAAAGATATTATTTATACTATTACCCACTTTTTTGATGCACTACACATTAGATCTTTGGCATAAGGTTTTTTACTAGGAAAGATGTCAAAAGTCATTCTTAAGTGGTTAATTATAATCGATATATGATTCTGCCTCTGCTGCTTCCTGTGCTCAAGAGAAAGCCTTTGCCCCCTCTCCTTTGTGCTTCATTCTTCTTTGAGGCTTTAAGCATTTATTTATTTATTTATATTTTTGGTCATATTTACTTCTAAATTTCTAATTGATTTCAATGAGACTCTTGGAGTCCTAATTGGATTTAATTATGAGTGATTTGTTCTTGCTTTTCCTTTTGGGAGGTCTTGGCTTCGTCCCTCTCTCTTGTTTGTAATTTTCTTTTGTTATTAATAAAATAAAAGATTTTGATCTAAAAAATAAAATTAATGCTTTTTTACCCTTCTCCCTTGCATGAGGACACTGAGGAGTAAAAATGGAGTGTTGCTCCTAAGAATTTTTTTTCTTTTGGAGAATGAGTAGTGTTGGATCATGAAGAAGTGCATTTCGGCATTTGACTTTTTTTATATGCCTAACTATTCTGTTCATTTTGAAATGCATATAGACATTGCTGTTGACCATTTTGTTCTGACAAGCAAATATGTTTGTGGCTGTTCATGTCACAGCGGGTTTTGCTGAGATTTTAATGGATGTCATAAGATAGTAATAGCTTTTTTGCTGAAGTCGAGATGTTTAGTTGGCCAAATTTGTGATGGATCATCTCTTACACAAATTCTTGCCTTTTCTTTTAGTTGGTTGGCTGCATTTTTCACAATACATAACATGATTTTATGTTGTCACGTATATCAAGTGTGCGGTTAATATTCCACTTCTTTTGAGGGCTCGATTGGATGTAATATTATGCAATAGTTGATCTTAATCTTGTAAATGTTGGGTATTGCATCATCCGATGGTAATCCAATAGGCTTATCGTTCAATATTTCAGCAGTTTTTTGGCGTTTCACAATAACTCGTTGATGAAAAAGCTCAAATGTCTTTTTGTTTATTTTTTTCCCGCAGTCTGTACATGAAGGTCGCATATATCAGTTGAAGTTATTCTGTGACAAAGATTATCCAGAGAAACCACCAAGTGTTCGTTTCCATTCTCGAATTAACATGACTAGTGTCAGCCATGAAACTGGAGTGGTAAGAAGACATTTATTTATCTAATCTTAGGGTCTGTTTGATAACCATCATTTTCCGTGGAAAAGGAAATTTTTTTCCAACTTTTCTACTTTACTCCGTTTGATTGCGAAAAATTTTCACGGAAAATATTTTCCGCGGACCCCACCCACGCGCCCCTTTTCCTTGATTTGGTGGAAAATGTTTTCTTTGGGTTTTGGTGGTTTTTTGTTTTCCATGGTAGATGGAAAATTATTTTCGACACGTTTAATCAATTTTGTTATTGTTAATTGACTTATTTTCTTTCCAAAAAATAACATTATCATCATCAAGTACAAATATATTTAAAAAATAAAAAAAAATTTTTTTGATTAAAATAGCAAAAAATTACTTTATTTTCCATGGAAAATAATGTCAATCAAATAATAAAAGTTGGAAAATTCCCTACTTTTTCCACCTAGAAAATTAAACCAATCAAACACATTAACTTCTAATTCCCAGGAATTCAATTCCCTAGAATTCATTTTCTTTCCACCCAAATTTCACCATCGTTATCAAACGCATCCTTAGAGTTGATAATACCTAAAGATCCATCATTCAAACCAGGGTGATCACGCCTCTGTTTGGTAAAAGCTTTTTGTTTATAAATAAAGAATGTGATGTTTTTGAGCTGAAATATATGATTGAAAAGTGGTTAGGGGAAATGTGTTTTTTATAAACGGAGGCTTGATTAAAGTCTGACAGTTGCACATCTTCTTGTTTATCTATTACTTTGATGTTCCGTCACTTGGCATACAAATGAATAGAGTTGCATTGTGTCGAATCATGTACAATCAAATGATATATAATCATGATTTTCTTTTCTACTTGCTACAGGTGGAACCCAAGAAGTTTGGACTTCTATCGAATTGGCAGCGAGAGTATACGATGGAAGACATACTGACGCAACTGAAGAAAGAAATGGCCGCCCCACAAAATCGTAAGCTCGTCCAGCCTCCTGAAGGAACCTATTTCTAGTGTAAAGATATTTTGGTCTTCTTGACCATATGCAGATTTTAATTAATATCTTAAAATCAAAATGTGACGACACTGTGATGTCCCGAAAATGTTTTCTTCTGTCGACTCTGGTCGCCTCCTGAAATGTTTGTATGCTCTATTCCGTCGCGTTATCTTGTACTTCTGAAATTGTTGAATCAATTTCTTGTGTCATTATCGTCTCTCCTTTTATTTTCAAGAGGATTAGCTGCCAAGTTGATCTATCGAGTAGTAGATTCTTTAGAAATAGGCCTTTTCGGCCAAGTAAGGATGCTCAGAAAGCACTTCGAGGATTTGCATATTAAAAGATTGTTGCAGTTTTCCCAAGAAAATTTGATTTCAACTTTTATTGTAATAAATAAACATTTAGCATGGTAATGCATAACGGAAAATCAGCATAGTATTCAAGAAGGGATACCTAGCAGATGAATCTGTGGTCTCATATTGTTGACTTTTGACTCAAAAATATTTTGGACAATGATTTTCTTCTTAAAGTGGTTAATTTGGAGATTAAGTTAAGATGAAAAGAAAAAGGTGATAATATTTTTGACATTAATTTCTTTCCTTAGTCTGATTATTCTACTTCAACAACGAAATATCTTGGGGTACAAGTAATAAACGTTTTTGGGTTATGTTTACTTATAAATATGTGTTGAGGAACCAATTAATTTGCACTCTGATTAGAGAGTTTTGTGAGGAAAAATGTAGTATAACATTTTGATTTTTCTTGAGTTCTTTGTAGGTTGTACAAAGAAGTAGAAATTTGTAGATGTGGTGAAATTTGATTATTTTTCATACAATATTTGGGGAATTTAGTGAAAAACTTTGGCGGTCCATAAATTTTGCGTCGTTTTATTTTCTTGTTATCTCAATTATTTCTTGAAAATCAAAAATTCATGTGGGTTAATCAGAGAGAGAATTTGTATGTAATTCTCAACTCACATCTCCAACTAACATAGGTTTAACAGTAGATTATGATGTTATTAATATTAAGATTGCGTTGACCTTGCATTGTTATTCTTTAATCATGTTTAGTTTAACTTGATTAGAGAGAACTTACGTATACTATAGTCT
This sequence comes from Ligustrum vulgare, assembly GCA_963555705.1. Lineage (NCBI taxonomy): Eukaryota > Viridiplantae > Streptophyta > Magnoliopsida > Lamiales > Oleaceae > Ligustrum > Ligustrum vulgare. Next base: position 3,718,685 of record OY743185.1, read on the forward strand.
TGATATTTGGTTTCGATTGATAAGATTAATTAGTCAGCTAGAAAAGGACCATCACCAGAAAATGTCAGCACTAGCATTGCATGGTCCATTCAATTAAGGTATAGAGCGAAGCCAACAATATAGTATCCATCAAACTACACCCCACGATACATAATAATGTCTGTATATTTGAGGGCAAACTGGACCCTCTAACATGCAAAATTGTGTTCCATAAATTTGTAATCTTGAGAAGTTACACAAATGGGATAATGTAGGAAGTGTCTGTTTGTGTGTGTGTGTATATATGTTTACACATAAATGCATTTGAATCTACGTACGAATACATTCTACTCCATGGCTAGAGGACGGAGAATTTAGTCCACTACATGGATATGAGTACCCTCTTTATCTATAGGTCTCCATCCCTATTCTTCATATGACTATCCACTTACAATTGCCTCGCCCCGTCCCATCCCGTCCTATCACGCCCCTTCCCTTAGAGTCGATTTGTGATAATTTTTTTTTTTTTTTTTAATATACATTCCTAAATAAATTTTTTCTACGAAGTAAAGCACTTTTAAAAATTATTCAGACATTTTTAAAACTAGTTTGACTTTTCATAAATCATGCCAAATAGACCTTAGTCGCTTTGAATCTTTGCTAAAAATATAGGGTTATGTTCTCAAATAACGACAACCCAACCCAAAGCACAATTTGCAATTTTCGACATAACAACTTGAATTGAATTTGAATCTTCAAGCAGCCATGGATAAGGCCAAGGTGAAAATATAAGTCCAAAAATAAACAAGAATATCAGCCAATATAAAAATAAACAAGAATCATATAATTTCAAGTAGCACAAAAAGGATATACAAAGAAAGAATATCCATACTTTCCATCGTCATCGCCGGCATCGTGATAAGAAGCATAACCAACATGCAAGACAATCCAACACTTAAGTATGACTCACCAATAATTCAGGAAAAGACTGAAATCAGCCAATATATATATATATATATATATATTTTTTTCCAGTACCCAACTTCTCCGTAAGTAAATGAGATTTTTAGTTAATTTTTGAGAAGTTATTATATAAAAATTGTGAATCCTTGTTAATTTAAATTTAAATCTTTATCAATTTTATTAAAAAATAAAAAATAAACACCTAATATGAGCCCCATTATTTGAAAAATAATTTGATTTTGAATAATATTTTTGTTTGAAAAGTTAAAAATTGTGAATTTGACTAAAATTAATTATTAAGATTGAGTGTTTAAAAAATTTAATTTTCAAATAACGAGGCTTATCGGACCTCTTTTTTCTGTTTCAAGAGTTTCTTCTTCAAGTTTCAAATATTTGACTAGAATTACTTTGCAAATTCTCCTCTCACGTGTCACCACTCCTTCAAAATATCCTGCACCACCCTGTCCAAGCTTTTAAAGACCCATGCTAAGAAAACAAACTACATATAATAGTATATACTCACTCTCAGATTCTCAGCTACTTAATGGGCATGAAACTAAGATTTCCTTTTCTTTTCAAAGCCACTGAGACAACCAGCGCCACCTCTTGGCCATGGCCAACCTGTGTCAACAACCCTAAAACCCTCTCTTTCCGATCCCCCAATGAAAACATAAATTATCCCGACAAAGAATGCAGTGACAGTACCCGAGTTTCATTCTTTGAATATGATGATGAAACCCTTTTAAATGCATCACAAGTGTTCGTTAATAGTGACGAGTCGAGTATCGAGACAATGATTCAAGGAATAAGGACGGCCGACCGGCTGTTTTCTGCACCTGGACAGGAGACAAGCTCTATACTTGAAGAAGCGAAAAGTGAAAAAGCGTTTCCATTTAAAGAAAGTGTGGTGGTAATGGCAATGGATTCGAGGGATCCATTTGTGGACTATCGGGTTTCTATGGAGGAAATGGTGGAGGCCCATAGCTTGAAGGATTGGGATTCTCTTGAAGAACTCCTAGCTTTTTATCTTAAAGTCAATGGCAAAAGCAATCATGGGTATATTGTTGGAGCTTTTGTGGATTTGTTGGTTAATCTTGCATTTGTTTCTGGTTCTGATTTTGATTTGTCCGCCATTGATGAACCTTGTTGTTCTTCTTCTACTACTACTATTACACATTTTTTCACATCTCCTCTGTCGTTTTCATCTTCGGCTTCCTTCACCAGTCCTTGTTTATCTTTGGATAAAACGATGGAGGATGATGAGATAACTGTAAAAATTGTTGACAATGCTTCATCATCTTCACAAGTTTGATTGTATCATTGTTTGAGGAAAATATAAATAAATATATACATTTAATTAGTTTTATTGTTTGTTTGGTATTGTTTAAAAAGAGTTTTTTTTTTTTTAAAATAAATAATGATTTTTAGGAGAATGAACTTTTGAGATTTAATTGAAAAGTTAAATATTGTGAGCTTGACTTTTAATAAATGATTGAGTTCCAATACCGTAGGAAAAAAAAAATAGAAATTTTAAAGAAAACCAAACAAGGGCTTAGAATCATGTCTAGCCTTGTTCATTCCAACCTATCAAACACAGCTTTTATGTTTCAGCGAGGTCGAGTTTAATGGAGGTTAACTTGTATGTATAAAGTACAAAATGAATGGTTGTCTCTCACAATGTTTTGTAAGAGTTTTTATCCCGTTTGAACTTTTAGACGAGATAGTTCAATATGATATTAGATTAAACAATGAGTCGAGCTTACTCAGGTGTCATGTATTGAATTCAAATTGAAGAATAATAATAATTACTTGAAAGCAACTAAACAACACTGGGGATGAAATGTTTTCATGGTCCAGACTCCAGCCTGCTGCCATTTTATATCTGCTCCACTCCATCTGCTACATTATCAGAACTGGAGAAAAATATAATGCATAGATTCATATACGTGTCTTTATATGATAACTGGAACATAAATTATGCTATAAATTGACCTGTCAATAATTATTCTAACTGGGGTGAAAAGTTCCATTTTTTATTTTTTATTTTATTTCCCATTAATAAGATGAAAATAGAAAGGAAAAAAAAAAAATATATATATATATCAAGCCTTTCTGGCTGAAAAGGTTTACCACTGTCCGTCTGTTAGCAGCTAAGATTTGGAGGAAAAGTTCAAGAAAATGTTCTTTTGGATCAGATTTTGTGGTCCATGTACTAATTGTGCATTCATTCAAATTTTATCTATCATTTGTTTCGCGAGCAATGGGTATTGTATTATTAGAGGAAAAAAGAAGTTAAAATGTTGTTTATTATGTTATTGAATTTTAGAAATTAGAGGCAGGAATTGAAATTGGAATTGAAAATGGAAATGAAATTCAACTTGTCACCATTGATGGAACCAAGGTCGAGTATGGTTCAATCAGAGGCACGGATGAAGGGAGAGCATACAGAGCAGACTTCGAAGGGGAAAGATAGGAACCCCTAATGAGAATTAGCCTAGATGAGGTATGCAAGGATAAGGGACGAGAGAGCATTGACCTCTGGACGGTTTATTGGGGAATGATAGAGCCAACTCTTTAATCCTCTTCTAGGAATGACTAACTTTTTCTTTTCTCTCATTTGTTTGTTTGGTACTAAACGCATGGTCTATTGTCCACACTTACTATACATCATTAAATTATGTAGAATACAATATAAGAAATTTTAATTTCTTTTTTTTATTGATACTATGTAGTTCTTTAAAATTGAGCTTACCATGGTCGACCCAACTTCATATTCTGATGATGGTTGGGTTAACATGGGCTCAAACATGGTTTGGCAGTATTAGGCTAATTCTTTTTAATTTGGTCCAGTCAGGATAACTCTATTTCCCTCCTCCTTCTCCTCCTTCTTCTTCTTCTTCTTCTTCTTCTTCTTCTTCTTCTTCTCTTTTCAAACCAAAGGATTGCTAAGGATGACAACATGACGAAGAATCACCGATCCCAATGAGTACCTGATAGGCAGGGAATCTCGAGTTCAGGCGGGATGGAACGGGGGGATGAAAAAATATCCCCGAACCGGGGACGAGGATGATGGTCCCAACCCCAAATCCACCCGAGACCTATCCTCAATTAACAAGTCCAATTAAAAAGCGCAAACAAATTAAAAAAAAGTCATAAGCTCGTGTAGTTATGTTTACTGTAGTTACAAAATGCTCGTGTATTACATCTACAATGTTGCATTATATATATGATTTTGCGACTCCAATTGATTGATGTTCGATCTGCTTAAGAATGAAATAGAGCTCATTTCGATGAATATGTGAAGGAAATAATTATATCAATGCATTAAAAATGGTAAGAAATAACTACCTGGAGTCGAATATAGATTTCTATTACTTCATTATTGAACAAGAAGTAACTTAAACCAATTTGATTTATGGTTGTTACTTGTTAAACATTGTTAAAGTTACATCGATAAATGTTTTAAAATTCCCAACAAGTATTGATTAATTCGATTAAGTTTTACTATATATTTAATATGATGACATTCTTGACTCGATATATTCTTATCTAAACATAATATCTAAATCAAACAGTGTAAGAATTTAAAAAAGATATAATAATATAAGAATGTAAATGGAGATTTTGATATTCCCGCCCCGCCTCATATAAACGGGATAGGGCAGAGACTAGGATCGTAAGTTTTCGACGAAGCGGGGACGGAGAATGACATCTTCGGCCTGAACCCGCCTCATTGTCATCCTTAAGAATGAGTTTATTTCTTAGAGATGCAGGAGAATGAGAGTGAACCATTGTTCGTCCTCGAACAAAGATTTGCAAGGATAAGAATAGGATTCAAACAATAGATTCCAATTTAGAGACTTGAGGTTGCAACCCACTTTTCTTTAACAAGAATGTTCCATTGCATGATCGGATTGTGTTAGTGTGTGCTAGAGATGCAACGCCTTTTATTTCCCATCCCAATCATGACTCGATATGGTTTATTTCCTTGCATCTCTCGTGTTTGCTCACATCCCAACCATGTATGAGTGACTACGAGAAGAATAATTTCGCCCAATTCAAGTGGAAATCAGTTCATGACATGAATTCAGTCAACACAGTACCCCCGACCACATGCATAGCACCAACCCTAGACCAAGCAATTCAAACCACTCATAAGTAAATGTAATGGGAGTTAACACCCTCACAAGATATTTCTCTCTTCGCACAAAGTGTATAAGGGGTTGAATTTTCGCTCAGCTCTCTGCATGGATAAGTCAGTACCACATATTGCCTAACTGTCATAACCGGAGCCAACAATAATACAAGTGCAAAGCGAAGGTCTTTATTTGGTTGTAGCGGGGCTTCGGGTCAGGTAGGATAAAAGGATATATTTAGGCTAAGTCGAGAAGGAATTTCGCAAACTAAGTCAATTTAAAATGACATTACTTCCTTCATCCCTTAATATGAGCTTCATTGTTTCTCGCTACCCAACTTTGTTCAAACTTGAATCTCTTCTTTTCTTTTCTTTTCTGTTTTTTTTTCACAAGTTGAGTGTTTGACATCCTCAACTACTAGTTTTCATGACTAACTTCCTTTTCATTGCTTTTTCTCTTTCGATTTTTTTTTCGATTATAGACTGCAACTTTCTCTTTCTTTTTTTTTTTTTCAAGAAAGAATACACTTTTTTTTTTTCTCAATCACAAGATGGAATTTCAATCCCCTGAATTCAGTCCATTTCACAACCAATGCTCAACACAAGATAACCATTTCAACTTCTTGAACTTAGACCATAGCACAATCCTCAATCAACAAAAGCTTGCGAATCCCTTCTCTATGGGTTCAAATCAAAACAGAGATAATGCGAAAGAAAGGGTATTCGTGGCTTGTAGCGTGGCATGAAATTTCAAAGAAAGACTAAGGCTCAAACGGGCTTCTAATGGTTTATGTAGTAAGTTAGGCTCTTTTAGCAAGTCAAATTTGGCTTAACCTATTGCCCTTACTATAATTTGCACTTGAATCAAGAAGCTACAACGGTATGCACAAGAAAGCACATCCAAGCATAACCCAACCATGCAGGACACACATCAAAGAATTACGAGCTCATAAGTATTAAAAACAGCTCTTAGGCTCAAAAGCTCACAAATTATGGTTTTCATGTGTCTCTTCCATCCAATTATGAGTTATAGGTCATTGCTTGATCTTCATTCCAATCTAAGTCCATTGGTCGAGGGTAACGATTAAGAGCATTCAAACCATTACTACTCACAAAGGTATAATATTTGGGACATTCAAGGTTATATATGAAAGGGTAATATGTCTATTGTAGGTTGGGTTGATTAGGTTGTAGATATTTGACAATTTTTTTTTTTACTTTTCATTTTCAACCTATTTGTGAGGCTTTGGACGAGATGATCTCTATGTGCTCAATTTATATCCAATTATGCAATGATTTTTCAAAAAATTGCACCAAAAGTGGGCTGCTTCCTATCAAAGTGCCTAAGTGCATAGATATGTGACACAAGTAGAGAACAAAGCTAAAAAGGATGCTGGCTCAAAATGAATTATAACGATTCGATTACAGAAAGAGAATAAAAAAAAACAATAAGCTTATAGTCAATTCAATTCCCCCCCCCCACACTTAGACAATACAATGTCCTCATTGAAAAGTAAAACAATAAAGGGGAAAAAGAAAAGAAAACTCCCTCGGACTAATGTGGCGGTTGATCGTTCCGGGGTTTCTGCAATTGTCGAATCTCCTCCCGAAGGGCTCTCAGCTCTTCCAGCATGAGTTGCTGATCTTCCAGCATAGCATTCAGCTGAGTATGGAAGGCCTGCATCAGTTCCAGCTTCTTAAATTCTTGCGAAGAAGAAAATGGAATTGATATGTGATACAAAGGAGAATCCTTGAAATTATGATTGTGGGTTGGAAGAGATTGCGCGAGAAGATGGGAAATGATTTGGTTGAAATGGAAGTTTCCTTGTATTTATTTATAATTTTTTTTTTTTTTTTTAAATGAAACCGCCGGGTTTACGGCCGTAAATAGGTGGATTACGGCCGTAAACAGGCCTCTGAAGATTTTGAAAAAAAAAAAAATCAATTACGGCCGTAAAGATGTGGCTTACGGCCGTAAGGTGGTTTCTGGATAAAAATTAAAAAGTGAGATACGGCCGTAAGGCTGTCTCTGATTTTTTTTTTTTTTTTTTTTTTTGTATGAAATGACGAAGTAAACTAAAAGTAACCAAAAATGAAAATACGAAAATAAAAAGTCGAGGAGATAAAGAAACTCCCCACTCGGGTTGCCTCCCGAGCAGCGCCTTTGTTTACAGTCGTTGGCTCGACTGAGTCCTTTCTCATTCAACCGGGATTAGGTGGATTCCCAAAGCTCAATCTCCTCTTCGTGCTCTTCATTAGTTCCTGCAAAGTAGGGGAAACTTCTCATCAGCTACTGGTAGGGCGGTACAAAAGTTTTTACCTGGTTGTGATGGCTTTGGACAATCATTAAGCTCAGCAACAGTTTCCTGAAATGGAGAATAACTTACAACAGTAGAATGAACTTTGTTAGCATCATTAATGTGTTTCACGGAGTGATAAATATTGAACTTAACAATTTCATTATCAAACTCCATGGTAAGTATACCATCACTAACATCTATCTTAGTTTTCGATGTTTTTAGGAATTGTCTGCCTAACAAAATAGGAGTGGGGTTTGGAGAGTGATCATCATTCATGTCTAACACATAAAAATCTGCTGGAAACACTAAACCCCCTACTTGTACTAAAACATCTTCAACTACCCCATCCGGATATGCATTGGAACGGTTGGCTAGTTGAATGATAACACTAGTTTCAGTCATTTTAGCAAGTTTCAATGAAGTGTACGTAGATCTAGGCATTACATTTATGGATGCTCCTAGGTCTATCAAGGCACGATCTATCCTAGTGTTACCTATTTGACAGGGTATGGTAAACATACCTGGATCCTTGCACTTTGGAGGCAATTTTCTTTGAAATAGTGCAGACACGGATTCACCCATTCTTACTAGCTTTCTCTTATTGGTGCACAGATCCTTCAAAAACCTTGCATATCGGGGAACTTGTTTGATGGCATCCAATAATGGAATGTTGATTTCCACTTTCCTGAACATATCTAGTATATCCTTTTCCTTGCCCTCCTTGTTTGCTTTTGCCAACCTGCTAGGAAAAGGAGGTGGAGTCGATTTAGCAATTGAATTAGAGCTGGATTTTACCTGCGGGATTTGTGAAGTGGCATCCCCCTTCTCAACTTCTTTCTCTTCATTCCCTTTATTCGCGAAGATTTGTTTGCTTGGACCTTCAACCTCTTTTCCATTCCTCAGGGTTATGGCACTCATGTTTTTGGGGTTCACCTCGGGTTGAGATGGTAGCTTCCTTCCGGATTGTGCCTCAAGTCTGTTGATGGCAATAGCCATTTGGCTCATTTGATTCTCCAAATTCTGAATACTGGATTTGGTGTCCTGTTGAAATTGAATTGTGTTAGAGGCCAAAGTTTTAACCATATCTTCTAGAGAGATACCTGAGTCTTGGGGCCTTTGTTGGTACTTTCCCTGTGAATGGAAATTTCCTAGTTGTTGGAAATGCCCTTGAGATTTGTTGGAGGGGAAACCCGGGGGCTTGTTATTCTCATAGCTTAGATTGGGGTGATCCCTCCAACCAGGGTTATAGGTGTTGGAGTACGGGTTGTATTGCTATTTTTTGAAATGGAAACCCTTCTGTAGCCTTTACCTGTTCACCATTCTCCTCTTGCAGCACCGGGCACGCATCCGTTGCATGTCCGAAGTTAGCACATATCCCGCATGCTTTGACTTGTTGTGCACTTCCTACAGTAAGTTGTTTAACGAGATTTGTTAGTTCAAACAGTTGACTTTCTATATTGGAACTACTTACCTCGTTCACGCGGCGAACTTGCATGTCTCGGGTTGGGTTAAATTGCTGAGTGTTTTCAGCCATGTTGGAAATCAAAGCCCGAGCCTATTCCGGTGTTTTGTCCATTAAGGCACCTCCACTTGCGGCATCTATCATACTTCTGTCCATTGGTAGCAGTCCTTCGTAGAAATATTGCACCAGTAGTTGTTCGCTGATTTGATGATGGGGGCAGCTCGAGATGAGCTTCTTGAAGCGCTCCCAATATTCATACAGCGATTCACCATTGTTTTGACGAACCCCGCAAATTTCCTTCCGAATTGTTCCAGCCCGAGATGCAGGAAAATATTTTTCCAAAAATAGTCTCTTCATGTCATTCCAGGTGGTGACTGATCCGGATGGTAAACAGTATAGCCAATCAGTAGCGGCATCCTTTAACGAGAATGGAAAGGCCCTCATTTTAATTTGTTCCTCGGTAATACCAGTGGGTCTCATACTGTCACAAACCACGTGGAATTCCTTGAGATGCCTGTAAGGGTCTTCACCAGCATGTCCTCGAAAAGTTGGCAACAAGTGAATGAGTCCAGATTTGAGTTCAAAAGTTTTTCCCTCCTCCACTGTCGGAAAAGTGATACAGAGTGGCTGTTGAGCGACATCTGGAGTGGCCAATTGTTTAAGTGCCCTGTTGTTGAGGTTATGAGCTGCCATTTGTTCTAGTGCTTCCCTTCTTCGCTGTCGAAAAGTTCGCTCGATTTCTGGATCAAATAAAAAATATTCAGGATTAGTGGATCGAGTTTTATGCATATAAATAAATGAATAAATAAATAAAATTTTCGGAATTAAAATTTTTTTTTTAATTAAACCGAAAATAAAAATAAATAAATAAAAACGCAGAAAATAAAATTCTAATTGATTAAACAGAAAATTGGTTAACCGTTCCCCGGCAACGGCGCCAAAAATTTGATGCGTGTCGCAATGCACCAAAATAATAAATAATTCCTTACTCGCTAAATATTAATTAATAATGTAGTAATGAGAGTAAGGGTCGATCCCACGAGGAACGGAAACTAATTTTACTTGTTCGATAAATTAGAATGGAATGGGGGGTTTTGTTATTTGAATTGCTTGAATGAAAACTATGCATAAAATAAATAATTAAATATGACTAGAGAATTAATATGAGAAGAAATCTTGTTCTCGGGTTCGGTTGTGCCCTCAATTAATGTTATACTTTTCCTTGTAACGTCTTTCTATTCCTAATTCAATTATCAATCATAAATAATCAACAAGCTCTGATTATCTAAATTCTTCCTTATGTGTATTGATTCAAAATAAGCTCTTTGAACCAATTCTAGCCATGGACAATCCTAAACAAGCTCTTAGGATTTAATGCACGACTATTATGAAAATTTAGAAGAATAGATTGAATTGGATCGTTAATTACACAAGCTCGAATTAAACAATCCAAGTTGAATTATTACTAAACCTGCACGAGATTTATTTGCTACTAAAGTAAAGATTCAATGACAATTACAGATCAAGAATCTAAACATAGCATATTCATGAATCCAAAGATCAATACTCCAATTGGCCAAATTAAACTATTAATCAAATAAACTCAATTGAACATTCAAAACTTAATAATCCAACAATTGAAATAAAGGAATAAATTCACGCTACTAATTTGTAGGAAAAGAAAATAACATAATTAAATTGACACAACTTCCCCTTTGAACAAGATATGGAATTTAGCCTAGCATGGTTGTGGTAGATTCTTCAAATTGCTTCATGAATTCCATTGTTGTTGTGTTCTTGCGCTTGAAAATCTCCCAAGAATGCTCTATATTTTGCTCTCAATTTTCCTCAATGTCCTGCCTCTTTCACAATAATCAAAGTCTCTTTTTCTTGTCATGAAACTCCCTTTTTATAGCCTCAATTTCGTGCCCTAGCTTTGGGAGCAAGAAATCCAAAATTATGGAAAGAATTGAAATAAGGAAATTTTTGACTTGAAGATTTACGGCCGTAACATTCCTTTTACGGCCGTAATTGAGTTTCTGCATATTTCCTTAAATTGGAGTTACGGCCGTAACATTTTGATTTACGGCAGTAACTTCTCCTTTACGGCCGTAAAGTGGTTTCTGCTTATTTTCAACTTGCTTCACGATACTTTCACGGCCGTAACCTTATTTTCTTACGGCCGTAACACCTTTTCTTGCGGCCGTAAATATATTTGCACCTAAGTCCCCAAACTTCATTTTGATCGCATTTTGGTCCTTTTTCCTTCTTTTCTCTTCCTTTGAAATCCTATACAATATAAAACATAAAATGCATTAATAATACTTAGATAGAATCACATTATGACATATTCAAGGATATAAGTGTATAAAATAAACGTTAATATAACACTTATCAGAGAGAGTCCATTTTTGTATTTTTTTTTTACTTTTTTGTATTTTTTTCAATTTTGGTTCTTTTTTACTTCTTTACATTCCATTGATTATTCTTAGTGAAAATTTCATTGAACATACCGTTAAAAATCACTTCATTTAGATTATACTATTTTGAACAGTAATTTTATATAATCATTCAAATGAGACATTTTAAAAGGAGATTCTAAAGTGACACAAGTTTATTGATCGGTGAAAAAGTGTTAATGTGATCATTAATTACCCAATGAATCTGCATAACATCAGAATTCTTTTAAAATGACATATTTGAATATCTACCTAGAATTTAGTTATGTTTAATATAGAATAAACCACCTTCTTCTCCCCCATTCAATCCTTATACCGGAGCTATCCACTGCCACCTTCACCACATTCATGGCCACAATACTCTGGCTGACACCGCCTTATATCACCACCATCTCGTTGCACAACCATGGACAACAACACGCCCACCACATAGAGGCATTACCGCCTAAGCCCTCTAGACTCCTCTCTCATTGTATCTAGATCTAAAATTTTCAGATCAAGACTGAAACCTTTAAATCCACATTTAAACACAAAGTAGTTTGGCTAAAGAATGTTGTAATATCAACATAAAAAAATCTCTAATCTTTTTATGAAAAGAATGTATTATGCCCTTGGTGCAATTGACAAGATTAAGTCAATGAGGTATCCCTTTTTTTTCTTCTCCGCATTAATTAAATTATATAGGATCCACTTGTCAAGATTATTATTATTATTATTATTATTATTATTATTTATTTTTTTTTCCCTTCTACTTGTATAAAAGCTTCTTGGACTTTTTCTCTAACAATTTTTCTAATCAGATAAAATATTTTAAGAAAATTATTTAAATATGTTAAAAAATATAAAAGTAATTAATTAGATTGAACTCGCCTTTTAATGCTCCTAAAGAAGAAGAAATTTGCCCCTGTAACAAAGAAAAAGAATGTCAGCTTTTAGAAGATTTAAAAGAAGAAAGTGATGAAGAACTAGAAGATATAGAAATAGATTATCAATTTATTGATAATGAAAAAATTTATGACATGTTGGTTACAGAACAAGATATAGAAAATTTAATAAATAGATTAGAAAAGATGGAGATTTTAGGAGAAAATGTTTTAAAATACTGGGAAAAAGACAAGATTTTTTGTGAAATAAAGATTAAAAATCCAGAATATATCATAAGAACTAAAAACATAGAAGCAACTAATGTGGATTTAGAAGATTTTAAAATGCATATAGAAGAACTAATGAAATTAGGAGTCATTAGAAGATCAGATAGTCCTCATAGATCAGCAGCCTTTATTGTTAGAAAACACTCAGAAATAGTTAGAGGTAAAAGTAGAATGGTTATTAATTACAAAAGACTTAATGATAATACAATAGATGATGCATATAAAATTCCGGATAAGACAGTTTTAATTAATAAGATACAAGAATGTAAAATTTTTAGTAAGTTTGATTTAAAATCAGGATTTTGGCAAGTTAAAATGCACCCAGACAGTATTAGATGGACATCATTCACATGTCCAGAAGGACATTATGAATGGTTAGTCATGCCATTTGGATTAAAAAATGCACCTAGCATTTTTCAAAGAAAAATGGAAGATATTTTTAATAAGCATAGTAAGTTTATTATTGCATACATAGATGATATTTTAGTCTTTAGCAAGAATAGGAGAGAACATAGAGGACATTTACAAATTGTTTTTTCAGAATTCATTAAACATGGTTTAATCATTAGTAAAAAGAAAATGATTTTATTCAAAGAATACATAGATTTTCTAGGAGTAAATATAGGTCAAGGAGAAATTAAGTTACAACCTCATATAGCTCAGAAAGCTTTAGAATTTCTAGATAAATTAGAAGATCTTAAACAAATCCAAAATTTTTTAGGATTAGTTAATTATGCAAGACCTTTTATTAAAGATTTAGGAAAAATTGCAGGACCTTTATATTCCAAGACCTCTCCAACAGGACAAAGACATTTTAATCAAGAAGACACTAAACTTGTACAAGAAATTAAGGAAAGAATAAAGAATTTACCAAAATTAGCAATGCCTTTAGATACAGATTTCCTTATTATAGAAACAGACGGAAGCATATTAGGATGGGGAGCCATTCTATTATGTAAACCAAATAGATATGCAGATAAAAACACAGAAAGAATTTGTAGATATAATAGTGGTAATTATAAAGAGAAAGGAAACATGAGTAGCATAGATGCAGAACTCTTAGCCGTTAATTACGCTTTAGATAGTTTTGAATTATTTATTATTTCTAAGAAAGAAATCATTATAAGAACAGACTGTGTTGCTATTGTTTCTTTCTATAATAAGTTAAAATTAGATTCCAAGAAAACTAGTAGAAGGAGATGGTTGAATTTTGTAGATAGAATTACTAATACAGGAATAAACATAGAGTTTGAACATATTAAAGGAGTAGACAATAAAGCAGCAGACATTCTTAGTAGAATGGTAGAAAATAAAGAAATTTTTGAGATAAACTCATCATGAATTTGTTTTCTACAGATGTCTAGACCTCCTCCAAGACCAGGAATTCCTCCGGGAAATTCCTTTGCATCATTTCAGACTCCATCTACTCAGAACAGAACAAATTACTCAGAACGAATTAGATTTGGTAATCAAGAACTTACATGTTTTCCTAGTAGTAATATTTCTTTTAAAGCATTAGCACACGTTTCACTTTCAAAAGAAGAAAAATGCATTCTAGACAATTTGTGGATTTCTTACAATAAAAATCCAAAAGACCAGAAATACTTTCTTGCATGTTTAAATGCATTATCAGAACATTTTAATCAGAACAGAACTAGATTCAAATTTTATGTTGTCATTAAAGGTCATAAGTTAGGAGTCTTTCATACATGGTTAGAAGTCATAGAAAGCATTAGCAATTTTAGAGACCCTCTTTACAAAGGTTTTACAAATTTGAAAGAAGCTTTAGATTCAGCAAGACAGCTCATAGGCATTAATTTCTTTATTTCCCCTTCTCTCAAAAACTACCAAGACCCTCCTCTAGATTTTTCCCCAAGCAGAGAAGAGAACATTTTTTGCAATCACTGTGAATGTATGAAGAACAACTTCAGATTGATCAATGAAGCCAATCAGAACCTTGTTTCAGAAAGAACTCACTTACAAAAGAAAATCACAGAATTAGAAAAAGAAGTGATTAGTTTAAAAATAGGAAAAGGTACTACTGAGCCCAAGAAGTCAGTAGCTAGTCCAGCTCAAACGGTAGCTGGTAAAGACTTTTCAAACCCGTTGATGGCTATGGACTTGCCAAAAGTCCAACAGACTCAGGGAACTGTTGATTTCCCTAATACACAAGACCATTTTAATTTTGAAAGAACTCAGCAATTTCCTTTTCAGACCAAAGAAAATTGGGACACATTGGGCCAGCCCAGTGGAAAGTTTGATTTTCTTGTTAAATACTTCCATGAATCCCAAGAACAAATTTCCAGCTCAGCCCAAAATCTCAGCCCATTACAAAAAACCCAAGAAGGATCAAGTAGTCAGAATACCAAAGGTAAAGAAATAGTCCAAGAAGCCCAAGATCCAGAAGACGACATTGTTTCTATTAATCAGTTACTTTCACAGATACAAAAACTTCAGAAGACTCCCTCTAACAAAGAAGAGGCTTCATCAAAAAGAAAGAAAAATTTTTTAATAAAAAAGAAAAAGATCTCCAAGAAAAAATGAGTGAGACCATAGAAAAAATTTTTGAAAAAATTTATTCTCAGAACAGAACAGAAAAAGAAAAAGAAATCTCAGAATACCCACAGATCGTTCCAGAACCAGAAGATAACGAATCAAGTCCAGAAAACAGTCACGAAGGACATGAAGGAGAAGCTTTCAATAATTCAGACAGTGGAATGTCATTCTCATCCACAGCAGAACATAATCTGAACACATAGAAAAGAAGAGATGCTGCCAAGAGACTTTTAGAAAAGAAGATAAAAAGAGATGCTGCCAAGAGACTTTTAGAAAAGAAGATGCTGCCGACGCAACAAGACAAATAACTTTTCAAAAGAAAGATGCTCTTAGGATAAGATGACCAAAACTTTTTTGACCAGAGTTGCTCGGAGAAACGCGGGTCAAAAAAGTAGAAGACAACTTTAGAAAAGTAAAGACAGCTGTAGGATAGAATTATTTTCCGCTCCCAAGAATTTCTCTATATAAGGAGTTGGTTTTCAAGGATAGAAGCAAGAGTTTTCAGCCTGTGATCTCCTTGCTCTCTACTCTAAACCTTCCTTATCAGAAAAATTCATCAATCCAAATAGGAAACCTTGTATAGGAAAACTGTGAATATCTCAAAGGTACTTGTTTTCTTTTAAGTTTTATTTCATCCTTTAAGGGATTTTCCGAAAGGGAAACCCTTAGTTGTATTTTCTTTATAATGTTTTAATAAATCTCCAAAAATTTTATCTTTGTGTTTTACATTTTTTAGTCATGTTTTTAATTTCAGTTGTTTAAATGATGTAAATTTTGTTTGATGATTTAAATCATTTCATTCTATGCATATCATAAAAGCATAACTTGATCTTTAGAAGCCGTACTGTTTTTAAGTTAACCATGAGTGACCCAGAGAGATAGGATTGTTGGCCGGAGTGAGCCTGTTGTGATCCTTAAATACTGGGGAAAGGGATAAGTTAACTTAGGAATCTTGTAAGGGAGTGCCAGTGGTAACCTTATAAGAAGAGGTCAGGTTAAAGTTGATATGTCTTAGTTGGTGAAAAAAAAAAAAGGAGATTTGTTAGAATATTATTAAGAAATACAGAAAACTAAGGAAAGTACCTAGTAGGATAAAAGTAAAATTTAGAAAAACAAAAGAATTTCATGAACCCCTCATCATCACACACAGAAATAAACATAGAAAAAGAATTCCGCATACAAGCCGAACTCTGCATCCAACCTTAGAATAAACCCTTCTACGCCAGTGGCTGAGTTTATTTTAAGTATATACCCCCCCGCTTTTTTTTTTTTTTTTTTTTTCACCACCTAAGACATATCAACTTTAACCTGACCTCTTCTTATAAGGTTACCACTGGCACTCCCTTACAAGATTCCTAAGTTAACTTATCCCTTTTTCCAGTATTTAAGGATCACAACAGGCTCACTCCGGCCAAAAATCCTATCTCTCTGGGTCACTCAGGGTTAACTTAAAAACAGTACGGCTTCTAAAGATCAAGTTATGCTTTTATGATATGCATAGAATGAAATGATTTAAATCATCAAACAAAATTTACATCATTTAAACAACTGAAATTAAAAACATGACTAAAAAATGTAAAACACAAAGATAAAATTTTTGGAGATTTATTAAAACATTATAAAGAAAATACAACTAAGGGTTTCCCTTTCGGAAAATCTCTTAAAGGATGAAATAAAACTTAAAAGAAAACAAGTACCTTTGAGATATTCACAGTTTTCCTATACAAGGTTTCCTATTTGGATTGATGAACTTTTCTGATAAGGAAGGTTTAGAGTAGAGAGCAAGGAGATCACAGGCTGAAAACTCTTGCTTCTATCTTTGAAAACCAACTCCTTATATAGAGAAATTCTTGGGAGCGGAAAATAATTCTATCCAACAGCTGTCTTTACTTTTCTAAAGTTGTCTTCTACTTTTTTGACCCGCGTTTCTCCGAGCAACTCTGGTCAAAAAAGTTTTGGTCATCTTATCCTAAGAGCATCTTTCTTTTGAAAAGTTATTTGTCTTGTTGCGTCGGCAGCATCTTCTTTTCTAAAAGTCTCTTGGCAGCATCTCTTTTTATCTTCTTTTCTAAAAGTCTCTTGGCAGCATCTCTTCTTTTCTATGTGTTCAGATTATGTTCTGCTGTGGATGAGAATGACATTCCACTGTCTGAATTATTGAAAGCTTCTCCTTCATGTCCTTCGTGACTGCTTTCTGGACTTGATTCGTTATCTTCTGGTTCTGGAACGATCTGTGGGTATTCTGAGATTTCTTTTTCTTTTTCTGTTCTGTTCTGAGAATAAATTTTTTCTATGGTCTCACTCATTTTTTCTTGGAGATCTTTTTCTTTTTTATTAAAAAAATTTTCTTTCTTTTTGATGAAGCCTCTTCTTTGTTAGAGGGAGTCTTCTGAAGTTTTTGTATCTGTGAAAGTAACTGATTAATAGAAACAATGTCGTCTTCTGGATCTTGGGCTTCTTGGACTATTTCTTTACCTTTGGTATTCTGACTACTTGATCCTTCTTGGGTTTTTTGTAATGGGCTGAGATTTTGGGCTGAGCTGGAAATTTGTTCTTGGGATTCATGGGAGTATTTAACAAGAAAATCAAACTTTCCACTGGGCTGGCCCAATGTGTCCCAATTTTCTTTGGTCTGAAAAGGAAATTGCTGAGTTCTTTCAAAATTAAAATGGTCTTGTGTATTAGGGAAATCAACAGTTCCCTGAGTCTGTTGGACTTTTGGCAAGTCCATAGCCATCAACGGGTTTGAAAAGTCTTTACCAGCTACCGTTTGAGCTGGACTAGCTACTGACTTCTTGGGCTCAGTAGTACCTTTTCCTATTTTTAAACTAATCACTTCTTTTTCTAATTCTGTGATTTTCTTTTGTAAGTGAGTTCTTTCTGAAACAAGGTTCTGATTGGCTTCATTGATCACTCTGAAGTTGTTCTTCATACATTCACAGTGATTGCAAAAAATGTTCTCTTCTCTGCTTGGGGAAAAATCTAGAGGAGGGTCTTGGTAGTTTTTGAGAGAAGGGGAAATAAAGAAATTAATGCCTATGAGCTGTCTTGCTGAATCTAAAGCTTCTTTCAAATTTGTAAAACCTTTGTAAAGAGGGTCTCTAAAATTGCTAATGCTTTCTAAGACTTCTAACCATGTATGAAAGACTCCTAACTTATGACCTTTAATGACAACATAAAATCTGAATCTAGTTCTGTTCTGATTAAAATGTTCTGACAATGCATTTAAACATGCAAGAAAGTATTTCTGGTCTTTTGGATTTTTATTGTAAGAAATCCACAAATTGTCTAGAATGCATTTTTCTTCTTTTGAAAGTGAAACGTGTGCTAATGCTTTAAAAGAAATATTACTACTAGGAAAACATGTAAGTTCTTGATTACCAAATCTAATTCGTTCTGAGTAATTTGTTCTGTTCTGAGTAGATGGAGTCTGAAATGATGCAAAGGAATTTCCCGGAGGAATTCCTGGTCTTGGAGGAGGTCTAGACATCTGTAGAAAACAAATTCATGATGAGTTTATCTCAAAAATTTCTTTATTTTCTACCATTCTACTAAGAATGTCTGCTGCTTTATTGTCTACTCCTTTAATATGTTCAAACTCTATGTTTATTCCTGTATTAGTAATTCTATCTACAAAATTCAACCATCTCCTTCTACTAGTTTTCTTGGAATCTAATTTTAACTTATTATAGAAAGAAACAATAGCAACACAGTCTGTTCTTATAATGATTTCTTTCTTAGAAATAATAAATAATTCAAAACTATCTAAAGCGTAATTAACGGCTAAGAGTTCTGCATCTATGCTACTCATGTTTCCTTTCTCTTTATAATTACCACTATTATATCTACAAATTCTTTCTGTGTTTTTATCTGCATATCTATTTGGTTTACATAATAGAATGGCTCCCCATCCTAATATGCTTCCGTCTGTTTCTATAATAAGGAAATCTGTATCTAAAGGCATTGCTAATTTTGGTAAATTCTTTATTCTTTCCTTAATTTCTTGTACAAGTTTAGTGTCTTCTTGATTAAAATGTCTTTGTCCTGTTGGAGAGGTCTTGGAATATAAAGGTCCTGCAATTTTTCCTAAATCTTTAATAAAAGGTCTTGCATAATTAACTAATCCTAAAAATTTTTGGATTTGTTTAAGATCTTCTAATTTATCTGGAAATTCTAAAGCTTTCTGAGCTATGTGAGGTTGTAACTTAATTTCTCCTTGACCTATATTTACTCCTAGAAAATCTATGTATTCTTTGAATAAAATCATTTTCTTTTTACTAATGATTAAACCATGTTTAATGAATTCTGAAAAAACAATTTGTAAATGTCCTCTATGTTCTCTCCTATTCTTGCTAAAGACTAAAATATCATCTATGTATGCAATAATAAACTTACTATGCTTATTAAAAATATCTTCCATTTTTCTTTGAAAAATGCTAGGTGCATTTTTTAATCCAAATGGCATGACTAACCATTCATAATGTCCTTCTGGACATGTGAATGATGTCCATCTAATACTGTCTGGGTGCATTTTAACTTGCCAAAATCCTGATTTTAAATCAAACTTACTAAAAATTTTACATTCTTGTATCTTATTAATTAAAACTGTCTTATCCGGAATTTTATATGCATCATCTATTGTATTATCATTAAGTCTTTTGTAATTAATAACCATTCTACTTTTACCTCTAACTATTTCTGAGTGTTTTCTAACAATAAAGGCTGCTGATCTATGAGGACTATCTGATCTTCTAATGACTCCTAATTTCATTAGTTCTTCTATATGCATTTTAAAATCTTCTAAATCCACATTAGTTGCTTCTATGTTTTTAGTTCTTATGATATATTCTGGATTTTTAATCTTTATTTCACAAAAAATCTTGTCTTTTTCCCAGTATTTTAAAACATTTTCTCCTAAAATCTCCATCTTTTCTAATCTATTTATTAAATTTTCTATATCTTGTTCTGTAACCAACATGTCATAAATTTTTTCATTATCAATAAATTGATAATCTATTTCTATATCTTCTAGTTCTTCATCACTTTCTTCTTTTAAATCTTCTAAAAGCTGACATTCTTTTTCTTTGTTACAGGGGCAAATTTTTTCTTCTTTAGGGCTTCCACCACGCTTCTCAGCGTACTCTGATGGATAATGTATTGTCTGGGCTGGTGTAAATAATGTATGTTTTTGGAAATGTATAAAATCTTTTGTAATTGTAACACTACCATTATCTTTTAATAAAAAACTAAGTCCTATAATAAAGTCTGTTTCTTTTAAATTGAGGGACCTAACCCATGTAGAGTCTCTTGGTAATGTATATTCTGTACTAAGGCCACAGTTTGTTTCAAAACTTATTTTACTGTTTGGTCTTAATAATTCTTTATATTTATATAATCCTCCATCCATTTGTTGTGCATTAATTGGATTTTTGGATTCTATAACATATTGTTCTGGAATAAGTTTTTTATTTATTATACAATTACTACTTCCTGAGTCTATTAATCCTAAACATTTTATTATGTAATTTCCTATTCTGATCTGACATTTTACTTTGATTGTTTTAAGTTTTTCTGGATTACAAATTACTTGGACATAATTAATTTGTGAACATTCTAAATCTGGTTCTTCTATCATGATTTGCTTATCTTTTCTATTTGATTCTAATATTTCAATTCTTTTAATCATTAGTTTTTGCATTTCTTCTAAGCTTTCAATTCTTTTTCTAAGAATTCTTATTTCAGAAATTTCTAGTTTATTTCTTTCTACTTCAATGTTTATTTCTTCTTTTTCTAGAATCAAATTTTCTTCTAAGCATCTTATGCATGCTTCTTTATAACATTCTAAGCGTTTAGCCCTGAGTTTTCTTGCTGGATACCATTTACAAATAAAACATGCTATGTTATCCATTCCTATGTTCTTTTGCCATTTATGCTTACATAAATCTATAGATGTTTCCATGAATTCAGTTTCTTGTTCTGATTCTGATTCTTCATCTAATTTGAATTTAGTAAATTCATCTAAGATTTCATAATCAGATTGTTCTTCTTCTATATTAATTTGATCTTCTATTGATATGATACTGTAAATAGATTCTTTATCTGAAATATATTCATCTAATTGTATTAAATCTTCATTAGTACATTCTATAAGAGTACTTTTCTTATCATAATTGTTTATTCTTTTAGGACATGTTCTTGCTAAGTGTTCATTGCTATTACAAACAAAGCAATTTAATTTATTTTTATAAGTTCTTTCGGGCTTAAATTTTCTAACATGTCTTTTTTCGTCTAAATAAGGTTTCCTTTTATTTGATTTTCTTAAGAAATATCTTTTCTTAATTGGGTTTCTAAATTTCTTCTTATATTTTTTCTTATAAGGTTTAGATGTTGAAGCTCCATAAGTCTGAGGTGTAAATATATCTTTACAAAATTTATAATCTGTCTTTTTTAATTGCTTTTGTATTTGTAATTCTACACATTTACCTTCTAGGCATCTTATTACATGTTGTATTCTTTGTCCTATACTCCAGTTTTTATCTGGAAATTCTTTTACTGATGCTAGATTATTCCATGATTCTGTAATTTCTAATCCTAATGGTCCTGGTAATTTATGAAATAGCTTATTTCCTATTTCTTGATTAAATGTATTTCCTGAAATTGAGGTCTGATAGTAATATTCATTTAGAAATCTTTTTACGTACTTACCTTTAGTCCATTTATATAAATTAAGTTGTTCTAAGTCTCTCATTGCCTTTCTTTGTATACTCATATGTCCTGAATTAGGGTCTGCTCCTGTGACTAAAATTTGTATTTTGTTAACAAAATTATAAGGATTACTTCCTAATTGTATTAATTGATCATATTCTTCTTTTCTTTCTATCTTATAGGCTTCCCACATTGCCTTTGTACTTTCTCCTAAAAATGTTTCTAAGTATCTATACATGTCTGAGGGTTCCATGTCTTGTATGTTTGTAATATAATGTCCTACTATAGTGTTTTTCCAAACATCTATGACATTTGTCCATGTCTGTGGATCATGTGCTGTGATGTTTAGTATTTGTGCTTTAGAGGCTGTCTGAAATTCTATTTTTTGTTCTAAAGGTCTCTCACTTCCTCTTTCTATGTATTTACTATTTTGTGGTGGTTCATTATATGTATTATAGGCTCCTCTAGGAGGAAAACCATCTCCATAAGTTAAAATCTCATGTTTGACTGTCTTATCAAAAGGGGTTTCATCAAATGCTCTGTATCTAGTTGTGTCTTCCATTAATTCTTTAGTATAACTACATTCTGTAACATCTGTATTATTATCATTTTCTTCATTGATAATTCCTGCCCTAATATTCTGTTCTAAATCATAATACAAATATTCATTTTCTTTTATCTGTTTTGAAATATACATTTGATCTTCTAATTCTAGGAGTTCTTCTTTATTTAAGATAATTCCTAATTCTTTTGGATAAATTATTTTATTAATCTCTTCTCCTATAAGTTCTATGTGAACATTTTCTTGATAATGCTCTTCTTGGTTTTCTTCATCATTAGTTCTTGGTACATATGTATAATCAGTGAATCTTAAACTTGTTCTTCCTTGTGAATCTTTATAAGTTAATGATTCTCTGGGTGCTATGGGTTTGGCTTCTTCTTCTAAGAATTTATCCATATCCCATTCTAATCCTGCTAATTGTTCTGATGAAAATTCTTTTGGTTTAACCATATTGATTCCTTTACTACTCATTAATCCTACTACTTTATCTATGTAAACTTTATATTTAGTCTGGGAATTAATTGAACATCTTCCTAAAAATGCTATGTTTATTAAGAGGTTTTCTCCACTATTTGTATCTTCATATCCTTTAGTCTGGATGCCTATCTTTATTTTTTCTGAAAAATCTCTAATTGTCATTAAAAAGTCTGGATTACAATAAATGATACCAGTATTATTATTCATGTCTACTTCCATACTTGCTATCTGTCCTTTTTCTATATTATTAAATCTTTCATCAAAAATAGTAATTAAAGTTTTACATCCTAAACTTCTTCTAGTTAATCCTCTTATTCCTATAACAATTAATCTTAAGTGCATAAATCTAAAATTTCTTTTTCTGAGTTCTTTTTTAGAATCTTCTGAGATTAAATTAAGCTTAACAACTTGATTACTAATACATTGGATTTCTATTTCCCTATGATGTCTAAAAAACTGAGTTCTTGATTCGAAAATTCCTCTATTGTATAATATATCAGGATTAAGTACTCTTAATCCATGTGTCTGGAATCTTGCATAATCTTGTTCTGGGTCAATAATTTCTTCTATATTTTGGTTATGTTGTTCTACTCTTCTTAAAATTCTATCTAAAAAATTTCTATTTTCTCCTGATGTACTTGGTCTTGATGTTCCTTCACTAATTGTTCTAGATCTTCCTATGAATGGGGTTGTTAAATTCATCTTGGAAATTTTAATTCTCTGGGTAATCTTCTTGTAATTTTTTCCTTACCTGTTTCTTTGATATTTAAATTTCCTAATTTATTTGTTATGGTTCTTAAATCACTTTCTATATCTGGATCAATTCTTTTATCAAAAGCGTCTAATTTTTTGTGTAAACTAATTAAAAGAGTAATAATTATATTGTTTTGTCTGATTAAAATACCTTCAGTATTTTTTGGAGAATCTAATCTAGTTACTCCTTCTGGATCTTTATGGAAAATTCTACAGTAATCAAAAGCTTCTCTGTAGTTTCTTTCTAATTCTAAGTCTGTGTTCATTAACTAAGAATAAGTCCTTTTAGTTCTTCTATTTTATTACTGATCTTTTTTGTTTCTTGTAAAATTTCTTTATTTGAATCTAAAATTTTTGTTATCTCTGGAAAATTACTTGTTAAAGTAACAGTTTCTTGTTTAGAAATCTTTTCTAAAATAACACAATTTTGATTTTTAATAAAGTCTAAATTTTCTTTAATATTTTTAAAATCTGAATTTCTTGTTTTAAGATGATCTAAAACTTCTTCTAAAGTTTTGCTAAATTTTTTATTAGCTTGTTCTAAATTTTTTGCAAAATTTATAACTAAGTCTATTAAAAGATTCTGACTTGGATCTTCTGAAAACAGTTTATGTAATTTATGTGATGTTTCTAAATTACAATTTAAAATATTATTTTCTATAGTTTTAAAGGTCTTACCTTGGCTAGAAAGTTCTAGGTCTAGGTATTCTATGAATTTTTTATTAGCTATGGCTCTGATACCAAAAGAGGGGGGGTATACTTAAAATAAACACAGCCACTGGCGTAGAAGGGTTTATTCTAAGGTTGGATGCAGAGTTCGGCTTGTATGCGGAATTATTGATCTAAAAGACTTTCACAGTCTTGTCTATAATATCCTGTCTCTATTCTATATTGTTCTAAATAGAAAGGATAGAATTCACTGTCTGTTCTTAGAATTTTTGTTTCTAATATTTCTTCAAGTTCTTTGATTTTAAATTGTAAATCAAAACTTCTTTTACTAGTTCTATTAATATAATTCTTAAAAGGATAAAAATTACTACTATATCCTTGGATGTCTATAACTTTATCTAAAGTATTATAGTCTTCTTTTAAAGTTTGGTCTATGACAATAATTTGGGTCTGGTGTAATGATAATAAATATTCGAAGTCTGAAATAATTTTTGAAAATTCTTTTTCTATGTTTATTTCTGTGTGTGATGATGAGGGGTTCATGAAATTCTTTTGTTTTTCCAAATTTTACTTTTATCCTACTAGGTACTTTCCTTAGTTTTCTGTATTTCTTAATAATATTCTAACAAATCTCCTTGCTCTCTACTCTAAACCTTCCTTATCAGAAAAATTCATCAATCCAAATAGGAAACCTTGTATAGGAAAACTGTGAATATCTCAAAGGTACTTGTTTTCTTTTAAGTTTTATTTCATCCTTTAAGGGATTTTCCGAAAGGGAAACCCTTAGTTGTATTTTCTTTATAATGTTTTAATAAATCTCCAAAAATTTTATCTTTGTGTTTTACATTTTTTAGTCATGTTTTTAATTTCAGTTGTTTAAATGATGTAAATTTTGTTTGATGATTTAAATCATTTCATTCTATGCATATCATAAAAAGCATAACTTGATCTTTAGAAGCCGTACTGTTTTTAAGTTAACCCTGAGTGACCCAGAGAGATAGGATTGTTGGCCGGAGTGAGCCTGTTGTGATCCTTAAATACTGGGGAAAGGGATAAGTTAACTTAGGAATCTTGTAAGGGAGTGTCAGTGGTAACCTTATAAGAAGAGGTCAGGTTAAAGTTGATATGTCTTAGGTGGTGAAAAAAAAAAAAAAAAAAAAGGAGATTTGTTAGAATATTATTAAGAAATACAGAAAACTAAGGAAAGTACCTAGTAGGATAAAAGTAAAATTTGGAAAAACAAAAGAATTTCATGAACCCCTCATCATCACACACAGAAATAAACATAGAAAAAGAATTTCCAAAAATTATTTCAGACTTCGAATATTTATTATCATTACACCAGACCCAAATTATTGTCATAGACCAAACTTTAAAAGAAGACTATAATACTTTAGATAAAGTTATAGACATCCAAGGATATAGTAGTAATTTTTATCCTTTTAAGAATTATATTAATAGAACTAGTAAAAGAAGTTTTGATTTACAATTTAAAATCAAAGAACTTGAAGAAATATTAGAAACAAAAATTCTAAGAATAGACAGTGAATTCTATCCTTTCTATTTAGAACAATATAGAATAGAGACAGGATATTATAGACAAGACTGTGAAAGTCTTTTAGATCAATAATTCCGCATACAAGCCGAACTCTGCATCCAACCTTAGAATAAACCCTTCTACGCCAGTGGCTGTGTTTATTTTAAGTATACCCCCCCTCTTTTGATCCCATGTTTTAGCCTCTCTTTTTTTTTTTTCTCCCAAGAATTTCTTTTGTGTTGAAATATTTAGCCAACAAGGTTAAGGGCTGATTTTTATTCAGTGTGGACGACAATACATAAAGTAATAAAAGAAAAAATATAAAATAATTTATAATAAAACTCAATTTAACACAAATACAATTTTTTATTTTCAAAATGACTTACAAAATTAGAACACTGACATTGTAAAATAGAATCTTACTTTTTTGGTTTATAAATCAATTTATAAAATACAAATTTTTTCAAATCACTTTTTAACCACACATTATTTCACTTCTATTTTCAACCACTATTAACTTTAAAATCATAAATAAATTAATTTATAAACCAAATAGTATTATCAAACAAATGATGATACTACAAAAACAATAACCCAAAACTTCTATCTACCTAAAGCAATTAAAGAATCCAAAGCTTTTCATACTTTTTAATCACACATTATTCAAAAATTACTATTACAAAATCTATTCTTAGAACATCTTCAATAAACTCTTTAAATTTAAGATGTTCTTTATTTTAGAGAGACAATACTTAAAATGCTGGTCCAATAGACTCTTTAATTTAAAATTTAATTTAGAGAGCGGGTTTAGCTCTCCAAATTTGAAGAGTTAAATTCACTCTCTATTATTTAAATACATTAAAAAAGTTTCAATTTTCAATTTTTCTAGACTAACTTTCTTTATTATATATTTGATATCATTGGTCGTTTAATTTTTTTAAAAAATAAATATTAACTAAAAATAAAGAAAGATGATAAATATTTTTATGAAAAAGTAAAATAAAGAGCAAAAAATAAAGAGTTTGTTGAAACTTAAACAATTTTTGCACTTAAATTTAAAGATACTCTCTATTAGAGATGGCAATGGTTCGGGTTTGCCAAATACGTACCCTGCCCACTAGAGATTTACAACATCCATACTCTACCCATTACCCATTTAAAAATGGCGGGTTGGGAATGGGTCGGAGGCGAGTCGAGGGCCGGTACGCTTCTATACCCATTTGAAACTCATTACCTATTATTTATTTATTTATTTAATTTTTTTAATACATGTGTTGGTGTGACAAACTCTAAAACTATATATACACTTTCATGATTCACGTTGATATAGAAATTAAAAAATGAATTTTTGACTCTTTTCTGCTGGTAGCAGCTACTGTTGTTTAAAAAATATAATATTTTATAATAAAAACTATCAAATATGATAGAAATTAGCCAAAAATTCGCGACCAGACAAAGCATATAAAAGATTAGAAAAATTGATCTTACCTATAACAAACTTGCACTTTTTTTAACGATTTTACTATTTCAAAACATTACTTCCCAACGACAATATATGGTCATATCTCTCCCTTATTTCTTTTAACGATTTCTTTCACACGATCACTTTTATTTTAAATTCTATAATTCTTTAAGGAAATTAATGGGTATGCGGGTAGGGTATGAATTTTGTAGTAAAATCCACACCCTACCCATACTCATGTCAGGTTTTAATATTAACCTCCATATTCGACCCACAAACTCATTTAGTCGGGTAATCCTCGCCCATTTATGTCGGGTCTCCAACAAGTATCGGATCCATGGATATTACTGACATCCCTACTCTCTATTATGTAGAATGTGCTATTTAAATATAAAGAGTCTATTGAAAATGCTATCATAAAGGACTCAAATATGGAGTACTTTATCAAGCTTCGAGATTTTGTCATCATATTTCACGCTCGAATGCTTATTCAGTATTTTGAGAAATTAGAATAGGGTAATTATATTGACACCACGAATTTTGTTAATAACACCACATTTTTCATATTTACTAAATTGGACATTGTTGAAACCATGCCCAAAATGTAGTACCTTGAACCACCGGCGAAGGCCCAATAGAGGCACAATGGATCCTAGCCATGATTAAAGTCTAGGATATCACCTTGGATCAAATTTCCGAGGTGGAATAGCACGTGAACTTCTTTGGCCGAGCTAATTTACGTGTAGCCGATGTGCTTTACGTTTAGCTGAGGTACTTTACAGTGACGCCACAGATGAGTGATGGGACAACGGATGAAGTCAGAGATGTGACACCGCCTTTACCAAAAGTGACAGACGCCCATCCCTTACCAAATGTAGCAATGATTACTGTCAAAAAACAAGATTTTCCTCTCCAACCGCTAGGATAAATATACGTGTAAAGTCCACCACATGTCGCCATCCAAGATTATAAATTCCTCTATAAATAGAGCACTCCTCCCGCCTGGGAAATGGTTGGCAATCTGATACTCTTAACTAAATAATTTACTCTCACTCCATTTTCTCTCTTTTACACATTTATATTTCCCGCACCCAATTTATATCTGCTTAAAATGAGCACTGAATTTGGCATCGGATTGCAAAAGGGAGCCACCTCAACCCCCTTTGCAAACTGATCGTTTGTCACAGTGCGCATGAGATCCACGTGTTCAAGAGGGAGGAGCTGAGACGTGTTGGTCCAAGGTCCAGCAGGATTTTGTGGTCAACATTTTGGCATCGTCTGTGGGAAACCATACTGCTAACCACGAAAACGCATGATAAAAAGCCACACACAGAAAAGAAATCTTGAAAAAAGGACGAATAAGCTCTTGCAAAAGAGCGGAGAATTGCAAGAACTTTGAAACATAAGTTTGTTACTCTTGAAAAAGGCAGAGAACTTCGAAACATAAGTTTATTAACCTTTAAAAAGGCGTGAAACTTTGAAACATAAGTTTGTTAACCTTGAAAAAGGCGTGAAACTTTAAAACATAAGTTTGTTGACCTTGAAAAATGCGTGAAACTTTGAAATACAAGTTTAATAACCTTGAAAAAGGCTTAGAACTTTGAGATAAAAGTTCACCTATCTTTGAAAGAGTAGATAAAACAACAAAAAAAATTGCTCTAAACATGAATGAAAGTGACGATGATATTAACCCTCGTAGGAGTACAAATGACCAGCTCAGCGAGGAGGAGGCTCCTCAGAGGCCTCGTGAGAACACAAACGATGATATTAACCCCCGTAGGAGTATAAATGACCAGCTTAGCGAGGAGGAGGCTCCTCAGAGGCCTCGTGAGAACACAAATGAGGGGGTGGCCCAATCTAACCCTCCACGCCAGCACCGAAATCGCCGCATGCTGCGAGACATGACTCACATGGCAGCCCAAATGCTGGAAATGCAGAAACAGCAGATAGAACAAACTGCTGCGATGAATGCCTACATGGCTAGAGTGTATATTATGAACGAGCCCATGATGCCCCCGCAATATTCACAGCCACATTACTCACCATCTGATGCAGCTACTGCCTCCTATTATTATCAAGATTCGCAGGCATATGCCGAGGTGGAATCCGTGCCTCTCTATGAAGAAATCCCGGAGCGTGAAGCACCCGAAGAACAAGACCAACCCCCAGTTAAACACAGGGAGGCTTCGCCCTCAAAATCTGGCAGTGTCTTCAGCTGAATAGGAGGGCTATTCAGAGGCAAGTGAGGGGTCGAGCTAATCAAGGTCGGCACAATGCAGCTGAGCCTAGAAATAGACCGGAGCGACGCGCTGAAGAAGCTCTGTCGCGGAGTCAAATGCATAGAGACCGGTATGATACATGAGCAAAAAAAGTAGGCCCCACACCTGAGCCTAGGAATAGGCGGGAAAGAAGGACAGAAGCAGCTCGGACCAAATCTCGTAACGATCTTCTGACCTTCGAAAGACCAAACTACGGCCAAGTTTTGCCACCACGAAGGCAAGGTTACACTCAACCGCCTTACGACCAGCACCTTGACCTGGAGTACTCCGGACATGATGAGAACAGTGAATTACCGTCATACGAGCTGGATGACGAAGAGGAAATAAGCCCCTTTACAGAGGGCATCCGAAGGTGCCCAGTGCCCCAGGATTTTGAAATGCCGAAAATAACAAAATATTTTGGCCGAGGTAACCCTGACGATCACCTGTTAAACTACGGCGCTAGCATGGAAATAGCCGGAGCCACTCCGGCACTGAAGTGCAAATCCTTTACTTTGATCCTTGAGGGAAGTGCAATACGATGGTAAAAAAAATTCCTCCTGGTAGCATCCACAGTTGGAGAGATTTGAAGGCAGCCTTTAAAAATGGCTTTGTCTCCTGCAGGCCTGGTCAACTCCCACTCCAACACCTTCAAGACTTAAGGCAATGAAGGGAGCAATCTTTGAAAAGCTACTTAGCCCGGTTTACTGAAAAAATGCACATTTGTGAGAACATCACCGAGACAGAGATGTTTTCTACATTAAAAGGGTGGCTAGACATGACGAGCATGTTTTAGAGGGATGTCCAAAGCAGGAAGTCAAGGGATTACAATGCCCTAGTGGATCTGATGAAGGCGAGTTCGTCTCAGAAGAGATGGCTAGGGCCAGAGACGATCATCCTCAAGGGAGATATAATCTTGGGTACCCCAATGAAGTGAACCCCAGGAAAGGAGGTAATAAGGATAGATTCAGCAGTAACCAAAGTGGAGCGCCACGTGCATTTCGGGGAACCGGGTCCAGCTATGCAGCAGAGATCACGGAAGCTATCCTTAACTTGCACTCCAACGCTACCTCTTTGAATCCCCCCACAGCTCAAGGAAGAATGGAAAGTAGTTGAAGTGGAAAACAGCCCATGATTGGAGCTTACTGCGCCTACCACAGGTATTATGGTCACGCAACGGAAGATTGTAGGGAAATCCACATGTTAGCAGACCAAAAGGCACACGGAAGAAGGGGAAGTGATTTCTCTCCTGACAAAGGAAGAACACAAAAACCAGGTAACCAAAAGTTTAATCGAAATGATAGGCGAGCTACATGGAAGAACCCAACCAAAGAAAGGATTGACGGTAGTCAAAGGGACAGGAGCAAAGGCCAGGATAACTCCTCGTCCTGTGCTAAAGATACGAGGGAGCCACCAATGCCAACAAATGACCTGCCAATTCGCGAAATTGACACGATACTGGGAGGCCCCCATCCAGGTGGAAGTACAAATAACTCCCAGAAGAGGTATATCAGAGAGGCCAAGCAACCTGTCAACGTGAATTATCACATCAATTCACATCCTGTTGGGATGCCTCAGATTGAATCCATCACATTCACCAAGGATGACGCTATAAGGGTGCATTTTTCGCATAATGACGCGTTGGTTATCAGGGTAGTAGTGGCTCGGAATGAGTTGTCACGAATGATGGTGGATGAAGGTGCCTCGGTAAACGTGATTTATGGGGGTAACTTTTGATAAAATGGGGATTAGCACCCTACTCATTCCAGTCCCAAACCCAATATATGGATTCACTGGGGACAACATAACTCCCAGAGGATCCATAACCTTTATGACTGAGGTAGGGCAAGCACCACCTTTCTCCAGAATCCCCATGGAGTTCTTGATT